>OX463223.1:1033987-1633987 GCA_949820135.1 Sylvilagus floridanus
AGGTGTCCTCAGGCCCTCTCACAGAGTGAGGCTTTGGCGGCAGCTCTGTGATGTGCTCCTGCCCTGCCTTGGGCAAGAGTAGGACTGCACTGACGGTCACCTGAACCTCCACCGCTGCCCATCCTGAAGAGGCTGACCAGGGGAAACCCCCAGCAGCCCGAGGGAAGAGCGCCTAGCCTTGGCGGGCTGGGAGTGCCCTGCTCACAGAGGGCCAGGGGTACTCTTGCCAGCAGGCAGTGGTGGATGCCAAGGCTTACCTTCGCGTAGGGGCCCGCAGGCAGGGGCAGACGGAGGAGCTTTCACTCAGCACTCACGCACTGCATGCTTTGGAAAGACAGCTGCCTCAGAGTGGCGTGCAGGTAACTGGGCCATGCTTGCCTCGGAAGCCCCCAGACCCTTTCCACAAAGCAACAGGCAGCTCAGGTACTGACAGCTGGAAAACTACCCCCCAAGGACTCTGCCCTTCTTACTCACTCTGGTCAGACAGCATGAATTCTGGTAGGATTTGGGGTCATCCACCACTGAGTTCTGGGGGGACATAACTCTTGCTGGGGACATTTTAAGATCAATGACTTGGGGCCGGCTTTGTGGCACAGTGGTTGAGCCCCAGCTGCTCCGTTTCTGATTCCGACATGCGCCTGGGAAAAGTACGTGGGAAGATGAACCAAGGTCCTTTGCCGCCCCCTGCACCATGTGGGGGACCCGATGAAGCTCCTGGCTCCTGGCTTGCAGCCTGGCCCAGTCCTGGCCATTGGGGCAATTTGGGGAGTGAACTGGTGGATGGAAGATTCTTCTCTTCTCTTCTCCTACTCTCATTCTCCTCTCCTCTCATCTCTCTCTCTCTCTCTCTCTCTCTCTCGATCTCATTCTCTCGTCACCTTGCCTTTCAACAGAAATAAAACTTTTAAAGCAACATTGCCCTGCATTATAAATGTGGTGGGTGTAGGACTGGGGACTCGATATCAAAGACATCCTTGGAACTATGTGGTACTCCATCTAAGAGAAATCTATCAGAGGAGTTGGCATTGCGCATCATACAGTAAAAGCAGACTTCTGAGTAGAAGACAGATTGGAGAACATGACTTGTGACAATTCCTTTTCAGCTCTGTCTCATCACATCTAAAGACTTTCATTTTGAGATTCTCTCAAAATGTCTTTGAAACTTCAAACTTGCAAGGAGACTTTTGAACTTTACTGTCTCCCCAGGAAGCTTCTCATTGTGATGGTTTTATTTGGGTCGCCTGGTATGCTGGAATTGTTTATGACTGGAGTATCATAGGGTTCATTTTGCCTCTTGCTGCAGGGATCTCCGATGCGATGCGTCTGGCAATGTTTGCCGTACATATCTTTTTTTAAAATTAATCAATTGAATTAATTAATTTGTTTGAAAGACCAGAGTTACAGAAGAGAGGTCGAGAAAGAGAGAGAGGTCTTCACATCCGCTGGTTCACATTCCACCAAAACTGGGTCGGCGCAATGAGCCGGAGCTAGAGCATATCCCGAAGTCAGTGAGCGAGGAGCTTTCTTCTGGGTCTCCCACGTGAGTGTGCAGGGGCCCAAGGACTTGGGCCATCTAGAACAGTGCCCATATGGGACCGCCGGCGCTTCAGGCCCGGGCTTTCACCAAACTGTGCCACAGCAACTGGCCCCCATACCTTTTTGATCACGTGGTTCATTCATCAAAAGCTCTGAGCTGAAGGGGCTGTTGGGTCTCTTTTGCATTCATTTTTCTGAAGAATTATTTACTTATATGATGAAGGCAGAGTGTACCATATATTATAGTAGGGGAGGAGATAGAGGCAGGACGACAGAGAGAGGGTTCTATCCATTCACTGGTGTCACATTTCCCAGATAAGCCACGATGGCCAGAGGCTGTGCCAAATCCAAATCCCAGGAGCCAACGAGATCTCTTCTGGGTCTCCCACACGGGTGCAAAGGGGCCCATATGGGATGCCAGCACTGAAGGCGTGCGGCTTTACCCATTACGCCGCAATGGCACCGGCCCCATCTTTTGCTGCTTTCTTTCCACCCAGCTGAGGATGGTGGGCCTGACTCTACAGAGCCTATCCCCTTCCTCCAAAGGGTGGTTGTTCCAAGCGGTAGGGACACCAGGTGCAGCACTTGCATCATGCAAGCCCGCTGGGGCTCGCACAGCAGGCTGGAGTGCGCACCACGCAGTCCTGTGTCAGCACGAGGGCTGGGTGTGTGTCCCCAAGCTGCTGGCAGGGAAGAGCTGTGCTGTGCAGCTTGCTGTTCCCTTGATCTCAGCCACATCGTGAGCCCCAGGCCCTGATTCACATTATCACTTGCTTAGTTATTGGGGTGTCAAAACACACAGGAAAGCAATCCCGATTGGGGGGCCTCATATTTCCTTTGGCTTTCTCAGCCAGCAATTCTGGGTTCCCATAGATGCAACCCCGCCCAGTCTCCTTCCTCATGTTGCCCGTGACTTAGATGCTTGTCTGCAGGGAGTGAGGAGAAGCCACAGCCAGCCCTCGCAGCTGGGCACTAAACTCAGTCTAGAGCCCCTCACGGGGGGATTAGATTAAAATGAGATGGGAGCCAACCTGAGGTTGATCACGTGGTTTCTCATTTTGAGCCATCATTGAGGACCGAGCTCACCTCCACTCCCTCTCCCTCCATCGTGTGGAGGACCCCCCCCCTTGCTCCCTCGCCTCCCTCTACCTCGCCGTCCTTTTTCTGCTTCCCCCCCCAACCCTCGCTCTTTTCCTCTCCACTCCTTCCCTCTTGCCTCCCTCTCTCTCCTGGGGTTTCCAGTCTAGCACGAATCCGTACTTTTGAAAAATACAATAAAACTTGGTAGTGAGATTATCTGAATAAATACATTCAAAATGTAACTTCATATTTTATGTTCATTAGTATTCAACAGACATTAAGTCACTCTGTTGCCTAAACCCCTCAGTAACTTTCCACGGACCACACAATACTTTGGTGGGCTGTCACCAATCCTCAGACTTGGTCTTTCTTTTTGGGGATGCCAGAACAAAATACCACAAAACACGTAAGCTGTGTTGCATACAACAACAGAAGTGTGTTCCCTTCCAAGCCGTGAAAGTCAATGGTCCAAACTCTGTCCTGGAGGTGGCTGGCGTTCCTTGGTTCCCCTTGTCTTTATAGGCACTGAGATGAATCACTCCAACCTCTCTTTGCCTCTGTGTCTGTCTCCACAACGTCCAATTTTATAAGCCCACCAGCTTCTGGACACTCAAATGAGTTCCCTTCAAATAAGTACATGTTCCTGGTTCCAGGTAGTCCTGAGGTTGGGTGAGGTGGGATACTATTTCCACCCCTCTCCATGAGACCATCATCATTATGTGCAAAGCTGACTCTACGTGGCCCCACATACAGGGCGCAAGACTGATAGAAAGGCAAAGTCAGGCTGTGGTTCCTTGTCGGAAATCACAGATTGCTATCCCACAAGGGGGCCCTGGGGCTCAAGGTGAGACTGAGTTATGCAGCAGCTGAGGAAAGGGCACACTTCTTGCCCTGCCAGCACTCCTGGAAGCCCAGTCAAGTTTTGTGCCTCAGTTCTTCCTCTTCTTCTCTCCTCCACCTCTCCCCTTCCTCATCTCCTCCGGCTTCCTCCTCCTATTCACCCCTCTCCCTTCTTCCTCCTTCCTCATCTTGTCTTCTGCCTACTCCGATCTCTTTCTCGCTTCCCTTCTTTCAGTTCTGCCTCTCCTCTTCCTCCCTCCACCGTCCTCCTCCTTCTTCCTGCCTATTCCATCTCGCTCCTCCGCATTCTTGTTCCCTCCTCCTCCCTCTTCGTCTGCTACTCATCATCCTTCATCCTCCTTCTCTGCCTCTTCTCCTTGCTCCTGCCTACGCACCTGCTCTCCTCGAGGGTGCGCGGTCTCATCTCCTGTTCCACCGTCCTCTCCCATTCGTCCTCCTCCTCCTCTTCTTCTGTCCTACTTTACGGCCAGTCTCCTTACCCTGTCCGTCCTTCCTTTCTCTCTTCTTCCTCCTCCGCTTCTCTCCACCTGCATCCTCCTCCTCCACCTCCTCTGCCTCCTCCACCTCCTTCTCCTTCTCCTCTATTCCACCATCCTCCACCTTCTTCCTCCGGCGCTCCTTCTTCTTGCTGCCGACGATCCATCTCGCTTCCTCCATCCTCCTCTCTTCTCTCTCTCCTCGCTTTCCTACCTCCTCCTCGCTTCTCGCTCCTGGTCCACCTCCCTCCCCTTCTTCCTTCCTCCTCCCTCTTCTTCTGCCTCTACTCCATCTGCCTTCCCTCATCCTCCCTTCTCTTCTCCTCCTCCATCCTCACCTCTCCTCCTCCACCTCCTCCCTCCTCCACTCTCTCCTCCTTCTCCTCGCTATTCCACTCCTCCCCTTCTTTCCTCCTCCTCCTCTTTCTTCTGCCTACTTCCATGCTCCTTCCCTCCTCCTCCTCTCTTCTCCTCCTCCACCTCCTCCTCATCCTCTCCTCCTGTTCCACCTCCTCCCCTTCTCCACCTCCTCCTCTCTTCTGCTACTCCATCTTCTCTCCCAACACAACACCCCTCCTCCTCTTCTCCTCCTCTCCTCTTCTTCTGGCCGTACGCACGACTCTTCCCCTCCACCATCAACCTCTCTCCTCCACCCACCAACTCGTCACCCACCACCCTCCTTACCTTCTCCACCAAATTCCACGCACCATCCCCAACTACCAACCTTCCTCCCTCTTCTTCTGGCCTACTCCATCACCACACAACCTCCACCTCATCTCATCCTCCTCCACCTCCTCCTCCTTCTCATCTTTCCACCTCCTCCCCTTCTTCCTCCTCCACCTCTTCTTCTGCCTACTCCATCTCCTTCCTCCCTCTCCTCTGCTCCTTCTCCTCTCCTCACCTCTCCTCCTCCACCAACCCTCAACCTCTTTCTCCACCAATTCCACACTCATCCCCTTCTTCCTCCTCCTCTTCATCTGCCTACTCATCTCCTTCCTCCTCCTCCTTCTCTTCTCCTCCTCCACCTCCTCCTCCTATGCACACCGTCCTCCCCTTCTTCTCTCCTTCTTCTTCTGCGCTACTCCATCTCCTCCCTCCTCCTTCTTCTCTTCTCCTCCTCCCTCCACCTCCTCCACCACCCTCTTCCTCTTCTCCTCTATTCCACCTAAACCCCCACACCCTCTCCTCCTCCTCCTCTCTTCTGCCTACTCCATCTCCTTCCCTCCTCCTCCTTCTCTTCTCCTCCTCCACCTCCTCACCTTCACCTCACCTATTCCACCTCCTCCCCTTCTTACTCCTCCTCCTCTCTCTTCTGCATACACCATCTCCTTCCTCCCTCCTCTTCCTCTACACCCCACCTTCGCTCTCCACCTCCTCCTCCTCACCACCTCCTCTCCTCATCCACCTCCTCCCCTTCTTTCTCCCCTCCTCTTCTTCGGACTACTCTCCCTCTCCTTCCTCCTCTCCTCCTTCATCCTTCTCACCTTCCTCCACCACCTCTCCCTCCTCCTATTCCACCTCCTCCCCTTCTTCCTCCTCCTCCCTCTTCTTCTGCCTACTCCATCTCCTTCCCTCCTCTCTCTCTTCTCTCCCCTCACCTCCTCCTCCACCACCTCCTCCCCTCTCTTCACTACTACCACCTCCTCCCCTTCTTCCTCCTCCTCCTCTTCTTCAGCCTACTCCATCTCCTTCCTCCTCGTTCTTCTCATCTCCTCCTTCTCCTCCACCTCTTCCTCCTTCTCCTCCTATTCCACCCTCCTCCCCTTTCTTCTTCTTCTGCCTCCTCCCTCTTCTTCTTCCTACTACCACTCCCTCCCCTCCTCCGTCCTCTTCTCTCCTCCTCCACCTCCACCTCGTCCTCCTTCTCCTCCTATCCACCTCCTCCCCTTCCTCTCTTCTCCTCCTTCTCTCCCCTCCTCCTCCTCACTCCTCATCTTCTTCTCCTCCTCCTCCACCTCCTTCTCCTCCTACCTTCCACCTCCTCCCCTTCTTCTTCTTCCTCCTCCTCCCCTTCTTCCTCCCTCCTCCTCCTTCTCCTTTTCCTTCTCCTCCCTTCTCCTCCCCTTCTTCTCTTCTTCCTCCTTCTCTTTCCTCCTCCCCCCTCTTCTTCCTCCTCCTTCTTCCTTCCACTTCTTCTCCTCCTTCTTCTTCTCTCCTCTTTCTCCTCCTCTTTCCACTTCTTCTGCTTCTCTTCCTCCTCCTCATTCCACCTTTCCCCTTCCTTCTTTTCTCCTCCTTCTCCTCATTCTTCTCCCCCTCTCTTCCTTCTCTTCCCTCCTCCTCCTCTTTCCCCTTCTCCTCCTCCTCCACCCTCATTCCCTTTCCCTCCTCCTCCTTCTCCTCCTCTTCCTTCCCTTTTCCTGCACCTCCTCCTCCTCCTCCTCTTCTTCTGCTCTTCATCCTGGCTGGGCTTGAGCCAGGAGCGGATGACCTCCACCTATGTCCTTCTATGACAGCCTCTTCTATGACAGCGGCAACCATCACTGCTGCCTCCCAGGGTCTGCATCTGCAGGAAGCTGGGATTGGGAGCTGGAGCCAGGACTCAAACCCAGGCACAGGAATGTAGCATGCAGGCATCTGAACTGCCAGGTCAAACGCCCACCCCGTTCTCGGTTTTTCTTCTAGACAGTCTGAATTCTGCTGCTTACGTCTCAATGTCCACTCCAAGTGCTGATGTTTGCCTTCCTGTCAGTCCCTGAACCCTTTCTGAGCATTGCTTCCCTCACCACAGTCAGCACAGACCCTGGCCTTGCGGCAGTGCACAGTGAATGATGACAGTGTGCCTGGACAGGGGTCACCGACTCTTGCAAGGCTCTTGAAGCAAAGCCTTGGACAGGGAGCCCTGAAATCCTATGCATTGAGCTGCGAGGTCACAGCATGAACTTGTTTGTTGCAAGTCTTGGCTCAAGGAGTCCATCTTTCGTTCCATCACAGACCATACTTACAATTGCAGCTGCCCCGAGACCACTCACAACTTCAGAGTATGCTTGCTGTGCACCTCTAAGGGTTCCCCCTGAGGCTTTCTTGTCAAGATCTTCGATGTTTCCTAAGGCTCTCTCTGGTGAATAAGGCCAGCAAAGTCAACTTCCAAGTCGGCTTTCCCCTCCTCAACCACATTACCAGACTGGGACACTGGGATTCCCCCCCGTGAGCCCTGTGACTCTGGGAAGTCTCTCTCTTTCTAGAGTGTGAGTCTCGCTGGAGATGTGCCAGGAATAGTTGGCTTTCGTGTGTCCCTAACAAGGGAACCAGACTTTCATATGACATCTCCTGGCTTCATGCCATCCCTGGATCGTGTGCATTGGAGCGACAGTGGAGGGCTACAGGGCATCTCCAATTCAGGCTGCTTCTCTGGGGACAATCCAGGCCTTTGAAGTCCTTTGCAAGCTTGCGGCTAGAGAGCTGTCCTTCATCTGTCCCAAGTGGGCCTCAGCCTCCAGGGACCAACTAGTTAGGAAACGTTGATAGTCATGGAAAAAGAGTGAAGTTTAGCCTCTACCCCCAGGAGAGAAGAAATACTCATCTCTGTCCACATGTTCATTTTCTACTACACTGCTTTTCCAGAAGCAGAAGAGAATTACCTGTTAAGCATCCAGCCTTTAAAGAAGCAATTGGGAACTAATCTGTTAGTAATGAAGACACACACACACACACACACACACACAGCTAGGGGGCCCTTGGGTCTAGTTTAATCTCTTACTGTTGATAGCTCCTCAAGCCACTAAGGGCTGGGCCCCTTGGCCTCTGCCAGAAGGAAGTTTTTCTGGGCAGAGACCACAGTTCTGTCTCTCCTCCCTCTCACCCCAGTGAACCACGTGTCAGCACTCTAGGTGCAGGAAGACTTTATATGGGCATGCAAAATATTGCTGAATTGGGGCAAATGCATCATGGCACAACAAGAGAAGGGTTATGAAGCATTGCATCGTGTTTATCCCATAGCAGATTTAGTCTTGGGGTCTTGGGAACACAAATTTGGCTCAAATCCCAGCAGAAAGGGCTCTTGGCCTGATTTTCTGCACCTCTACCCTTAGTGTGTGGGTCTACTTGAGTCAGCTGCTCAGCCCACCTCACAGACGCGACGGTGATGATTCTATCTTCCAAGGGGTGATGGGGCAGGGGTGCTATTTTTGGAACTGCATGCCACCCGTGGGGTTCTTGGTGGAGAGCCCATTGGGGCACGTCCCTTGGGGATGGTGGTGACAACGTTTCAGGTCTTCAGATGGAGTCCCCAGAAGAGAAAGGAGAGTCTAGTCATTCAAATGCATCTGTGTGAGCACTGGCCCTCGTGGCCACAAGAAGCCGCCACCTTCCAGAAGAGCTCGCCTGTTTCATGCCGCAGGGCACGGCAGCAGGCTTCGCTGTGGGAGCTTGCCCTGGAGCACACTCCATCTGTCAGTGGCCTTTGCAAGGCTATGTGGTCTCAGTGCCTGCTCTTCGAACCCAGGTAGGTATACACACTGCCGAGGGTCAACAATGTCGCCCCAAGGGGTGGCAGACTGTGAGTGTTCATGGTAAGCCAGAATCATATCATGCTGAACTATTTAAACGTACAAAAACTATCAGACACTGGTTTGAAGGGGTGTGTGTATGTGTAGAAGTGTGTGCGCACAGGCTCACAAAATGCTGCAGGGAGGAGAACAGCAGCCTCCGAGGCGTATCGGACAGAACCTCGGCCTGGCCTCAGTCCTCTCCTCTGTCAGCTCTGTGACTAGGAACGTGACAAGTGGATACGGCGACCTCTTCCCAAGGGCCTCACGGGAAACTTACCTTTGTTTCCCCACGTCCACCGGGAGCCCCTGCTTTGTTTCGGGCCTATGCTGGGGCCCTGGGCACCACTGGCCACCAGTGCCAGGACCTGGAAATGTGTTCAGCTGAAACCCATGGCAGGCACACAGCCCTGGGGAAGAGCAAGGAGGGCACATTCCTGCGGCAGAAGCCTGCTGCTGGAAGAGTCTGGGGGCTCGCATTGGGGAGGGGCAGGCTGGCTTTGCCGGGGCTAAGGTGAGGGTTTTTCTCCCTCACTCTGTCATGGTGACCCCACAATTAGTAAGCATCTGAAAAGCTTTGTGTCTCCCCTCCTTCCTGCTGGAGGACAAAAGCCAAAGACCATCAAGAAATGACTAAGCTGTGTTCAGTCTGGTGGTTCTCAAACTACAGGGGCATTGGTGCCGCCTGCAGGGCTTGCTAAAGCAGGTGTCTGAGCCCCACTCCTGGGGATTCCAACACAGCAGGTCCAAGACGGTACCTGAGAATCTGCACCTCTGTCAGGTCCCGGGGCTGCTGCTGCAGCTGGCCCAAGCACCTCACCTTCAGAGGCCCTGGTCTGGCCACCTGGCATCTGTGTGAGGCCACTGGGATGAGCTTCTCATGAATGCAGTTGTTGCTTTCCTCTGGCTGCCCCCTCCTCATCCTACAGGCAGGGCCAGCCCTATGGACCCCACTGCTGGGGAGCAGGAGCCAGGGTGGTCCCCTTTGTTTCTTCTCCCCCCCTCCTCTCATTCTTCATGTCTCAACAGAGAGGGCACCTCTTCCCTAGTGAGAGGGCTGGGCACCCCTGCGGGGTGCATTTCAAAACTAGGACCTCAGACCTCCCCAGGTTATTCCACTGATTCTTCTCATCTGCTTGAGCACAGCTTGAGGGCAGGGATTAACATGTTTAGGAGGTTTCTGGTAGTGACGCTTGGTGTGAAGTAAGGAGTCTTTGGCTTCCAAAAGCGTAGAGCTTGAGAAGAAAGCATGGATGTGTGTATGTGTGTGTGTGTGTGTGTGAGAGAGAGAGAGAGAGAGAGAGAGAGAGAGAGGTGCATGTGTGAGAGAGAGGTGTGTGTGAGAGAGAAAGAGAGACAGGTAAGTGTGTGTGTGTGTGTGTGTGTATGAGAGAGAGAGGTGTGGGTGTGTGTGAGAGAGAGAGAGAAAGACAGAGGGATGTTTGTGTGTGTGTGTGTGAGAGAGATAGGGATGTGTGTGTGTGTGAGAGAGAGAGATAGGGGTGTGAGAGAGAAGTCTGTGTGTGAGAGAGGTGTGTGTATGTCTTTTTGAAAGAGAGAGGTGTGTGAGAGAGGGGGTTGTGTGTGTGAGAGAGAGAGAGAGAGAGAAAGAGAGAGGTGTGTGTGTGTGTGTGAGAGAGAGGGAGGTGTGTGTGTGAGAGAGATATGTGTGTGTGAGAGAGGTGTGTGTGTGAGAGAGAGGGGTGTGTCTGTGTGAGAGAGAGAGGGATGTGTGTGTATGTGAGAGGGAGATGGGGGGTGAGAGAGAGATGTCTGTGTGTGAGAGGTGTGTGTGTGTGCGTGCGAAAGAGAGAGATGTGTGTGAGAGAGGGGGGTTGTGTGTGTGAGAGAAAGAGAGAGAAAGAGAGAGGGGTGTGTGTGTGTGAGAGAGGTATGTGTATCTGTGTAAGAGAGGTGTGTGTGTGTGTGTGTGTGTGTGTGAGAGGGATGTGTGTGTGTGAGAGAGGTGTCTGTGTGTGTGTGAGAGAGAGGGCATTGTGTGTGTGAGAGAGAGAGAGAGAAAGAGAGAGGGGTGCCTGTGTGAGAGAGAGAGGAGTGTGTGTGTGAGAGAGGGATATGTGTGTGTGAGAGAGGTGTGTGTGTGAGAGAGAGGGGTGTGTCTGTGTGAGAGAGAGAGGGATGTGTGTGTATGTGAGAGGGAGATGGGGGGTGAGAGAGATGTCTGTGTGTGAGAGGTGTGTGTGTGTGTGTGCAAAAGAGAGAGATGTGTGTGAGAGAGGGGGGTTGTGTGTGTGAGAGAAAGAGAGAGAAAGAGAGAGGGGTGTGTGTGTGTGAGAGAGGTGTGTGTATCTGTGAGAGAGGTGTGTGTGTGTGTGTGTGTGTGTGAAAGAGGGGTGTGTGTATGTCTGTGTGAGAGAGAGAGGTGTGTGTGTGTGAGAGGGATGTGTGTGTGTGAGAGAGAGGTGTGTGTGTGAGAGAGAGGGCATTGTGTGTGAGAGAAAGAGAGAGAGAAAGAGAGAGGGGTGTCTGTGTGTGAGAGAGAGGAGTGTGTCTGAGAGAGAGGAATGTGTGTGTGTGTAGAGAGGTGTGTATGTCTGTAAGAGAGAGAGGTGGGTGTGTGTGTGAGAGAGAGAGGTGTGTGTGAGAGAGACAGGGATATGTGTGTGAGAGAGAGGTGTGTGTGTGTGTGTGAGAGAGAGAGGGGTGTGTGTGTGAGAGAGAGGTGGGTGTGTGTGAGAGGGTGTGTGTGTTTGAGAGAGGGGTGTATGTGTGAGAGAGGTATATGTGTGTTTGTGTGAGAGAGTGGGGGTTGTGTGTGTGTGAGAGAGAAAGAGACTTGGATGTGTGTGTGAGAGAGAGGGATGTGTATGTGTGTGTATGACAGGGATGTGTGTGTGTCTGTGAGAGAGAGGAGTGTGTGTGTGTAAGAGGGATGTGTGTGTGTGAGTGAGAGGTGTGTGTGTGTGTGAGAGAGAGAGAGGGGGTTGTGTTTGAGAGAGAGGTGTATGTGTTTGAGAGAAAGGGGGATGTCTGTGTGTGTATGTGAGAGAGTCGTGTGTGTGAGAAAGAGAGAGAGAGAGGGGTGTGTGAGTGAGAGAGAGGGGGTTACGTGTGAGAGAGCTATATGTGTTTTTGAGAGAGGTGTGTGTGTCTGTGAGAGAGAGAGGTGTGTGTGTGTGAGAGAGAGGGATGTGTGTGTGAGAGGGGGTGTGTGTGAGAGAGAGATGTGTGTGTGTTTAAGAGAGGTGGGTGTGTGTCTGTGAGAGGGGTGTGTGTGCGTGTGTGAGAGAGAGGTGTCTTTGTGTTTGAGAGAGAGGGGTGTGTGTGTGAGAGAGGGTGTGTGTGTGTGAGAGAGGGGTGTATGTGTGAGAGAGGTGTATGTGTGTTTGTGTGAGAGAGAGGTGTGTGTGTGTGTGAGAGAGGGATGTGTATGTGTGAGAGAGGTATATGTGTGTTTGTGTGAGAGAGAGGTGGGTGTGTGTGTGAGAGAGAGGTGATTGTGTGTGTTTGTGTGAGAGAGAAAGAGACTTGGATGTGTGTGTGTGTGAGAGGGATGTGTATGTGTGTGTGTGACAGGGATGTGTGTGTGTGTCTTTGAGAGAGAGAGGAGTGTATATGTGTAAGAGGGATGTGTGTGTGTGTGTGACATGGATGTGTATGTGTCTGTGAGAGAGAGAGCAGTGTGTGTGTGTAAGAGGGATGTGTGTGTGTGAGTGAGAGTTGTGTGTTTGAGAGAGGGGGTTGTGTTTGAGAGAGAGGTGTATGTGTTTGAGAGAAAGGGGGATGTCTGTGTATGTATGTGAGAGAGAGATGTGTGTGTGAGAGAAAGAGGGATGTGTGTGTGAGAGGGTGTGTGTGTGTGTGTGTGTGTGAGAGGTGTTTGTGTTTGAGAGAGAGGGGTGTGTGTGTGAGAGAGAGGGGGTGTGTTTGTGAGAGAGGGGTGTATGTGTGTGAGAGGTGTATGTGCGTTTGTGTGAGAGAGGTGGGTGTGTGTGTGAGAGAGTGGGGGTTGTGTGTGTTTGTGTGAGAGAGAAAGAGACTTGGATGTGTCTGTGTGAGAGGGATGTGTATGTGTGTGTGTGACAGGGATGTGTGTGTGTGTCTGTGAGAGAGAGAGGAGTGTATATGTGTAAGAGGGATGTGTGTGTGTGTGTGTGTGTGACATGGATGTGTGTGTGTCTGTGAGAGAGAGAGCAGTGCGTGTGTGTAAGAGGGATGTGTGTGTGAGTGAGAGGTGTGTGTGTGTGAGAGAGAGAGGGGGTTGTGTTTGAGAGAGAGGTGTATGTGTTTGAGAGAAAGGGGGATGTCTGGGTGCGTATGTGAGAGAGAGATGTGTGTGTGTGAGAGAGAGAGGGATGTGTGTGTGAGAGGGGGTGTGTGTGTTTAAGAGAGGTGGGTTTGTATCTGTGAGAGGGGTGTGTGTGCGTGTGTGTGAGAGAGGTGTCTTTGTGTTTGAGAGAGAGGGGTGTGTGTGTGAGAGAGGGGGTGTGTGTGTGAGAGAGGTGTGTATGTGTGAGTGAGGTGTATGTGTGTTTGTGTGAGAGAGAGGTGGGTGTGTGTGTGAGAGAGTTGGCGTTGTGTGTGTTTGTGTGAGAGAGAAAGAGACTTGGATGTGTGTGTGAGAGAGGGATGTGTATGTGTGTGTGTGACAGGGATGTGTGTGTGTCTGTGAGAGAGAGAGGAGTGTGTGTGTGTAAGAGGGATGTGTGTGTGTGAGTGAGAGGTGTGTGTGTGTGTGAGAGAGAGAGGGGGTTGTGTTTGAGAGAGAGGTGTATGTGTTTGAGAGAAAGGGGGATGCCTGTGTGTGTATGTGAGAGAGAGTCGTGTGTGTGAGAAAGAGAGAGAGAGAGAGGGGTGTGTGAGTGAGAGGGGGTTACGTGTGAGAGAGCTATATGTGTTTTTGTGAGAGGTGTGTGTGTGTGAGAGAGAGGGATGTGTGTGTGAGAGGGTGTGTGTGTGAGAGATGTGTGTGTGTGTGAGAGAGGTGTGCATGTGTGAGAGAGAGGTGTGTGTGTGAGAGAAAGAGAGAGTGACAGGTGTGTGTGTGTGTGAGTGTGTGTGTGTATGAGAGAGAGAGAGGTGTGAGTGTGTGAGAGAGAGAGAGGAGAGGGGTGTGTCTGTGTGAGAGAGAGAGAGAGAGGTATGTGTGTGTGAGAGAGAGAAAGATGCATGCGTGAGAGACAGATTTCTGTGTGTGAGATGAGTGTGTGTGTGTCTGTGTGAAAGAGAGAGAGGTGTGCGAGTGAGAGGGGGTTGTGTGTGTGAGTGAGAGACAGGAGGTGTGTGTGAGAGAGAGGAATGTGTGTGTGTGAGAGAGGTGTGTGTGTGAGAGAGAGATGTGTGTGTGAGAGAGAGATGTCTGTGTGTGAGAGAGGTGTTTGTGTGTTTGTGTGAAAGAGAGAGAGGTGTGTGTGAGATAGTGGGGGTTGTGTATATGTGAGAGAGAGAGAAAGAGAGAGGTGTGTGTGTGAGAGGTGTGTATGTGTGTCTGTGAGGGAAAGGTTGTGTGTGTGTGTGAGAGAGAGAGAGAAAGGGGTGTGTGTGTGTGTGTGTGTGTGTGTGCTAGAGAGAGAGATGTGCGTTGGTCTTTCAGTCTCACCCCAGTGTGGGAAGGGGCGCGGGACCTTGAGCAGTGAACTCGATCAAGCAGCTAAGAGAGAGAGAGAGAGAGAGAGAGAGAGAGGTGTGTGAGTGTGTATGCAAGAGAGATGTGCGTGGGTCTTTCCGTCTCACCCCATTGTGGGAAGGGGCGTGGGACCTCGAGCAGTGAACTTGATCAAGCAGTTAAGAGAGAGAGAGAGAGAGAGAGAAAGACAGAGGGATGTTTGTGTGTGTGTGAGAGAGAGAGAGAGAGAGATGGGATGTGTGTGTGAGACACGGGTGTGAGAGTGAAGTCTGTGTGTGAGAGAGGTGTGTGTATGTCTTTGTGAAAGAGAGAGAGGTGAGTGAGAGAGAGGGTGTTGTGTGTGTGTGACAGAGAGAGACAGAGGGGGTTGTGTGTGTGTGAGAGAGAAAGACAGAGGGATGTTTGTGTGTGTGTGAGAGAGAGAGAGATAGGGATGTGTGTGTGTGAGAGAGAGATAGGTGTGTGAGAGAGAAGTCTGTGTGTGAGAGAGGTGTGTATGTCTTTGTGAATAGAGAGAGGTATGCTAGAGAGAGGGGGTTGTGTGTGTGAGAGAGAGAGAAAGAGAGAGGGGTGTGTGTGTGTGAGAGAGACAGGGAGGTGTTGAGAGAGAGAGGAATGTGTGTGTGTGAGAGAGATGTGTGTGTGTGAGAGAGATGTGTGTGTGAGAGAGATGTCTGTGTGTGAGAGCGGTGTGTGCGTGTCTGTGTGAAAGAGAGAGAGGTGTGTGTGAGACAGAGGGGGTTGTGTATATGTGAGAGGGAGAGAAAGAGAGAGGTGTTTGTGTAAGAGAGAGAGGAGGGTGTGCGTGTGAGAGGTGTGTATGTGTGTCTGTGAGGGAGAGGTTGTGTGTGTGTGTGAGAGAGAGAGAATGGTGTGTGTCTGGGTGTGCAAGAGAGAGATGTGCGTGGGTCTTTCAGTCTCACCCCAGTGTGGGAAGGGGTGCGGAACCTCGAGCAGTGAACTCGATCAAGCAGCTAAGAGAGAGAGAGAAGAGAGAGAGAGAGGTGTGTGTGTGTGTGTATGTCTGTGTGTGTGTCAGAGAGAGAGAGAGATGTATGTGTGTGAGAGAGAGAGAGAAAGACAGAGAGATGTTTGTGTGTGTGAGGTAGATAGGGATGTGTGTGTGTGAGAGAGAGATAGGGGTGTGAGAGAGGAGTCTGTGTGTGAGAGAGGGGTGTGTATGTCTTTGTGAAAGAGAGAGAGGTGTGTGAGTGAGAGGGGGTTGAGTGTGTGAGAGAGTGAGAGAAAGAGAGAGGGGTGTGTGTGTGTGTGTGAGTGACAGGGAGGTGTGTGAGAGTGAGAGGGATATGTGTGTGTGAGAGAGGTGTGTGTGTGAGAGAGAGGGGTGTGTCTGTGAGAGAGAGAGAGGGATGTGTGTGTATGTGAGAGGGAGATGGGGGGTGAGAGAGAGATGTCTGTGTGTGAGAGTTGTGTGTGTGTGTGAAAGAGAGAGATATGTGTGAGGGGGGGGGTTGTGTGTGTGAGAGAAAGGGAGAGAGAGAGGGGTGTGTGTGTGATAGAGAGGTGTGTGTATCTGTGAGAGAAGTGTGTGTGTGTGATAGAGGGGTGTGTGTATGTCTGTGTGTGAGAGAGAGGTGTGTGTGTTTGTGAGAGAGAGAGGGTGTTGTGTGTGAGAGAGAGAGAAAGAGAGAGGGATGTTTTTGAGAGAGAGAGGAGTGTGTGAGAGAGAGAGGGATTTGTGTGTGTGAGAGAGGTGTGCGTGTGTTAGAGAGAGTATTGTGTGTGAGAGAAAGATATGCGTGAGAGTCAGGTATGTGTGTGTGAGAGGTATATGTGCATTTGTGTGAGAGAGAGGTGTGTGTGTGTGTGAGAGAGTGGGGGTTGTGTGTGTTTGTGTGAGAGAGCAAGAGACTTGGATGTGTGTGTGAGAGAGAGGGATGTGTATGTGTGTGTGTGACAGGTGTGTGTGTGTGTCTGTGAGAGAGAGGAGTGTGTGTGTGTGTAAGAGGGATGTGTGTGTGAGTGAGAGGTGTGTGTGTGTGTGTGTGAGAGAGAGGGGGTTGTGTTTGAGAGAGAGGTGTATGTGTTTGAGAGAAAGGGGGATGTCTGTGTGTGTATGTGAGAGAGAGTCGTGTGTGTGAGAAAGAGAGGGGGTGTGTGAGTGAGAGAGAGGGGGGTACATGTGAGAGAGCTATATGAATTTTTGAGAGAGGTATGTGTGTCTGTGAGAGAGAGAGGTGTGTGTGTGAGAGAGAGATGTGTGTGTGTGAGAGGGGGTGTGTGTGTTAGAGAGAGAGAGGTGTGCATGTGTGAGAGAGAGGTTTTGTCTGTGAGAGAGAGAGCCAGAGGTGTGTGTGTGTGTGTGTATGAGAGAGAGGTGTGGGTGTGTGTGAGAGAGAGAGAAGGAGAGAGGGGTGCGTCTGTGTGAGAGAGAGAGAAAGAGAGAGTTATGTGTGTGTGTGTGTGTGTGTGTGAGATAGAGAGTGAGAGATGCTGGTGTGAGAGAGATGTCTGTGTGTGAGAAAGGTGTGTGTGTGTCTTTGTGAAAGAGAGAGAGGTGTGTGCATGTGTGTGAGAGAGGTGTGTATGTGAGAGAAAGAGAGAGAGAGACAGGTGTGTGTGTGTGTGTGTGTGTATGAGAGAGAGGTGTGGCTGTGTGTAAGAGGGTTGTGTGTGTGTGAGAGGTGTGTGTGTGAGAGAGAGGGGGTTGGGTTTGAGAGAGAGGTGTAGGTGTTTGAGAGAAAGGGGGATGCCTGTGTGTGTATGTGAGAGAGAGTCGTGTGTGTGAGAAAGAGAGGGGGGTGTTTGAGTGAGAGAGAGGGGGTTACGTGTGAGAGAGCTATATCTGTTTTTGAGAGAGGTGTGTGTGTCTGTGAGACAGAGAGGGATGTGTGTGTGTGAGAGGGGGTGTGTGTGAGAGAGAGATGTGTGTGTGTGTGAGCGAGAGGTGTGCATGTGTGAGAGAGAGGTGTGTCTGTGAGAGAGAGAGAGAAATGTGTGTGTGTGTGTATGAGAGAGAGAGAGGTGTGGGTGTGTGTGAGAGAGAGAGAGAGAGAGAGATGCGTGTGTGAGAGAGAGATGTCTGTGTGTGAGAGAGGTGTGTGTTTGTCTTTGTGAAAGAGAGAGAGGTGTATGAGAGAGAGGGGGTTGTGTGTGTGAAAGATAGACATGGAGGTGTGTGAGAGAGAGAGGAATGTGTGTGTGTGAGAGAGGTGTGTGTGTGTGGAGAGATGTGTGTGTGAGAGAAAGATGCCTGTGTGTGACAGAGGTGTGTGTGTGTCTGTGTGAAAGAGAGAGAGGTGTGTGTGAGAGAGAGTGGGTTGTGTATATGTGAGAGAGAAAGTGAGATGTGTGTGTGTGAGAGAGAGGAGGGTGTGTGTGTGAGAGGTGTGTATGTGTGTCTGTGATGGTGAGGTTGTGTGTGTGTGTGTGTGTGAGAGAGAGAGGTGTGTGTGTGTGTGCAAGAGAGAGAGATGTGCGTTGGTCTTTCAGTCTCACCTCAGTGTGGGAAGGGGCGCGGGACCTCAAGCAGTGAACTCGATCAAGCAGCTAAGAAAGAAAGAGAGAGAGAGAGAGAGAGAGAGAGAGAGAGAGATGTGTGTGTGTGTGTGAGAGAGGTTTGTGTGTGAGAGAGAGGTGTGTTTGTGAGAGTGGGATATGTGTGAGAGAGAGGTATGTGTGTGTGTGAGAGAGGGGTATGTGTGTTAGAGAGAGGTGTGTGTGTTTGAGAGAGGGGTGTGTGTGAGAGAGAGGGGTGTATGTGTGAGAGAGTTGTATGTGTGTTTGTGTGAGAGAGAGGTGGGTGTGTGTGTGAGAGAGTGTGGTTTTGGGTGTTTGTGTGAGAGAGAAAGACTTGGATGTGTGTGTGTGAGAGAGGGATGTGTATGTGTGTGTGACAGGGATGTGTGTGTGTGGGAATTAGAGAGAGGAGTGTGTGTGTGTAAGAGGGATGTGTGTGTGAGTGAGAGGTGTGTGTGTGTGAGAGAGAGAGGGGGTTGTGTTTGAGAGAGAGGTGTATGTGTTTGAGAGAAAGGGGGATGTCTGTGTGTGTATGTGAGAGAGAGTCGTGTGTGTGAGAAATAGAGAGAGAGGGGGGTGTGTGAGTGAGAGAGAGGGGGTACGTGTGAGAGAGCTATATGTGTTTTTGAGAGAGGTGTGTGTGTCTGTGAGAGAGAGAGGTGTGTGTGTCTGTGAGAGAGAGATGTGTGTGTGTGAGAGCGAGAGGTGTGCAGGTGTGAGAGGATGTGTGTGTGTGAGAGAGACAGGTGTGCATGTGTGAGAGAGAGGTGTGTGTGAGAGAGAGAGGGATGTGTGTGTGAGAAGGGGTGTGTGTGTGAGAGAGATGTGTGTGTGTGTAAGAGGTGGGTGTGTGTCTGTGAGAGAGAGGGAGGTGTGTGTGTGTGAGAGAGAGTTTTGTGTGTGAGAGAGAGAAGTGGTGTGTGTGTGAGAGGGTGTGTGTGTGAGAGAGAGGGATGTGTGTGTGAGAGAGGTGTGTGTGTGAGAGACAGGGATGTGTGTGTGAGAGAGAGGTGTGTGTGTGAGAGAGACAGGTGTGCATGTGAGAAAGAGGGATATGTGTGAGAGAGAGGTATGTTGTGTGAGAGAGAGGGGTGTATGTGTGAGAGAGTGGTGTGTGTTTGAGAGAGAGGGATGTGTGTGTGTGAGAGAGAGGTGTGTGTGAGAGAGGGATATGTGTGAGAGAGAGGTATGTGTGTGTGTGAGAGAGGGGTGTGTGTGTGAGAGAGCGGTGTGTGTGTGTGAGAGAGGGATGTGTGTGAGAGAGAGGTATGTGTGTGTGTGAGAGAGAGGTGTGTGTGAGAGAGGGATATGTGTGAGAGAGAGGTATGTGTGTGTGTGAGAGAGGTGTGTGTGTGCTTTGTGAAAGAGAGAGAGGTGTGTGTGTGTTAGAGAGATGTGTGTGTGTGAATGAGACAGGTAGGTGTGTGAGAGAGAGAGGAATGTGTGTGTGAGAGAGGTGTGTGTGTGTGGAGAGATGTGTGTTTGAGAGAGAGATGTCTGTGTGTGAGAGAGTTGAGTGTGTGTCTGTGTGAAAGAGAGAGGTGTGTGTGAGAGAGAGTGGGTTGTGTATATGTGAGAGAGAGAGAGAGAGGTGTGTGTGTGTGAGAGAGAGGAGGGTGTGTGTGTGAGAGGTGTGTATGTGTGTCTGTGAGGGAGAGGTTGTGTGTGTGTGTGAGAGAGAGAGTGAAAGGTGTGTGTGTGTGTGCAGGAGAGAGAGATGTGCGTTGGTCTTTCAGTCTCACCTCAGTGTGGGAAGGTGCGTGGGACCTCGAGCAGTGAACTTGATCAAGCAGCTAAGAGAGAGAGAGAGAGAGAGAGGTGTGTGTGTGTGTGTGTGTGAGAGAGAGAGAGAGAGAGAGAGAGAGATGTATGTGTGTGTGAGAGAGAGAGGGAGTTGTTTTTGTGAGAGAGAGAGAGAAAGACAGAGGGATGTTTGTGTGTGTGTGTGTGTAGAGAGAGAGAGGTGCATGTGTGAGAGAGAGGTGTGTGTGAGAGAGAAAGAGAGACAGGTAAGTGTGTGTGTGTGTGTGTATGAGAGTGAGAGGTGTGGGTGTGTGTGTGAGAGAGAGAGAAAGACAGAGGGATGTTTGTGTGTGTGTATGAGAGAGAGATAGGAATGTGTGTGTGTGTGAGAGAGATAGGGGTGTGAGAGAGAAGTCTGTGTGTGAGAGAGGTGTGTGTATGTCTTTTTGAAAGAGAGAGGTGTGTGAGAGAGGGGGGTTGTGTGTGTGTGAGAGAGAGAGAGAGAGAGAAAGAGAGAGGTGTGTGTCTGTGTGAGAGAGAGAGGAAGGTGTGTGTGAGAGAGAGGGATATGTGTGTGTGAGAGAGGTGTGTGTGTGAGAGAGAGGGGTGTGTCTGTGTGAGAGAGAGAGGGATGTGTGTGTATGTGAGAGGGAGATGGGGGTTGAGAGAGAGATGTCTGTGTGTGAGAGGTGTGTGTGTGTGCGAAAGAGAGAGTAGTGTGTGAGAGAGGAGGGTTGTGTGTGTGAGAGAAAGAGAGAGAAATAGAGAGGGGTGTGTGTGTGAGAGAGGTGTGTGTATCTGTGTAAGAGAGGTGTGTGTGTGTGTGTGTGAGAGAGGGATGTGTGTGTGTGTGTGTGAGAGGTGTCTGTGTGTGTGTGAGAGAGAGGGGTGTGTCTGTGTGAGAGAGAGAGGGATGTGTGTGTATGTGAGAGGGAGATAGGGGGTGAGAGAGATGTCTGTGTGTGAGAGGTGTGTGTGTGTGTGAAAGAGAGAGATGTGTGTGAGAGAGGGGGGTTGTGTGTGTGAGAGAAAGAGAGAGAAAGAGAGAGGGGTGTGTGTGTGTGAGAGAGGTGTGTGTATCTGTGAGAGAGGTGTGTGTGTGTGTGTGTGTGAAAGAGGGGTGTGTGTATGTCTGTGTGAGAGAGAGAGGTGTGTGTGTGTGAGAGGGATGTGTGTGTGTGAGAGAGAGGTGTGTGTGTGAGAGAGAGGGCATTGTGTGTGAGAGAAAGAGAGAGAGAAAGAGAGAGGGGTGTCTGTGTGAGAGAGAGAGGAGTGTGTGTGAGAGAGAGGGATGTGTGTGTGTGTGTGTAGAGAGGTGTGTATGTCTGTAAGAGAGAGAGGTGGGTGTGTGTGTGAGAGAGAGAGGTGTGTGTGAGAGAGACAGGGATATGTGTGTGAGAGAGAGGTGTGTGTGTGTGAGAGAGAGGGGTGTGTGTGTGAGAGAGAGGTGGGTGTGTGTGAGAGGGTGTGTGTGTTTGAGAGAGGGGTGTATGTGTGAGAGAGGTATATGTGTGTTTGTGTGAGAGAGTGGGGGTTGTGTGTGTTTGTGTGAGAGAGAAAGAGACTTGGATGTGTGTGTGTGAGAGAGGGATGTGTATGTGTGTGTGTGACAGGGATGTGTGTGTGTCTGTGAGAGAGAGGAGTGTGTGTGTGTAAGAGGGATGTGTGTGTGTGAGAGGTGTGTGTGTGTGTGTGAGAGAGAGAGAGGCGGTTGTGTTCGAGAGAGAGGTGTATGTGTTTGAGAGAAAGGGGGATGTCTGTGTGTGTATGTGAGAGAGAGTCGTGTGTGTGAGAAAGAGAGAGAGAGAGGGGTGTGTGAGTGAGAGAGAGGGGGTTACGTGTGAGAGAGCTATATGTGTTTTTGAGAGAGGTGTGTGTGTCTGTGAGAGAGAGAGGTGTGTGTGTGTGAGAGAGAGGGATGTGTGTGTGAGAGGGGGTGTGTGTGAGAGAGAGATGTGTGTGTGTTTAAGAGAGGTGGGTGTGTGTCTGTGAGAGGGGTGTGTGTGCGTGTGTGAGAGAGAGGTGTCTTTGTGTTTGAGAGAGAGGGTGTGTGTGTGAGAGAGGGTGTGTGTGTGTGTGAGAGAGGGGTGTATGTGTGAGAGAGGTGTATGTGTGTTTGTGTGAGAGAGAGGTGTGTGTGTGTGTGAGAGAGGGATGTGTATGTGTGAGAGAGGTATATGTGTGTTTGTGTGAGAGAGAGGTGGGTGTGTGTGTGAGAGAGAGGTGATTGTGTGTGTTTGTGTGAGAGAGAAAGAGACTTGGATGTGTGTGTGTGTGAGAGGGATGTGTATGTGTGTGTGTGACAGGGATGTGTGTGTGTGTCTGTGAGAGAGAGAGGAGTGTATATGTGTAAGAGGGATGTGTGTGTGTGTGACATGGATGTGTGTGTGTCTTTGAGAGAGAGAGCAGTGTGTGTGTGTAAGAGGGATGTGTGTGTGTGAGTGAGAGTTGTGTGTTTGTGAGAGAGGGGGTTGTGTTTGAGAGAGAGGTGTATGTGTTTGAGAGAAAGGGGGATGTCTGTGTATGTATGTGAGAGAGAGATGTGTGTGTGAGAGAGAGAGGGATGTGTGTGTGAGAGGGTGTGTGTGTGTGTGTGTGAGAGAGAGGTGTCTGTGTTTGAGAGAGAGGGGTGTGTGTGTGAGAGAGAGGGGGTGTGTTTGTGAGAGAGGGGTGTATGTGTGTGAGAGGTGGTGTGTGTGTGAGAGAGAGAGGTGGGTGTGTGTGTGAGAGAGTGGGGGTTGTGTGTGTTTGTGTGAGAGAGAAAGAGACTTGGATGTGTGTGTGTGAGAGAGGGATGTGTATGTGTGTGTGTGACAGGGATGTGTGTGTGTCTGTGAGAGAGAGGAGTGTGTGTGTGTAAGAGGGATGTGTGTGTGTGAGAGGTGTGTGTGTGTGTGTGTGAGAGAGAGAGAGGCGGTTGTGTTCGAGAGAGAGGTGTATGTGTTTGAGAGAAAGGGGGATGTCTGTGTGTGTATATGAGAGAGAGTCGTGTGTGTGAGAAAGAGAGAGAGAGAGGGGTGTGTGAGTGAGAGAGAGGGGGTTACGTGTGAGAGAGCTATATGTGTTTTTGAGAGAGGTGTGTGTGTCTGTGAGAGAGAGGTGTGTGTGTGTGTGAGAGAGAGGGATGTGTGTGTGAGAGGGGGTGTGTGTGAGAGAGAGATGTGTGTGTGTTTAAGAGAGGTGGGTGTGTGTCTGTGAGAGGGGTGTGTGTGCGTGTGTGAGAGAGAGGTGTCTTTGTGTTTGAGAGAGAGGGGTGTGTGTGTGAGAGAGGGTGTGTGTGTGTGAGAGAGGGGTGTATGTGTGAGAGAGGTGTATGTGTGTTTGTGTGAGAGAGAGGTGTGTGTGTGTGTGAGAGAGGGATGTGTATGTGTGAGAGAGGTATATGTGTGTTTGTGTGAGAGAGAGGTGGGTGTGTGTGTGAGAGAGAGGTGATTGTGTGTGTTTGTGTGAGAGAGAAAGAGACTTGGATGTGTGTGTGTGTGAGAGGGATGTGTATGTGTGTGTGTGACAGGGATGTGTGTGTGTGTCTGTGAGAGAGAGAGGAGTGTATATGTGTAAGAGGGATGTGTGTGTGTGTGACATGGATGTGTGTGTGTCTTTGAGAGAGAGAGCAGTGTGTGTGTGTAAGAGGGATGTGTGTGTGTGAGTGAGAGTTGTGTGTTTGTGAGAGAGGGGGTTGTGTTTGAGAGAGAGGTGTATGTGTTTGAGAGAAAGGGGGATGTCTGTGTATGTATGTGAGAGAGAGATGTGTGTGTGAGAGAGAGAGGGATGTGTGTGTGAGAGGGTGTGTGTGTGTGTGTGTGAGAGAGAGGTGTCTGTGTTTGAGAGAGAGGGGTGTGTGTGTGAGAGAGAGGGGGTGTGTTTGTGAGAGAGGGGTGTATGTGTGTGAGAGGTGGTGTGTGTGTGAGAGAGAGAGGTGGGTGTGTGTGTGAGAGAGTGGGGGTTGTGTGTGTTTGTGTGAGAGAGAAAGAGACTTGGATGTGTGTGTGAGAGAGGGATGTGTATGTGTGTGTGTGACAGGTGTGTGTGTGTGTGTCTGTGAGAGAAAGAGGAGTGTATATGTGTAAGAGGGATGTGTGTGTGTGTGACATGGATGTGTGTGTGTCTGTGAGAGAGAGAGCAGTGTGTGTGTGTAAGAGGGATGTGTGTGTGAGTGAGAGGTGTGTGTGTGTGAGAGAGAGAGGGGGTTGTGTTTGAGAGAGAGGTGTATGTGTTTGAGAGAAAGGGGGATGTCTGGGTGTGTATGTGAGAGAGAGATGTGTGTGTGTGAGAGAGAGAGGGATGTGTGTGTGAGAGGGGGTGTGTGTGTGAGAGAGATGTGTGTGTGTTTAAGAGAGGTGGGTGTGTGTCTGTGAGAGGGGTGTGTGTGCGTGTGTGTGAGAGAGGTGTCTTTGTGTTTGAGAGAGAGGGGTGTGTGTGTGAGAGAGGGGGTGTGTGTGTGAGAGAGGGGTGTATGTGTGAGTAGGTGTATGTGTGTTTGTGTGAGAGAGAGGTGGGTGTGTGTGTGAGAGAGTTGGCGTTGTGTGTGTTTGTGTGAGAGAGAAAGAGACTTGGATGTGTGTGTGAGAGAGGGATGTGTATGTGTGTGTGTGACAGGGATGTGTGTGTGTCTGTGAGAGAGAGAGGAGTGTGTGTGTGTAAGAGGGATGTGTGTGTGTGAGAGGTGTGTGTGTGTGAGAGAGAGAGAGGGGGTTGTGTTTGAGAGAGAGGTGTATGTGTTTGAGAGAAAGGGGGATGCCTGTGTGTGTATGTGAGAGAGAGTCGTGTGTGTGAGAAAGAGAGAGAGAGAGAGGGGTGTGTGAGTGAGAGGGGGGTACGTGTGAGAGAGCTATATGTGTTTTTGTGAGAGGTGTGTGTGTGTGAGAGAGAGGGATGTGTGTGTGAGAGGGTGTGTGTGTGTTATAGAGATGTGTGTCTGTGTGAGAGAGGTGTGCATGTGTGAGAGAGAGGTGTGTGTGTGAGAGAAAGAGAGAGTGACAGGTGTGTGTGTGTGAGTGTGTGTGTGTATGAGAGAGAGAGAGGTGTGGGTGTGTGAGAGAGAGAGAGGAGAGGGGTGTGTCTGTGTGAGAGAGAGAGAGAGGTATGTGTGTGTGAGAGAGAGAAAGATGCATGCGTGAGAGACAGATTTCTGTGTGTGAGATGGGTGTGTGTGTGTCTGTGTGAAAGAGAGAGAGGCGTGCGAGTGAGAGGGGGTTGTGTGTGTGAGTGAGAGACAGGAGGTGTGTGTGAGAGAGAGGAATGTGTGTGTGTGAGAGAGGTGTGTGTGTGAGAGAGAGATGTGTGTGTGAGAGAGAGATGTCTGTGTGTGAGAGAGGTGTGTGTGTGTTTGTGTGAAAGAGAGAGAGGTGTGTGTGAGATAGTGGGGGTTGTGTATATGTGAGAGAGAGAGAAAGAGAGAGGTGTGTGTGTGAGAGGTGTGTATGTGTGTCTGTGAGGGAAAGGTTGTGTGTGTGTGTGAGAGAGAGAGAGAGAAAGGTGTGTGTGTGTGTGTGTGTGTGTGTGCTAGAGAGAGAGATGTGCATTGGTCTTTCAGTCTCACCCCAGTGTGGAAAGGGGCGCGGGACCTCGAGCAGTGAACTCGATCAAGCAGCTAAGAGAGAGAGAGAGAGAGAGAGAGAGAGAGAGAGAGAGAGAGGTGTGTGAGTGTGTATGCAAGAGGGAGAGATGTGCGTGGGTCTTTCCGTCTCACCCCATTGTGGGAAGGGGCGTGGGACCTCGAGCAGTGAACTCGATCAAGCAGTTAAGAGAGAGAGAGAGAGAGAGAGAGAGAGAGAGAGAGAGAAAGACAGAGGGATGTTTGTGTGTGTGAGAGAGAGAGAGAGATGGGATGTGTGTGTGAGACACGGGTGTGAGAGAGAAGTCTGTGTGTGAGAGAGGTGTGTGTATGTCTTTGTGAAAGAGAGAGAGGTGAGTGAGAGAGAGGGTGTTGTGTGTGTGTGACAGAGAGAGACAGAGGGGGTTGTGTGTGTGTGAGAAAGACAGAGGGATGTTTGTGTGTGTGTGAGAGAGAGAGATAGGGATGTGTGTGTGTGAGAGAGAGATAGGTGTGTGAGAGAGAAGTTTGTGTGTGAGAGAGGTGTGTATGTCTTTGTGAATAGAGAGAGGTATGCTAGAGAGAGGGGGTTGTGTGTGAGAGAGAGAGAGAAAGAGAGAGGGGTGTGTGTGTGTGAGAGAGAGACAGGGAGGTGTTGAGAGAGAGGAATGTGTGTGTGTGAGAGAGATGTGTGTGTGTGAGAGAGATGTGTGTGTGAGAGAGATGTCTGTGTGTGAGAGCGGTGTGTGCATGTCTGTGTGAAAGAGAGAGAGGTGTGTGTGAGACAGAGGGGGTTGTGTATATGTGAGAGGGAGAGAAAGAGAGAGGTGTTTGTGTAAGAGAGAGAGGAGGGTGTGCGTGTGAGAGGTGTGTATGTGTGTCTGTGAGGGAGAGGTTGTGTGTGTGTGTGTGAGAGAGAGAGAATGGTGTGTGTCTGGGTGTGCAAGAGAGAGATGTGCGTGGGTCTTTCAGTCTCACCCC
This sequence comes from Sylvilagus floridanus, assembly GCA_949820135.1. NCBI lineage: Eukaryota > Metazoa > Chordata > Mammalia > Lagomorpha > Leporidae > Sylvilagus > Sylvilagus floridanus. Next base: position 1,059,752 of record OX463223.1, read on the forward strand.
AGTGTGGGATGGGGTGCGGGACCTCGAGCAGTGAACTCGATCAATCAGCTAAGATAGAGAGAGAAGAGAGAGAGAGAGAGGTGTGTGTGTGTGTGTCTGTGTGTGTGTCAGGGAGAGAGAGAGAGAGATGTATGTGTGTGTGAGAGAGAGAGAACGACAGAGAGATGTTTGTGTGTGTGTGAGAGAGATAGGGGTGTGAGAGAGGAGTCTGTGTGTGAGAGAGGTGTGTGTATGTCTTTGTGAAAGAGAGAGAGGTGTGTGAGTGAGAGGGGGTTGTGTGTGTGAGAGAGAGAGAGAAAGAGAGAGGGGTGTGTGTGTGTGAGAGAGTGACAGGGAGGTGTGTGAGAGTGAGAGGGATATGTGTGTGTGAGAGAGGTGTGTGTGTGAGAGAGAGGGGTGTGTCTGTGAGAGAGAGAGAGGGATGTGTGTGTATGTGAGAGGGAGATGGGTGGTGAGAGAGAGATGTCTGTGTGTGAGAGTTGTGTGTGTGTGTGAAAGAGAGAGATGTGTGTGAGAGGGGGGGTTGTGTGTGTGAGAGAAAGGGAGAGAGAGAGGGGTGTGTGTGTGTGATAGAGAGGTGTGTGTATCTGTGAGAGAAGTGTGTGTGTGTGTGTGATAGAGGGGTGTGTGTATGTCTGTGTGTGAGAGAGAGAGGTGTGTGTGTTTGTGAGAGAGAGAGGGTGTTGTGTGTGAGAGAGAGAGAAAGAGAGAGGGATGTCTTTTTGAGAGAGAGAGGAGTGTGTGAGAGAGAGGGGGATTTCTGTGTGTGAGAGAGGTGTGCGTGTGTTAGAGAGAGTATTGTGTGTGAGAGAGAGATATGCGTGAGAGTCAGGTATGTGTGTGTGAGAGTTATATATGTATTTGTGTGAGAGAGAGGTGGGTGTGTGTGTGAGAGAGTGGGGGTTGTGTGTGTTTGTGTGAGAGAGCAAGAGACTTGGATGTGTGTGTGTGAGAGAGGGATGTGTATGTGTGTGTGTGACAGGGATGTGTGTGTGTCTGTGAGAGAGAGGAGTGTGTGTGTGTAAGAGGGATGTGTGTGTGTGAGAGGTGTGTGTGTGTGTGTGAGAGAGAGAGAGGCGGTTGTGTTCGAGAGAGAGGTGTATGTGTTTGAGAGAAAGGGGGATGTCTGTGTGTGTATGTGAGAGAGAGTCGTGTGTGTGAGAAAGAGAGAGAGAGAGGGGTGTGTGAGTGAGAGAGAGGGGGTTACGTGTGAGAGAGCTATATGTGTTTTTGAGAGAGGTGTGTGTGTCTGTGAGAGAGAGAGGTGTGTGTGTGTGAGAGAGAGGGATGTGTGTGTGAGAGGGGGTGTGTGTGAGAGAGAGATGTGTGTGTGTTTAAGAGAGGTGGGTGTGTGTCTGTGAGAGGGGTGTGTGTGCGTGTGTGAGAGAGAGGTGTCTTTGTGTTTGAGAGAGAGGGGTGTGTGTGTGAGAGAGGGTGTGTGTGTGTGAGAGAGGGGTGTATGTGTGAGAGAGGTGTATGTGTGTTTGTGTGAGAGAGAGGTGTGTGTGTGTGTGAGAGAGGGATGTGTATGTGTGAGAGAGGTATATGTGTGTTTGTGTGAGAGAGAGGTGGGTGTGTGTGTGAGAGAGAGGTGATTGTGTGTGTTTGTGTGAGAGAGAAAGAGACTTGGATGTGTGTGTGTGTGAGAGGGATGTGTATGTGTGTGTGTGACAGGGATGTGTGTGTGTGTCTGTGAGAGAGAGAGGAGTGTATATGTGTAAGAGGGATGTGTGTGTGTGTGACATGGATGTGTGTGTGTCTTTGAGAGAGAGAGCAGTGTGTGTGTGTAAGAGGGATGTGTGTGTGTGAGTGAGAGTTGTGTGTTTGTGAGAGAGGGGGTTGTGTTTGAGAGAGAGGTGTATGTGTTTGAGAGAAAGGGGGATGTCTGTGTATGTATGTGAGAGAGAGATGTGTGTGTGAGAGAGAGAGGGATATGTGTGTGAGAGGGTGTGTGTGTGTGTGTGTGAGAGAGAGGTGTCTGTGTTTGAGAGAGAGGGGTGTGTGTGTGAGAGAGAGGGGGTGCGTTTGTGAGAGAGGGGTGTATGTGTGTGAGAGGTGGTGTGTGTGTGAGAGAGAGAGGTGGGTGTGTGTGTGAGAGAGTGGGGGTTGTGTGTGTTTGTGTGAGAGAGCAAGAGACTTGGATGTGTGTGTGTGAGAGAGGGATGTGTATGTGTGTGTGTGACAGGGATGTGTGTGTGTCTGTGAGAGAGAGGAGTGTGTGTGTGTAAGAGGGATGTGTGTGTGTGAGAGGTGTGTGTGTGTGTGTGAGAGAGAGAGAGGCGGTTGTGTTCGAGAGAGAGGTGTATGTGTTTGAGAGAAAGGGGGATGTCTGTGTGTGTATGTGAGAGAGAGTCGTGTGTGTGAGAAAGAGAGAGAGAGAGGGGTGTGTGAGTGAGAGAGAGGGGGTTACGTGTGAGAGAGCTATATGTGTTTTTGAGAGAGGTGTGTGTGTCTGTGAGAGAGAGAGGTGTGTGTGTGTGAGAGAGAGGGATGTGTGTGTGAGAGGGGGTGTGTGTGAGAGAGAGATGTGTGTGTGTTTAAGAGAGGTGGGTGTGTGTCTGTGAGAGGGGTGTGTGTGCGTGTGTGAGAGAGAGGTGTCTTTGTGTTTGAGAGAGAGGGGTGTGTGTGTGAGAGAGGGTGTGTGTGTGTGAGAGAGGGGTGTATGTGTGAGAGAGGTGTATGTGTGTTTGTGTGAGAGAGAGGTGTGTGTGTGTGTGAGAGAGGGATGTGTATGTGTGAGAGAGGTATATGTGTGTTTGTGTGAGAGAGAGGTGGGTGTGTGTGTGAGAGAGAGGTGATTGTGTGTGTTTGTGTGAGAGAGAAAGAGACTTGGATGTGTGTGTGTGTGAGAGGGATGTGTATGTGTGTGTGTGACAGGGATGTGTGTGTGTGTCTGTGAGAGAGAGAGGAGTGTATATGTGTAAGAGGGATGTGTGTGTGTGTGACATGGATGTGTGTGTGTCTTTGAGAGAGAGAGCAGTGTGTGTGTGTAAGAGGGATGTGTGTGTGTGAGTGAGAGTTGTGTGTTTGTGAGAGAGGGGGTTGTGTTTGAGAGAGAGGTGTATGTGTTTGAGAGAAAGGGGGATGTCTGTGTATGTATGTGAGAGAGAGATGTGTGTGTGAGAGAGAGAGGGATGTGTGTGTGAGAGGGTGTGTGTGTGTGTGTGTGAGAGAGAGGTGTCTGTGTTTGAGAGAGAGGGGTGTGTGTGTGAGAGAGAGGGGGTGTGTTTGTGAGAGAGGGGTGTATGTGTGTGAGAGGTGGTGTGTGTGTGAGAGAGAGAGGTGGGTGTGTGTGTGAGAGAGTGGGGGTTGTGTGTGTTTGTGTGAGAGAGAAAGAGACTTGGATGTGTGTGTGTGAGAGAGGGATGTGTATGTGTGTGTGTGACAGGGATGTGTGTGTGTCTGTGAGAGAGAGGAGTGTGTGTGTGTAAGAGGGATGTGTGTGTGTGAGAGGTGTGTGTGTGTGTGTGAGAGAGAGAGAGGCGGTTGTGTTCGAGAGAGAGGTGTATGTGTTTGAGAGAAAGGGGGATGTCTGTGTGTGTATGTGAGAGAGAGTCGTGTGTGTGAGAAAGAGAGAGAGAGAGGGGTGTGTGAGTGAGAGAGAGGGGGTTACGTGTGAGAGAGCTATATGTGTTTTTGAGAGAGGTGTGTGTGTCTGTGAGAGAGAGAGGTGTGTGTGTGTGAGAGAGAGGGATGTGTGTGTGAGAGGGGGTGTGTGTGAGAGAGAGATGTGTGTGTGTTTAAGAGAGGTGGGTGTGTGTCTGTGAGAGGGGTGTGTGTGCGTGTGTGAGAGAGAGGTGTCTTTGTGTTTGAGAGAGAGGGGTGTGTGTGTGAGAGAGGGTGTGTGTGTGTGAGAGAGGGGTGTATGTGTGAGAGAGGTGTATGTGTGTTTGTGTGAGAGAGAGGTGTGTGTGTGTGTGAGAGAGGGATGTGTATGTGTGAGAGAGGTATATGTGTGTTTGTGTGAGAGAGAGGTGGGTGTGTGTGTGAGAGAGAGGTGATTGTGTGTGTTTGTGTGAGAGAGAAAGAGACTTGGATGTGTGTGTGTGTGAGAGGGATGTGTATGTGTGTGTGTGACAGGGATGTGTGTGTGTGTCTGTGAGAGAGAGAGGAGTGTATATGTGTAAGAGGGATGTGTGTGTGTGTGACATGGATGTGTGTGTGTCTTTGAGAGAGAGAGCAGTGTGTGTGTGTAAGAGGGATGTGTGTGTGTGAGTGAGAGTTGTGTGTTTGTGAGAGAGGGGGTTGTGTTTGAGAGAGAGGTGTATGTGTTTGAGAGAAAGGGGGATGTCTGTGTATGTATGTGAGAGAGAGATGTGTGTGTGAGAGAGAGAGGGATGTGTGTGTGAGAGGGTGTGTGTGTGTGTGTGTGAGAGAGAGGTGTCTGTGTTTGAGAGAGAGGGGTGTGTGTGTGAGAGAGAGGGGGTGTGTTTGTGAGAGAGGGGTGTATGTGTGTGAGAGGTGGTGTGTGTGTGAGAGAGAGAGGTGGGTGTGTGTGTGAGAGAGTGGGGGTTGTGTGTGTTTGTGTGAGAGAGCAAGAGACTTGGATGTGTGTGTGTGAGAGAGGGATGTGTATGTGTGTGTGTGACAGGGATGTGTGTGTGTCTGTGAGAGAGAGGAGTGTGTGTGTGTAAGAGGGATGTGTGTGTGTGAGAGGTGTGTGTGTGTGTGTGAGAGAGAGAGAGGCGGTTGTGTTCGAGAGAGAGGTGTATGTGTTTGAGAGAAAGGGGGATGTCTGTGTGTGTATGTGAGAGAGAGTCGTGTGTGTGAGAAAGAGAGAGAGAGAGGGGTGTGTGAGTGAGAGAGAGGGGGTTACGTGTGAGAGAGCTATATGTGTTTTTGAGAGAGGTGTGTGTGTCTGTGAGAGAGAGAGGTGTGTGTGTGTGAGAGAGAGGGATGTGTGTGTGAGAGGGGGTGTGTGTGAGAGAGAGATGTGTGTGTGTTTAAGAGAGGTGGGTGTGTGTCTGTGAGAGGGGTGTGTGTGCGTGTGTGAGAGAGAGGTGTCTTTGTGTTTGAGAGAGAGGGGTGTGTGTGTGAGAGAGGGTGTGTGTGTGTGAGAGAGGGGTGTATGTGTGAGAGAGGTGTATGTGTGTTTGTGTGAGAGAGAGGTGTGTGTGTGTGTGAGAGAGGGATGTGTATGTGTGAGAGAGGTATATGTGTGTTTGTGTGAGAGAGAGGTGGGTGTGTGTGTGAGAGAGAGGTGATTGTGTGTGTTTGTGTGAGAGAGAAAGAGACTTGGATGTGTGTGTGTGTGAGAGGGATGTGTATGTGTGTGTGTGACAGGGATGTGTGTGTGTGTCTGTGAGAGAGAGAGGAGTGTATATGTGTAAGAGGGATGTGTGTGTGTGTGACATGGATGTGTGTGTGTCTTTGAGAGAGAGAGCAGTGTGTGTGTGTAAGAGGGATGTGTGTGTGTGAGTGAGAGTTGTGTGTTTGTGAGAGAGGGGGTTGTGTTTGAGAGAGAGGTGTATGTGTTTGAGAGAAAGGGGGATGTCTGTGTATGTATGTGAGAGAGAGATGTGTGTGTGAGAGAGAGAGGGATGTGTGTGTGAGAGGGTGTGTGTGTGTGTGTGTGAGAGAGAGGTGTCTGTGTTTGAGAGAGAGGGGTGTGTGTGTGAGAGAGAGGGGGTGTGTTTGTGAGAGAGGGGTGTATGTGTGTGAGAGGTGGTGTGTGTGTGAGAGAGAGAGGTGGGTGTGTGTGTGAGAGAGTGGGGGTTGTGTGTGTTTGTGTGAGAGAGAAAGAGACTTGGATGTGTGTGTGTGAGAGAGGGATGTGTATGTGTGTGTGTGACAGGGATGTGTGTGTGTCTGTGAGAGAGAGGAGTGTGTGTGTGTAAGAGGGATGTGTGTGTGTGAGAGGTGTGTGTGTGTGTGTGAGAGAGAGAGAGGCGGTTGTGTTCGAGAGAGAGGTGTATGTGTTTGAGAGAAAGGGGGATGTCTGTGTGTGTATATGAGAGAGAGTCGTGTGTGTGAGAAAGAGAGAGAGAGAGGGGTGTGTGAGTGAGAGAGAGGGGGTTACGTGTGAGAGAGCTATATGTGTTTTTGAGAGAGGTGTGTGTGTCTGTGAGAGAGAGAGGTGTGTGTGTGTGAGAGAGAGGGATGTGTGTGTGAGAGGGGGTGTGTGTGAGAGAGAGATGTGTGTGTGTTTAAGAGAGGTGGGTGTGTGTCTGTGAGAGGGGTGTGTGTGCGTGTGTGAGAGAGAGGTGTCTTTGTGTTTGAGAGAGAGGGGTGTGTGTGTGAGAGAGGGTGTGTGTGTGTGAGAGAGGGGTGTATGTGTGAGAGAGGTGTATGTGTGTTTGTGTGAGAGAGAGGTGTGTGTGTGTGTGAGAGAGGGATGTGTATGTGTGAGAGAGGTATATGTGTGTTTGTGTGAGAGAGAGGTGGGTGTGTGTGTGAGAGAGAGGTGATTGTGTGTGTTTGTGTGAGAGAGAAAGAGACTTGGATGTGTGTGTGTGTGAGAGGGATGTGTATGTGTGTGTGTGACAGGGATGTGTGTGTGTGTCTGTGAGAGAGAGAGGAGTGTATATGTGTAAGAGGGATGTGTGTGTGTGTGACATGGATGTGTGTGTGTCTTTGAGAGAGAGAGCAGTGTGTGTGTGTAAGAGGGATGTGTGTGTGTGAGTGAGAGTTGTGTGTTTGTGAGAGAGGGGGTTGTGTTTGAGAGAGAGGTGTATGTGTTTGAGAGAAAGGGGGATGTCTGTGTATGTATGTGAGAGAGAGATGTGTGTGTGAGAGAGAGAGGGATGTGTGTGTGAGAGGGTGTGTGTGTGTGTGTGTGAGAGAGAGGTGTCTGTGTTTGAGAGAGAGGGGTGTGTGTGTGAGAGAGAGGGGGTGTGTTTGTGAGAGAGGGGTGTATGTGTGTGAGAGGTGGTGTGTGTGTGAGAGAGAGAGGTGGGTGTGTGTGTGAGAGAGTGGGGGTTGTGTGTGTTTGTGTGAGAGAGAAAGAGACTTGGATGTGTGTGTGTGAGAGAGGGATGTGTATGTGTGTGTGTGACAGGGATGTGTGTGTGTCTGTGAGAGAGAGGAGTGTGTGTGTGTAAGAGGGATGTGTGTGTGTGAGAGGTGTGTGTGTGTGTGTGAGAGAGAGAGAGGCGGTTGTGTTCGAGAGAGAGGTGTATGTGTTTGAGAGAAAGGGGGATGTCTGTGTGTGTATGTGAGAGAGAGTCGTGTGTGTGAGAAAGAGAGAGAGAGAGGGGTGTGTGAGTGAGAGAGAGGGGGTTACGTGTGAGAGAGCTATATGTGTTTTTGAGAGAGGTGTGTGTGTCTGTGAGAGAGAGAGGTGTGTGTGTGTGAGAGAGAGGGATGTGTGTGTGAGAGGGGGTGTGTGTGAGAGAGAGATGTGTGTGTGTTTAAGAGAGGTGGGTGTGTGTCTGTGAGAGGGGTGTGTGTGCGTGTGTGAGAGAGAGGTGTCTTTGTGTTTGAGAGAGAGGGGTGTGTGTGTGAGAGAGGGTGTGTGTGTGTGAGAGAGGGGTGTATGTGTGAGAGAGGTGTATGTGTGTTTGTGTGAGAGAGAGGTGTGTGTGTGTGTGAGAGAGGGATGTGTATGTGTGAGAGAGGTATATGTGTGTTTGTGTGAGAGAGAGGTGGGTGTGTGTGTGAGAGAGAGGTGATTGTGTGTGTTTGTGTGAGAGAGAAAGAGACTTGGATGTGTGTGTGTGTGAGAGGGATGTGTATGTGTGTGTGTGACAGGGATGTGTGTGTGTGTCTGTGAGAGAGAGAGGAGTGTATATGTGTAAGAGGGATGTGTGTGTGTGTGACATGGATGTGTGTGTGTCTTTGAGAGAGAGAGCAGTGTGTGTGTGTAAGAGGGATGTGTGTGTGTGAGTGAGAGTTGTGTGTTTGTGAGAGAGGGGGTTGTGTTTGAGAGAGAGGTGTATGTGTTTGAGAGAAAGGGGGATGTCTGTGTATGTATGTGAGAGAGAGATGTGTGTGTGAGAGAGAGAGGGATGTGTGTGTGAGAGGGTGTGTGTGTGTGTGTGTGAGAGAGAGGTGTCTGTGTTTGAGAGAGAGGGGTGTGTGTGTGAGAGAGAGGGGGTGTGTTTGTGAGAGAGGGGTGTATGTGTGTGAGAGGTGGTGTGTGTGTGAGAGAGAGAGGTGGGTGTGTGTGTGAGAGAGTGGGGGTTGTGTGTGTTTGTGTGAGAGAGAAAGAGACTTGGATGTGTGTGTGTGAGAGAGGGATGTGTATGTGTGTGTGTGACAGGGATGTGTGTGTGTCTGTGAGAGAGAGGAGTGTGTGTGTGTAAGAGGGATGTGTGTGTGTGAGAGGTGTGTGTGTGTGTGTGAGAGAGAGAGAGGCGGTTGTGTTCGAGAGAGAGGTGTATGTGTTTGAGAGAAAGGGGGATGTCTGTGTGTGTATATGAGAGAGAGTCGTGTGTGTGAGAAAGAGAGAGAGAGAGGGGTGTGTGAGTGAGAGAGAGGGGGTTACGTGTGAGAGAGCTATATGTGTTTTTGAGAGAGGTGTGTGTGTCTGTGAGAGAGAGAGGTGTGTGTGTGTGAGAGAGAGGGATGTGTGTGTGAGAGGGGGTGTGTGTGAGAGAGAGATGTGTGTGTGTTTAAGAGAGGTGGGTGTGTGTCTGTGAGAGGGGTGTGTGTGCGTGTGTGAGAGAGAGGTGTCTTTGTGTTTGAGAGAGAGGGGTGTGTGTGTGAGAGAGGGTGTGTGTGTGTGAGAGAGGGGTGTATGTGTGAGAGAGGTGTATGTGTGTTTGTGTGAGAGAGAGGTGTGTGTGTGTGTGAGAGAGGGATGTGTATGTGTGAGAGAGGTATATGTGTGTTTGTGTGAGAGAGAGGTGGGTGTGTGTGTGAGAGAGAGGTGATTGTGTGTGTTTGTGTGAGAGAGAAAGAGACTTGGATGTGTGTGTGTGTGAGAGGGATGTGTATGTGTGTGTGTGACAGGGATGTGTGTGTGTGTCTGTGAGAGAGAGAGGAGTGTATATGTGTAAGAGGGATGTGTGTGTGTGTGACATGGATGTGTGTGTGTCTTTGAGAGAGAGAGCAGTGTGTGTGTGTAAGAGGGATGTGTGTGTGTGAGTGAGAGTTGTGTGTTTGTGAGAGAGGGGGTTGTGTTTGAGAGAGAGGTGTATGTGTTTGAGAGAAAGGGGGATGTCTGTGTATGTATGTGAGAGAGAGATGTGTGTGTGAGAGAGAGAGGGATGTGTGTGTGAGAGGGTGTGTGTGTGTGTGTGTGAGAGAGAGGTGTCTGTGTTTGAGAGAGAGGGGTGTGTGTGTGAGAGAGAGGGGGTGTGTTTGTGAGAGAGGGGTGTATGTGTGTGAGAGGTGGTGTGTGTGTGAGAGAGAGAGGTGGGTGTGTGTGTGAGAGAGTGGGGGTTGTGTGTGTTTGTGTGAGAGAGAAAGAGACTTGGATGTGTGTGTGAGAGAGAGGGATGTGTATGTGTGTGTGTGACAGGTGTGTGTGTGTGTGTCTGTGAGAGAAAGAGGAGTGTATATGTGTAAGAGGGATGTGTGTGTGTGTGACATGGATGTGTGTGTGTCTGTGAGAGAGAGAGCAGTGTGTGTGTGTAAGAGGGATGTGTGTGTGAGTGAGAGGTGTGTGTGTGTGAGAGAGAGAGGGGGTTGTGTTTGAGAGAGAGGTGTATGTGTTTGAGAGAAAGGGGGATGTCTGGGTGTGTATGTGAGAGAGAGATGTGTGTGTGTGAGAGAGAGAGGGATGTGTGTGTGAGAGGGGGTGTGTGTGTGAGAGAGATGTGTGTGTGTTTAAGAGAGGTGGGTGTGTGTCTGTGAGAGGGGTGTGTGTGCGTGTGTGTGAGAGAGGTGTCTTTGTGTTTGAGAGAGAGGGGTGTGTGTGTGAGAGAGGGGGTGTGTGTGTGAGAGAGGGGTGTATGTGTGAGTAGGTGTATGTGTGTTTGTGTGAGAGAGAGGTGGGTGTGTGTGTGAGAGAGTTGGCGTTGTGTGTATTTGTGTGAGAGAGAAAGAGACTTGGATGTGTGTGTGAGAGAGGGATGTGTATGTGTGTGTGTGACAGGGATGTGTGTGTGTCTGTGAGAGAGAGAGGAGTGTGTGTGTGTAAGAGGGATGTGTGTGTGTGAGAGGTGTGTGTGTGTGAGAGAGAGAGGGGGGGTTGTGTTTGAGAGAGAGGTGTATGTGTTTGAGAGAAAGGGGGATGCCTGTGTGTGTATGTGAGAGAGAGTCGTGTGTGTGAGAAAGAGAGAGAGAGAGAGGGGTGTGTGAGTGAGAGGGGGGTACGTGTGAGAGAGCTATATGTGTTTTTGTGAGAGGTGTGTGTGTGTGAGAGAGAGGGATGTGTGTGTGAGAGGGTGTGTGTGTGTTATAGAGATGTGTGTGTGTGTGAGAGAGGTGTGCATGTGTGAGAGAGAGGTGTGTGTGTGAGAGAAAGAGAGAGTGACAGGTGTGTGTGTGTGAGTGTGTGTGTGTATGAGAGAGAGAGAGGTGTGGGTGTGTGAGAGAGAGAGAGGAGAGGGGTGTGTCTGTGTGAGAGAGAGAGAGAGGTATGTGTGTGTGAGAGAGAGAAAGATGCATGCGTGAGAGACAGATTTCTGTGTGTGAGATGGGTGTGTGTGTGTCTGTGTGAAAGAGAGAGAGGCGTGCGAGTGAGAGGGGGTTGTGTGTGTGAGTGAGAGACAGGAGGTGTGTGTGAGAGAGAGGAATGTGTGTGTGTGAGAGAGGTGTGTGTGTGAGAGAGAGATGTGTGTGTGAGAGAGAGATGTCTGTGTGTGAGAGAGGTGTGTGTGTGTTTGTGTGAAAGAGAGAGAGGTGTGTGTGAGATAGTGGGGGTTGTGTATATGTGAGAGAGAGAGAAAGAGAGAGGTGTGTGTGTGAGAGGTGTGTATGTGTGTCTGTGAGGGAAAGGTTGTGTGTGTGTGTGAGAGAGAGAGAGAGAAAGGTGTGTGTGTGTGTGTGTGTGTGTGTGCTAGAGAGAGAGATGTGCGTTGGTCTTTCAGTCTCACCCCAGTGTGGAAAGGGGCGCGGGACCTCGAGCAGTGAACTCGATCAAGCAGCTAAGAGAGAGAGAGAGAGAGAGAGAGAGAGAGAGAGAGAGGTGTGAGTGTGTATGCAAGAGGGAGAGATGTGCGTGGGTCTTTCCGTCTCACCCCATTGTGGGAAGGGGCGTGGGACCTCGAGCAGTGAACTCGATCAAGCAGTTAAGAGAGAGAGAGAGAGAGAGAGAGAGAGAGAGAGAAAGACAGAGGGATGTTTGTGTGTGTGAGAGAGAGAGAGAGATGGGATGTGTGTGTGAGACACGGGTGTGAGAGAGAAGTCTGTGTGTGAGAGAGGTGTGTGTATGTCTTTGTGAAAGAGAGAGAGGTGAGTGAGAGAGAGGGTGTTGTGTGTGTGTGACAGAGAGAGACAGAGGGGGTTGTGTGTGTGTGAGAAAGACAGAGGGATGTTTGTGTGTGTGTGAGAGAGAGAGATAGGGATGTGTGTGTGTGAGAGAGAGATAGGTGTGTGAGAGAGAAGTTTGTGTGTGAGAGAGGTGTGTATGTCTTTGTGAATAGAGAGAGGTATGCTAGAGAGAGGGGGTTGTGTGTGAGAGAGAGAGAGAAAGAGAGAGGGGTGTGTGTGTGTGAGAGAGAGACAGGGAGGTGTTGAGAGAGAGAGGAATGTGTGTGTGTGAGAGAGATGTGTGTGTGTGAGAGAGATGTGTGTGTGAGAGAGATGTCTGTGTGTGAGAGCGGTGTGTGCGTGTCTGTGTGAAAGAGAGAGAGGTGTGTGTGAGACAGAGGGGGTTGTGTATATGTGAGAGGGAGAGAAAGAGAGAGGTGTTTGTGTAAGAGAGAGAGGAGGGTGTGCGTGTGAGAGGTGTGTATGTGTGTCTGTGAGGGAGAGGTTGTGTGTGTGTGTGTGTGTGAGAGAGAGAATGGTGTGTGTCTGGGTGTGCAAGAGAGAGATGTGCGTGGGTCTTTCAGTCTCACCCCAGTGTGGGATGGGGTGCGGGACCTCGAGCAGTGAACTCGATCAATCAGCTAAGATAGAGAGAGAAGAGAGAGAGAGAGAGGTGTGTGTGTGTGTGTCTGTGTGTGTGTCAGGGAGAGAGAGAGAGAGATGTATGTGTGTGTGAGAGAGAGAGAACGACAGAGAGATGTTTGTGTGTGTGTGAGAGAGATAGGGGTGTGAGAGAGGAGTCTGTGTGTGAGAGAGGTGTGTGTATGTCTTTGTGAAAGAGAGAGAGGTGTGTGAGTGAGAGGGGGTTGTGTGTGTGAGAGAGAGAGAGAAAGAGAGAGGGGTGTGTGTGTGTGAGAGAGTGACAGGGAGGTGTGTGAGAGTGAGAGGGATATGTGTGTGTGAGAGAGGTGTGTGTGTGAGAGAGAGGGGTGTGTCTGTGAGAGAGAGAGAGGGATGTGTGTGTATGTGAGAGGGAGATGGGTGGTGAGAGAGAGATGTCTGTGTGTGAGAGTTGTGTGTGTGTGTGAAAGAGAGAGATGTGTGTGAGAGGGGGGGTTGTGTGTGTGAGAGAAAGGGAGAGAGAGAGGGGTGTGTGTGTGTGATAGAGAGGTGTGTGTATCTGTGAGAGAAGTGTGTGTGTGTGTGTGATAGAGGGGTGTGTGTATGTCTGTGTGTGAGAGAGAGAGGTGTGTGTGTTTGTGAGAGAGAGAGGGTGTTGTGTGTGAGAGAGAGAGAAAGAGAGAGGGATGTCTTTTTGAGAGAGAGAGGAGTGTGTGAGAGAGAGGGGGATTTCTGTGTGTGAGAGAGGTGTGCGTGTGTTAGAGAGAGTATTGTGTGTGAGAGAGAGATATGCGTGAGAGTCAGGTATGTGTGTGTGAGAGTTATATATGTATTTGTGTGAGAGAGAGGTGGGTGTGTGTGTGAGAGAGTGGGGGTTGTGTGTGTTTGTGTGAGAGAGCAAGAGACTTGGATGTGTGTGTGAGAGAGAGGGATGTTTATGTGTGTGTGTGACAGGTGTGTGTGTGTCTGTGAGAGAGAGGAGTGTGTGTGTGTCTGTGTGTGTGTCAGGGAGAGAGAGAGAGAGATGTATGTGTGTGTGAGAGAGAGAGAAAGACAGAGAGATGTTTGTGTGTGTGTGAGAGAGATAGGGGTGTGAGAGAGGAGATGTTTGTGTGTGTGAGTGAGAGGTGTGTGTGTGAGAGAGAGGGGGTTGTGTTTGAGAGAGAGGTGTATGTGTTTGAGAGAAAGGGGGATGTCTGTGTGTGTATGTGAGAGAGAGTCGTGTGTGTGAGAAAGAGAGGGGGGGTGTGAGTGAGAGAGAGGGGGGTACGTGTGAGAGAGCTATATGAATTTTTGAGAGAGGTATGTGTGTCTGTGAGAGAGAGAGGTGTGTGTGTGTGAGAGAGAGAGATGTGTGTGTGTGAGAGGGGGTGTGTGTGTTAGAGAGAGAGAGGTGTGCATGTGTGAGAGAGAGGTTTTGTCTGTGAGAGAGAGAGCCAGAGGTGTGTGTGTGTCTGTGTGTATGAGAGAGAGGTGTGGGTGTGTGTGAGAGAGAGAGAAGGAGAGAGGGGTGCGTCTGTGTGAGAGAGAAAGAGAGAGGTATGTGTGTGTGTGTGAGAGAGAGAGATGCTGGTGTGAGAGAGATGTCTGTGTGTGAGAAATGTGTGTGTGTGTCTTTGTGAAAGAGAGAGAGGTGTGTGCATGTGTGAGAGAGAGGTGTGTATGTGAGAGAAAGAGAGAGAGAGACAGGTGTGTGTGTGTGTGTGTGTGTATGAGAGAGAGAGAGGTGTGGCTGTGTGTAAGAGGGTTGTGTGTGTGTGAGAGGTGTGTGTGTGAGAGAGAGGGGGTTGTGTTTGAGAGAGAGGTGTAGGTGTTTGAGAGAAAGGGGGATGCCTGTGTGTGTATGTGAGAGAGAGTCGTGTGTGTGAGAAAGAGAGAGGGGGGTACGTGTGAGAGAGCTATATGTATTTTTGAGAGTGGTATGTGTGTCTGTGAGAGAGAGAGGTGTGTGTGAGAGAGAGAGAGAGATGTGTGTGTGTGAGAGGGGGTGTGTGTGTTAGAGAGAGAGAGGTGTGCATGTGTGAGAGAGAGGTTTTGTCTGTGAGAGAGAGAGCCAGAGGTGTGTGTGTGTCTGTGTGTATTAGAGAGAGGTGTGGGTGTGTGTGAGAGAGAGAGAAGGAGAGAGGGGTGCGTCTGTGTGTGTGTGTGTGTGTGAGAGAGAGTGAGAGATGCTGGTGTGAGAGAGATGTCTGTGTGTGAGAAAGGTGTGTGTGTGTGTCTTTGTGAAAGAGAGAGAGGTGTGTGCATGTGTGAGAGAGAGGTGTGTATGTGAGAGAAAGAGAGAGAGAGAGACAGGTGTGTGTGTGTGTGTGTGTGTATGAGAGAGAGAGAGGTGTGGCTGTGTGTAAGAGGGTTGTGTGTGTGTGAGAGGTGTGTGTGTGAGAGAGAGGGGGTTGTGTTTGAGAGAGAGGTGTAGGTGTTTGAGAGAAAGGGGGATGCCTGTGTGTGTATGTGAGAGAGAGTCGTGTGTGTGAGAAAGAGAGGGGGGTGTTTGAGTGAGAGAGAGGGGGGTACGTGTGAGAGAGCTATATGTGTTTTTGAGAGAGGTGTGTGTGTCTGTGAGACAGAGAGGAATGTGTGTGTGTGAGAGGGGGTGTGTGTGAGAGAGATGTGTGTGTGTGTGTGAGCAAGAGGTGTGCATGTGTGAGAGAGAGGTGTGTCTGTGAGAGAGTGAGAGAAATGTGTGTGTGTGTGTGTGAGAGAGAGAGAGAGGTGTGGGTGTGTGAGAGAGAGAGAGAGAAGGAGAGAGGGGTGCGTTTGTGAGAGAGAGAGAAAGAGAGAGCTGTGTGTGTGTGTGTGTGTGTGTGAGAGAAAGAGAGATGCGGGTGTGAGAGAGAGATGTCTGTGTGTGAGAGAGGTGTGTGTGTGTCTTTGTGAAAGAGAGAGAGGTGTATGAGAGAGAGGGGGTTGTGTGTGTGAAAGATAGACAGGGAGGTGTGTGAGAGAGAGAGGAATGTGTGTGTGTGAGAGAGGTGTGTGTGTGTGGAGAGATGTGTGTGTGAGAGAGAGATGCCTGTGTGTGACAGAGGTGTGTGTGTGTCTGTGTGAAAGAGAGAGAGGTGTGTGTGAGAGAGAGTGGGTTGTGTATATGTGAGAGAGAGAGAAAGAGAGGTGTGTGTGTGTGAGAGAGAGGAGGGTGTGTGTGTGAGAGGTGTGTATGTGTCTGTGATGGTGAGGTTGTGTGTGTGTGTGTGTGAGAGAGAGAGAGAGGTGTGTGTGTGTGTGCAAGAGAGAGAGATGTGCGTTGGTCTTTCAGTCTCACCTCAGTGTGGGAAGGGGCGAGGGACCTCAAGCAGTGAACTCGATCAAGCAGTTAAGAAAGAAAGAGAGAGAGAGAGAGAGAGAGAGAGAGAGAGAGATGTGTGTGTGTGTGTGAGAGAGGTGTGTGTGAGAGACAGGGATATGTGTGTGTGAGAGAGGTGTGTTTGTGAGAGTGGGATATGTGTGAGAGAGAGGTATGTGTGTGTGTGAGAGAGGGCTGTGTGTGTTAGAGAGAGGTGTGTGTGTTTGAGAGAGGGGTGTGTGTGAGAGAGAGGGGTGTATGTGTGAGAGAGGTGTATGTGTGTTTGTGTGAGAGAGAGGTGGGGGTGTGTGTGAGAGAGTTGGGTTTTGGGTGTTTGTGTGAGAGAGAAAGACTTGGATGTGTGTGTGTGAGAGAGGGATGTGTATGTGTGTGTGTGACAGGGATGTGTGTGTGTCTGAATTAGAGAGAGGAGTGTGTGTGTGTAAGAGGGATGTGTGTGTGAGTGAGAGGTGTGTGTGTGTGTGAGAGAGAGGGGGTTGTGTTTGAGAGAGAGGTGTATGTGTTTGAGAGAATGGGGGATGTCTGTGTGTGTATGTGAGAGAGAGTCGTGTGTGTGAGAAATAGAGAGAGAGGGGGGTGTGTGAGTGAGAGATAGGGGGTACGTGTGAGAGAGCTATATGTGTTTTTGAGAGAGGTGTGTGTGTCTGTGAGAGAGAGAGGTGTGTGTGTCTGTGAGAGAGAGATGTGTGTGTGAGAGAGCGAGAGGTGTGCATGTGTGAGAGAGATGTGTGTGTGTGAGAGAGACAGGTGTGCATGTGTGAGAGAGAGGTGTGTGTGTGAGAGAGAGGGATGTGTGTGTGAGAAGGGGTGTGTGTGTGAGAGAGGTGTGTGTGTGTGTAAGAGGTGGGTGTGTGTCTGTGAGAGAGAGGGAGGTGTGTGTGTGTGAGAGAGAGTTTTGTGTGTGAGAGAGAGACATGGTGTGTGTGAGAGACAGGGATGTGTGTGTGAGAGAGAGGGATGTGTGTGTGAGAGAGGTGTGTGTGTGAGAGACAGGGATGTGTGTGTGAGAGAGAGGTGTGTGTGTGTGAGAGAGACAGGTGTGCATGTGAGAAAGAGGGATATGTGTGAGAGAGAGGTATGTTGTGTGAGAGAGAGGGGTGTATGTGTGAGAGAGCGGTGTGTGTTTGAGAGAGAGGGATGTGTGTGTGTGTGTGAGAGAGGTGTGTGTGAGAGAGGGATATGTGTGAGAGAGAGGTATGTGTGTGTGAGAGAGGGGTGTGTGTGTGAGAGAGCGGTGTGTGTGTGTGAGAGAGGGATGTGTGTCTGTGAGAGAGAGAGAGGTGTGTGTGAGAGAGGGATATGTGTGAGAGAGAGGTATATGTGTGTGAGAGAGAGGGGTGTGTGTGTGAGAGAGGGTTTGTGTGTGTGAGAGAGGGGTGTATGTGTGAGAGAGTGTATGTTTGTGTGAGAGAGAGGGGTGTGTGTGTGAGAGAGGGTTTGTGTGTGTGAGAGAGGTGTGTGTGTGCTTTGTGAAAGAGAGAGAGGTGTGTGTGTGTGAGAGAGATGTGTGTGTGAGAGAGACAGGTAGGTGTGTGAGAGAGAGAGGAATGTGTGTGTGAGAGAGGTGTGTGTGTGTGGAGAGATGTGTGTTTGAGAGAGAGATGTCTGTGTGTGAGAGAGTTGTGTGTGTGTCTGTGTGAAAGAGAGAGAGGTGTGTGTGAGAGAGAGGGGGTTGTGTATATGTGAGAGAGAGAGAGAGAGGTGTGTGTGTGTGAGAGAGAGGAGGGTGTGTGTGTGAGAGGTGTGTATGTGTGTCTGTGAGGGAGAGGTTGTGTGTGTGTGTGAGAGAGAGAGTGAAAGGTGTGAGTGTGTGTGTGCAGGAGAGAGAGATGTGCGTTGGTCTTTCAGTCTCACCCCAGTGTGGGAAGGTGCGTGGGACTTCGAGCAGTGAACTTGATCAAGCAGCTAAGAGAGAGAGAGAGAGAGGTGTGTGTGTGTGTGTGTGTGTGTGAGAGAGAGAGAGAGAGAGAGAGAGAGATGTATGTGTGTGTGAGAGAGAGAGGGAGTTGTGTTTGTGAGAGAGAGAGAGAAAGACAGAGGGATGTTTGTGTGTGTGTGTGTAGAGAGAGAGAGATAGGGATGTGTGTGTGAGAGAGAGATAGGGGTGTGAGAGAGAAGTCTGTGTGTGAGAGGTGTGTCTATGTCTTTATGAAAGAGAGAGAGGTGTGTGAGAGAGAGAGGGATATGTGTGTGTGAGAGAGGTGTGTGTGTGTGAGAGAGATGTGTGTGTGAGAGAGAGAGGGATGTGTGTGTATGTGAGAGGGAGATGGGGGGTGTGAGAGAGATGTCTGTGTGTGAGAGGTGTGTATGTGTGTCTGTGAGGGAGAGGTTGTGTGTGTGTGTGTGAGAGAGAATGGTGTGTGTCTGGGTGTGCAAGAGAGAGATGTGCGAGGGTCTTTCAGTCTCACCCCAGTGTGGGAAGGGGTGCGGGACCTCGAGCAGTGAACTCGATCAAGCAGCTAAGATAGAGAGAGAAGAGAGAGAGAGAGAGGTGTGTGTGTGTGTGTCTGTGTGTGTGTCAGGGAGAGAGAGAGAGATGTATGTGTGTGTGAGAGAGAGAGAAAGACAGAGAGATGTTTGTGTGTGTGAGGTAGATAGGGATGTGTGTGTGTGTGAGAGAGATAGGGGTGTGAGAGAGGAGTCTGTGTGTGAGAGAGGTGTGTGTATGTCTTTGTGAAAGAGAGAGAAGTGTGTGAGTGAGAGGGGGTTGTGTGTGTGAGAGAGAGAGAGAAAGAGAGAGGGGTGTGTGTGTGTGTGAGAGTGACAGGGAGGTGTGTGAGAGTGAGAGGGATATGTGTGTGTGAGAGAGGTGTGTGTGTGAGAGAGAGGGGTGTGTCTGTGAGAGAGAGAGAGGGATGTGTGTGTATGTGAGAGGGAGATGGGGGGTGAGAGAGAGATGTCTGTGTGTGAGAGTTGTGTGTGTGTGTGAAAGAGAGATGTGTGTGAGAGGGGGGGTTGTGTGTGTGTGATAGAGAGGTGTGTGTATCTGTGAGAGAAGTGTGTGTGTGTGTGTGTGATAGAGGGGTGTGTGTATGTCTGTGTGTGAGAGAGAGAGGTGTGTGTGTTTGTGAGAGAGAGAGGTTGTTGTGTGTGAGAGAGAGAGAGAGAGGGATGTCTTTTTGAGAGACAGAGGAGTGTGTGAGAGAGAGAGGGATTTGTGTGTGTGAGAGAGGTGTGCGTGTGTTAGAGAGAGTATTGTGTGTGAGAGAGAGATATGCGTTAGAGTCAGGTATATGTGTGTGAGAGGTATATGTGTATTTGTGTGAGAGAGAGGTGGGTGTGTGTGTGAGAGAGTGGGGGTTGTGTGTGTTTGTGTGAGAGAGCAAGAGACTTGGATGTGTGTGTGAGAGAGGGATGTGTATGTGTGTGTGTGACAGGTGTGTGTGTGTGTCTGTGAGAGAGAGGAGTGTGTGTGTGTAAGAGGGATGTGTGTGTGAGTGAGAGGTGTGTGTGTGTGAGAGAGAGGGGGTTGTGTTTGAGAGAGAGGTGTATGTGTTTGAGAGAAAGGGGGATGTCTGTGTGTGTATGTGAGAGAGAGTCGTGTGTGTGAGAAAGAGAGGGGGGGTGTGAGTGAGAGAGAGGGGGGTACGTGTGAGAGAGCTATATGAATTTTTGAGAGAGGTATGTGTGTCTGTGAGAGAGAGAGGTGTGTGTGAGAGAGAGAGAGAGATGTGTGTGTGTGAGAGGGGGTGTGTGTGTTAGAGAGAGAGAGGTGTGCATGTGTGAGAGAGAGGTTTTGTCTGTGAGAGAGAGAGCCAGAGGTGTGTGTGTGTGTGTATGAGAGAGAGGTGTGGGTGTGTGTGAGAGAGAGAGAAGGAGAGAGGGGTGCGTCTGTGAGAGAGAGAAAGAGAGAGGTATGTGTGTGTGTGTGTGAGAGAGAGAGAGAGATGCTGGTGTGAGAGAGATGTCTGTGTGTGAGAAAGGTGTGTGTGTGTCTTTGTGAAAGAGAGAGAGGTGTGTGCATGTGTGAGAGAGAGGTGTGTATGTGAGAGAAAGAGAGAGAGAGACAGGTGTGTGTGTGTGTGTATGAGAGAGAGAGAGGTGTGGCTGTGTGTAAGAGGGTTGTGTGTGTGTGAGAGGTGTGTGTGTGAGAGAGAGGGGGTTGTGTTTGAGAGAGAGGTGTAGGTGTTTGAGAGAAAGGGGGATGCCTGTGTGTGTATGTGAGAGAGAGTCGTGTGTGTGAGAAAGAGAGAGGGGGGTACGTGTGAGAGAGCTATATGTATTTTTGAGAGTGGTATGTGTGTCTGTGAGAGAGAGAGGTGTGTGTGTGAGAGAGAGAGAGATGTGTGTGTGTGAGAGGGGGTGTGTGTGTTAGAGAGAGAGAGGTGTGCATGTGTGAGAGAGAGGTTTTGTCTGTGAGAGAGAGAGCCAGAGGTGTGTGTGTGTGTGTATGAGAGAGAGGTGTGGGTGTGTGTGAGAGAGAGAGAAGGAGAGAGGGGTGCGTCTGTGTGAGAGAGAGAGAAAGAGAGAGGTATGTGTGTGTGTGTGTGTGTGTGTGTGAGAGAGAGAGTGAGAGATGCTGGTGTGAGAGAGATGTCTGTGTGTGAGAAAGGTGTGTGTGTGTGTCTTTGTGAAAGAGAGAGAGGTGTGTGCATGTGTGAGAGAGAGGTGTGTATGTGAGAGAAAGAGAGAGAGAGACAGGTGTGTGTGTGTGTGTGTGTGTGTGTATGAGAGAGAGAGAGGTGTGGCTGTGTGTAAGAGGGTTGTGTGTGTGTGAGAGGTGTGTGTGTGAGAGAGAGGGGGTTGTGTTTGAGAGAGAGGTGTAGGTGTTTGAGAGAAAGGGGGATGCCTGTGTGTGTATGTGAGAGAGAGTCGTGTGTGTGAGAAAGAGAGGGGGGTGTTTGAGTGAGAGAGAGGGGGGTACGTGTGAGAGAGCTATATGTGTTTTTGAGAGAGGTGTGTGTGTCTGTGAGACAGAGAGGAATGTGTGTGTGTGAGAGGGGGTGTGTGTGAGAGAGATGTGTGTGTGTGTGTGAGCAAGAGGTGTGCATGTGTGAGAGAGAGGTGTGTCTGTGAGAGAGTGAGAGAAATGTGTGTGTGTGTGTATGAGAGAGAGAGAGGTGTGGGTGTGTGAGAGAGAGAGAGAGAAGGAGAGAGGGGTGCGTTTGTGAGAGAGAGAGAAAGAGAGAGCTGTGTGTGTGTGTGTGTGTGTGTGAGAGAGAAAGAGAGATGCGGGTGTGAGAGAGAGATGTCTGTGTGTGAGAGAGGTGTGTGTGTGTCTTTGTGAAAGAGAGAGAGGTGTATGAGAGAGAGGGGGTTGTGTGTGTGAAAGATAGACAGGGAGGTGTGTGAGAGAGAGAGGAATGTGTGTGTGTGAGAGAGGTGTGTGTGTGTGGAGAGATGTGTGTGTGAGAGAGAGATGCCTGTGTGTGACAGAGGTGTGTGTGTGTCTGTGTGAAAGAGAGAGAGGTGTGTGTGAGAGAGAGTGGGTTGTGTATATGTGAGAGAGAGAGAAAGAGAGGTGTGTGTGTGTGAGAGAGAGGAGGGTGTGTGTGTGAGAGGTGTGTATGTGTGTCTGTGATGGTGAGGTTGTGTGTGTGTGTGTGTGAGAGAGAGAGAGAGAGGTGTGTGTGTGTGTGCAAGAGAGAGAGATGTGCGTTGGTCTTTCAGTCTCACCTCAGTGTGGGAAGGGGCGAGGGACCTCAAGCAGTGAACTCGATCAAGCAGTTAAGAAAGAAAGAGAGAGAGAGAGAGAGAGAGAGAGAGAGAGAGAGAGAGAGATGTGTGTGTGTGTGTGAGAGAGGTGTGTGTGAGAGACAGGGATATGTGTGTGTGAGAGAGGTGTGTTTGTGAGAGTGGGATATGTGTGAGAGAGAGGTATGTGTGTGTGTGAGAGAGGGCTGTGTGTGTTAGAGAGAGGTGTGTGTGTTTGAGAGAGGGGTGTGTGTGAGAGAGAGGGGTGTATGTGTGAGAGAGGTGTATGTGTGTTTGTGTGAGAGAGAGGTGGGGGTGTGTGTGAGAGAGTTGGGTTTTGGGTGTTTGTGTGAGAGAGAAAGACTTGGATGTGTGTGTGTGAGAGAGGGATGTGTATGTGTGTGTGTGACAGGGATGTGTGTGTGTCTGAATTAGAGAGAGGAGTGTGTGTGTGTAAGAGGGATGTGTGTGTGAGTGAGAGGTGTGTGTGTGTGTGAGAGAGAGGGGGTTGTGTTTGAGAGAGAGGTGTATGTGTTTGAGAGAATGGGGGATGTCTGTGTGTGTATGTGAGAGAGAGTCGTGTGTGTGAGAAATAGAGAGAGAGGGGGGTGTGTGAGTGAGAGATAGGGGGTACGTGTGAGAGAGCTATATGTGTTTTTGAGAGAGGTGTGTGTGTCTGTGAGAGAGAGAGGTGTGTGTGTCTGTGAGAGAGAGATGTGTGTGTGAGAGAGCGAGAGGTGTGCATGTGTGAGAGAGATGTGTGTGTGTGAGAGAGACAGGTGTGCATGTGTGAGAGAGAGGTGTGTGTGTGAGAGAGAGGGATGTGTGTGTGAGAAGGGGTGTGTGTGTGAGAGAGATGTGTGTGTGTGTAAGAGGTGGGTGTGTGTCTGTGAGAGAGAGGGAGGTGTGTGTGTGTGAGAGAGAGTTTTGTGTGTGAGAGAGAGACATGGTGTGTGTGAGAGACAGGGATGTGTGTGTGAGAGAGAGGGATGTGTGTGTGAGAGAGGTGTGTGTGTGAGAGATAGGGATGTGTGTGTGAGAGAGAGGTGTGTGTGTGTGAGAGAGACAGGTGTGCATGTGAGAAAGAGGGATATGTGTGAGAGAGAGGTATGTTGTGTGAGAGAGAGGGGTGTATGTGTGAGAGAGCGGTGTGTGTTTGAGAGAGAGGGATGTGTGTGTGTGTGTGAGAGAGGTGTGTGTGAGAGAGGGATATGTGTGAGAGAGAGGTATGTGTGTGTGAGAGAGGGGTGTGTGTGTGAGAGAGCGGTGTGTGTGTGTGAGAGAGGGATGTGTGTCTGTGAGAGAGAGAGAGGTGTGTGTGAGAGAGGGATATGTGTGAGAGAGAGGTATATGTGTGTGAGAGAGAGGGGTGTGTGTGTGAGAGAGGGTTTGTGTGTGTGAGAGAGGGGTGTATGTGTGAGAGAGTGTATGTTTGTGTGAGAGAGAGGGGTGTGTGTGTGAGAGAGGGTTTGTGTGTGTGAGAGAGGTGTGTGTGTGCTTTGTGAAAGAGAGAGAGGTGTGTGTGTGTGAGAGAGATGTGTGTGTGAGAGAGACAGGTAGGTGTGTGAGAGAGAGAGGAATGTGTGTGTGAGAGAGGTGTGTGTGTGTGGAGAGATGTGTGTTTGAGAGAGAGATGTCTGTGTGTGAGAGAGTTGTGTGTGTGTCTGTGTGAAAGAGAGAGAGGTGTGTGTGAGAGAGAGGGGGTTGTGTATATGTGAGAGAGAGAGAGAGAGGTGTGTGTGTGTGAGAGAGAGGAGGGTGTGTGTGTGAGAGGTGTGTATGTGTGTCTGTGAGGGAGAGGTTGTGTGTGTGTGTGAGAGAGAGAGTGAAAGGTGTGTGTGTGTGTGTGTGCAGGAGAGAGAGATGTGTGTTGGTCTTTCAGTCTCACCCCAGTGTGGGAAGGTGCGTGGGACCTCGAGCAGTGAACTTGATCAAGCAGCTAAGAGAGAGAGAGAGAGAGGTGTGTGTGTGTGTGTGTGTGTGTGTGTGTGTGTGAGAGAGAGAGAGAGAGAGATGTATGTGTGTGTGAGAGAGAGAGGGAGTTGTGTTTGTGAGAGAGAGAGAGAAAGACAGAGGGATGTTTGTGTGTGTGTGTGTAGAGAGAGAGAGAGAGATAGGGATGTGTGTGTGAGAGAGAGATAGGGGTGTGAGAGAGAAGTCTGTGTGTGAGAGGTGTGTCTATGTCTTTATGAAAGAGAGAGAGGTGTGTGTGAGAGAGAGGGATATGTGTGTGTGAGAGAGGTGTGTGTGTGTGAGAGAGATGTGTGTGTGAGAGAGAGAGGGATGTGTGTGTATGTGAGAGGGAGATGGGGGGTGTGAGAGAGATGTCTGTGTGTGAGAGGTGTGTATGTGTGTCTGTGAGGGAGAGGTTGTGTGTGTGTGTGAGAGAGAGAATGGTGTGTGTCTGGGTGTGCAAGAGAGAGATGTGCGTGGGTCTTTCAGTCTCACCCCAGTGTGGGAAGGGGTGCGGGACCTCGAGCAGTGAACTCGATCAAACAGCTAAGATAGAGAGAGAAGAGAGAGAGAGAGAGGTGTGTGTGTGTGTGTCTGTGTGTGTGTCAGGGAGAGAGAGAGAGATGTATGTGTGTGTGAGAGAGAGAGAAAGACAGAGAGATGTTTGTGTGTGTGAGGTAGATAGGGATGTGTGTGTGTGTGAGAGAGATAGGGGTGTGAGAGAGGAGTCTGTGTGTGAGAGAGGTGTGTGTATGTCTTTGTGAAAGAGAGAGAAGTGTGTGAGTGAGAGGGGGTTGTGTGTGTGAGAGAGAGAGAGAAAGAGAGAGGGGTGTGTGTGTGTGAGAGTGACAGGGAGGTGTGTGAGAGTGAGAGGGATATGTGTGTGTGAGAGAGGTGTGTGTGTGAGAGAGAGGGGTGTGTCTGTGAGAGAGAGAGAGGGATGTGTGTGTATGTGAGAGGGAGATGGGGGGTGAGAGAGAGATGTCTGTGTGTGAGAGTTGTGTGTGTGTGTGAAAGAGAGATGTGTGTGAGAGGGGGGGTTGTGTGTGTGAGAGAAAGGGAGAGAGAGAGGGGTGTGTGTGTGTGATAGAGAGGTGTGTGTATCTGTGAGAGAAGTGTGTGTGTGTGTGTGTGTGATAGAGGGGTGTGTGTATGTCTGTGTGTGAGAGAGAGAGGTGTGTGTGTTTGTGAGAGAGAGAGGGTGTTGTGTGTGAGAGAGAGAGAAAGAGAGAGGGATGTCTTTTTGAGAGAGAGAGGAGTGTGTGAGAGAGAGAGGGATTTGTGTGTGTGAGAGAGGTGTGCGTGTGTTAGAGAGAGTATTGTGTGTGAGAGAGAGAGATGCGTTAGAGTCAGGTATATGTGTGTGAGAGGTATATGTGTATTTGTGTGAGAGAGAGGTGGGTGTGTGTGTGAGAGAGTGGGGGTTGTGTGTGTTTGTGTGAGAGAGCAAGAGACTTGGATGTGTGTGTGAGAGAGGGATGTGTATGTGTGTGTGTGACAGGTGTGTGTGTGTGTCTGTGAGAGAGAGGAGTGTGTGTGTGTAAGAGGGATGTGTGTGTGAGTGAGAGGTGTGTGTGTGTGAGAGAGAGGGGGTTGTGTTTGAGAGAGAGGTGTATGTGTTTGAGAGAAAGGGGGATGTCTGTGTGTGTATGTGAGAGAGAGTCGTGTGTGTGAGAAAGAGAGGGGGGGTGTGAGTGAGAGAGAGGGGGGTACGTGTGAGAGAGCTATATGAATTTTTGAGAGAGGTATGTGTGTCTGTGAGAGAGAGAGGTGTGTGTGAGAGAGAGAGAGAGATGTGTGTGTGTGAGAGGGGGTGTGTGTGTTAGAGAGAGAGAGGTGTGCATGTGTGAGAGAGAGGTTTTGTCTGTGAGAGAGAGAGCCAGAGGTGTGTGTGTGTGTGTATGAGAGAGAGGTGTGGGTGTGTGTGAGAGAGAGAGAAGGAGAGAGGGGTGCGTCTGTGAGAGAGAGAAAGAGAGAGGTATGTGTGTGTGTGTGTGAGAGAGAGAGAGAGATGCTGGTGTGAGAGAGATGTCTGTGTGTGAGAAAGGTGTGTGTGTGTCTTTGTGAAAGAGAGAGAGGTGTGTGCATGTGTGAGAGAGAGGTGTGTATGTGAGAGAAAGAGAGAGAGAGACAGGTGTGTGTGTGTGTGTGTATGAGAGAGAGAGAGGTGTGGCTGTGTGTAAGAGGGTTGTGTGTGTGTGAGAGGTGTGTGTGTGAGAGAGAGGGGGTTGTGTTTGAGAGAGAGGTGTAGGTGTTTGAGAGAAAGGGGGATGCCTGTGTGTGTATGTGAGAGAGAGTCGTGTGTGTGAGAAAGAGAGAGGGGGGTACGTGTGAGAGAGCTATATGTATTTTTGAGAGTGGTATGTGTGTCTGTGAGAGAGAGAGGTGTGTGTGTGAGAGAGAGAGAGATGTGTGTGTGTGAGAGGGGGTGTGTGTGTTAGAGAGAGAGAGGTGTGCATGTGTGAGAGAGAGGTTTTGTCTGTGAGAGAGAGAGCCAGAGGTGTGTGTGTGTCTGTGTGTATGAGAGAGAGGTGTGGGTGTGTGTGAGAGAGAGAGAAGGAGAGAGGGGTGCGTCTGTGTGAGAGAGAGAGAAAGAGAGAGGTATGTGTGTGTGTGTGTGTGTGTGTGTGTGTGTGTGAGAGAGAGAGTGAGAGATGCTGGTGTGAGAGAGATGTCTGTGTGTGAGAAAGGTGTGTGTGTGTGTCTTTGTGAAAGAGAGAGAGGTGTGTGCATGTGTGAGAGAGAGGTGTGTATGTGAGAGAAAGAGAGAGAGAGACAGGTGTGTGTGTGTGTGTGTGTGTGTATGAGAGAGAGAGAGGTGTGGCTGTGTGTAAGAGGGTTGTGTGTGTGTGAGAGGTGTGTGTGTGAGAGAGAGGGGGTTGTGTTTGAGAGAGAGGTGTAGGTGTTTGAGAGAAAGGGGGATGCCTGTGTGTGTATGTGAGAGAGAGTCGTGTGTGTGAGAAAGAGAGGGGGGTGTTTGAGTGAGAGAGAGGGGGGTACGTGTGAGAGAGCTATATGTGTTTTTGAGAGAGGTGTGTGTGTCTGTGAGACAGAGAGGAATGTGTGTGTGTGAGAGGGGGTGTGTGTGAGAGAGAGATGTGTGTGTGTGTGAGCAAGAGGTGTGCATGTGTGAGAGAGAGGTGTGTCTGTGAGAGAGTGAGAGAAATGTGTGTGTGTGTATGAGAGAGAGAGAGGTGTGGGTGTGTGAGAGAGAGAGAGAGAAGGAGAGAGGGGTGCGTTTGTGAGAGAGAGAGAAAGAGAGAGCTGCGTGTGTGTGTGTGTGTGTGTGAGAGAGAGGTGTGTGTGTGTCTTTGTGAAAGGGAGAGAGGTGTATGAGAGAGAGGGGGTTGTGTGTGTGAAAGATAGACAGGGAGGTGTGTGAGAGAGAGAGGAATGTGTGTGTGTGAGAGAGGTGTGTGTGTGTGGAGAGATGTGTGTGTGAGAGAGAAATGCCTGTGTGTGACAGAGGTGTGTGTGTGTCTGTGTGAAAGAGAGAGAGGTGTGTGTGAGAGAGAGTGGGTTGTGTATATGTGAGAGAGAGAGAAAGAGAGGTGTGTGTGTGTGAGAGAGAGGAGGGTGTGTGTGTGAGAGGTGTGTATGTGTGTCTGTGATGGTGAGGTTGTGTGTGTGTGAGAGAGAGAGAGAGGTGTGTGTGTGTGTGCAAGAGAGAGAGATGTGCGTTGGTCTTTCAGTCTCACCTCAGTGTGGGAAGGGGCGCGGGACCTCAAGCAGTGAACTCGATCAAGCAGTTAAGAAAGAAAGAGAGAGAGAGAGAGAGAGAGAGAGAGAGAGAGAGAGAGGTGTGTGTGTGTGTGAGAGAGGTGTGTGTGAGAGACAGGGATATGTGTGTGTGAGAGAGGTGTGTTTGTGAGAGTGGGATATGTGTGAGAGAGAGGTATGTGTGTGTGTGAGAGAGGGCTGTGTGTGTTAGAGAGAGGTGTGTGTGTTTGAGAGAGGGGTGTGTGTGAGAGAGAGGGGTGTATGTGTGAGAGAGGTGTATGTGTGTTTGTGTGAGAGAGTGGTGGGGGTGTGTGTGAGAGAGTGGGGTTTTGGGTGTTTGTGTGAGAGAGAAAGACTTGGATGTGTGTGTGTGAGAGAGGGATGTGTATGTGTGTGTGTGACAGGGATGTGTGTGTGTCTGAATTAGAGAGAGGAGTGTGTGTGTGTAAGAGGGATGTGTGTGTGAGTGAGAGGTGTGTGTGTGTGTGAGAGAGAGGGGGTTGTGTTTGAGAGAGAGGTGTATGTGTTTGAGAGAATGGGGGATGTCTGTGTGTGTATGTGAGAGAGAGTCGTGTGTGTGAGAAATAGAGAGAGAGGGGGGTGTGTGAGTGAGAGATAGGGGGTACGTGTGAGAGAGCTATATGTGTTTTTGAGAGAGGTGTGTGTGTCTGTGAGAGAGAGATGTGTGTGTGAGAGAGCGAGAGGTGTGCATGTGTGAGAGAGATGTGTGTGTGTGAGAGAGACAGGTGTGCATGTGTGAGAGAGAGGTGTGTGTGTGAGAGAGAGGGATGTGTGTGTGAGAAGGGGTGTGTGTGTGAGAGAGATGTGTGTGTGTGTAAGAGGTGGGTGTGTGTCTGTGAGAGAGAGGGAGGTGTGTGTGTGTGTGAGAGAGTTTTGTGTGTGAGAGAGAGACGTGGTGTGTGTGTGAGAGGGTGTGTGTGTGAGAGAGAGGGATGTGTGTGTGAGAGAGGTGTGTGTGTGAGAGACAGGGATGTGTGTGTGAGAGAGAGGTGTGTGTGTGAGAGAGAGACAGGTGTGCATGTGAGAAAGAGGGATATGTGTGAGAGAGAGGTATGTTGTGTGAGAGAGAGGGGTGTATGTGTGAGAGAGCGGTGTGTGTTTGAGAGAGAGGGATGTGTGTGTGTGTGTGAGAGAGAGGTGTGTGTGAGAGAGAGGTATGTGTGTGTGAGAGAGGGGTGTGTGTGTGAGAGAGCGGTGTGTGTGTGTGAGAGAGGGATGTGTGTCTGTGAGAGAGAGAGAGGTGTGTGTGAGAGAGGGATATGTGTGAGAGAGAGGTATATGTGTGTGAGAGAGAGGGGTGTGTGTGTGAGAGAGGGTTTGTGTGTGTGAGAAAGGGGTGTATGTGTGAGAGAGTGTATGTTTGTGTGAGAGAGAGGGGTGTGTGTGTGAGAGAGGGTTTGTGTGTGTGAGAGAGGGGTGTGTGTGCTTTGTGAAAGAGAGAGAGGTGTGTGTGTGTGAGAGAGATGTGTGTGTGAGAGAGACAGGTAGGTGTGTGAGAGAGAGGAATGTGTGTGTGAGAGAGGTGTGTGTGTGTGGAGAGATGTGTGTTTGAGAGAGAGATGTCTGTGTGTGAGAGAGTTGTGTGTGTGTCTGTGTGAAAGAGAGAGAGGTGTGTGTGTGAGAGAGGGGGTTGTGTATATGTGAGAGAGAGAGAAAGAGAGAGGTGTGTGTGTGTGAGAGAGAGGAGGGTGTGTGTGTGAGAGGTGTGTATGTGTGTCTGTGAGGGAGAGGTTGTGTGTGTGAGAGAGAGAGTGAAAGGTGTGTGTGTGTGTGCAGGAGAGAGAGATGTGCATTGGTCTTTCAGTCTCACCCCAGTGTGGGAAGGTGCGTGGGACCTCGAGCAGTGAACTTGATCAAGCAGCTAAGAGAGAGAGAGAGAGGTTGTGTGTGTGTGTGTGTGAGAGAGAGAGAGAGAGAGAGAGAGATGTATGTGTGTGTGAGAGAGAGAGGGAGTTGTGTTTGTGAGAGAGAGAGAAAGAAAGAGGGATGTTTGTGTGTGTGTGTGTGTAGAGAGAGAGAGAGAGATAGGGATGTGTGTGTGAGAGAGAGATAGGGGTGTGAGAGAGAAGTCTGTGTGTGAGAGGTGTGTCTATGTCTTTATGAAAGAGAGAGAGGTGTGTGAGAGAGAGAGGGATATGTGTGTGTGAGAGAGGTGTGTGTGTGTGAGAGTGAGGGGTGTGTCTGAGTGAGAGAGAGAGGGATGTGTGTGTATGTGAGAGGGAGATGGGGGGTGAGAGAGAGATGTCTGTGTGTGAGAGGTGTGTGTGTGTGTGTGTGTGTGTGAAAGGGAGAGATGTGTGTGAGAGTGGGAGTAGTTTTGTGAGACAAAGTGAGAGAAAGAGAGAGGGGTATGTGTGTGTGAGAGAGGTGTGTGTATCTGTGAGAGAGGTGTGTGTGTGAGAGAAAGAGCGCTGTGTGTATGTCTGTGTGAGAGAGAGAGAGGTGTGTGTGTGTGAGAGAGAGAGGGATGTGTGTGTGTGTGAGAGAGGTGTGTGTGTGAGAGAGGGTATGTGTGTGTGAGAGAGAGGTGTGTGTGTGTGAGAGAGGGTGTGTGTGTGAGAGAGGGGTGTATGTGTGAGAGAGGAGTGTGTGTGTTTCTTGTGAAAGAGAGAGAGGTGTGTGAGAGAGAGGGGGTTGCGTGTGTGAGACAGAGACAGGGAGGTGTGTGAGAGAGGAATGTGTGTGTGTGAGAGAGGTGTGTGTATGAGAGAGAGATGTTTGTGTGAGAGAGTGATGTCTGTGTGTGAGAGAGTTGTGTGTGTGTCTGTGTGAAAGAGAGAGAGGTGTGTGTGAGAGAGAGGGGGTTGTGTATATGTGAGAGAGAGAGAAAGAGAGGTGTGTGTGTGAGAGATAGAGGAGGGTGTGTGTGTGAGAGGTTTGTATGTGTGTCTGTGAGGGAGAGGTTGTGCGTGTGTGTGTGAGAGAGAGAATGGTGTGTGTCTGTGTGTGCAAGAGAGAGATGTGCGTGGGTCTTTCAGTCTCACCCCAGTGTGGGAAGGGGCGTGGGACCTCGAGCAGTGAACTTGTTCAAGCAGCTAAGAGAGAGAGAGAGAGAGAGAGAGAGAGAGAGAGAGAGGTGTGTGTGTGTGAGAGAGAGAGAGAAAGACAGAGGGATATTTGTGTGTGTGTGTGTGTGAGAGAGATAGGGATGTGTGTGTGTGAGAGAGCTAGGGGTGTTAGAGAGAAGTCTGTGTGTGAGAGAGGTGTGTCTATGTCTTTATGAAAGAGAGAGAGGTGTGTGAGTGAGAGGGGGTTGTGCGTGTGAGAGAGAGAGAGAGAAAGAGAGAGGGGTGTGTGTGTGAGAGAGAGCCAGGTAGGTGTGTGAGAGAGAGAGGGATATGTGTGTGTGAGAGAAGTGTGTGTGTGTGTGTGTGAGAGTGAGGGGTGTGTCTATGAGAGAGAGAGAGGGATGTGTGTGTATGTGAGAGGGAGATGGGGGTGAGAGAGATGTCTGTGTGTGAGAGGTGTGTGTGTGTGTGTGTGTGTGAAAGGGAGAGATGTGTGTGAGAGAGAGGGTAGTGTGTGTGAGACAAAGAGAGAAAGAGAGAGTGGTGTGTGTGTGTGAGAGAGGTGTGTGTATCTGTGAGAGAGGTGTGTGTGTGTGTGTGAGAGAAAGAGGGCTGTGTGTATGTCTGTGTGAGAGTGAGAGAGGTGTGTGTGTGAGAGAGAGAGGGATGTGTGTGTGTGAGAGAGAGGTGTGTGTGTGAGAGACAGGGATATGTGTGTGAGAGAGAGGTGTGTGTGTGAGAGAGGGTGTGTGTGTGTGAGAGTGGGGTGTATGTGTGAGAGAGGGGTGTATGTGTGAGATAGGTGTATGTTTTTTTTTGTGAGAGAGAGGTGGGTGTGTGTGTGAGAGAGTGGGGGTTGTGTGTGTTTGTGTGAGAGAGAAAGAGACTTGGATGTGTGTGTGTGAGAGAGGGATGTGTATGTGTGTGTGTGACAGGGATGTGTGTGTGTCTGTGAGAGAGAGAGGTGTGTGTGTGTGTAAGAGGGATGTGTGTGTGAGTGAGAGGTGTGTGCATGTGTAAGAGAGAGGTGTGTGTGTGAGAGAAAGAGAGATAGTCAGGTGTGTGTGTGTGTGTGTGAGTGTATGAGAGAGAGGTGTGGGTGTGTGTGTGCGAGAGAGCGAAGGAGAGAGGGGTGCGTCTGTGTGAGAGAGAGAGAGAAAGAAAGAGGTATGTGTGTGTGTGAGAGAGAGAGATGTGTGTGTGAGAGAAATGTCTGTGTGTGAGAGAGGTGTGTGTGTGTCTTTGTGAAAGAGAGAGAGGTGTGTTTGTGTGAGAGAGATGTGTGTGTGAGAGAGACAGGGAGGTGTGTGAGAGAGAGAGGAATATGTGTGTGAGAGAGGTGTGTGTGTGTGAGAGAGATGTGTGTGTGAGAGAGAGATGTCTGTGTGTGAGAGAGTTGTGTGTGTGTCTGTGTGAAAGAGAGAGAGGTGTGTGTGTGAGAGAGGGGGTTGTGTATATGTGAGAGAGAGAGAAAGAGAGAGGTGTGTGTGAGAGAGAGAGGAGGGTGTGTGTGTGAGAGGTTGTATGTGTGTCTGTGAGGGAGAGGTTGTGTGTGTGTGTGAGAGGGAGATGGGGTGAGAGAGAGATGTCTCTGTGTTATAGGAGTTTGTGTGTGTGTGTGAAAGAGAGAGATGTGTGTGAGAGACAGGGATGTGTGTGTAAGAGAAAGAGAGAGGGGTGTGTGTGTGAGAGAGGTGTGTGTGTGTGAAAGAGGGCTGTGTGTATGTCTGTGTGAGAGAGAGGTGTGTGTGTGTGAGAGGGAGGTGTGTGTGTGAGAGAGAGGGTGTGTGTGTGTGAGAGAGGGGTGTATGTGTGAGAGAGGTATATGTGTGTTTGTGTGAGAGAGAGGTGAGGGTGTGTGTGAGAGAGTGGGGTTGTGTGTGGTTTTGTGAGAGAGAAAGAGACTTGGATGTGTGTGTGTGTGAGAGAGTGATGTGTATGTGTTTGTGTGTCATGGATGTGTGTGTGTCTGTGAGAGAGAGGAGTGTGTGTGTGTAAGAGGGATGTGTGTGTGTGAGTGAGATGTGTGTGTGTGAGAGAGAGAGGGGGTTGTGTTTGAGAGAGAGGTGTAGGTGTTTGAGAGAAAGGGGGATGTATGTGGGTGTATGTGAGAGAGAGTCGTGTGTGTGAGAAAGAGAGAGAGAGAGAGAGGTGTGTGAGTGAGAGAGAGGGGGGTACGTGTGAGAGAGCTATATGTGTTTTTGAGAGAGCTGTGTGTGTGAGAGAGATATGTGTGTGTGTGTGTGTGTGTGAGAGCGAGAGGTGTGCATGTGTGAGAGAGAGGTCTGTGTGTGAGAGAAAGCGAGAGAGACAGGTGTGTGTATGTGTGTGTGTATATGAGAGAGAGAGAGGTGTGGGTGTGTGTGAGAGAGAGCGAGAAGGAGAGGGGGGTGCGTCTGTATGAGAGAGAGAGAAAGAGAGAGGTATGTGTGTGTGTGAGAGAGAGATGCGGGTGTGAGAGAGAGATGTCTGTGTGTGAGAGAGGTGTGTGTGTGTCTTTGTGAAAGAGAGAGAGGTGTGTGAGAGAGAGGGGGTTGTGTGTGAGAGAGAGAGACAGGGATGTGTGTGAGAGTGAGAGGAATGTGTGTGTGTGAGAGAGGTGTGTGTGTGAGAGAGTGATGTGTGTGTGAGAGAGAGATGTCTGTGTGTGAGAGAGTTGTGTGTGTGTCTGTGTGAAAGAGAGAGAGGTGTGTGTGTGAGAGAGGGGGTTGTGTATATGTGAGAGAGAGAGAAAGAGAGAGGTGTGTGTGTGAGAGAGAGAGGAGGGTTTTTGCATGAGAGGTGTATATGTGTGTCTGTGAGGGAGAGGTTATGTGTGTGTGAGAGAGAGAAAGGTGTGTGTGTGTGTCTGTGTGTGTGTGCATGAGAGAGAGATGTGTGTGGGTCTTTCAGTCTCACCCCAGTGTGGGAAGGGGCACAGGACCTCGAGCAGTGAACTCGATCAAGCAGCTAAGAGAGAGAGAGAGAGAGAGAGAGAGAGAGAGGTGTGCATGTGTGAGAGAGAGGTGTGTGTGTGAGAGAAAGAGAGAGTGACAGGTGTGTGTGTGTGTGTGAGTGTGTGTGTGTATGAGAGAGAGAGAGGTGTGGGTGTGTGAGAGAGAGAGGAGA
Source organism: Sylvilagus floridanus (assembly GCA_949820135.1). Lineage (NCBI taxonomy): Eukaryota > Metazoa > Chordata > Mammalia > Lagomorpha > Leporidae > Sylvilagus > Sylvilagus floridanus. Next base: position 1,092,419 of record OX463223.1, read on the forward strand.
GGGGTGTGTCTGTGTGAGAGAGAGAGAGAGAGGTATGTGTGTGTGAGAGAGAGAAAGATGCATGCGTGAGAGACAGATTTCTGTGTGTGAGATGGGTGTGTGTGTGTCTGTGTGAAAGAGAGAGAGGTGTGCGAGTGAGAGGGGGTTGTGTGTGTGAGTGAGAGACAGGAGGTGTGTGTGAGAGAGAGGAATGTGTGTGTGTGAGAGAGGTGTGTGTGTGAGAGAGAGATGTGTGTGTGAGAGAGAGATGTCTGTGTGTGAGAGGTGTGTGTGTGTTTGTGTGAAAGAGAGAGAGGTGTGTGTGAGATAGTGGGGGTTGTGTATATGTGAGAGAGAGAGAAAGAGAGAGGTGTGTGTGTGAGAGGTGTGTATGTGTGTCTGTGAGGGAAAGGTTGTGTGTTTGTGTGAGAGAGAGAGAGAAAGGTGTGTGTGTGTGTGTGTGTGCTAGAGAGAGAGATGTGCGTTGGTCTTTCAGTCTCACCTCAGTGTGGGAAGGGGCACGGGTCCTCGAGCAGTGAACTCGATCAAGCAGCTAAGAGAGAGAGAGAGAGAGAGAGAGAGAGAGAGAGAGAGAGAGAGGTGTGTGTGAGAGACAGAGAGAGACAGAGAGAGAGAGATGTGTGTGAGAGAGAGGGAGAAAGACAGAGGGATGTTTGTGTGTGTGTGTGAGAGAGAGAGAGAGATGGGATGTGTGTGTGACACGGGTGTGAGATAGAAGTCTGTGTGTGAGAGAGGTGTGTGTATGTCTTTGTGAAAGAGAGAGAGGTGAGTGAGAGAGAGGGTGTTGTGTGTGTGTGACAGAGAGAGACAGAGGGGGTTGTGTGTGTGTGAGAGAGAAAGACAGAGGGATGTTTGTGTGTGTGTGAGAGAGAGATAGGGATGTGTGTGTGTGAGAGAGAGATAGGTGTGTGAGAGAGAAGTTTGTGTGTGAGAGAGGTGTGTATGTCTTTGTGAATAGAGAGAGATATGCTAGAGAGAGGGGGTTGTGTGTGAGAGAGAGAGAGAAAGAGAGAGGGGTGTGTGTGTGTGAGAGAGACAGGGAGGTGTTGAGAGAGAGAGGAATGTGTGTGTGTGAGAGAGATGTGTGTGTGTGAGAGAGATGTGTGTGTGAGAGCGGTGTGTGTGTGTCTGTGTGAAAGAGAGAGAGGTGTGTGTGAGACAGAGGGGGTTGTGTATATGTGAGAGGGAGAGAAAGAGAGAGGTGTTTGTGTAAGAGAGAGAGGAGGGTGTGCGTGTGAGAGGTGTGTATGTGTGTCTGTGAGGGAGAGGTTGTGTGTGTGTGTGTGAGAGAGAGAGAATGGTGTGTGTCTGTGTGTGCAAGAGAGAGATGTGCGTGGGTCTTTCAGTCTCACCCCAGAGTGGGAAGGGGTGCGGGACCTCGAGCAGTGAACTCGATCAAGCAGCTAAGATAGAGAGAGAAGAGAGAGAGAGAGAGGTGTGTGTGTGTGTGTCTGTGTGTGTGTCAGGGAGAGAGGGAGAGAGATGTGTGTGAGAGAGAGAGAAAGACAGAGAGATGTTTGTGTGTGTGTGAGAGAGATAGGGGTGTGAGAGAGGAGTCTGTGTGTGAGAGAGGTGTGTGTATGTCTTTGTGAAAGAGAGAGAGGTGTGTGAGTGAGAGGGGGTTGTGTGTGTGAGAGAGAGAGAGAAAGAGAGAGGGGTGTGTGTGTGAGAGTGACAGGGAGGTGTGTGAGAGTGAGAGGGATATGTGTGTGTGAGAGAGGTGTGTGTGTGTGAGAGAGGGGTGTGTCTGTGAGAGAGTGAGAGGGATGTGTGTGTATGTGAGAGGGAGATGGGGGGTGAGAGAGAGATGTCTGTGTGTGAAAGAGAGAGATGTGTGTGAGAGGGGGGGTTGTGTGTGTGAGAGAAAGGGAGAGAGAGAGGGGTGTGTGTGTGATAGAGAGGTGTGTGTATCTGTGAGAGAAGTGTGTGTGTGTGTGTGTGTGATAGAGGGGTGTGTGTATGTCTGTGTGTGAGAGAGAGAGGTGTGTGTGTTTGTGAGAGAGAGAGAGGGTGTTGTGTGTGAGAGAGAGAGAAAGAGAGAGGGATGTCTTTTTGAGAGAGAGAGGAGTGTGTGAGAGAGAGAGGGATTTGTGTGTGTGAGAGAGGTGTGCGTGTGTTAGAGAGAGTATTGTGTGTGAGAGAGAGATATGCGTGAGAGTCAGGTATGTGTGTGTGAGAGGTATATGTGTATTTGTGTGAGAGAGAGGTGGGTGTGTGTGTGAGAGAGTGGGGGTTGTGTGTGTTTGTGTGAGAGAGCAAGAGACTTGGATGTGTGTGTGAGAGAGAGGGATGTGTATGTGTGTGTGTGACAGGTGTGTGTGTGTGTCTGTGAGAGAGAGGAGTGTGTGTGTGTAAGAGGGATGTGTGTGTGAGTGAGAGGTGTGTGTGTGTGAGAGAGAGGGGGTTGTGTTTGAGAGAGAGGTGTATGTGTTTGAGAGAAAGGGGGATGTCTGTGTGTGTATGTGAGAGAGAGTCGTGTGTGTGAGAAAGAGAGGGGGGGTGTGAGTGAGAGAGAGGGGGGTACGTGTGAGAGAGCTATATGTATTTTTGAGAGTGGTATGTGTGTCTGTGAGAGAGAGAGGTGTGTGTGTGAGAGAGAGAGATGTGTGTGTGTGAGAGGGGGTGTGTGTGTTAGAGAGAGAGAGGTGTGCATGTGTGAGAGTGAGGTTTTGTCTGTGAGAGAGAGAGCCAGAGGTGTGTGTGTGTCTGTGTGTATGAGAGAGAGGTGTGGGTGTGTGTGAGAGAGAGAGAAGGAGAGAGGGGTGCGTCTGTGTGAGAGAGAGAGAAAGAGAGAGGTATGTGTGTGTGTGTGTGTGTGTGTGTGAGAGAGTGAGAGATGCTGGTGTGAGAGAGATGTCTGTGTGTGAGAAAGGTGTGTGTGTGTGTCTTTGTGAAAGAGAGAGAGGTGTGTGCATGTGTGAGAGAGAGGTGTGTATGTGAGAGAAAGAGAGAGAGAGACAGGTGTGTGTGTGTGTGTGTGTATGAGAGAGAGAGAGGTGTGGCTGTGTGTAAGAGGGTTGTGTGTGTGTGAGAGGTGTGTGTGTGAGAGAGAGGGGGTTGTGTTTGAGAGAGAGGTGTAGGTGTTTGAGAGAAAGGGGGATGCCTGTGTGTGTATGTGAGAGAGAGTCGTGTGTGTGAGAAAGAGAGGGGGGTGTTTGAGTGAGAGAGAGGGGGGTACGTGTGAGAGAGCTATATGTGTTTTTGAGAGAGGTGTGTGTGTCTGTGAGACAGAGAGGAATGTGTGTGTGTGAGAGGGGGTGTGTGTGAGAGAGATGTGTGTGTGTGTGTGAGCAAGAGGTGTGCATGTGTGAGAGAGAGGTGTGTCTGTGAGAGAGTGAGAGAAATGTGTGTGTGTGTGTATGAGAGAGAGAGAGGTGTGGGTGTGTGAGAGAGAGAGAGAGAAGGAGAGAGGGGTGCATTTGTGAGAGAGAGAGAAAGAGAGAGCTGTGTGTGTGTGTGTGTGTGTGTGTGTGTGAGAGAGAAAGAGAGATGCGGGTGTGAGAGAGAGATGTCTGTGTGTGAGAGAGGTGTGTGTGTGTCTTTGTGAAAGAGAGAGAGGTGTATGAGAGAGAGGGGGTTGTGTGTGTGAAAGATAGACAGGGAGGTGTGTGAGAGAGAGAGGAATGTGTGTGTGTGAGAGAGGTGTGTGTGTGTGGAGAGATGTGTGTGTGAGAGAGAGATGCCTGTGTGTGACAGAGGTGTGTGTGTGTCTGTGTGAAAGAGAGAGAGGTGTGTGTGAGAGAGAGTGGGTTGTGTATATGTGAGAGAGAGAGAAAGAGAGGTGTGTGTGTGTGAGAGAGAGGAGGGTGTGTGTGTGAGAGGTGTGTATGTGTGTCTGTGATGGTGAGGTTGTGTGTGTGTGTGTGTGAGAGAGAGAGAGGTGTGTGTGTGTGTGCAAGAGAGAGAGATGTGCGTTGGTCTTTCAGTCTCACCTCAGTGTGGGAAGGGGCGAGGGACCTCAAGCAGTGAACCCGATCAAGCAGTTAAGAAAGAGAGAGAGAGAGAGAGAGAGAGAGAGAGAGAGAGAGAGAGATGTGTGTGTGTGTGTGTGAGAGAGGTGTGTGTGAGAGACAGGGATATGTGTGTGTGAGAGAGGTGTGTTTGTGAGAGTGGGATATGTGTGAGAGAGAGGTATGTGTGTGTGTGAGAGAGGGCTGTGTGTGTTAGAGAGAGGTGTGTGTGTTTGAGAGAGGGGTGTGTGTGAGAGAGAGGGGTGTATGTGTGAGAGAGGTGTATGTGTGTTTGTGTGAGAGAGAGGTGGGGTGTGTGTGAGAGAGTGGGGTTTTGGGTGTTTGTGTGAGAGAGAAAGACTTGGATGTGTGTGTGTGAGAGAGGGATGTGTATGTGTGTGTGTGACAGGGATGTGTGTGTGTCTGAATTAGAGAGAGGAGTGTGTGTGTGTAAGAGGGATGTGTGTGTGAGTGAGAGGTGTGTGTGTGTGTGAGAGAGAGGGGGTTGTGTTTGAGAGAGAGGTGTATGTGTTTGAGAGAATGGGGGATGTCTGTGTGTGTATGTGAGAGAGAGTCGTGTGTGTGAGAAATAGAGAGAGAGGGGGGTGTGTGAGTGAGAGATAGGGGGTACGTGTGAGAGAGCTATATGAATTTTTGAGAGAGGTGTGTGTGTCTGTGAGAGAGAGAGGTGTGTGTGTCTGTGAGAGAGAGATGTGTGTGTGAGAGAGCGAGAGGTGTGCATGTGTGAGAGATGTGTGTGTGTGAGAGAGTCAGGTGTGCATGTGTGAGAGAGAGGTGTGTGTGTGAGAGAGAGGGATGTGTGTGTGAGAAGGGGTGTGTGTGTGAGAGAGGTGTGTGTGTGTGTAAGAGGTGGGTGTGTGTCTGTGAGAGAGAGGGAGGTGTGTGTGTGTGAGAGAGAGTTTTGTGTGTGAGAGAGAGACATGGTGTGTGTGAGAGACAGAGATGTGTGTGTGAGAGAGGTGTGTGTGAGAGAGAAGGTGTACATGTGAGAAAGAGGGATATGTGTGAGAGAGAGGTATGTTGTGTGAGAGAGAGGGGTGTATGTGTGAGAGAGCGGTGTGTGTTTGAGAATGAGGGATGTGTGTGTGTGTGTGAGAGAGAGGTGTGTGTGAGAGAGGGATATGTGTGAGAGAGAGGTATGTGTGTGTGAGAGAGGGGTGTGTGTGTGAGAGAGCGGTGTGTGTGTGTGAGAGAGGGATGTGTGTCTGTGAGAGAGAGAGAGGTGTGTGTGAGAGAGGGATATGTGTGAGAGAGAGGTATATGTGTGTGAGAGAGAGGGGTGTGTGTGTGAGAGAGGGTTTGTGTGTGTGAGAGAGGGGTGTATGTGTGAGAGAGTGTATGTTTGTGTGAGAGAGAGGGGTGTGTGTGTGAGAGAGGGTTTGTGTGTGTGAGAGAGGTGTGTGTGTGCTTTGTGAAAGAGAGAGAGGTGTGTGTGTGTGAGAGAGATGTGTGTGTGAGAGAGACAGGTAGGTGTGTGAGAGAGAGAGGAATGTGTGTGTGAGAGAGGTGTGTGTGTGTGGAGAGATGTGTGTTTGAGAGAGAGATGTCTGTGTGTGAGAGAGTTGTGTGTGTGTCTGTGTGAAAGAGAGAGAGGTGTGTGTGAGAGAGAGGGGGTTGTGTATATGTGAGAGAGAGAGAGAGAGGTGTGTGTGTGTGAGAGAGAGGAGGGTGTGTGTGTGAGAGGTGTGTATGTGTGTCTGTGAGGGAGAGGTTGTGTGTGTGTGAGAGAGAGAGAGTGAAAGGTGTGTGTGTGTGTGTGCAGGAGAGAGAGATGTGCGTTGGTCTTTCAGTCTCACCCCAGTGTGGGAAGGTGCGTGGGACTTCGAGCAGTGAACTTGATCAAGCAGCTAAGAGAGAGAGAGAGAGAGGTGTGTGTGTGTGTGTGAGAGAGGTGTGTGTGAGAGACAGGGATATGTGTGTGTGAGAGAGGTGTGTTTGTGAGAGTGGGATATGTGTGAGAGAGAGGTATGTGTGTGTGTGAGAGAGGGCTGTGTGTGTTAGAGAGAGGTGTGTGTGTTTGAGAGAGGGGTGTGTGTGAGAGAGAGGGGTGTATGTGTGAGAGAGGTGTATGTGTGTTTGTGTGAGAGAGAGGTGGGGTGTGTGTGAGAGAGTGGGGTTTTGGGTGTTTGTGTGAGAGAGAAAGACTTGGATGTGTGTGTGTGAGAGAGGGATGTGTATGTGTGTGTGTGACAGGGATGTGTGTGTGTCTGAATTAGAGAGAGGAGTGTGTGTGTGTAAGAGGGATGTGTGTGTGAGTGAGAGGTGTGTGTGTGTGTGAGAGAGAGGGGGTTGTGTTTGAGAGAGAGGTGTATGTGTTTGAGAGAATGGGGGATGTCTGTGTGTGTATGTGAGAGAGAGTCGTGTGTGTGAGAAATAGAGAGAGAGGGGGGTGTGTGAGTGAGAGATAGGGGGTACGTGTGAGAGAGCTATATGAATTTTTGAGAGAGGTGTGTGTGTCTGTGAGAGAGAGAGGTGTGTGTGTCTGTGAGAGAGAGATGTGTGTGTGAGAGAGCGAGAGGTGTGCATGTGTGAGAGAGATGTGTGTGTGTGAGAGAGACAGGTGTGCATGTGTGAGAGAGAGGTGTGTGTGTGAGAGAGAGGGATGTGTGTGTGAGAAGGGGTGTGTGTGTGAGAGAGATGTGTGTGTGTGTAAGAGGTGGGTGTGTGTCTGTGAGAGAGAGGGAGGTGTGTGTGTGTGAGAGAGAGTTTTGTGTGTGAGAGAGAGACATGGTGTGTGTGAGAGACAGAGATGTGTGTGTGAGAGAGGTGTGTGTGAGAGAGAAGGTGTACATGTGAGAAAGAGGGATATGTGTGAGAGAGAGGTATGTTGTGTGAGAGAGAGGGGTGTATGTGTGAGAGAGCGGTGTGTGTTTGAGAGAGAGGGATGTGTGTGTGTGTGTGAGAGAGAGGTGTGTGTGAGAGAGGGATATGTGTGAGAGAGAGGTATGTGTGTGTGAGAGAGGGGTGTGTGTGTGAGAGAGCGGTGTGTGTGTGTGAGAGAGGGATGTGTGTCTGTGAGAGAGAGAGAGGTGTGTGTGAGAGAGGGATATGTGTGAGAGAGAGGTATATGTGTGTGAGAGAGAGGGGTGTGTGTGTGAGAGAGGGTTTGTGTGTGTGAGAGAGGGGTGTATGTGTGAGAGAGTGTATGTTTGTGTGAGAGAGAGGGGTGTGTGTGTGAGAGAGGGTTTGTGTGTGTGAGAGAGGTGTGTGTGTGCTTTGTGAAAGAGAGAGAGGTGTGTGTGTGTGAGAGAGATGTGTGTGTGAGAGAGACAGGTAGGTGTGTGAGAGAGAGAGGAATGTGTGTGTGAGAGAGGTGTGTGTGTGTGGAGAGATGTGTGTTTGAGAGAGAGATGTCTGTGTGTGAGAGAGTTGTGTGTGTGTCTGTGTGAAAGAGAGAGAGGTGTGTGTGAGAGAGAGGGGGTTGTGTATATGTGAGAGAGAGAGAGAGAGGTGTGTGTGTGAGAGAGAGGAGGGTGTGTGTGTGAGAGGTGTGTATGTGTGTCTGTGAGGGAGAGGTTGTGTGTGTGTGTGAGAGAGAGAGTGAAAGGTGTGTGTGTGTGTGTGCAGGAGAGAGAGATGTGCGTTGGTCTTTCAGTCTCACCCCAGTGTGGGAAGGTGCGTGGGACTTCGAGCAGTGAACTTGATCAAGCAGCTAAGAGAGAGAGAGAGGTGTGTGTGTGTGTGTGTGTGTGTGAGAGAGAGAGAGAGAGAGAGATGTATGTGTGTGTGAGAGAGAGAGGGAGTTGTGTTTGTGAGAGAGAGAGAGAAAGACAGAGGGATGTTTGTGTGTGTGTGTGTAGAGAGAGAGAGAGAGATAGGGATGTGTGTGTGAGAGAGAGATAGGGGTGTGAGAGAGAAGTCTGTGTGTGAGAGGTGTGTCAATGTCTTTATGAAAGAGAGAGAGGTGTGTGAGAGAGAGAGGGATATGTGTGTGTGAGAGAGGTGTGTGTGTGTGAGAGAGATGTGTGTGTGAGAGAGGGATGTGTGTGTATGTGAGAGGGAGATGGGGGGTGTGAGAGAGATGTCTGTGTGTGAGAGATGTGTATGTGTGTCTGTGAGGGAGAGGTTGTGTGTGTGTGTGTGAGAGAGAATGGTGTGTGTCTGGGTGTGCAAGAGAGAGATGTGCGTGGGTCTTTCAGTCTCACCCCAGTGTGGGAAGGGGTGCGGGACCTCGAGCAGTGAACTCGATCAAGCAGCTAAGATAGAGAGAGAAGAGAGAGAGAGAGAGGTGTGTGTGTGTGTGTCTGTGTGTGTGTCAGGGAGAGAGAGAGAGATGTATGTGTGTGTGAGAGAGAGAGAAAGACAGAGAGATGTTTGTGTGTGTGAGGTAGATAGGGATGTGTGTGTGTGTGAGAGAGATAGGGGTGTGAGAGAGGAGTCTGTGTGTGAGAGAGGTGTGTGTATGTCTTTGTGAAAGAGAGAGAAGTGTGTGAGTGAGAGGGGGTTGTGTGTGTGAGAGAGAGAGAAAGAGAGAGGGGTGTGTGTGTGTGTGAGAGTGACAGGGAGGTGTGTGAGAGTGAGAGGGATATGTGTGTGTGAGAGAGGTGTGTGTGTGAGAGAGAGGGGTGTGTCTGTGAGAGAGAGAGAGGGATGTGTGTGTATGTGAGAGGGAGATGGGGGGTGAGAGAGAGATGTCTGTGTGTGAGAGTTGTGTGTGTGTGTGAAAGAGAGATGTGTGTGAGAGGGGGGGTTGTGTGTGTGAGAGAAAGGGAGAGAGAGAGGGGTGTGTGTGTGTGATAGAGAGGTGTGTGTATCTGTGAGATAAGTGTGTGTGTGTGTGATAGAGGGGTGTGTGTATGTCTGTGTGTGAGAGAGGTGTGTGTGTTTGTGAGAGAGAGAGAGGGTGTTGTGTGTGAGAGAGAGAGAAAGAGAGAGGGATGTCTTTTTGAGAGAGAGAGGAGTGTGTGAGAGAGAGAGGGATTTGTGTGTGTGAGAGAGGTGTGCGTGTGTTAGAGAGAGTATTGTGTGTGAGAGAGAGATATGCGTTAGAGTCAGGTATATGTGTGTGAGAGGTATATGTGTATTTGTGTGAGAGAGAGGTGGGTGTGTGTGTGAGAGAGTGGGGGTTGTGTGTGTTTGTGTGAGAGAGCAAGAGACTTGGATGTGTGTGTGAGAGAGAGGGATGTGTATGTGTGTGTGTGACAGGTGTGTGTGTGTGTCTGTGAGAGAGAGGAGTGTGTGTGTGTAAGAGGGATGTGTGTGTGAGTGAGAGGTGTGTGTGTGTGAGAGAGAGGGGGTTGTGTTTGAGAGAGAGGTGTATGTGTTTGAGAGAAAGGGGGATGTCTGTGTGTGTATGTGAGAGAGAGTCGTGTGTGTGAGAAAGAGAGGGGGGGTGTGAGTGAGAGAGAGGGGGGTACGTGTGAGAGAGCTATATGAATTTTTGAGAGAGGTATGTGTGTCTGTGAGAGAGAGAGGTGTGTGTGAGAGAGAGAGAGAGATGTGTGTGTGTGAGAGGGGGTGTGTGTGTTAGAGAGAGAGAGGTGGGTGTGTGAGTGAGAGATAGGGGGTACGTGTGAGAGAGCTATATGTGTTTTTGAGAGAGGTGTGTGTGTCTGTGAGAGAGAGAGGTGTGTGTGTCTGTGAGAGAGAGATGTGTGTGTGAGAGAGCGAGAGGTGTGCATGTGTGAGAGAGATGTGTGTGTGTGAGAGAGACAGGTGTGCATGTGTGAGAGAGAGGTGTGTGTGTGAGAGAGAGGGATGTGTGTGTGAGAAGGGGTGTGTGTGTGAGAGAGGTGTGTGTGTGTGTAAGAGGTGGGTGTGTGTCTGTGAGAGAGAGGGAGGTGTGTGTGTGTGAGAGAGAGTTTTGTGTGTGAGAGAGAGACATGGTGTGTGTGAGAGACAGGGATGTGTGTGTGAGAGAGAGGGATGTGTGTGTGAGAGAGGTGTGTGTGTGAGAGACAGGGATGTGTGTGTGAGAGAGAGGTGTGTGTGTGTGAGAGAGACAGGTGTGCATGTGAGAAAGAGGGATATGTGTGAGAGAGAGGTATGTTGTGTGAGAGAGAGGGGTGTATGTGTGAGAGAGCGGTGTGTGTTTGAGAGAGAGGGATGTGTGTGTGTGTGTTGTGTGAGAGAGAGGTGTGTGTGAGAGAGAGGTATGTGTGTGTGAGAGAGGGGTGTGTGTGTGAGAGAGCGGTGTGTGTGTGTGAGAGAGGGATGTGTGTCTGTGAGAGAGAGAGAGGTGTGTGTGAGAGAGGGATATGTGTGAGAGAGAGGTATATGTGTGTGAGAGAGAGGGGTGTGTGAGTGAGCGAGGGTTTGTGTGTGTGAGAGAGGGGTGTGTGTGCTTTGTGAAAGAGAGAGAGGTGTGTGTGTGTGAGAGAGATGTGTGTGTGAGAGAGACAGGTAGGTGTGTGAGAGAGAGAGGAATGTGTGTGTGAGAGAGGTGTGTGTGTGTGGAGAGATGTGTGTTTGAGAGAGAGATGTCTGTGTGTGAGAGAGTTGTGTGTGTGTCTGTGTGAAAGAGAGAGAGGTGTGTGTGTGAGAGAGGGGGTTGTGTATATGTGAGAGAGAGAGAAAGAGAGAGGTGTGTGTGTGTGAGAGAGAGGAGGGTGTGTGTGTGAGAGGTGTGTATGTGTGTCTGTGAGGGAGAGGTTGTGTGTGTGTGTGAGAGAGAGAGTGAAAGGTGTGTGTGTGTGTGCAGGAGAGAGAGATGTGCGTTGGTCTTTCAGTCTCACCCCAGTGTGGGAAGGTGCGTGGGACCTCGAGCAGTGAACTTGATCAAGCAGCTAAGAGAGAGAGAGAGAGGTTGTGTGTGTGTGTGTGTGTGAGAGAGAGAGAGAGAGAGAGAGATGTATGTGTGTGTGAGAGAGAGAGGGAGTTGTGTTTGTGAGAGAGAGAGAAAGAAAGAGGGATGTTTGTGTGTGTGTGTGTAGAGAGAGAGAGAGAGATAGGGATGTGTGTGTGAGAGAGAGATAGGGGTGTGAGAGAGAAGTCTGTGTGTGAGAGGTGTGTCTATGTCTTTATGAAAGAGAGAGAGGTGTGTGAGAGAGAGAGGGATATGTGTGTGTGAGAGAGGTGTGTGTGTGTGAGAGAGATGTGTGTGTGAGAGAGAGAGGGATGTGTGTGTATGTGAGAGGGAGATGGGGGGTGAGAGAGAGATGTCTGTGTGTGAGAGGTGTGTGTGTGTGTGTGTGTGTGAAAGGGAGAGATGTGTGTGAGAGTGGGAGTAGTTTTGTGAGACAAAGTGAGAGAAAGAGAGAGGGGTATGTGTGTGTGAGAGAGGTGTGTGTATCTGTGAGAGAGGTGTGTGTGTGAGAGAAAGAGCGCTGTGTGTATGTCTGTGTGAGAGAGAGAGAGGTGTGTGTGTGTGAGAGAGAGAGGGATGTGTGTGTGTGTGAGAGAGGTGTGTGTGTGAGAGAGGGTATGTGTGTGTGAGAGAGAGGTGTGTGTGTGTGAGAGAGGGTGTGTGTGTGAGAGAGGGGTGTATGTGTGAGAGAGGAGTGTGTGTGTTTCTTGTGAAAGAGAGAGAGGTGTGTGAGAGAGAGGGGGTTGCGTGTGTGAGACAGAGACAGGGAGGTGTGTGAGAGAGGAATGTGTGTGTGTGAGAGAGGTGTGTGTATGAGAGAGAGATGTTTGTGTGAGAGAGTGATGTCTGTGTGTGAGAGAGTTGTGTGTGTGTCTGTGTGAAAGAGAGAGAGGTGTGTGTGAGAGAGGGGGTTGTGTATATGTGAGAGAGAGAGAAAGAGAGGTGTGTGTGTGAGAGATAGAGGAGGGTGTGTGTGTGAGAGGTTTGTATGTGTGTCTGTGAGGGAGAGGTTGTGCGTGTGTGTGTGAGAGAGAGAATGGTGTGTGTCTGTGTGTGCAAGAGAGAGATGTGCGTGGGTCTTTCAGTCTCACCCCAGTGTGGGAAGGGGCGTGGGACCTCGAGCAGTGAACTTGTTCAAGCAGCTAAGAGAGAGAGAGAGAGAGAGAGAGAGAGGTGGACTTGGATGTGTGTGTGTGAGAGAGGGATGTGTATGTGTGTGTGTGACAGGGATGTGTGTGTGTCTGTGAGAGAGAGAGGTGTGTGTGTGTGTAAGAGGGATGTGTGTGTGAGTGAGAGGTGTGTGCATGTGTAAGAGAGAGGTGTGTGTGTGAGAGAAAGAGAGATAGTCAGGTGTGTGTGTGTGTGTGTGTGAGTGTATGAGAGAGAGGTGTGGGTGTGTGTGTGCGAGAGAGCGAAGGAGAGAGGGGTGCGTCTGTGTGAGAGAGAGAGAGAAAGAAAGAGGTATGTGTGTGTGTGAGAGAGAGAGATGTGTGTGTGAGAGAAATGTCTGTGTGTGAGAGAGGTGTGTGTGTGTCTTTGTGAAAGAGAGAGAGGTGTGTTTGTGTGAGAGAGATGTGTGTGTGAGAGAGACAGGGAGGTGTGTGAGAGAGAGAGGAATATGTGTGTGAGAGAGGTGTGTGTGTGTGAGAGAGATGTGTGTGTGAGAGAGAGATGTCTGTGTGTGAGAGAGTTGTGTGTGTGTCTGTGTGAAAGAGAGAGAGGTGTGTGTGTGAGAGAGGGGGTTGTGTATATGTGAGAGAGAGAAAGAGAGAGGTGTGTGTGAGAGAGAGAGGAGGGTGTGTGTGTGAGAGGTTGTATGTGTGTCTGTGAGGGAGAGGTTGTGTGTGTGTGTGAGAGGGAGATGGGGTGAGAGAGAGATGTCTCTGTGTTATAGGAGTTTGTGTGTGTGTGTGAAAGAGAGAGATGTGTGTGAGAGACAGGGATGTGTGTGTAAGAGAAAGAGAGAGGGGTGTGTGTGTGAGAGAGGTGTGTGTGTGTGAAAGAGGGCTGTGTGTATGTCTGTGTGAGAGAGAGGTGTGTGTGTGAGAGGGAGGTGTGTGTGTGAGAGAGAGGGTGTGTGTGTGTGAGAGAGGGGTGTATGTGTGAGAGAGGTATATGTGTGTTTGTGTGAGAGAGAGGTGAGGGTGTGTGTGAGAGAGTGGGGTTGTGTGTGGTTTTGTGAGAGAGAAAGAGACTTGGATGTGTGTGTGTGTGAGAGAGTGATGTGTATGTGTTTGTGTGTCATGGATGTGTGTGTGTCTGTGAGAGAGAGAGGAGTGTGTGTGTGTAAGAGGGATGTGTGTGTGTGAGTGAGATGTGTGTGTGTGTGAGAGAGAGGGGGTTGTGTTTGAGAGAGAGGTGTAGGTGTTTGAGAGAAAGGGGGATGTATGTGGGTGTATGTGAGAGAGAGTCGTGTGTGTGAGAAAGAGAGAGAGAGAGAGAGGTGTGTGAGTGAGAGAGAGGGGGGTACGTGTGAGAGAGCTATATGTGTTTTTGAGAGAGCTGTGTGTGTGAGAGAGATATGTGTGTGTGTGTGTGTGTGTGAGAGCGAGAGGTGTGCATGTGTGAGAGAGAGGTCTGTGTGTGAGAGAAAGCGAGAGAGACAGGTGTGTGTATGTGTGTGTGTATATGAGAGAGAGAGAGGTGTGGGTGTGTGTGAGAGAGAGCGAGAAGGAGAGGGGGGGTGCGTCTGTATGAGAGAGAGAGAAAGAGAGAGGTATGTGTGTGTGTGAGAGAGAGATGCGGGTGTGAGAGAGAGATGTCTGTGTGTGAGAGAGGTGTGTGTGTGTCTTTGTGAAAGAGAGAGAGGTGTGTGAGAGAGAGGGGGTTGTGTGTGAGAGAGAGAGACAGGGATGTGTGTGAGAGTGAGAGGAATGTGTGTGTGTGAGAGAGGTGTGTGTGTGAGAGAGTGATGTGTGTGTGAGAGAGAGATGTCTGTGTGTGAGAGAGTTGTGTGTGTGTCTGTGTGAAAGAGAGAGAGGTGTGTGTGTGAGAGGGGGTTGTGTATATGTGAGAGAGAGAGAAAGAGAGAGGTGTGTGTGTGAGAGAGAGAGGAGGGTTTTTGCATGAGAGGTGTATATGTGTGTCTGTGAGGGAGAGGTTATGTGTGTGTGAGAGAGAGAAAGGTGTGTGTGTGTGTCAGTGTGTGTGTGCAAGAGAGAGAGATGTGTGTGGGTCTTTCAGTCTCACCCCAGTGTGGGAAGGGGCACAGGACCTCGAGCAGTGAACTCGATCAAGCAGCTAAGAGAGAGAGAGAGAGAGAGAGAGAGAGAGAGAGAGAGGTGTGCATGTGTGAGAGAGAGGTGTGTGTGTGAGAGAAAGAGAGAGTGACAGGTGTGTGTGTGTGTGAGTGTGTGTGTGTATGAGAGAGCGAGAGGTGTGGGTGTGTGAGAGAGAGAGAGGAGAGGGGTGTGTCTGTGTGAGAGAGAGAGAGAGAGGTATGTGTGTGTGAGAGAGAGAAAGATGCATGCGTGAGAGACAGATTTCTGTGTGTGAGATGGGTGTGTGTGTGTCTGTGTGAAAGAGAGAGAGGTGTGCGAGTGAGAGGGGGTTGTGTGTGTGAGTGAGAGACAGGAGGTGTGTGTGAGAGGAATGTGTGTGTGTGAGAGAGGTGTGTGTGTGAGAGAGAGATGTGTGTGTGAGAGAGAGATGTCTGTGTGTGAGAGGTGTGTGTGTGTTTGTGTGAAAGAGAGAGAGGTGTGTGTGAGATAGTGGGGGTTGTGTATATGTGAGAGAGAGAGAAAGAGAGAGGTGTGTGTGTGAGAGGTGTGTATGTGTGTCTGTGAGGGAAAGGTTGTGTGTGTGTGTGAGAGAGAGAGAGAAAGGTGTGTGTGTGTGTGTGTGTGCTAGAGAGAGAGATGTGCGTTGGTCTTTCAGTCTCACCCCAGTGTGGGAAGGGGCGCGGGACCTCGAGCAGTGAACTCGATCAAGCAGCTAAGAGAGAGAGAGAGAGAGAGAGAGAGAGAGAGAGAGGTGTGTGAGAGACAGAGAGAGAGAGATGTGTGTGAGAGAGAGGGAGAAAGACAGAGGGATGTTTGTGTGTGTGTGTGAGAGAGAGAGAGAGATGGGATGTGTGTGGACACGGGTGTGAGAGAGAAGTCTGTGTGTGAGAGAGGTGTGTGTATGTCTTTGTGAAAGAGAGAGAGGTGTGTGAGTGAGAGGGGGTTGTGTGTGTGAGAGAGAGAGAGAAAGAGAGAGGGGTGTGTGTGTGTGTGAGAGTGACAGGGAGGTGTGTGAGAGTGAGAGGGATATGTGTGTGTGAGAGCGGTGTGTGTGTGAGAGAGAGGGGTGTGTCTGTGAGAGAGTGAGAGGGATGTGTGTGTATGTGAGAGGGAGATGGGGGGTGAGAGAGAGATGTCTGTGTGTGAAAGAGAGAGATGTGTGTGAGAGGGGGGGTTGTGTGTGTGAGAGAAAGGGAGAGAGAGAGGGGTGTGTGTGTGATAGAGAGGTGTGTGTATCTGTGAGAGAAGTGTGTGTGTGTGTGATAGAGGGGTGTGTGTATGTCTGTGTGTGAGAGAGAGAGGTGTGTGTGTTTGTGAGAGAGAGAGAGGGTGTTGTGTGTGAGAGAGAGAGAAAGAGAGAGGGATGTCTTTTTGAGAAGAGAGAGGAGTGTGTGAGAGAGAGAGGGATTTGTGTGTGTGAGAGAGGTGTGCGTGTGTTAGAGAGAGTATTGTGTGTGAGAGAGAGATATGCGTGAGAGTCAGGTATGTGTGTGTGAGAGGTATATGTGTATTTGTGTGAGAGAGAGGTGGGTGTGTGTGTGAGAGAGTGGGGGTTGTGTGTGTTTGTGTGAGAGAGCAAGAGACTTGGATGTGTGTGTGAGAGAGAGGGATGTGTATGTGTGTGTGTGACAGGTGTGTGTGTGTGTCTGTGAGAGAGAGGAGTGTGTGTGTGTAAGAGGGATGTGTGTGTGAGTGAGAGGTGTGTGTGTGTGAGAGAGAGGGGGTTGTGTTTGAGAGAGAGGTGTATGTGTTTGAGAGAAAGGGGGATGTCTGTGTGTGTATGTGAGAGAGAGTCGTGTGTGTGAGAAAGAGAGGGGGGGTGTGAGTGAGAGAGAGGGGGGGTACATGTGAGAGAGCTATATGAATTTTTGAGAGAGGTATGTGTGTCTGTGAGAGAGAGAGGTGTGTGTGAGAGAGAGAGAGAGATGTGTGTGTGTGAGAGGGGGTGTGTGTGTTAGAGAGAGAGAGGTGTGCATGTGTGAGAGAGAGGTTTTGTCTGTGAGAGAGAGAGCCAGAGGTGTGTGTGTGTGTGTATGAGAGAGAGGTGTGGGTGTGTGTGAGAGAGAGAGAAGGAGAGAGGGGTGCGTCTGTGAGAGAGAGAAAGAGAGAGGTATGTGTGTGTGTGTGTGAGAGAGAGAGAGAGATGCTGGTGTGAGAGAGATGTCTGTGTGTGAGAAAGGTGTGTGTGTGTCTTTGTGAAAGAGAGTGAGGTGTGTGCATGTGTGAGAGAGAGGTGTGTATGTGAGAGAAAGAGAGAGAGACAGGTGTGTGTGTGTGTGTGTGTGTATGAGAGAGAGAGAGGTGTGGCTGTGTGTAAGAGGGTTGTGTGTGTGAGAGGTGTGTGTGTGAGAGAGAGGGGGTTGTGTTTGAGAGAGAGGTGTAGGTGTTTGAGAGAAAGGGGGATGCCTGTGTGTGTATGTGAGAGAGAGTCGTGTGTGTGAGAAAGAGAGAGGGGGGTACGTGTGAGAGAACTATATGTATTTTTGAGAGTGGTATGTGTGTCTGTGAGAGAGAGATGTGTGTGTGCGACAGGGGGTGTGTGTGTTAGAGAGAGAGAGGTGTGCATGTGTGAGAGAGAGGTTTTGTCTGTGAGAGAGAGAGCCAGAGGTGTGTGTGTCTGTGTGTATGAGAGAGAGGTGTGGGTGTGTGTGAGAGAGAGAGAAGGAGAGAGTGGTGCGTCTGTCTGAGAGAGAGAGAAAGAGAGAGGTATGTGTGTGTGTGTGTGTGTGTGTGAGAGAGTGAGAGATGCTGCTGTGAGAGAGATGTCTGTGTGTGAGAAAGGTGTGTGTGTGTCTTTGTGAAAGAGAGAGGTGTGTGCATGTGTGAGAGAGGTGTGTATGTGAGAGAAAGAGAGAGAGAGACAGGTGTGTGTGTGTGTGTGTGTATGAGAGAGAGAGAGGTGTGGCTGTGTGTAAGAGGGTTGTGTGTGTGTGAGAGGTGTGTGTGTGAGAGAGAGGGGGTTGTGTTTGAGAGAGAGGTGTAGGTGTTTGAGAGAAAGGGGGATGTCTGTGTGTGTATGTGAGAGAGAGTCGTGTGTGTGAGAAAGAGAGGGGGGTGTTTGAGTGAGAGAGAGGGGGTTACGTGTGAGAGAGCTATATGTGTTTTTGACAGAGGTGTGTGTGTCTGTGAGACAGAGAGGGATGTGTGTGTGTGAGAGGGGGTGTGTGTGAGAGAGAGATGTGTGTGTGTGTGAGCGAGAGTTGTGCATGTGTGAGAGAGAGGTGTGTCTGTGAGAGAGTGAGAGAAATGTGTGTGTGTGTATGAGAGAGAGAGAGGTGTGGGTGTGTGAGAGAGAGAGAGAAGGAGAGAGGGGTGCGTTTGTGAGAGAGAGAGAAAGAGAGAGCTGTGTGTGTGTGTGTGAGAGAGAGAGAGAGAGAGATGCGGGTGTGAGAGAGAGATGTCTGTGTGTGAGAGAGGTGTGTGTGTGTCTTTGTGAAAGAGAGAGAGGTGTATGAGAGAGAGAGGGGGTTGTGTGTGTGAAAGATAGACAGGGAGGTGTGTGAGAGAGAGGAATGTGTGTGTGTGAGAGAGGTGTGTGTGTGTGGAGAGATGTGTGTGTGAGAGAGAGATGCCTGTGTGTGACAGAGGTGTGTGTGTGTCTGTGTGAAAGAGAGAGAGGTGTGTGTGAGAGAGAGGGGGTTGTGTATATGTGAGAGAGAGAGAAAGAGAGGTGTGTGTGTGTGAGAGAGAGGAGGGTGTGTGTGTGAGAGGTGTGTATGTGTGTCTGTGATGGTGAGTTTGTGTGTGTGTGTGTGTGTGTGAGAGAGAGAGAGGTGTGTGTGTGTGTGCAAGAGAGAGAGATGTGCGTTGGTCTTTCAGTCTCACCTCAGTGTGGGAAGGGGCGCGGGACCTCGAGCAGTGAACTCGATCAAGCAGCTAAGAAAGAAAGAGAGAGAGAGAGAGAGAGAGAGAGAGAGAGATAGATGTGTGTGTGTGTGAGAGAGGTGTGTGTGTGAGAGAGGTGTGTTTGTGAGAGTGGGTTATGTGTGAGAGAGAGGTATGTGTGTGTGTGAGAGAGGGGTATGTGTGAGAGAGAGGGGTGTATGTGTGAGAGAGGTGTATGTGTGTTTGTGTGAGAGAGAGGTGGGGGTGTGTGTGAGAGAGTGGGGTTTTGGGTGTTTGTGTGAGAGAGAAAGACTTGGATGTGTGTGTGTGAGAGAGGGATGTGTATGTGTGTGTGTGACAGGGATGTGTGTGTGTCTGTGAGAGAGAGAGGAGTGTGTGTGTGTAAGAGGGATGTGTGTGTGAGTGAGACGTGTGTGTGTGTGTGAGAGAGAGGGGGTTGTGTTTGAGAGAGAAGTGTATGTGTTTGAGAGAATGGGGGATGTCTGTGTGTGTATGTGAGAGAGAGTCGTGTGTGTGAGAAATAGAGAGAGAGGGGGGTGTGTGAGTGAGAGAGAGGGGGTACGTGTGAGAGAGCTATATGTGTTTTTGAGAGAGGTGTGTGTGTCTGTGAGAGAGAGATGTGTGTGTGTGAGAGCGAGAGGTGTGCATGTGTGAGAGAGATGTGTGTGTGTGTGAGAGAGGGATGTGTGTGTGAGAAGGGGTGTGTGTGTGAGAGAGATGTGTGTGTGTGTAAGAGGTGGGTGTGTGTGAGAGAGAGGGGGGTGTGTGTGTGTGAGAGTTTTGTGTGTGAGAGAGAGACGTGGTGTGTGTGTGAGAGGGTGTGTGTGAGAGAGAGGGATGTGTGTGTGAGAGAGGTGTGTGTGTGAGAGACAGGGATGTGTGTGTGAGAGAGAGGTGTGTGTGTGTGAGAGAGACAGGTGTGCATGTGAGAAAGAGGGATATGTGTGAGAGAGAGGTATGTTGTGTGAGAGAGAGGGGTGTATGTGTGAGAGAGCGGTGTGTGTTTGAGAGAGAATGATGTTTGTGTGTGTTAGAGAGAGGTGTGTGTGAGAGAGGGATATGTGTGAGAGAGAGGTATGTGTGTGTGAGAGAGGGGTGTGTGTGTGAGAGAGCGGTGTGTGTGTGTGAGAGAGGGATGTGTGTCTGTGAGAGAGAGAGAGGTGTGTGTGAGAGAGGGATATGTGTGAGAGAGAGGTATATGTGTGTGAGAGAGAGGGGTGTGTGTGTGAGAGAGTGGTGTGTGTGTGTGAGAGAGGGGTGTATGTGTGAGAGAGTGTATGTTTGTGTGAGAGAGAGGGGTGTGTGTGTGAGAGAGGGTTTGTGTGTGTGAGAGAGGTGTGTGTGCTTTGTGAAAGAGAGAGAGGTGTGTGTGTGTGAGAGAGATGTGTGTGTGAGAGAGACAGGTAGGTGTGTGAGAGAGAGAGGAATGTGTGTGTGAGAGAGGTGTGTGTGTGTGGAGAGATGTGTGTTTGAGAGAGAGATGTCTGTGTGTGAGAGAGTTGTGTGTGTGTCTGTGTGAAAGAGACAGGAGGTGTGTGTGAGAGAGAGGAATGTGTGTGTGTGAGAGAGGTGTGTGTGTGTGGA
Source organism: Sylvilagus floridanus (assembly GCA_949820135.1). Taxonomy (NCBI): domain Eukaryota; kingdom Metazoa; phylum Chordata; class Mammalia; order Lagomorpha; family Leporidae; genus Sylvilagus; species Sylvilagus floridanus. The sequence continues at coordinate 1,111,786 of OX463223.1, forward strand.
GAGATGTGTGTGTGAGAGAGAGATGCCTGTGTGTGACAGAGGTGTGTGTGTGTCTGTGTGAAAGAGAGAGAGGTGTGTGTGAGAGAGAGGGGGTTGTGTATATGTGAGAGAGAGAGAAAGAGAGAGGTGTGTGTGTGTGAGAGAGAGGAGGGTGTGTGTGTGAGAGGTGTGTATGTGTGTCTGTGAGGGAGAGGTTGTGTGTGTGTGTGAGAGAGTGAAAGGTGTGTGTGTGTGTGCAGGAGAGAGAGATGTGCGTTGGTCTTTCAGTCTCACCCCAGTGTGGGAAGGTGCGTGGGACCTCGAGCAGTGAACTCGATCAAGCAGCTAAGAGAGAGAGAGAGAGAGAGGTTGTGTGTGTGTGTGTGAGAGAGAGAGAGAGAGAGAGAGAGAGATGTATGTGTGTGTGTGTGAGAGAGAGGGAGTTGTGTTTGTGAGAGTGAGAGAGAAAGACAGAGGGATGTTTGTGTGTGTGTGTGTGTGTAGAGAGAGAGAGATAGGGATGTGTGTGTGAGAGAGAGATAGGGGTGTGAGAGAGAAGTCTGTGTGTGAGAGGTGTGTCTATGTCTTTATGAAAGAGAGAGAGGTGTGTGAGAGAGAGGGGGTTGTGCGTGTGAGAGAGAGAGAGAGAAAGAGAGAGGGGTGTGTGTGTGAGAGAGAGCCAGGGAGGTGTGTGAGAGAGAGAGGGATATGTGTGTGTGAGAGAGGTGTGTGTGTGTGAGAGTGAGGGGTGTGTCTGTGTGAGAGAGAGAGGGATGTGTGTGTATGTGAGAGGGAGATGGGGGGTGAGAGAGAGATGTCTGTGTGTGAGGTGTGTGTGTGTGTGTGTGTGTGTGTGAAAGGGAGAGATGTGTGTGAGAGTGGGGGTAGTTTTGTGAGACAAAGTGAGAGAGAGGGGGGTATGTGTGTGTGAGAGAGGTGTGTGTATCTGTGAGAGAGGTGTGTGTGTGAGAGAAAGAGCGCTGTGTGTATGTCTGTGTGTGAGAGAGGGATGTGTGTGTGTGTGTGAGAGAGAGGGATGTGTGTGTGTGTGAGAGAGGTGTGTGTGTGAGAGAGGGTATGTGTGTGTGAGAGAGAGGTGTGTGTGTGTGAGAGAGGGTGTGTGTGTGTGAGAGAGGGTGTGTGTGTGAGAGAGGGGTGTATGTGTGAGAGAGGGGTGTGTGTGTTTCTTGTGAAAGAGAGAGAGGTGTGTGAGAGAGAGGGGGTTGCGTGTGTGAGACAGAGACAGGGAGGTGTGTGAGAGAGGAATGTGTGTGTGTGAGAGAGGTGTGTGTGTGAGAGAGAGATGTTTGTGTGAGAGAGTGATGTCTGTGTGTGAGAGAGTTGTGTGTGTGTCTGTGTGAAAGAGAGAGAGGTGTGTGTGAGAGAGAGGGGGTTGTGTATATGTGAGAGAGAGAGAAAGAGAGGTGTGTGTGTGAGAGATAGAGGAGGGTGTGTGTGTGAGAGGTTTGTATGTGTGTCTGTGAGGGAGAGGTTGTGCGTGTGTGTGTGAGAGAGAGAATGGTGTGTGTCTGTGTGTGCAAGAGAGAGATGTGCGTGGGTCTTTCAGTCTCACCCCAGTGTGGGAAGGGGTGTGGGACCTCGAGCAGTGAACTTGTTCAAGCAGCTAAGAGAGAGAGAGAAAGAGAGAGAGAGAGAGAGGTGTGTGTGTGTGAGAGAGAGAGAGAAAGACAGAGGGATATTTGTGTGTGTGTGTGTGAGAGAGATAGGGATGTGTGTGTGTGAGAGAGCTAGGGGTGTTAGAGAGAAGTCTGTGTGTGAGAGAGGTGTGTCTATGTCTTTATGAAAGAGAGAGAGGTGTGTGAGTGAGAGGGGGTTGTGCGTGTGAGAGAGAGAGAGAGAAAGAGAGAGGGGTGTGTGTGTGAGAGAGAGCCAGGTAGGTGTGTGAGAGAGAGAGGGATATGTGTGTGTGAGAGAGGTGTGTGTGTGTGTGTGTGTGAGAGTGAGGGGTGTGTCTATGAGAGAGAGAGAGGGATGTGTGTGTATGTGAGAGGGAGATGGGGGTGAGAGAGATGTCTGTGTGTGAGAGGTGTGTGTGTGTGTGTGTGTGTGAAAGGGATAGATGTGTGTGAGAGAGAGGGTAGTGTGTGTGAGACAAAGAGAGAAAGAGAGAGTGGTGTGTGTGTGTGAGAGAGGTGTGTGTATCTGTGAGAGAGGTGTGTGTGTGTGTGTGAGAGAAAGAGGGCTGTGTGTATGTCTGTGTGAGAGTGAGAGAGGTGTGTGTGTGTGTGAGAGAGAGGGATGTGTGTGTGTGAGAGAGAGGTGTGTGTGAGAGAGAGGGTGTGTGTGTGTGAGAGTGGGGTGTATGTGTGAGAGAGGGGTGTATGTGTGAGATAGGTGTATGTTTTTTTTTGTGAGAGAGAGGTGGGTGTGTGTGTGAGAAAGTGGGGGTTGTGTGTGTTTGTGTGAGAGAGAAAGAGACTTGGATGTGTGTGTGTGAGAGAGGGATGTGTATGTGTGTGTGTGACAGGGATGTGTGTGTGTCTGTGAGAGAGAGAGGAGTGTGTGTGTGTAAGAGGGATGTGTGTGTGAGTGAGAGGTGTGTGCATGTGTAAGAGAGAGGTGTGTGTGTGAGAGAAAGAGAGATAGTCAGGTGTGTGTGTGTGTGTGTGTGAGTGTATGAGAGAGAGGTGTGGGTGTGTGTGTGCGAGAGAGCGAATGAGAGAGGGGTGCGTCTGTGTGAGAGAGAGAGAGAAAGAAAGAGGTATGTGTGTGTGTGAGAGAGAGAGATGTGTGTGTGAGAGAAATGTCTGTGTGTGAGAGAGGTGTGTGTGTGTCTTTGTGAAAGAGAGAGAGGTGTGTTTGTGTGAGAGAGATGTGTGTGTGAGAGAGACAGGGAGGTGTGTGAGAGAGAGAGGAATATGTGTGTGAGAGAGGTGTGTGTGTGTGAGGGAGATGTGTATGTGAGAGAGAGATGTCTGTGTGTGAGAGAGTTGTGTGTGTGTCTGTGTGAAAGAGAGAGAGGTGTGTGTGTGAGAGAGGGGGTTGTGTATATGTGAGAGAGAGAGAAAGAGAGAGGTGTGTGTGAGAGAGGAGGGTGTGTGTGTGAGAGGTTGTATGTGTGTCTGTGAGGGAGAGGTTGTGTGTGTGTGTGAGAGGGAGATGGGGTGAGAGAGAGATATCTCTGTGTTATAGGAGTTTGTGTGTGTGTGTGAAAGAGAGAGATGTGTGTGAGAGACAGGGATGTGTGTGTAAGAGAAAGAGAGAGGGGTGTGTGTGTGAGAGAGGTGTGTGTGTGTGAAAGAGGGCTGTGTGTATGTCTGTGTGAGAGAGAGGTGTGTGTGTGTGAGAGGGAGGTGTGTGTGTGAGAGAGAGGGTGTGTGTGTGTGAGAGAGGGGTGTATGTGTGAGAGAGGTATATGTGTGTTTGTGTGAGAGAGAGGTGAGGGTGTGTGTGAGAGAGTGGGGTTGTGTGTGGTTTTGTGAGAGAGAAAGAGACTTGGATGTGTGTGTGTGTGAGAGAGTGATGTGTATGTGTTTGTGTGTCATGGATGTGTGTGTGTCTGTGAGAGAGAGAGGAGTGTGTGTGTGTAAGAGGGATGTGTGTGTGTGAGTGAGATGTGTGTGTGTGAGAGAGAGAGGGGGTTGTGTTTGAGAGAGAGGTGTAGGTGTTTGAGAGAAAGGGGGATGTATGTGGGTGTATGTGAGAGAGAGTCGTGTGTGTGAGAAAGAGAGAGAGAGAGAGAGGTGTGTGAGTGAGAGAGAGGGGGGTACGTGTGAGAGAGCTATATGTGTTTTTGAGAGAGGTGTGTGTGTCTGTGAGAGAGAGATGTGTGTGTGTGAGAGCGAGAGGTGTGCATGTGTGAGAGAGATGTGTATGTGTGTGAGAGAGAGGTGTGTGTGTGAGAGAGAGGGATGTGTGTGTGAGAAGGGGTGTGTGTGTGAGAGAGATGTGTGTGTGTGTAAGAGGTGGGTGTGTGTGAGAGAGAGGGGGGTGTGTGTGTGTGAGAGAGAGTTTTGTGTGTGAGAGAGAGACGTGGTGTGTGTGTGAGAGGGTGTGTGTGTGAGAGAGAGGGATGTGTGTGTGAGAGAGGTGTGTGTGTGAGAGACAGGGATGTGTGTGTGAGAGAGAGGTGTGTGTGTGTGAGAGAGACAGGTGTGCATGTGAGAAAGAGGGATATGTGTGAGAGAGAGGTATGTTGTGTGAGAGAGAGGGGTGAATGTGTGAGAGAGCGGTGTGTGTTTGAGAGAGAGGGATGTGTTTGTGTGTGAGAGAGAGGTGTGTGTGAGAGAGGGATATGTGTGAGAGAGAGGTATGTGTGTGTGAGAGAGGGGTGTGTGTGTGAGAGAGCGGTGTGTGTGTGTGAGAGAGGGATGTGTGTCTGTGAGAGAGAGAGAGGTGTGTGTGAGAGAGGGATATGTGTGAGAGAGAGGTATATGTGTGTGAGAGAGAGGGGTGTGTGTGTGAGAGAGGGTTTGTGTGTGTGAGAGAGGGGTGTATGTGTGAGAGAGTGTATGTTTGTGTGAGAGAGAGGGGTGTGTGTGTGAGAGAGGGTTTGTGTGTGTGAGAGAGGTGTGTGTGCTTTGTGAAAGAGAGAGAGGTGTGTGTGTGTGAGAGAGATGTGTGTGTGAGAGAGACAGGTAGGTGTGTGAGAGAGAGAGGAATGTGTGTGTGAGAGAGGTGTGTGTGTGTGGAGAGATGTGTGTTTGAGAGAGAGATGTCTGTGTGTGAGAGAGTTGTGTGTGTGTCTGTGTGAAAGAGAGAGAGGTGTGTGTGAGAGAGAGGGGGTTGTGTATATGTGAGAGAGAGAGAAAGAGAGAGGTGTGTGTGTGTGAGAGAGAGGAGGGTGTGTGTGTGAGAGGTGTGTATGTGTGTCTGTGAGGGAGAGGTTGTGTGTGTGTGTGAGAGAGTGAAAGGTGTGTGTGTGTGTGCTAGAGAGAGAGATGTGCGTTGGTCTTTCAGTCTCACCCCAGTGTGGGAAGGTGCGTGGGACCTCGAGCAGTGAACTCGATCAAGCAGCTAAGAGAGAGAGAGAGAGAGAGGTTGTGTGTGTGTGTGTGTGTGAGAGAGAGAGAGAGAGAGAGAGAGAGAGAGATGTATGTGTGTGTGTGTGAGAGAGAGGGAGTTGTGTTTGTGAGAGTGAGAGAGAAAGACAGAGGGATGTTTGTGTGTGTGTGTGTGTGTGTAGAGAGAGAGAGAGATAGGGATGTGTGTGTGAGAGAGAGATAGGGGTGTGAGAGAGAAGTCTGTGTGTGAGAGGTGTGTCTATGTCTTTATGAAAGAGAGAGAGGTGTGTGAGAGAGAGGGGGTTGTGCGTGTGAGAGAGAGAGAGAGAAAGAGAGAGGGGTGTGTGTGTGAGAGAGAGCCAGGGAGGTGTGTGAGAGAGAGAGGGATATGTGTGTGTGAGAGAGGTGTGTGTGTGTGAGAGTGAGGGGTGTCTGTGTGAGAGAGAGAGGGATGTGTGTGTATGTGAGAGGGAGATGGGGGGTGAGAGAGAGATGTCTGTGTGTGAGGTGTGTGAGTGTGTGTGTGTGTGTGTGAAAGGGAGAGATGTGTGTGAGAGTGGGGGTAGTTTTGTGAGACAAAGTGAGAGAGAGAGGGGTATGTGTGTGTGAGAGAGGTGTGTGTATCTGTGAGAGAGTTGTGTGTGTGAGAGAAAGAGCGCTGTGTGTATGTCTGTGTGTGAGAGAGAGAGGTGTGTGTGTGTGAGAGAGAGAGGGATGTGTGTGTGTGTGAGAGAGGTGTGTGTGTGAGAGAGGGTATGTGTGTGTGAGAGAGAGGTGTGTGTGTGTGAGAGAGGGTGTGTGTGTGAGAGAGGGGTGTATGTGTGAGAGAGGGGTGTGTGTGTTTCTTGTGAAAGAGAGAGAGGTGTGTGAGAGAGAGGGGGTTGCGTGTGTGAGACAGAGACAGGGAGGTGTGTGAGAGAGGAATGTGTGTGTGTGAGAGAGGTGTGTGTGTGAGAGAGAGATGTTTGTGTGAGAGAGTGATGTCTGTGTGTGAGAGAGTTGTGTGTGTGTCTGTGTGAAAGAGAGAGAGGTGTGTGTGAGAGAGAGGGGGTTGTGTATATGTGAGAGAGAGAGAAAGAGAGGTGTGTGTGTGAGAGATAGAGGAGGGTGTGTGTGTGAGAGGTTTGTATGTGTGTCTGTGAGGGAGAGGTTGTGCGTGTGTGTGTGAGAGAGAGAATGGTGTGTGTCTGTGTGTGCAAGAGAGAGATGTGCGTGGGTCTTTCAGTCTCACCCCAGTGTGGGAAGGGGCGTGGGACCTCGAGCAGTGAACTTGTTCAAGCAGCTAAGAGAGAGAGAGAAAGAGAGAGAGAGAGAGAGAGAGGTGTGTGTGTGTGTGAGAGAGAGAGAGAGAAAGACAGAGGGATATTTGTGTGTGTGTGTGAGAGAGAGATAGGGATGTGTGTGTGTGAGAGAGCTAGGGGTGTTAGAGAGAAGTCTGTGTGTGAGAGAGGTGTGTCTATGTCTTTATGAAAGAGAGAGAGGTGTGTGAGTGAGAGGGGGTTGTGCGTGTGAGAGAGAGAGAGAGAAAGAGAGAGGGGTGTGTGTGTGAGAGAGAGCCAGGTAGGTGTGTGAGAGAAAGAGGGATATGTGTGTGTGAGAGAGGTGTGTGTGTGTGTGTGTGTGAGAGTGAGGGGTGTGTCTATGAGAGAGAGAGAGGGATGTGTGTGTATGTGAGAGGGAGATGGGGGTGAGAGAGATGTCTGTGTGTGAGAGGTGTGTGTGTGTGTGTGTGTGTGAAAGGGAGAGATGTGTGTGAGAGAGAGGGTAGTGTGTGTGAGACAAAGAGAGAAAGAGAGTGGTGTGTGTGTGTGAGAGAGGTGTGTGTATCTGTGAGAGAGGTGTGTGTGTGTGTGAGTGAGAAAGAGGGCTGTGTGTATGTCTGTGTGAGAGTGAGAGAGGTGTGTGTGTGTGAGAGAGAGAGGGATGTGTGTGTGTGAGAGAGAGGTGTGTGTGTGTGAGAGAGACAGGTGTGCATGTGAGAAAGAGGGATATGTGTGAGAGAGAGGTATGTTGTGTGAGAGAGAGGGGTGTATGTGTGAGAGAGCGGTGTGTGTTTGAGAGAGAATGATGTTTGTGTGTGTTAGAGAGAGGTGTGTGTGAGAGAGGGATATGTGTGAGAGAGAGGTATGTGTGTGTGAGAGAGGGGTGTGTGTGTGAGAGAGCGGTGTGTGTGTGTGAGAGAGGGATGTGTGTCTGTGAGAGAGAGAGAGGTGTGTGTGAGAGAGGGATATGTGTGAGAGAGAGGTATATGTGTGTGAGAGAGAGGGGTGTGTGTGTGAGAGAGCGGTGTGTGTGTGTGAGAGAGGGGTGTATGTGTGAGAGAGTGTATGTTTGTGTGAGAGAGAGGGGTGTGTGTGTGAGAGAGGGTTTGTGTGTGTGAGAGAGGTGTGTGTGCTTTGTGAAAGAGAGAGAGGTGTGTGTGTGAGAGAGAGATGTGTGTGTGAGAGAGACAGGTAGGTGTGTGAGAGAGAGAGGAATGTGTGTGTGAGAGAGGTGTGTGTGTGTGGAGAGATGTGTGTTTGAGAGAGAGATGTCTGTGTGTGAGAGAGTTGTGTGTGTGTCTGTGTGAAAGAGACAGGAGGTGTGTGTGAGAGAGAGGAATGTGTGTGTGTGAGAGAGGTGTGTGTGTGTGGAGAGATGTGTGTGTGAGAGAGAGATGCCTGTGTGTGACAGAGGTGTGTGTGTGTCTGTGTGAAAGAGAGAGAGGTGTGTGTGAGAGAGAGGGGGTTGTGTATATGTGAGAGAGAGAGAAAGAGAGAGGTGTGTGTGTGTGAGAGAGAGGAGGGTGTGTGTGTGAGAGGTGTGTATGTGTGTCTGTGAGGGAGAGGTTGTGTGTGTGTGTGAGAGAGTGAAAGGTGTGTGTGTGTGTGCAGGAGAGAGAGATGTGCGTTGGTCTTTCAGTCTCACCCCAGTGTGGGAAGGTGCGTGGGACCTCGAGCAGTGAACTCGATCAAGCAGCTAAGAGAGAGAGAGAGAGAGAGGTTGTGTGTGTGTGTGTGTGAGAGAGAGAGAGAGAGAGAGAGAGAGAGAGAGAGATGTATGTGTGTGTGTGTGAGAGAGAGGGAGTTGTGTTTGTGAGAGTGAGAGAGAAAGACAGAGGGATGTTTGTGTGTGTGTGTGTGTGTAGAGAGAGAGAGATACGGATGTGTGTGTGAGAGAGAGATAGGGGTGTGAGAGAGAAGTCTGTGTGTGAGAGGTGTGTCTATGTCTTTATGAAAGAGAGAGAGGTGTGTGAGAGAGAGGGGGTTGTGCGTGTGAGAGAGAAAGAGAGAAAGAGAGAGGGGTGTGTGTGTGAGAGAGAGCCAGGGAGGTGTGTGAGAGAGAGAGGGATATGTGTGTGTGAGAGAGGTGTGTGTGTGTGAGAGTGAGGGGTGTGTCTGTGTGAGAGAGAGAGGGATGTGTGTGTATGTGAGAGGGAGATGGGGGGTGAGAGAGAGATGTCTGTGTGTGAGGTGTGTGTGTGTGTGTGTGTGTGTGTGTGTGTGTGAAAGGGAGAGATGTGTGTGAGAGTGGGGGTAGTTTTGTGAGACAAAGTGAGAGAGAGAGGGGTATGTGTGTGTGAGAGAGGTGTGTGTATCTGTGAGAGAGGTGTGTGTGTGAGAGAAAGAGCGCTGTGTGTATGTCTGTGTGTGAGAGAGGGATGTGTGTGTGTGTGAGAGAGAGGGATGTGTGTGTGTGTGAGAGAGGTGTGTGTGTGAGAGAGGGTATGTGTGTGTGAGAGAGAGGTGTGTGTGTGTGAGAGAGGGTGTGTGTGTGTGAGAGAGGGTGTGTGTGTGAGAGAGGGGTGTATGTGTGAGAGAGGGGTGTGTGTGTTTCTTGTGAAAGAGAGAGAGGTGTGTGAGAGAGAGGGGGTTGCGTGTGTGAGACAGAGACAGGGAGGTGTGTGAGAGAGGAATGTGTGTGTGTGAGAGAGGTGTGTGTGTGAGAGAGAGATGTTTGTGTGAGAGAGTGATGTCTGTGTGTGAGAGAGTTGTGTGTGTGTCTGTGTGAAAGAGAGAGAGGTGTGTGTGAGAGAGAGGGGGTTGTGTATATGTGAGAGAGAGAGAAAGAGAGGTGTGTGTGTGAGAGATAGAGGAGGGTGTGTGTGTGAGAGGTTTGTATGTGTGTCTGTGAGGGAGAGGTTGTGCGTGTGTGTGTGAGAGAGAGAATGGTGTGTGTCTGTGTGTGCAAGAGAGAGATGTGCGTGGGTCTTTCAGTCTCACCCCAGTGTGGGAAGGGGTGTGGGACCTCGAGCAGTGAACTTGTTCAAGCACCTAAGAGAGAGAGAGAAAGAGAGAGAGAGAGAGAGGTGTGTGTGTGTGAGAGAGAGAGAGAAAGACAGAGGGATATTTGTGTGTGTGTGTGAGAGAGAGATAGGGATGTGTGTGTGTGAGAGAGCTAGGGGTGTTAGAGAGAAGTCTGTGTGTGAGAGAGGTGTGTCTATGTCTTTATGAAAGAGAGAGAGGTGTGTGAGTGAGAGGGGGTTGTGCGTGTGAGAGAGAGAGAGAGAAAGAGAGAGGGGTGTGTGTGTGAGAGAGAGCCAGGTAGGTGTGTGAGAGAGAGAGGGATATGTGTGTGTGAGAGAGGTGTGTGTGTGTGTGTGTGTGAGAGTGAGGGGTGTGTCTATGAGAGAGAGAGAGGGATGTGTGTGTATGTGAGAGGGAGATGGGGGTGAGAGAGATGTCTGTGTGTGAGAGGTGTGTGTGTGTGTGTGTGTGTGAAAGGGATAGATGTGTGTGAGAGAGAGGGTAGTGTGTGTGAGACAAAGAGAGAAAGAGAGAGTGGTGTGTGTGTGTGAGAGAGGTGTGTGTATCTGTGAGAGAGGTGTGTGTGTGTGTGTGAGAGAAAGAGGGCTGTGTGTATGTCTGTGTGAGAGTGAGAGAGGTGTGTGTGTGTGTGAGAGAGAGGGATGTGTGTGTGTGAGAGAGAGGTGTGTGTGTGAGAGAGGGTGTGTGTGTGTGAGAGTGGGGTGTATGTGTGAGAGAGGGGTGTATGTGTGAGATAGGTGTATGTTTTTTTTTGTGAGAGAGAGGTGGGTGTGTGTGTGAGAAAGTGGGGGTTGTGTGTGTTTGTGTGAGAGAGAAAGAGACTTGGATGTGTGTGTGTGAGAGAGGGATGTGTATGTGTGTGTGTGACAGGGATGTGTGTGTGTCTGTGAGAGAGAGAGGAGTGTGTGTGTGTAAGAGGGATGTGTGTGTGAGTGAGAGGTGTGTGCATGTGTAAGAGAGAGGTGTGTGAGTGAGAGAAAGAGAGATAGTCAGGTGTGTGTGTGTGTGTGTGAGTGTATGAGAGAGAGGTGTGGGTGTGTGTGTGCGAGAGAGCGAAGGAGAGAGGGGTGCGTCTGTGTGAGAGAGAGAGAGAAAGAAAGAGGTATGTGTGTGTGTGAGAGAGAGAGATGTGTGTGTGAGAGAAATGTCTGTGTGTGAGAGAGGTGTGTGTGTGTCTTTGTGAAAGAGAGAGAGGTGTGTTTGTGTGAGAGAGATGTGTGTGTGAGAGAGACAGGGAGGTGTGTGAGAGAGAGAGGAATATGTGTGTGAGAGAGGTGTGTGTGTGTGAGAGAGATGTGTATGTGAGAGAGAGATGTCTGTGTGTGAGAGAGTTGTGTGTGTGTCTGTGTGAAAGAGAGAGAGGTGTGTGTGTGAGAGAGGGGGTTGTGTATATGTGAGAGAGAGAGAAAGAGAGAGGTGTGTGTGAGAGAGGAGGGTGTGTGTGTGAGAGAGGGTTTGTGTGTGTGAGAGAGGGGTGTGTGTGCTTTGTGAAAGAGAGAGAGGTGTGTGTGTGTGAGAGAGATGTGTGTGTGAGAGAGACAGGGATGTGTGTGAGAGTGAGAGGAATGTGTGTGTGTGAGAGAGGTGTGTGTGTGAGAGAGTGATGTGTGTGTGAGAGAGAGATGTCTGTGTGTGAGAGAGTTGTGTGTGTGTCTGTGTGAAAGAGAGAGAGGTGTGTGTGTGTGAGAGAGGGGGTTGTGTATATGTGAGAGAGAGAGAAAGAGAGAGGTGTGTGTGTGAGAGAGAGAGGAGGGTTTTTGCATGAGAGGTGTATATGTGTGTCTGTGAGGGAGAGGTTATGTGTGTGTGAGAGAGAGAAAGGTGTGTGTGTGTGTCTGTGTGTGTGTGCAAGAGAGAGAGATGTGTGTGGGTCTTTCAGTCTCACCCCAGTGTGGGTAGGGGCACAGGACCTCGAGCAGTGAACTCGATCAAGCAGCTAAGAGAGAGAGAGAGAGAGAGAGAGAGAGAGAGAGAGAGGTGTGCATGTGTGAGAGAGAGGTGTGTGTGTGAGAGAAAGAGAGAGTGACAGGTGTGTGTGTGTGTGAGTGTGTGTGTGTATGAGAGAGAGAGAGGTGTGGGTGTGTGTGAGAGAGAGAGGAGAGGGGTGTGTCTGTGTGAGAGAGAGAGAGAGAGGTATGTGTGTGTGAGAGAGAGAAAGATGCATGCGTGAGAGACAGATTTCTGTGTGTGAGATGGGTGTGTGTGTGTCTGTGTGAAAGAGAGAGAGGTGTGCGAGTGAGAGGGGGTTGTGTGTGTGAGTGAGAGACAGGAGGTGTGTGTGAGAGAGAGGAATGTGTGTGTGTGAGAGAGGTGTGTGTGTGAGAGAGAGATGTGTGTGTGAGAGAGAGATGTCTGTGTGTGAGAGGTGTGTGTGTGTTTGTGTGAAAGAGAGAGAGGTGTGTGTGAGATAGTGGGGGTTGTGTATATGTGAGAGAGAGAGAAAGAGAGAGGTGTGTGTGTGTGAGAGGTGTGTATGTGTGTCTGTGAGGGAAAGGTTGTGTGTGTGTGAGAGAGAGAGAAAGGTGTGTGTGTGTGTGTGTGTGCTAGAGAGAGAGATTTGCGTTGGTCTTTCAGTCTCACCCCAGTGTGGGAAGGGGCGCGGGACCTCGAGCAGTGAACTCGATCAAGCAGCTAAGAGAGAGAGAGAGAGAGAGAGAGAGAGAGAGAGAGAGAGAGGTGTGTGTGAGAGACAGAGAGAGACAGAGAGAGAGAGATGTGTGTGAGAGAGAGGGAGAAAGACAGAGGGATGTTTGTGTGTGTGTGTGTGAGAGAGAGAGAGATGGGATGTGTGTGTGACACGGGTGTGAGAGAGAAGTCTGTGTGTGAGAGAGGTGTGTGTATGTCTTTGTGAAAGAGAGAGAGGTGAGTGAGAGAGAGGGTGTTGTGTGTGTGTGACAGAGAGAGACAGAGGGGGTTGTGTGTGTGTGAGAGAGAAAGAAAGAGGGATGTTTGTGTGTATGTGAGAGAGAGAGAGATAGGGATGTGTGTGTGTGAGAGAGAGATAGGTGTGTGAGAGAGAAGTTTGTGTGTGAGAGAGGTGTGTATGTCTTTGTGAATAGAGAGAGATATGCTAGAGAGAGGGGGTTGTGTGTGAGAGAGAGAGAGAAAGAGAGAGGGGTGTGTGTGTGTGAGAGAGAGACAGGGAGGTGTTGAGAGAGAGAGGAATGTGTGTGTGTGAGAGAGATGTGTCTGTGTGAGAGAGATGTGTGTGTGAGAGAGATGTCTGTGTGTGAGAGCGGTGTGTGTGTGTCTGTGTGAAAGAGAGAGAGGTGTGTGTGAGACAGAGGGGGTTGTGTATATGTGAGAGGGAGAGAAAGAGAGAGGTGTTTGTGTAAGAGAGAGAGGAGGGTGTGCGTGTGAGAGGTGTGTATGTGTGTCTGTGAGGGAGAGGTTGTGTGTGTGTGTGTGAGAGAGAGAGAATGGTGTGTGTCTGGGTGTGCAAGAGAGAGATGTGCGTGGGTCTTTCAGTCTCACCCCAGTGTGGGATGGGGTGCGGGACCTCGAGCAGTGAACTCGATCAAGCAGCTAAGATAGAGAGAGAAGAGAGAGAGAGAGAGGTGTGTGTGTGTGTGTCTGTGTGTGTGTCAGAGAGAGAGAGAGAGATGTATGTGTGTGTGAGAGAGAGAGAAAGACAGATAGATGTTTGTGTGTGTGTGAGAGAGATAGGGGTGTGAGAGAGGAGTCTGTGTGTGAGAGAGGTGTGTGTATGTCTTTGTGAAAGAGAGAGAAGTGTGTGAATGAGAGGGGGTTGTGTGTGTGAGAGAGAGAGAGAAAGAGAGAGGGGTGTGTGTGTGTGTGAGTGACAGGGAGGTGTGTGAGAGTGAGAGGGATATGTGTGTGTGAGAGAGGTGTGTGTGTGAGAGAGAGGGGTGTGTCTGTGAGAGAGTGAGAGGGATGTGTGTGTATGTGAGAGGGAGATGGGGGGTGAGAGAGATGTCTGTGTGTGAAAGAGAGAGATGTGTGTGAGAGGGGGGGTTGTGTGTGTGAGAGAAAGGGAGAGAGAGAGGGGTGTGTGAGTGATAGAGAGGTGTGTGTATCTGTGAGAGAAGTGTGTGTGTGTGATAGAGGGGTGTGTGTATGTCTGTGTGTGAGAGAGAGAGGTGTGTGTGTTTGTGAGAGAGAGAGAGGGTGTTGTGTGTGAGAGAGAGAGAAAGAGAGAGGGATGTCTTTTTGAGAGAGAGAGGAGTGTGTGAGAGAGGTGTGCGTATGTTAGAGAGAGTATTGTGTGTGAGAGAGAGATATGCGTGAGAGTCAGGTATGTGTGTGTGAGAGGTATATGTGTATTTGTGTGAGAGAGAGGTGGGTGTGTGTGTGAGAGAGTGGGGGTTGTGTGTGTTTGTGTGAGAGAGCAAGAGACTTGGATGTGTGTGTGAGAGAGAGGGATGTGTATGTGTGTGTGTGACAGGTGTGTGTGTGTGTCTGTGAGAGAGAGGAGTGTGTGTGTGTAAGAGGGATGTGTGTGTGAGCGAGAGGTGTGTGTGTGTGAGAGAGAGGGGGTTGTGTTTGAGAGAGAGGTGTATGTGTTTGAGAGAAAGGGGGATGTCTGTGTGTGTATGTGAGAGAGAGTCGTGTGTGTGAGAAAGAGAGGGGGGGTGTGAGTGAGAGAGAGGGGGGTACGTGTGAGAGAGCTATATGAATTTTTGAGAGAGGTATGTGTGTCTGTGAGAGAGAGAGGTGTGTGTGAGAGAGAGAGAGATGTGTGTGTGTGAGAGGGGGTGTGTGTGTTAGAGAGAGAGAGGTGTGCATGTGTGAGAGAGAGGTTTTGTCTGTGAGAGAGAGAGCCAGAGGGGTGTGTGTGTGTGTATGAGAGAGGTGTGGGTGTGTGTGAGAGAGAGAGAAGGAGAGAGGGGTGCGTCTGTGAGAGAGAGAGAGAAAGAGAGAGGTATGTGTGTGTGTGTGTGAGAGAGAGAGAGAGATGCTGGTGTGAGAGAGATGTCTGTGTGTGAGAAAGGTGTGTGTGTGTCTTTGTGAAAGAGAGAGAGGTGTGTGCATGTGTGAGAGAGAGGTGTGTATGTGAGAGAAAGAGAGAGAGAGACAGGTGTGTGTGTGTGTGTGTATGAGAGAGAGAGAGGTGTGGCTGTGTGTAAGAGGGTTGTGTGTGTGTGAGAGGTGTGTGTGTGAGAGAGAGGGGGTTGTGTTTGAGAGAGAGGTGTAGGTGTTTGAGAGAAAGGGGGATGCCTGTGTGTGTATGTGAGAGAGAGTCGTGTGTGTGAGAAAGAGAGAGGGGGGTACGTGTGAGAGAGCTATATGTATTTTTGAGAGTGGTATGTGTGTCTGTGAGAGAGAGATGTGTGTGTGTGAGAGGGGGTGTGTGTGTTAGAGAGAGAGAGGTGTGCATGTGTGAGAGAGAGGTTTTGTCTGTGAGAGAGAGAGCCAGAGGTGTGTGTGTCTGTGTGTATGAGAGAGAGGTGTGGGTGTGTGTGAGAGAGAGAGAAGGAGAGAGGGGTGCGTCTGTGTGAGAGAGAGAGAAAGAGAGAGGTATGTGTGTGTGTGTGTGTGTGTGAGAGAGAGTGAGAGATGCTGCTGTGAGAGAGATGTCTGTGTGTGAGAAAGGTGTGTGTGTGTCTTTGTGAAAGAGAGAGGTGTGTGCATGTGTGAGAGAGGTGTGTATGTGAGAGAAAGAGAGAGAGACAGGTGTGTGTGTGTGTGTGTATGAGAGAGAGAGAGGTGTGGCTGTGTGTAAGAGGGTTGTGTGTGTGTGAGAGGTGTGTGTGTGAGAGAGAGCGGGTTGTGTTTGAGAGAGAGGTGTAGGTGTTTGAGAGAAAGGGGGATGCCTGTGTGTGTATGTGAGAGAGAGTCGTGTGTGTGAGAAAGAGAGGGGGGTGTTTGAGTGAGAGAGAGGGGGTTACGTGTGAGAGAGCTATATGTGTTTTTGAGAGAGGTGTGTGTGTCTGTGAGACAGAGAGGGATGTGTGTGTGTGAGAGGGTGTGTGTGTGAGAGATGTGTGTGTGTGTGAGCGAGAGGTGTGTCTGTGAGAGAGAGAAATGTGTGTGTGTGTATGAGAGAGAGAGAGGTGTGGGTGTGTGAGAGAGAGAGAGGAGAGAGGGGTGCGTTTGTGAGAGAGAGAGAAAGAGAGAGCTGTGTGTGTGTGTGTGAGAGAGAGAGAGAGAGATGCGGGTGTGAGAGAGAGATGTCTGTGTGTGAGAGAGGTGTGTGTGTGTCTTTGTGAAAGAGAGAGGTGTATGAGAGAGAGAGGGGGTTGTGTGTGTGAAAGATAGACAGGGAGGTGTGTGAGAGAGAGGAATGTGTGTGTGTGAGAGAGGTGTGTGTGTGTGGAGAGATGTGTGTGTGAGAGAGAGATGCCTGTGTGTGACAGAGGTGTGTGTGTGTCTGTGTGAAAGAGAGAGAGGTGTGTGTGAGAGAGAGTGGGTTGTGTATATGTGAGAGAGAGAGAAAGAGAGGTGTGTGTGTGAGAGAGAGAGGAGGGTGTGTGTGTGAGAGGTGTGTATGTGTGTCTGTGATGGTGAGGTTGTGTGTGTGTGTGTGTGTGCAAGAGAGAGAGATGTGCGTTGGTCTTTCAGTCTCACCTCAGTGTGGGAAGGGGCGCGGGACCTCAAGCAGTGAACTCGATCAAGCAGCTAAGAAAGAAAGAGAGAGAGAGAGAGAGAGAGAGAGAGAGAGAGGTGTGTGTGTGTGAGAGAGGTGTGTGTGTGAGAGAGGTGTGTTTGTGAGAGTGGGATATGTGTGAGAGAGAGGTATGTGTGTGTGTGAGAGAGGGCTGTGTGTGTTAGAGAGAGGTGTGTGTGTTTGAGAGAGGGGTGTGTGTGAGAGAGGGGTGTATGTGTGTTTGTGTGAGAGAGAGGTGGGGGTGTGTGTGAGAGAGTGGGGTTTTGGGTGTTTGTGTGAGAGAGAAAGACTTGGATGTGTGTGTGAGAGAGGGATGTGTATGTGTGTGTGTGACAGGGATGTGTGTGTGTCTGAATTAGAGAGAGGAGTGTGTGTGTGTAAGAGGGATGTGTGTGTGTCAGAGAGGGCTGTGTGTGTTAGAGAGAGGTGTGTGTGTTTGAGAGAGGGGTGTGTGTGAGAGAGGGGTGTATGTGAGAGTGGGATATGTGTGAGAGAGAGGTATGTGTGTGTGTGAGAGAGGGCTGTGTGTGTTAGAGAGAGGTGTGTGTGTTTGAGAGAGGGGTGTGTGTGAGAGAGGGGTGTATGTGTGAGAGAGGTGTATGTGTGTTTGTGTGAGAGAGAGGTGGGGGTGTGTGTGAGAGAGTGGGGTTTTGGGTGTTTGTGTGAGAGAGAAAGACTTGGATGTGTGTGTGAGAGAGGGATGTGTATGTGTGTGTGTGACAGGGATGTGTGTGTGTCTGAATTAGAGAGAGGAGTGTGTGTGTGTAAGAGGGATGTGTGTGTGAGTGAGAGGTGTGTGTGTGTGAGAGAGAGAGGGGGTTGTGTTTGAGAGAGAGGTGTATGTGTTTGAGAGAAAGGGGGATGTCTGTGTGTGTATGTGAGAGAGAGTCGTGTGTGTGAGAAATAGAGAGAGAGGGGGGTGTGTGAGTGAGAGAGAGGGGGTACGTGTGAGAGAGCTATATGTGTTTTTGAGAGAGGTGTGTGTGTCTGTGAGAGAGAGAGGTGTGTGTGTCTGTGAGAGAGAGATGTGTGTGTGTGAGAGCGAGAGGTGTGCATGTGTGAGAGAGATGTGTGTGTGTGAGAGAGAGGTGTGTGTGTGAGAGAGAGGGATGTGTGTATGAGAAGGGGTGTGTGTGTGAGAGAGATGTGTGTGTGTGTAAGAGGTGGGTGTGTGTGAGAGTGAGGGGGTGTGTGTGTGTGAGAGTTTTGTGTGTGAGAGAGAGACGTGGTGTGTGTGTGAGAGGGTGTGTGTGTGAGAGAGAGGGATGTGTGTGTGAGAGAGGTGTGTGTGTGAGAGACAGGGATGTGTGTGTGAGAGAGAGGTGTGTGTGTGTGAGAGAGACAGGTGTGCATGTGAGAAAGAGGGATATGTGTGAGAGTGGTATGTTGTGTGAGAAAGAGGGGTGTATGTGTGAGAGAGCGGTGTGTGTTTGAGAGAGAGGGATGTGTGTGTGTGTGAGAGAGAGGTGTGTGTGAGAGAGGGATATGTGTGAGAGAGAGGTATGTGTGTGTGAGAGAGGGGTGTGTGTGTGAGAGAGCGGTGTGTGTGTGTGAGAGAGGGATGTGTGTCTGTGAGAGAGAGAGAGGTGTGTGTGAGAGAGGGATATGTGTGAGAGAGAGGTATATGTGTGTGAGAGAGAGGGGTGTGTGTGTGAGAGAGGGTTTGTGTGTGTGAGAGAGGGGTGTATGTGTGAGAGAGTGTATGTTTGTGTGAGAGAGAGGGGTGTGTGTGTGAGAGAGGGTTTGTGTGTGTG
Organism: Sylvilagus floridanus; assembly: GCA_949820135.1. NCBI lineage: Eukaryota > Metazoa > Chordata > Mammalia > Lagomorpha > Leporidae > Sylvilagus > Sylvilagus floridanus. The sequence goes on from OX463223.1 coordinate 1,129,298, forward strand.
AGAGAGGTGTGTGTGCTTTGTGAAAGAGAGAGAGGTGTGTGTGTGTGAGAGAGATGTGTGTGTGAGAGAGACAGGTAGGTGTGTGAGAGAGAGAGGAATGTGTGTGTGAGAGAGGTGTGTGTGTGTGGAGAGATGTGTGTTTGAGAGAGAGATGTCTGTGTGTGAGAGAGTTGTGTGTGTGTCTGTGTGAAAGAGAGAGAGGTGTGTGTGAGAGAGAGGGTGTTGTGTATATGTGAGAGAGAGAGAAAGAGAGAGGTGTGTGTGTGTGAGAGAGAGGAGGGTGTGTGTGTGAGAGGTGTGTATGTGTGTCTGTGAGGGAGAGGTTGTGTGTGTGTGTGAGAGAGTGAAAGGTGTGTGTGTGTGTGCAGGAGAGAGAGATGTGCGTTGGTCTTTCAGTCTCACCCCAGTGTGGGAAGGTGCGTGGGACCTCGAGCAGTGAACTCGATCAAGCAGCTAAGAGAGAGAGAGAGAGAGAGAGAGAGGTTGTGTGTGTGTGTGTGTGTGTGTGTGAGAGAGAGAGAGAGAGAGAGAGAGAGAGAGATGTATGTGTGTGTGTGTGAGAGAGAGGGAGTTGTGTTTGTGAGAGTGAGAGAGAAAGACAGAGGGATGTTTGTGTGTGTGTGTGTGTGTGTAGAGAGAGAGAGAGATAGGGATGTGTGTGTGAGAGAGAGATAGGGGTGTGAGAGAGAAGTCTGTGTGTGAGAGGTGTGTCTATGTCTTTATGAAAGAGAGAGAGGTGTGTGAGAGAGAGAGGGTTGTGCGTGTGAGAGAGAGAGAGAGAAAGAGAGAGGGGTGTGTGTGTGAGAGAGAGCCAGGGAGGTGTGTGAGAGAGAGAGGGATATGTGTGTGTGAGAGAGGTGTGTGTGTGTGAGAGTGAGGGGTGTCTGTGTGAGAGAGAGAGGGATGTGTGTGTATGTGAGAGGGAGATGGGGGGTGAGAGAGAGATGTCTGTGTGTGAGGTGTGTGTGTGTGTGTGTGTGAAAGGGAGAGATGTGTGTGAGAGTGGGGGTAGTTTTGTGAGACAAAGTGAGAGAGAGAGGGGTATGTGTGTGTGAGAGAGGTGTGTGTGAGAGAAAGAGCGCTGTGTGTATGTGTGTGAGAGAGAGAGGTGTGTGTGTGTGAGAGAGAGAGGGATGTGTGTGTGTGTGAGAGAGCGTATGTGTGTGTGAGAGAGGTGTGTGTGTGTGAGAGAGGGTGTGTGTGTGAGAGAGGGGTGTATGTGTGAGAGAGGGGTGTGTGTGTTTCTTGTGAAAGAGAGAGAGGTGTGTGAGAGGGAGGTGGTTGCGTGTGTGAGACAGAGACAGGGAGGTGTGTGAGAGAGGAATGTGTGTGTGTGAGAGAGGTGTGTGTGTGAGAGAGAGATGTTTGTGTGAGAGAGTGATGTCTGTGTGTGAGAGAGTTGTGTGTGTGTCTGTGTGAAAGAGAGAGAGGTGTGTGTGAGAGAGAGGGGGTTGTGTATATGTGAGAGAGAGAGAAAGAGAGGTGTGTGTGTGAGAGATAGAGGAGGGTGTGTGTGTGAGAGGTTTGTATGTGTGTCTGTGAGGGAGAGGTTGTGCGTGTGTGTGTGAGAGAGAGAATGGTGTGTGTCTGTGTGTGCAAGAGAGAGATGTGCGTGGGTCTTTCAGTCTCACCCCAGTGTGGGAAGGGGCGTGGGACCTCGAGCAGTGAACTTGTTCAAGCAGCTAAGAGAGAGAGAGAAAGAAAGAGAAAGAGAGAGAGAGAGAGAGAGGTGTGTGTGTGTGTGTGTGAGAAAGACAGAGGGATATTTGTGTGTGTGTGTGTGTGTGTGTGTGAGAGAGAGAGAGATAGGGATGTGTGTGTGTGAGAGAGCTAGGGGTGTTAGAAGTCTGTGTGTGAGAGAGGTGTGTCTATGTCTTTATGAAAGAGAGAGAGGTGTGTGAGTGAGAGGGGGTTGTGCGTGTGAGAGAGAGAGAGAGAAAGAGAGAGGGGTGTCGATCCGAGTCAAGGCACCACTTGTGGATCCGAGTCACAGCACCACTTGTCGGCTCCTGCGGCCGTAAAAGGAACGACGCTGCTCGCAGCTAATCAGTCTTCAAGAGACTTTTACTTAGAAGGAGTGGGAAAGAGTGGGGGAACCGGGAGAAGGGGGAGAGATGGCACGCACGTTCCTTAAGGGGGAAAGCTGGCGAGCCCCCTTCTCTCTCTCGCTCTCTGCTTATATCCAGAATTCAACCAATCACAGTCAATCAATTACAGTCCATGCACAGAGCTCTCCAATCCGGCACTTGATCACGATCAGCTGTGGAGTCATGCAGCAGGCAGGGCATCAGCGCCATCTTGTTTTCCACGATCCTCAGCTAGATGAAAAGTTCAATCAGCTGCTACATCCACATTACTGCTATAAGCCAAGCCCAGCATGGGGGGGTCCCATGGCAAGCCTATCCATGGGTCCCCACAGAGGGGTGTGTGTGTGAGAGAGAGCCAGGTAGGTGTGTGAGAGAGAGAGGGATATGTGTGTGTGAGAGGTGTGTGTGTGTGTGTGTGAGAGTGAGGGGTGTGTCTATGAGAGAGAGAGAGGGATGTGTGTGTATGTGAGAGGGAGATGGGGGTGAGAGAGATGTCTGTGTGTGAGAGGTGTGTGTGTGTGTGTGTGTGAAAGGGAGAGATGTGTGTGAGAGAGAGGGTAGTGTGTGTGAGACAAAGAGAGAGAAAGAGAGAGTGGTGTGTGTGTGTGAGAGAGGTGTGTGTATCTGTGAGATAGAGGTGTGTGTGTGTGTGAGAGAAAGAGGGCTGTGTGTATGTCTGTGTGAGAGTGAGAGAGGTGTGTGTGTGTGAGAGAGAGAGGGATGTGTGTGTGTGAGAGAGAGGTGTGTGTGTGAGAGACAGGGATATGTGTGTGAGAGAGAGGTGTGTGTGTGAGAGAGGGTGTGTGTGTGAGAGTGGGGTGTATGTGTGAGAGAGGGGTGTATGTGTGAGATAGGTGTATGTGTTTTTTTGTGAGAGAGAGGTGGGTGTGTGTGTGAGAGAGTGGGGGTTGTGTGTGTTTGTGTGAGAGAGAAAGAGACTTGGATGTGTGTGTGTGAGAGAGGGATGTGTATGTGTGTGTGTGACAGGGATGTGTGTGTGTAAGAGGGATGTGTGTGTGAGTGAGAGGTGTGTGCATGTGTAAGAGAGAGGTGTGTGTGTGAGAGAAAGAGAGATAGTCAGGTGTGTGTGTGTGAGTGAGTGTATGAGAGAGAGGTGTGGGTGTGTGTGTGCGAGAGAGCGAAGGAGAGAGGGGTGCGTCTGTGTGAGAGAGAGAGAGAAAGAAAGAGGTATGTGTGTGTGTGAGAGAGAGAGATGTGTGTGTGAGAGAAATGTCTGTGTGTGAGAGAGGTGTGTGTGTGTCTTTGTGAAAGAGAGAGAGGTGTGTTTGTGTGAGAGAGATGTGTGTGTGAGAGAGACAGGGAGGTGTGTGAGAGAGAGAGGAATATGTGTGTGAGAGAGGTGTGTGTGTGAGAGAGAGATGTGTGTGTGAGAGAGATGTCTGTGTGTGAGAGTTGTGTGTGTGTCTGTGTGAAAGAGAGAGAGGTGTGTGTGAGAGAGGGTGTTGTGTATATGTGAGAGAGAGAGAAAGAGAGAGGTGTGTGTGAGAGAGAGAGGAGGGTGTGTGTGTGAGAGGTTGTATGTGTGTCTGTGAGGGAGAGGTTGTGTGTGTGTGTGAGAGGGAGATGGGGTGAGAGAGAGATGTCTCTGTGTTATAGGAGTTTGTGTGTGTGTGTGAAAGAGAGAGATGTGTGTGAGAGACAGGGATGTGTGTGTAAGAGAAAGAGAGAGGGGTGTGTGTGTGAGAGAGGTGTGTGTGTGTGTGTGTGAAAGAGGGCTGTGTGTATGTCTGTGTGAGAGAGAGGTGTGTGTGTGTGAGAGGGAGGTGTGTGTGTGTGAGAGGGAGGTGTGTGTGTGAGAGAGAGGGTGTGCGTGTGTGAGAGAGGGGTGTATGTGTGAGAGAGGTATATGTGTGTTTGTGTGAGAGAGAGGTGGGGGTGTGTGTGAGAGAGTGGGGTTGTGTGTGGTTTTGTGAGAGAGAAAGAGACTTGGATGTGTGTGTGTGAGAGAGTGATGTGTATGTGTTTGTGTGTCATGGATGTGTGTGTGTCTGTGAGAGAGAGAGGAGTGTGTGTGTGTAAGAGGGATGTGTGTGTGTGAGAGAGAGAGGGGGTTGTGTTTGAGAGAGAGGTGTAGGTGTTTGAGAGAAAGGGGGATGTATGTGGGTGTATGTGAGAGAGAGTCGTGTGTGTGAGAAAGAGAGAGAGAGAGAGAGGTGTGTGAGTGAGAGAGAGGGGGGTATGTGTGAGAGAGCTATATGTGTTTTTGAGAGAGCTGTGTGTGTGAGAGAGATATGTGTGTGTGTGTGTGAGAGCGAGAGGTGTGCATGTGTGAGAGAGAGGTCTGTGTGTGAGAGAAAGCGAGAGAGACAAGTGTGTGTATGTGTGTGTGTATATGAGAGAGAGAGAGGTGTGGGTGTGTGTGAGAGAGAGAGAGAAGGAGAGGGGGGTGCGTCTGTGTGAGAGAGAGAGAAAGAGAGAGGTATGTGTGTGTGTGTGAGAGAGATGTCTGTGTGTGAGAGAGGTGTGTGTGTGTCTTTGTGAAAGAGAGAGAGGTGTGTGAGAGAGAGGGGGTTGTGTGTGAGAGAGAGAGACAGGGATGTGTGTGAGAGTGAGAGGAATGTGTGTGTGTGAGAGAGGTGTGTGTGTGAGAGAGTGATGTGTGTGTGAGAGAGATGTCTGTGTGTGAGAGAGTTGTGTGTGTGTCTGTGTGAAAGAGAGAGAGGTGTGTGTGTGAGAGGGGGTTGTGTATATGTGAGAGAGAGAGAAAGAGAGAGGTGTGTGTGTGAGAGAGAGAGGAGGGTTTTTGCATGAGAGGTGTGTATGTGTGTCTGTGAGGGAGAGGTTATGTGTGTGTGAGAGAGAGAAAGGTGTGTGTGTGTCTGTGTGTGTGTGCAAGAGAGAGAGATGTGCGTGGGTCTTTCAGTCTCACCCCAGTGTGGGAATGGGCACAGGACCTCGAGCAGTGAACTCGATCAAGCAGCTAAGAGAGAGAGAGAGAGAGAGAGAGAGAGAGAGAGGTGTGCATGTGTGAGAGAGAGGTGTGTGTGTGAGAGAAAGAGAGAGTGACAGGTGTGTGTGTGTGTGTGTGAATGTGTGTGTGTATGAGAGAGAGAGAGGTGTGGGTGTGTGAGAGAGAGAGAGGAGAGGGGTGTGTCTGTGTGAGAGAGAGAGAGAGAGGTATGTGTGTGTGAGAGAGAGAAAGATGCATGCGTGAGAGACAGATTTCTGTGTGTGAGATGGGTGTGTGTGTGTCTGTGTGAAAGAGAGAGAGGTGTGCGAGTGAGAGGGGGTTGTGTGTGGGAGTGAGAGACAGGAGTTGTGTGTGAGAGAGAGATGTGTGTGTGAGAGAGAGATGTCTGTGTGTGAGAGAGGTGTGTGTGTGTTTGTGTGAAAGAGAGAGAGGTGTGTGTGTGAGAGGTGTGTATGTGTGTCTGTGAGGGAAAGGTTGTGTGTGTGTGTGAGAGAGAGAGAGAAAGGTGTGTGTGTGTGTGTGTGTGCTAGAGAGAGAGATGTGCGTTGGTCTTTCAGTCTCACCCCAGTGTGGGAAGGGGCGCGGGACCTCGAGCAGTGAACTCGATCAAGCAGCTAAGAGAGAGAGAGAGAGAGAGAGAGAGAGAGAGAGAGAGAGAGGTGTGAGTGTGTATGCAAGAGAGAGAGATGTGCGTGGGTCTTTCCGTCTCACCCCATTGTGGGAAGGGGCGTGGGACCTCGAGCAGTGAACTCGATCAAGCAGTTAAGAGAGAGAGAGAGAGAGAGAGAGAGAGAGAGAAAGACAGAGGGATGTTTGTGTGTGTGTGTGAGAGACAGAGAGAGACAGAGAGAGAGAGATGTGTGTGAGAGAGAGGGAGAAAGACAGAGGGATGTTTGTGTGTGTGTGAGAGAGAGAGAGAGAGATGGGATGTCTGTGTGAGACACGGGTGTGAGAGAGAAGTCTGTGTGTGAGAGAGGTGTGTGTATGTCTTTGTGAAAGAGAGAGAGGTGAGTGAGAGAGAGGGTGTTGTGTGTGTGTGACAGAGAGAGACAGAGGGGGTTGTGTGTGTGTGAGAGAGAAAGACAGAGGGATGTTTGTGTGTGTGTGAGAGAGAGAGAGATAGGGATGTGTGTGTGTGAGAGAGAGATAGGTGTGTGAGAGAGAAGTTTGTGTGTGAGAGAGGTGTGTATGTCTTTGTGAATAGAGAGAGATATGCTAGAGAGAGGGGGTTGTGTGTGAGAGAGAGAGAGAAAGAGAGAGGGGTGTGTGTGTGTGAGAGAGAGACAGGGAGGTGTTGAGAGAGAGAGGAATGTGTGTGTGTGAGAGAGATGTGTGTGTGAGAGAGATGTGTGTGTGAGAGAGATGTCTGTGTGTGAGAGCGGTGTGTGTGTGTCTGTGTGAAAGAGAGAGAGGTGTGTGTGAGACAGAGGGGGTTGTGTATATGTGAGAGGGAGAGAAAGAGAGAGGTGTTTGTGTAAGAGAGAGAGGAGGGTGTGCGTGTGAGAGGTGTGTATGTGTGTCTGTGAGGGAGAGGTTGTGTGTGTGTGTGTGTGAGAGAGAGAGAATGGTGTGTGTCTGGGTGCGCAAGAGAGAGATGTGCGTGGGTCTTTCAGTCTCACCCCAGAGTGGGAAGGGGTGCGGGACCTCGAGCAGTGAACTCGATCAAGCAGCTAAGAGAGAGAGAGAAGAGAGAGAGAGAGAGGTGTGTGTGTGTGTGTATGTCTGTGTGTGTGTCAGAGAGAGGGAGAGATGTATGTGTGTGTGAGAGAGAGAGAAAGACAGAGATTTTTGTGTGTGTGAGGTAGATAGGGATGTGTGTGTGTGAGAGAGAGATAGGGGTGTGAGAGAGGAGTCTGTGTGTGAGAGAGGTATGTGTATGTCTTTGTGAAAGAGAGAGAGGTGTGTGAGTGAGAGGGGGTTGTGTGTGTGAGAGAGAGAGAAAGACAGAGAGATGTTTGTGTGTGTGAGGTAGATAGGGATGTGTGTGTGTGAGAGAGAGATAGGGGTGTGAGAGAGGAGTCTGTGTGTGAGAGAGGTGTGTGTATGTCTTTGTGAAAGAGAGAGAGGTGTGTGAGTGAGAGGGGGTTGTGTGTGTGAGAGAGAGAGAGAAAGAGAGAGGGGTGTGTGTGTGTGTGAGAGTGACAGGGAGGTGTGTGAGAGTGAGAGGGATATGTGTGTGTGAGTGAGGTGTGTGTGTGAGAGAGAGAGGGGTGTGTCTGTGAGAGAGTGAGAGGGATGTGTGTGTATGTGAGAGGGAGATGGGGGGTGAGAGAGAGATGTCTGTGTGTGAGAGTTGTGTGTGTGTGTGAAAGAGAGATGTGTGTGAGAGGGGGGGTTGTGTGTGTGAGAGAAAGGGAGAGGGGTGTGTGTGTGTGATAGAGAGGTGTGTGTATCTGTTAGAGAAGTGTGTGTGTGTGTGTGTGATAGAGGGGTGTGTGTATGTCTGTGTGTGAGAGAGAGAGGTGTGTGTGTTTGTGAGAAAGAGAGGGTGTTGTGTGTGAGAGAGAGAGAAAGAGAGAGGGATGTCTTTTTGAGAGAGAGAGGAGTGTGTGAGAGAGAGAGTGATTTGTGTGTGTGAGAGAGGTGTGCGTGTGTTAGAGAGAGTATTGTGTGTGAGAGAGAGATATGCGTGAGAGTCAGGTATGTGTGTGTGAGAGGTATATGTGTATTTGTGTGAGAGAGAGGTGGGTGTGTGTGTGAGAGAGTGGGGGTTGTGTGTGTTTGTGTGAGAGAGCAAGAGACTTGGATGTGTGTGTGAGAGAGAGGGATGTGTATGTGTGTGTGTGACAGGTGTGTGTGTGTGTCTGTGAGAGAGAGGAGTGTGTGTGTGTAAGAGGGATGTGTGTGTGAGTGAGAGGTGTGTGTGTGTGAGAGAGAGGGGGTTGTGTTTGAGAGAGAGGTGTATGTGTTTGAGAGAAAGGGGGATGTCTGTGTGTGTATGTGAGAGAGAGTCGTGTGTGTGAGAAAGAGGGGGGGGTGTGAGTGAGAGATAGGGTGTACGTGTGTAGAGCTATATGAATTTTTGAGAGAGGTATGTGTGTCTGTGAGAGAGAGAGGTGTGTGTGAGAGAGAGAGAGAGATGTGTGTGTGTGTGAGAGGGGGTGTGTGTGTTAGAGAGAGAGAGGTGTGCATGTGTGAGAGAGAGGTTTTGTCTGTGAGAGAGAGAGCCAGAGGTGTGTGTGTGTCTGTGTGTATGAGAGAGAGGTGTGGGTGTGTGTGAGAGAGAGAGAAGGAGAGAGGGGTGCGTCTGTGTGAGAGAGAGAGAAAGAGAGAGGTATGTGTGTGTGTGTGTGAGAGAGAGAGAGAGATGCTGGTGTGAGAGAGATGTCTGTGTGTGAGAAAGGTGTGTGTGTGTGTCTTTGTGAAAGAGAGAGAGGTGTGTGCATGTGTGAGAGAGAGGTGTGTATGTGAGAGAAAGAGAGAGAGAGACAAGTGTGTGTGTGTGTGTGTGTATGAGAGAGAGAGAGGTGTGGCTGTGTGTAAGAGGGTTGTGTGTGTGTGAGAGGTGTGTGTGTGAGAGAGAGGGGGTTGTGTTTGAGAGAGAGGTGTAGGTGTTTGAGAGAAAGGGGGATGCCTGTGTGTGTATGTGAGAGAGAGTCGTGTGTGTGAGAAAGAGAGAGGGGGGTACGTGTGAGAGAGCTATATGTATTTTTGAGAGTGGTATGTGTGTCTGTGAGAGAGAGAGGTGTGTGTGTGAGAGAGAGAGAGATGTGTGTGTGTGAGAGGGGGTGTGTGTGTTAGAGAGAGAGAGGTGTGCATGTGTGAGAGAGAGGTTTTGTCTGTGAGAGAGAGAGCCAGAGGTGTGTGTGTGTCTGTGTGTATGAGAGAGAGGTGTGGGTGTGTGTGAGAGAGAGAGAAGGAGAGAGGGGTGCGTCTGTGTGAGAGAGAGAGAAAGAGAGAGGTATGTGTGTGTGTGAGAGAGAGAGAGAGAGATGCTGGTGTGAGAGAGATGTCTGTGTGTGAGAAAGGTGTGTGTGTCTTTGTGAAAGAGAGAGAGGTGTGTGCATGTGTGAGAGAGAGGTGTGTATGTGAGAGAAAGAGAGAGAGAGACAAGTGTGTGTGTGTGTGTGTGTATGAGAGAGAGAGAGGTGTGGCTGTGTGTAAGAGGGTTGTGTGTGTGTGAGAGGTGTGTGTGTGAGAGAGAGGGGGTTGTGTTTGAGAGAGAGGTGTAGGTGTTTGAGAGAAAGGGGGATGCCTGTGTGTGTATGTGAGAGAGAGTCGTGTGTGTGAGAAAGAGAGAGGGGGGTACGTGTGAGAGAGCTATATGTATTTTTGAGAGTGGTATGTGTGTCTGTGAGAGAGAGATGTGTGTGTGTGAGAGGGGGTGTGTGTGTTAGAGAGAGAGAGGTGTGCATGTGTGAGAGAGAGGTTTTGTCTGTGAGAGAGAGAGCCAGAGGTGTGTGTGTCTGTGTGTATGAGAGAGAGGTGTGGGTGTGTGTGAGAGAGAGAGAAGGAGAGAGGGGTGCGTCTGTGTGAGAGAGAGAGAAAGAGAGAGGTATGTGTGTGTGTGTGTGTGTGTGTGCAAGAGAGAGAAATGTACGTGGGTCTTTCAGTCTCACCCCAGTGTGGGAAGGGCCGCGGGACCTCAAGCAGTGAAATCGATCAAGCATCTAAGAGAGAGAGAGAGAGAGAGAGAGAGAGGTGTGTGTGTGTGAGAGAAAGACAGAGGGATGTTTGTGTGTGTGTGTGTGAGAGAGAGAAAGATAGGGATGTTTGTGTGAGAGAGATAGGGGTGTGAGAGTGAAGTCTGTGTGTGAGAGAGGTGTGTGTATGTCTTTGTGAAAGAGAGAGAGGTGTGTGAGAGAGAGGGGGTTGTGTGTGTGAGAGAGAGAAAGAGGTGTGTGTGAGAGAGAGACAGGGAGGTGTGTGTGAGAGAGAGGGATATGGGTGTGTGAGAGAGGTGTGTGTGTGAGAGAGAGAGAGGGATGTGTGTGTATGTGAGAGGGAGATGGGGTGAGAGATATGTCTGTGAGAGGTGTGTGTGTGTGTGTGTGTGTGAAAGAGGGGTGTGCGTATGTCTGTGTGAGAAAGAGAGAGGTGTGTGTGTGTGTTACAGAGAGAGGAATGTTTGTGTGTGTGAGATAGAGGTGTGTGTGTGTGTGAGTGAGAGAGAAAGAAGGCGTTGTGTGTGTGAGAGAGAAAGAGAGAAGGGAGTCTGTGAGAGAGAGAGGAGTGTGTGAGAGAGAGAGGGATGTGTTTGTGTGTGTGTTTGTGAGAGAGAGAGAGGTGTGTGTATCTGTAAGAGAGAGGTGTGTGTGTGAGAGAGAGGAATGTGTGTGTGTGAGAGAGAGAGGAATGTGTGTGTGTGAGAGAGAGGTGTGTGTGTGAGAGAGGGATATGTGTGAGAGAGAGTTATGTGTGTGGGAGAGAGAGGAGAGTGTGTGTGAGTGAGAGGTGTGTGTGTGTTTGAGAGAGAGTTGTATGTGTTTGAGAGAGAGTTGTATGTGTTTGAGAGAAAGGGGGATGTCTGTGTGTGTATGTGAGAGAGAGTCGTGTGTGTGAGAAAGAGAGAGAGAGTGGTGTGTGAGTGAGAGAGAGGGGGGTACGTGTGAGAGAGCTATATGTGTTTTTGAGAGAGGTGTGTCTGTGAGAGAGAGAGGTGTGTGTGTGTGAGAGAGAGGTATGTGTGTGTGTGAGAGATGTGTGTGTGTGTGTGAGAGAGAGAGAGGTGTGCATGTGTGAGAGAGAGGTGTGTGTGTGTTTGTGTGTGTGTATGAGAGAGAGAGGTGTGTGTGTGTGTGAGAGAGAGAGAAGGAGAGAAGGGTGCGTCTGTGTGAGAGAGAGAGAAAGAGAGAGGTGTGTGTGTGTGTGTGTGAGAGAGAGAGAGAGATGCCGGTGTGAGAGAGAGATGTCTGTGTGTGAGAGAGGTGTGTGTGTGTCTTTGTGAAAGAGAGAGAGGTGTGTGTGAGAGAGGGGGTTGTGTGTGTTAGACAGAAAGAGGGATGTATGTGTGTTGTGAGAGAGAGGGTATGTGTGTGAGATAGAGAGGAATGTGTGCGTGTGAGAGAGAGGTGTGTGTGAGGGAAAGAAAGAGAGGGATGCTTGTGAGAGAGAGATGGATGTGTTTGTGTCTGTGAGAGAGAGGTGTGTGTGTGAGAGAGAGGGGGTGTGTCTGAGAGAGAGAGAGAGAGGGATGTGTGTCTGTTTGAGAGAGGGAGGTGTGAGAGAGAGGGATGTGTGTGAGAGAGAAAGTGATGGATGTTTTTGTGTCTGTGAGAGAGAGAAGGGTTTGTGTGTGTGTGTGTGTGAGAGAGAGAGAGAGAGAGAGAGAAAGAGGGAGAGGGAGAGGGAGAGAGAAAGTGGTGTGTGAGTGAGAGAGAGAAAAAGAGAGGAATGTGTGTGTGTGAGACAGAGATATGTGTGTGAGAGAGGTGTGTGTTCATCTCTGAGAGAGAGAAAGGTATGTGTGTCTGTGTTGTGTGTGAGAGAGTGAGGGATGTGTGTTTTTGAGAGAGAGGAGTGTGTGTGTGTGTGTTTGAGTGAGAGAGCGGGATGTGTATTTGTGAGAGAGAGAGAGAGGGATGTGTGTGTGAGAGAGAGAAAGAGAGAGGGATATGTGTGTTAGTGTGTGTGTGTTAGAGATGGATGTGTATGTGAGAGAGGGAGGTGTGAGAGAAAGAGGTATTTGTGTGTGAGAGAGAAAGGGGGTGTGTGTGAGAGAGAGAAGGAGAGCGATGTGTGTGTGATAGAGAGGCATGCGTGTGTATGCGAGAGAGAGAGTGGGTCATGTGTATGAGAGAGGTGTGTGTTTCTGTGTGAGAGAGAGCCAGAGGTGTGTGTGAGAGTGAGAAAGATAGGGATGTGTGTGTGTGCGTGAGAGAGGGAGGTGTGTGAGAGAGAGTGTTTAGTGTGTGTGTGAGAGAGGAGGCTGTGTTTGTGAGAGAGAGGTGTGTGTGTGTCTGTGAGAGAGAGAGGTGTGTGTGTGTAAGAGAGATAGGGGTGTGTTTTGTGAGAGAAAGAGAGAGGGATGTGTTTGTGAGTGTGTGTGTGTGAGAGAGGGATGTGTGTGTGTGTGTGTGTGAGAAGGAGAGGGAGGTGAGTTTGAGAGAGAGAGGTGTGTGTGTGTGAGAGAGATGTGTGCATGTGTGAGATATATGTGTGTGTGTGTGTGTGTGTGTGTGAGAGAGAGAGAGGAGAGTGTGTGAGTGAGAGAGATATGTGTGTGTGAGAGAAAGGTGGGTGTGTGTCTGCGAAAGAGGTGTTTGTTTGTGACTCTATGTGAGAGAGAGGGGAGTGTGTCTGTGTGAGAGAGAGAGTGGAGGGTATGTGAGAGAGATTGTGTGTGAGAGGTGTGTGTGTCTGTGTGAGAGAAAAAGAGGTGACTTTAGAAGGAGAGAGGGATGTGTGTGTGAGATAGAGAGAGAAGGAAGTGTGTGTCTGTTTGAGAAGGTGTGTGTGTGTGAGAGAGAGAGGTCTGCGTGTGTGTGAGAGAGAGTGGTGTATGTGTGTGAGAGAGAGAAAAGAGAGGGATGTGTGTGTGTATGAGAGAGAGGGGTTGTGAGAGAGAGAGGGGTTGTGAGAGAGAGAGGGGGATGTGTGTGTGAGAGATACACAGAGAGAGAGGGGGGTGTGTGTGTGAGAGAGAGAGAGAGAGAAAGAGAGAGGGATGTGTGTATGAGAGAGAGACACAGAGAGGGATTTGAACCAGTGTGTGTGTGAGAGAGGGCAGTGTGTGTGAGAGAGATGTGTATCTGAAAGTGGTGTGTGTGTGTGTGTCTGTGAGAGACAGAGAGATCTCTGTGTGAGAGAGAGAGTTAAAGAGAGGGATGTGTGTGTGAGAGAGGGGGTGTGTGTCTGAAAGAGAGGGATGTGTGTGAGAGAGGGATGTGTGTGTGTGTGTGTGAGAGAGAGAGAGGTGTTTGTATGTGTGTGTGATAGAGTGGGGTGTGTGAGAGAGAGAGGTTTGTGTGAGAGTGAAGGAGAGGGATGCAAGTGAGAAAGAGATGGATGTGTGTGTGTGTGAGAGAGGGGTGTGTGTGAAAGAGAGAGAAAGAGAGACAGATGTGTGTCTGTGTGAGAGAGAGGGGGGTGTGTGTGTGTGAGAGAGAGAGAGAGAGAGGGATGTGTGTGAGAGAGATGTGTGTGTGAGAGAGAGAGGTGTTTATGTGTGTGTGAGAGGCGTTTATGTGAGAGAGAGAGAGGGGGTGTGTGAAAGAGGGGTGTGTGTGAGAGAAAGAGAGAGAGAAAGAGAGAGGGATGTGTGTTAGTGTGTGTGAGAGAGGTGTGTGTGTGTGTGTGAGAGAGAGAGAGAGAGAGAGGGATGTGTGTCTGTCTGTGTTAGAGAGGGGTGTTGTGTTTGTGAGAGAGAGAGAGGGATGTGTGTGTGTGATAGCGAGAGGTGTGTGTGTGAGAGAGAGAGATTGAGAGGGATGTTGTATGTGTGTGTGAGAGAAAGAGATAGCGGTGTGTGTTTGTGTGAGAGAAAGGGGTGAGTGTGTGTGAGAGCGAAAGAGAGAGGCATGTGTGTGTCTGACAGAGATAGAGGGATGTGTGTGTATGCGCGCGCGAGAGAGGGATGTATGTGTGTCTGTGAGAGAGAGGGTGTGTGTGTGTGAGAGAGAGAGAGGGCTGTGTGTGGGGGAAAGAGAAAGGGATGTGTGTGTGAGAGAGAGAGGGATGTGTGTGTATCTGTGAGAGGGTTAGGGGTGTGTGTGTGAGAGAGAGAAAGAGAGAGGGATGATTGTGTGATAGAGGGATGTGTGTGTCTGTGAGAGAAAGAGAGGAATGTGTGTACGAGAGAGAGAGAGGGGTGCGTGTGAGAGAGAGAGAGAGAGAGAGGGATGTGTGTGTGTGAGAGAGAGGGGTGTGTGTGTGTGGAAGAGAGAGATGTGTGTGTGTTTGCGAGAGGGAGGGAAGTGTGTGTGTGTTAGAGGGGTGTGTGTGAGAGAAACAAGTGTGTGTGTGTGAGTGAGAGAGGGAAGTGTGTGTGTGAGAGGAGTGTGTGTGTGTGAGAGAGATGTGTCAGTGAGAGAGAGAGGGATGTGTGTGTATGTGAGAGGGAGATGGGTGGTGAGAGAGATGTCTGTGTGTGAGAGGTGTGTGTGTGTGTGTGTGTGTGTGAAAGAGAGAGATGTGTGTGAGAGAGAGGTGTGTGTGCGAGACAGGGATGTGTGTGTGTGAGAGAGGTGTGTGTGTCGAGAGAGAGGGATGTGTGTGTGAGAGGGTGTGTGTGTGTGAGAGAGATGTGTGTGTAAGAGAGTTGGGTGTGTGTCTGAGAGAGAGAGAGGTGTGTGTGTGTGAGAGAGAGTTGTGTGTGTGTGAGAGAGAGAGTTGTGTGTGTGTGAGAGGGGTGTGTCTGTGTGGGAGAGGTGTGTGTGTGAGAGAGATGGTGTGTGTGTGTGAGAGAGGGGTGTATGTGTGAGAGCTGGATGTGTGTTTGTGTGAGAGAGAGGTGGGTGTGTGTGTGAGAGAGTGGGGGTTGTGTGTGTTTGTGTGAGAGAGAAAGAGACTTGGATGTGTGTGTGTGAGAGAGGGATGTGTATGTGTGTGTGTGTGACAGGGATGTGTGTGTGTCTGTGAGAGAGAGAGGAGTGTGTGTGTGTAAGTGGGATGTGTGTGTGTGAGAGGTGTGTGTGTGTGAGAGAGAGAGGGGGTTGTGTTTGAGAGAGGTGTATGTGTTTGAGAGAAAGGGGATGTCTGTGTGTGTATGTGAGAGAGTCGTGTGTATGAGAAAGAGAGAGAGAGTGGTATGTGAGTGAGAGAGAGGGGGTACGTGTGAGAGAGCGCTATGTGTTTTTGAGAGAGGTGTGTCTGTGAGAGAGAGAGGTGTGTGTGTGTGAGAGAGAGGTATGTGTGTGTGTGAGAGATGTGTGTGTGTGTGTGTGAGAGAGAGAGATGTGCATTTGTGAGAGAGAGGGGTGTGTGTCTGTGTTTTTTGTGTGTGTATGAGAGAGAGAGAGGTGTGGGTGTATGTGAGAGAGAGAGAAGGAGAGAGGGGTGCGTTTGTGAGAGAGAGAGAGAAAGAGACAGGTATGTGTGTGTGTGTGAGAGAGAGAGAGAGAGAGAGAAAGAGAGATGCGGGTGTGAGAGAGAGATGTCTGAGTGTGAGAGAGGTGTGTGTGTGTCTTTGTGAAAGAGAGGTGTGTGAGAGAGAGACAGGGAGGTGTGTGAGTGAGAGAGAGGGGGGTACGTGTGAGAGAGCTATATGTGTTTTTGAGAGAGGTGTGTGTGTCTGTGAGAGAGATGTGTGTGTGTGAGAGCGAGAGGTGTGCATGTGTGAGAGAGCGGTGTGTGTGTGTGAGAGAGGGGGTTGTGTATATGTGAGAGAGAGAGGTGTGTGTGTGTGAGAGAGATGAGGGTGTGTGTGTGAGAGGTGTGTATGTGTGTCTGTGAGGGAGTGGTTATGTATGTGTGTGAGAGAGAGAGAAAGGTGTGTGTGTGCAAGAGAGAGAGATGTACGTGGGTCTTTCAGTCTCACCCCAGTGTGGGAAGGGCCACGGGACCTCAAGCAGTGAACTCGATCAAGTATCTAAGAGAGAGAGAGAGAAAGAGAGAGAGACAGAGAGAGGTGTGTGTGTGAGAGAGGGGGGGTTGTGTGTGTGTGTGAGAGAGAGAAAGACAGAGGGATGTTTGTGTGTGTGTGTGTGTGAGAGAGAGAGAGAGATAGGGATGTTTGTGTGAGAGAGATAGGGGTGTGAGAGTGAAGTCTGTGTGTGAGAGAGGTGTGTGTATGTCTTTGTGAAAGAGAGAGAGGTGTGTGAGAGAGAAGGGGTTGTGTGTGAGAGAGAGAGAGAGAGAAAGAGAGAGGGGTGTGTGTGTGAGAGAGAGACAGGGAGGTGTGTGTGAGAGAGAGGGATATGGGTGTGTGAGAGAGGTGTGTGTGTGAGAGAGAGGGGTGTGTCCGTGAGAGAGAGAGAGGGATGTGTGTGTATGTGAGAGGGAGATGGGGTGAGAGAGAGATGTCTGTGAGAGGTGTGTGTGTGTGCGTGTGTGTGAAAGAGGGGTGTGTGTATGTCTGTGTGAGAAAGAGAGAGGTGTGTGTGTGTGTGTGTTACAGAGAGAGGAATGTTTGTGTGTGTGAGAGAGAGGTGTGTGTGTGTGTGAGAGAGACAGAAGGCGTTGTGTGTGTGAGAGAGAAAGAGAGAGAAAGAGAGAAGGGAGTCTGTGAGAGAAAGAGAGGAGTGTGTGAGAGAGAGAGGGATGTGTTTGTGTGTGTGTGTGTGTGTGAGAGAGAGAGAGAGAGGTGTGTGTATCTGGAAGACAGAGGTGTGTGTGTGAGAGAGAGAGGAATGTGTGTGTGTGAGAGAGAAGTGTGTGTGAGAGAGACAGGGATGTGTGTGTGAGAGGTGTGTGTGTGTGAGAGAGGGATATGTGTGAGAGAGAGTTATGTGTGTGTGAGAGAGGAGAGTGTGTGTGAGTGAGAGGTGTGTGTGTGTTTGAGAGAGAGTTGTATGTGTGAGAGAAAGGGGGATGTCTGTGTGTGTATGTGAGAGAGAGACGTGAGTGTGAGAAAGAGATAGAGAGAGAGGGGTGTCTGCGTGTGAGAGAGATGAGTGTGTGAGATAGTGGGATGTGTGTGTGTGAGAGAGAGGTGTGTGTGTGTGTGAGAGAGAAGGATGTGTGTGTGTGTGAGAGACAGGGATGTGTGTGTGAGAGAGAGGTGTGTGTGTGTGAGAGAGAGGTGTGTGTGTGTGAGAGAGAGGGGTGTGTGTGAGAGAGAGAGGGGTGTGTGTGTGAGAGAGGTGGTGTGTGTGTGAGAGGGGGTGTGTATGTGTGAGAGAGGTATATGTGTGTTTGTGTGAGAGAGAAAGAGACTTGGATGTGTGTGTGTGAGAGAGGCATGTGTATGTGTGTGTGTGTGACAGGGATGTGTGTGTGTCTGTGAGAGAGAGAGGAGTGTGTGTGTGTAAGTGGTATGTGTGTGTGTGAGTGAGAGATGTGTGTGTTTGTGAGAGAGAGAGGGTTGTGTTTGAGAGAGAGGTGTATGTGTTTGAGAGAAAGGGGGATGTCTGTGTGTGTATGTGAGAGAGAGTCGTGTGTGTGAGAAAGAGAGAGAGAGAGAGGGGTGTGTGAGTGAGAGAGAGGGGGGTACGTGTGAGAGAGCGCTATGTGTTTTTGAGAGAGGTGTGTGTGTCTGTGAGAGAGAGAGGTGTGTGTGTGTGAGAGAGGGATGTGTGTGTGAGGGGGGTGTGTGTGTGTGTGACAGATGTGTGTTTGTGTAAGAGAGGTGGGTGTGTGTCTGTGAGAGATAGAGGTGTGGGTGTGTGAGAGAGAGTTGTGTGTGTGTGTGAGAAGGGTGTGTGTTAGAGAGAGGTGTGTGTTTGAGAGAGAGGTGTGTGTGTGAGAGAGGGGTGTGTGTGTGTGAGAGAGTTGTGTGTGTGTGAGAGAGTTGTGTGTGTGAGAGAGTTGTGTGTGTGAGAGAGGGTGTGTGTGTGAGAGAGGAGTGTATGTGTGAGAGAGGTGTATGTGTGTTTGTGTGAGAGAGAGGTGGGTGTGTTTGTGAGAGAGTGGGCATTGTGTGTGTTTGTGTGAGAGAGAAAGAGTTGGATGTGTGTGTGAGAGAGGGATGTGTATGTGTGTGTGTGACAGGGATGTGTGTGTGTCTGTGAGAGAGAGAGGAGTGTGTGTGTGTAAGTGGGATGTGTGTGTGAGAAGTGTGTGTGAGAGAGAGAGAGGGGGTTGTGTTTGAGAGAGAGGTGTATGCGTTTGAGAGAAAGGGGATGCCTGTGTGTGTATGTGTGAGAGAGTCGTGTGTGTGATAGAGAGAGAGTGGTGTGTGAGTGAGAGAGAGGGGGGTACGTGTGAATGAGTGCTATGTGTTTTTGAGAGAGGTGTGTCTGTGAGAGAGAGAGGTGTGTGTGTGTGAGAGAGAGGGATGTGTGTGTGTGAGAGCGGGTGTGTGTGTGAGAGAGAGAGAGAGGTGTGCATGTGTGAGAGAGAGGTGTGTGTGTGTTTGTGTGTGTGTATGAGAGAGAGAGAGGTGTGGGTGTGTGTGAGAGAGAGAGAAGGAGAGAAGGGTGCGTCTGTGTGAGAGAGAGAAAGAGAGAGGTGTGTGTGTGTGTGTGAGAGAGAGAGATGCGGGTGTGTGAGAGAGATGTCTGTGTGTGAGAGAGGTGTGTGTGTGTCTTTGTGAAAGAGAGAGAGGTGTGTGTGAGAGAGGTGGTTGTGTGTGTTAGACAGAAAGAGGGAGGTATGTGTGTTGTGAGAGAGAGGGTATGTGTGTGAGATAGAGAGGAATGTGTGCATGTGAGAGAGAGGTGTGTGTGAGAGAGAGAAAGAGAGGGATGCTTGTGAGAGAGAGATGGATGTGTGTGTGTCTGTGAGAGAGAGGTGTGTGTGTGAGAGAGAGGGGGTGTGTCTGAGAGAGAGAGAGAGAGAGGGATGTGTGTCTGTTTGAGAGAGGGAGGTGTGAGAGAGAGGGATGTGTGTGAGAGAGAAAGTGATGGATGTTTTTGTGTCTGTGAGAGAGAGAAGGGTGTGTGTGAGAGAGAGAGAGAGAGAGAGAGAGAGGGAGGGTGGGAGATGGAGAGGGAGAGAGAAAGTGGTGTGTGAGTGAGAGAGAGAAAAAAAGAGAGGAATGTGTGTGTGAGACAGAGATATGTGTGTGAGAGGTGTGCGTTCATCTCTGAGAGAGAGAAAGGTATGTGTGTCTGTGTTGTGTGTGAGAGAGAGTGAGGGATGTGTGTTTTTGAGAGAGAGGAGCGTGTGTGTGTGTTTGTGTGTGAGTGAGAGGGCGGGATGTGTATTTGTGAGAGAGAGAGAGGGATGTGTGTGTGTGAGAGAGAGAGAGGGATATGTGTGTTAGTGTGTGTGTGTTAGAGATGGATGTGTATGTGAGAGAGGGAGGTGTGAGAGAAAGAGGTATTTGTGTGTGAGAGAGAAAGGGGGTGTGTGTGATAGAGAGAAGGAGAGCGATGTGTGTGTGATAGAGAGGCATGCGTGTGTATGCGAGAGAGAGAGTGGGTCATGTGTATGAGAGAGATGTGTGTGTGTGAGAGAGGTGTGTGTTTCTGTGTGAGAGAGAGCCAGAGGTGTGTGTGAGAGTGAGAAAGATAGGGATGTGTGTGTGTGAGTGAGAGAGAGTGTGAAGTGTGTGTGTGAGAGAGGAGGGTGTGTTTGTGAGAGAGAGGTGTGTGTGTGTCTGTGAGAGAGATAGGGGTGTGTTTTGTGAGAGAAAGAGAGAGGGATGTGTTTGTGAGTGTGTGTGTGTGTGAGAGAGGGATGTGTGTGTGTGTGTGAGAAGGAGAGGGAGGTGAGTTTGAGAGAGAGAGGTGTGTGTGTGTGAGAGAGATGTGTGCATGTGTGAGATATATATGTGTGTGTGTGTGTGTGTGAGAGAGAGAGAGGAGTGTGTGTGAGTGAGAGAGATATGTGTGTGTGAGAGAAAGGTGAGTGTGTGTCTGCGAAAGAGGTGTTTGTTTGTGACTCTATGTGAGAGAGAGGGGAGTGTGTCTGTGTGAGAGAGAGAGTGGAGGGTATGTGAGAGAGATTGTGTGTGAGAGGTGTGTGTGTCTGTGTGAGAGAAAAAGAGGTGACTTTAGAAGGAGAGAGGGATGTGTGTGTGAGATAGAGAGAGAAGGAAGTGTGTGTCTGTTTGAGAAGGTGTGTGTGTGTGAGAGAGAGAGGTCTGCGTGTGTGTGAGAGAGAGTGGTGTATGTGTGTGAGAGAGAGAAAAGAGAGGGATGTGTGTGTGTGTGAGAGAGAGGGGTTGTGAGAGAGAGAGGGGTTGTGAGAGAGAGAGGGGGATGTGTGTGTGAGAGAGACACAGAGAGAGAGGGGTGTGTGTGTGTGTGTGAGAGAGAGAGAGAGAGAGAGAGAGAAAGAGAGAGGGATGTGTGTATGAGAGAGAGACACAGAGAGGGATTTGAACCAGTGTGTGTGTGAGAGATGGCAGTGTGTGTGAGAGAGATGTGTATCTGAAAGTGGTGTGTGTGTGTGTGTGTCTGTGAGAGACAGAGAGATCTCTGTGTGAGAGAGAGTTAAAGAGAGGGATGTGTGTGTGAGAGAGGGGGTGTGTGTCTGAAAGAGAGGGATGTGTGTGAGAGAGGGATGTGTGTGTGTGTGTGTGAGAGAGAGAGAGGTGTTTGTATGTGTGTGTGATAGAGTGGGGTGTGTGAGAGAGAGAGGTTTGTGTGAGAGTGAAGGAGAGGGATGCAAGTGAGAAAGAGATGGATGTGTGTGTGTGTGAGAGAGGGGTGTGTGTGAAAGAGAGAAAGAGAGACAGATGTGTGTCTGTGTGAGAAAGAGAGGGGTGTGTGTGTGTGTGAGAGAGAGAGAGAGAGGGATGTGTGTGAGAGAGATGTGTGTGTGTGAGAGAGAGGTGTTTATGTGTGTGTGAGAGGCGTTTATGTGAGAGAGAGAGAGGGGGGTGTGTGAAAGAGAGAGGGGTGTGTGTGAGAGAGAGAGAGAGAAAGAGAGAGGGATGTGTGTTAGTGTGTGTGAGAGAGGTGTGTGTGTGTGTGTGAGAGAGAGAGAGAGAGGGATGTGTGTCTGTCTGTGTTAGAGAGGGGTGTTGTGTTTGTGAGAGAGAGAGAGGGATGTGTGTGTGTGATAGCGAGAGGTGTGTGTGTGAGAGAGAGAGATTGAGAGGGATGTTGTATGTGTGTGTGAGAGAAAGAGATAGCGGTGTGTGTTTGTGTGAGAGAAAGGGGTGAGTGTGTGTGAGAGCGAAAGAGAGAGGCATGTGTGTGTCTGACAGAGATAGAGGGATGTGTGTGTATGCGCGCGCGAGAGAGGGATGTATGTGTGTCTGTGAGAGAGAGGGTGTGTGTGTGTGAGAGAGAGAGGGCTGTGTGTGGGGGAGAGAAAGAGAAAGGGATGTGTGTGTGAGAGAGAGAGGGATGTGTGTGTATCTGTGAGAGGGTTAGGGGTGTGTGTGTGAGAGAGAGAAAGAGAGAGGGATGATTGTGTGATAGAGGGATGTGTGTGTCTGTGAGAGAAAGAGAGGAATGTGTGTACGAGAGAGAGAGAGAGAGAGAGGTGTGTGTGTGAGAGAGAGGGGGTGTGTCTGAGAGAGAGAGAGAGAGAGGGATGTGTGTCTGTTTGAGAGAGGGAGGTGTGAGAGAGAGGGATGTGTGTGAGAGAGAAAGTGATGGATGTTTTTGTGTTTGTGAGAGAGAGAAGGGTGTGTGTGTGAGAGAGAGAGAGAGAGAGAGAGGGAGGGTGGGAGATGGAGAGGGAGAGAGAAAGTGGTGTGTGACTGAGAGAGAGAAAAAAAGAGAGGAATGTGTGTGTGAGACAGAGATATGTGTGTGAGAGAGGTGTGTGTTCATCTCTGAGAGAGAGAAAGGTATGTGTGTCTGTGTTGTGTGTGAGAGAGAGTGAGGGATGTGTGTTTTTGAGAGAGAGGAGCGTGTGTGTGTGTTTGTGTGTGAGTGAGAGGGCGGGATGTGTATTTGTGAGAGAGAGAGAGGGATGTGTGTGTGTGAGAGAGAGAGAGAGGGATATGTGTGTTAGTGTGTGTGTGTTAGAGATGGATGTGTATGTGAGAGAGGGAGGTGTGAGAGAAAGAGGTATTTGTGTGTGAGAGAGAAAGGGGGTGTGTGTGATAGAGAGAAGGAGAGCGATGTGTGTGTGATAGAGAGGCATGCGTGTGTATGCGAGAGAGAGAGTGGGTCATGTGTATGAGAGAGATGTGTGTGTGTGAGAGAGGTGTGTGTTTCTGTGTGAGAGAGAGCCAGAGGTGTGTGTGAGAGTGAGAAAGATAGGGATGTGTGTGTGTGAGTGAGAGAGAGTGTGAAGTGTGTGTGTGAGAGAGGAGGGTGTGTTTGTGAGAGAGAGGTGTGTGTGTGTCTGTGAGAGAGATAGGGGTGTGTTTTGTGAGAGAAAGAGAGAGGGATGTGTTTGTGAGTGTGTGTGTGTGTGAGAGAGGGATGTGTGTGTGTGTGTGAGAAGGAGAGGGAGGTGAGTTTGAGAGAGAGAGGTGTGTGTGTGTGAGAGAGATGTGTGCATGTGTGAGATATATATGTGTGTGTGTGTGTGTGAGAGAGAGAGAGGAGTGTGTGTGAGTGAGAGAGATATGTGTGTGTGAGAGAAAGGTGAGTGTGTGTCTGCGAAAGAGGTGTTTGTTTGTGACTCTATGTGAGAGAGAGGGGAGTGTGTCTGTGTGAGAGAGAGAGTGGAGGGTATGTGAGAGAGATTGTGTGTGAGAGGTGTGTGTGTCTGTGTGAGAGAAAAAGAGGTGACTTTAGAAGGAGAGAGGGATGTGTGTGTGAGATAGAGAGAGAAGGAAGTGTGTGTCTGTTTGAGAAGGTGTGTGTGTGTGAGAGAGAGAGGTCTGCGTGTGTGTGAGAGAGAGTGGTGTATGTGTGTGAGAGAGAGAAAAGAGAGGGATGTGTGTGTGTATGAGAGAGAGGGGTTGTGAGAGAGAGAGGGGTTGTGAGAGAGAGAGGGGGATGTGTGTGTGAGAGATACACAGAGAGAGAGGGGGGTGTGTGTGTGAGAGAGAGAGAGAGAGAAAGAGAGAGGGATGTGTGTATGAGAGAGAGACACAGAGAGGGATTTGAACCAGTGTGTGTGTGAGAGAGGGCAGTGTGTGTGAGAGAGATGTGTATCTGAAAGTGGTGTGTGTGTGTGTGTGTCTGTGAGAGACAGAGAGATCTCTGTGTGAGAGAGAGTTAAAGAGAGGGATGTGTGTGTGAGAGAGGGGGTGTGTGTCTGAAAGAGAGGGATGTGTGTGAGAGAGGGATGTGTGTGTGTGTGTGTGAGAGAGAGAGAGGTGTTTGTATGTGTGTGTGATAGAGTGGGGTGTGTGAGAGAGAGAGGTTTGTGTGAGAGTGAAGGAGAGGGATGCAAGTGAGAAAGAGATGGATGTGTGTGTGTGTGAGAGAGGGGTGTGTGTGAAAGAGAGAGAAAGAGAGACAGATGTGTGTCTGTGTGAGAAAGAGAGGGGTGTGTGTGTGTGTGAGAGAGAGAGAGAGGGATGTGTGTGAGAGAGATGTGTGTGTGTGAGAGAGAGGTGTTTATGTGTGTGTGAGAGGCGTTTATGTGAGAGAGAGAGAGGGGGGTGTGTGAAAGAGAGAGGGGTGTGTGTGAGAGAGAGAGAGAGAAAGAGAGAGGGATGTGTGTTAGTGTGTGTGAGAGAGGTGTGTGTGTGTGTGAGAGAGAGAGAGAGAGAGGGATGTGTGTCTGTCTGTGTTAGAGAGGGGTGTTGTGTTTGTGAGAGAGAGAGAGGGATGTGTGTGTGTGATAGCGAGAGGTGTGTGTGTGAGAGAGAGAGATTGAGAGGGATGTTGTATGTGTGTGTGAGAGAAAGAGATAGCGGTGTGTGTTTGTGTGAGAGAAAGGGGTGAGTGTGTGTGAGAGCGAAAGAGAGAGGCATGTGTGTGTCTGACAGAGATAGAGGGATGTGTGTGTATGCGCGCGCGAGAGAGGGATGTATGTGTGTCTGTGAGAGAGAGGGTGTGTGTGTGTGAGAGAGAGAGGGCTGTGTGTGGGGGAGAGAAAGAGAAAGGGATGTGTGTGTGAGAGAGAGAGGGATGTGTGTGTATCTGTGAGAGGGTTAGGGGTGTGTGTGTGAGAGAGAGAAAGAGAGAGGGATGATTGTGTGATAGAGGGATGTGTGTGTCTGTGAGAGAAAGAGAGGAATGTGTGTACGAGAGAGAGAGAGAGAGAGGGATGTGTGTGTGTGAGAGAGAGGGGTGTGTGTGTGTGGAAGAGAGAGATGTGTGTGTGTGCGTGAGGGAGGGAAGTGTGTGTGTGTTAGAGGGGTGTGTGTGAGAGAAACAAGTGTGTGTGTGTGAGAGAGGGAAGTGTGTGTGTGAGAGGAGTGTGTGTGTGTGAGAGAGATGTGTCAGTGTGAGAGAGAGAGGGATGTGTGTGTATGTGAGAGGGAGATGGGTGGTGAGAGAGATGTCTGTGTGTGAGAGGTGTGTGTGTGTGTGTGTGAAAGAGAGAGATGTGTGTGAGAGAGAGGTGTGTGTGCGAGACAGGGATGTGTGTGTGTGAGAGAGGTGTGTGTGTCGAGAGAGAGGGATGTGTGTGTGAGAGGGTGTGTGTGTGTGAGAGAGATGTGTGTGTAAGAGAGGTGGGTGTGTGTCTGAGAGAGAGAGGTGTGTGTGTGTGTGAGAGAGTTGTGTGTGTGTGAGAGAGAGAGTTGTGTGTGCGTGAGAGGGGTGTGTCTGTGTGGGAGAGGTGTGTGTGTGAGAGAGATGGTGTGTGTGTGTGAGAGAGGGGTGTATGTGTGAGAGCTGGATGTGTGTTTGTGTGAGAGAGAGGTGGGTGTGTGTGTGAGAGAGTGGGGGTTGTGTGTGTTTGTGTGAGAGAGAAAGAGACTTGGATGTGTGTGTGTGTGAGAGGGATGTGTATGTGTGTGTGTGTGACAGGGATGTGTGTGTGTCTGTGAGAGAGAGAGGAGTGTGTGTGTGTAAGTGGGATGTGTGTGTGTGAGAGGTGTGTGTGTGTGTGTGTGAGAGAGAAGGGGTTGTGTTTGAGAGAGAGGTGTATGCGTTTGAGAGAAAGGGGATGTCTGTGTGTGTATGTGAGAGAGAGTCGTGTGTATGAGAAAGAGAGAGAGTGGTATGTGAGTGAGAGAGAGGGGGTACGTGTGAGAGAGCGCTATGTGTTTTTGAGAGAGGTGTGTCTGTGAGAGAGAGAGGTGTGTGTGTGAGAGAGAGAGGTATGTGTGTGTGTGAGAGAGAGTGGTGTATGTGTGTGAGAGAGAGAAAAGAGAGGGATGTGTGTGTGTGTGAGAGAGAGGGGTTGTGAGAGAGAGAGGGGTTGTGAGAGAGAGAGGGGGATGTGTGTGTGAGAGATACACAGAGAGAGAGGGGGGTGTGTGTGTGAGAGAGAGAGAGAGAGAAAGAGAGAGGGATGTGTGTATGAGAGAGAGACACAGAGAGGGATTTGAACCAGTGTGTGTGTGAGAGAGGGCAGTGTGTGTGAGAGAGATGTGTATCTGAAAGTGGTGTGTGTGTGTGTGTCTGTGAGAGACAGAGAGATCTCTGTGTGAGAGAGTTAAACAGAGGGATGTGTGTGTGAGAGAGGGGGTGTGTGTCTGAAAGAGAGGGATGTGTGTGAGAGAGGGATGTGTGTGTGTGTGTGTGAGAGAGAGAGAGGTGTTTGTATGTGTGTGTGATAGAGTGGGGTGTGTGAGAGAGAGAGGTTTGTGTGAGAGTGAAGGAGAGGGATGCAAGTGAGAAAGAGATGGATGTGTGTGTGTGTGAGAGAGGGGTGTGTGTGAAAGAGAGAGAAAGAGAGACAGATGTGTGTCTGTGTGAGAGAGAGGGGGGTGTGTGTGTGTGAGAGAGAGAGAGAGAGAGGGATGTGTGTGAGAGAGATGTGTGTGTGTGAGAGAGAGGTGTTTATGTGTGTGTGAGAGGCGTTTATGTGAGAGAGAGAGGGGGTGTGTGAAAGAGAGAGGGGTGTGTGTGAGAGAAAGAGAGAGAGAAAGAGAGATGGATGTGTGTTTGTGTGTGTGAGAGAGGTGTGTGTGTGTGTGAGAGAGAGAGAGAGAGAGGGATGTGTGTCTGTCTGTGTTAGAGAGGGGTGTTGTGTTTGTGAGAGAGAGAGAGGGATGTGTGTGTGTGATAGCGAGAGGTGTGTGTGTGAGAGAGAGAGATTGAGAGGGATGTTGTATGTGTGTGTGAGAGAAAGAGATAGCGGTGTGTGTTTGTGTGAGAGAAAGGGGTGAGTGTGTGTGAGAGCGAAAGAGAGAGGCATGTGTGTGTCTGACAGAGATAGAGGGATGTGTGTGTATGCGCGCGCGAGAGAGGGATGTATGTGTGTCTGAGAGAGAGGGTGTGTGTGTGTGAGAGAGAGAGAGGGCTGTGTGTGGGGGAGAGAAAGAGAAAGGGATGTGTGTGTGAGAGAGAGAGGGATGTATGTGTGTCTGTGAGAGGGTTAGGGGTGTGTGTGTGAGAGAGAGAAAGAGAGAGGGATGATTGTGTGATAGAGGGATGTGTGTGTCTGTGAGAGAAAGAGAGGAATGTGTGTACGAGAGAGAGAGAGGGGTGCGTGTGAGAGAGAGAGAGAGAGAGAGGGATGTGTGTGTGTGAGAGAGAGGGGTGTGTGTGTGTGGAAGAGAGAGATGTGTGTGTGTTTGCGAGAGGGAGGGAAGTGTGTGTGTGTTAGAGGGGTGTGTGTGAGAGAAACAAGTGTGTGTGTGTGAGTGAGAGAGGGAAGTGTGTGTGTGAGAGGAGTGTGTGTGTGTGAGAGATGTGTCAGTGTGAGAGAGAGAGGGATGTGTGTGTATGTGAGAGGGAGATGGGTGGTGAGAGAGATGTCTGTGTGTGAGAGGTGTGTGTGTGTGTGTGTGTGTGAAAGAGAGAGATGTGTGTGAGAGAGAGGTGTGTGTGCGAGACAGGGATGTGTGTGTGTGAGAGAGGTGTGTGTGTCGAGAGAGAGGGATGTGTGTGTGAGAGGGTGTGTGTGTGTGAGAGAGATGTGTGTGTAAGAGAGGTGGGTGTGTGTCTGAGAGAGAGAGAGGTGTGTGTGTGTGAGAGAGAGTTGTGTGTGTGTGAGAGAGAGAGTTGTGTGTGTGTGAGAGGGGTGTGTCTGTGTGGGAGAGGTGTGTGTGTGAGAGAGATGGTGTGTGTGTGTGAGAGAGGGGTGTATGTGTGAGAGCTGGATGTGTGTTTGTGTGAGAGAGAGGTGGGTGTGTGTGTGAGAGAGTGGGGGTTGTGTGTGTTTGTGTGAGAGAGAAAGAGACTTGGATGTGTGTGTGTGAGAGAGGGATGTGTATGTGTGTGTGTGTGACAGGGATGTGTGTGTGTCTGTGAGAGAGTGAGGAGTGTGTGTGTGTAAGTGGGATGTGTGTGTGTGAGAGGTGTGTGTGTGTGAGAGAGAGAGGGGGTTGTGTTTGAGAGAGGTGTATGTGTTTGAGAGAAAGGGGATGTCTGTGTGTGTATGTGAGAGAGAGTCGTGTGTATGAGAAAGAGAGAGAGAGTGGTATGTGAGTGAGAGAGAGGGGGTACGTGTGAGAGAGCGCTATGTGTTTTTGAGAGAGGTGTGTCTGTGAGAGAGAGAGGTGTGTGTGTGAGAGAGAGAGGTATGTGTGTGTGTGAGAGATGTGTGTGTGTGTGTGTGAGAGAGAGAGATGTGCATGTGTGAGAGAGAGGGGTGTGTGTCTGTGTTTTTTGTGTGTGTATGAGAGAGAGAGAGGTGTGGGTGTATGTGAGAGAGAGAGAAGGAGAGATGGGTGCGTTTGTGAGAGAGAGAGAGAAAGAGACAGGTATGTGTGTGTGTGTGAGAGAGAGAGAGAGAGAGAAAGAGAGATGCGGGTGTGAGAGAGAGATGTCTGAGTGTGAGAGAGGTGTGTGTGTGTCTTTGTGAAAGAGAGGTGTGTGAGAGAGAGACAGGGAGGTGTGTGAGTGAGAGAGAGGGGGGTACGTGTGAGAGAGCTATATGTGTTTTTGAGAGAGGTGTGTGAGAGAGAGACAGGGAGGTGTGTGAGTGAGAGAGAGGGTGGTACGTGTGAGAGAGCTATATGTGTTTTTGAGAGAGGTGTGTGTGTCTGTGAGAGAGATGTGTGTGTGTGAGAGCGAGAGGTGTGCATGTGTGAGAGAGCGGTGTGTGTGTGTGAGAGAGGGGGTTGTGTATATGTGAGAGAGAGAGGTGTGTGTGTGTGAGAGAGATGAGGGTGTGTGTGTGAGAGGTGTGTATGTGTGTCTGTGAGGGAGTGGTTATGTATGTGTGTGAGAGAGAGAGAAAGGTGTGTGTGTGCAAGAGAGAGAGATGTACGTGGGTCTTTCAGTCTCACCCCAGTGTGGGAAGGGCCACGGGACCTCAAGCAGTGAACTCGATCAAGCATCTAAGAGAGAGAGAGAGAAAGAGAGAGAGACAGAGAGAGGTGTGTGTGTGAGAGAGGGGGGGTTGTGTGTGTGTGTGAGAGAGAGAAAGACAGAGGGATGTTTGTGTGTGTGTGTGTGTGTGAGAGAGAGAGAGAGATAGGGATGTTTGTGTGAGAGAGATAGGGGTGTGAGAGTGAAGTCTGTGTGTGAGAGAGGTGTGTGTATGTCTTTGTGAAAGAGAGAGAGGTGTGTGAGAGAGAAGGGGTTGTGTGTGAGAGAGAGAGAGAGAGAAAGAGAGAGGGGTGTGTGTGTGAGAGAGAGACAGGGAGGTGTGTGTGAGAGAGAGGGATATGGGTGTGTGAGAGAGGTGTGTGTGTGAGAGAGAGGGGTGTGTCCGTGAGAGAGAGAGAGGGATGTGTGTGTATGTGAGAGGGAGATGGGGTGAGAGAGAGATGTCTGTGAGAGGTGTGTGTGTGTGCGTGTGTGTGAAAGAGGGGTGTGTGTATGTCTGTGTGAGAAAGAGAGAGGTGTGTGTGTGTGTGTGTGTTACAGAGAGGAATGTTTGTGTGTGTGAGAGAGAGGTGTGTGTGTGTGTGAGAGAGACAGAAGGCGTTGTGTGTGTGAGAGAGAAAGAGAGAGAAAGAGAGAAGGGAGTCTGTGAGAGAAAGAGAGGAGTGTGTGAGAGAGAGAGGGATGTGTTTGTGTGTGTGTGTGTGTGTGTGAGAGAGAGAGAGAGAGAGAGGTGTGTGTATCTGTAAGACAGAGGTGTGTGTGTGAGAGAGGAATGTGTGTGTGAGAGAGAGAAGTGTGTGTGAGAGAGACAGGGATGTGTGTGTGAGAGGTGTGTGTGTGTGAGAGAGGGATATGTGTGAGAGAGAGTTATGTGTGTGTGAGAGAGGAGAGTGTGTGTGAGTGAGAGGTGTGTGTGTGTTTGAGAGAGAGTTGTATGTGTGAGAGAAAGGGGGATGTCTGTGTGTGTATGTGAGAGAGAGACGTGAGTGTGAGAAAGAGATAGAGAGAGAGGGGTGTCTGCGTGTGAGAGAGATGAGTGTGTGAGATAGTGGGATGTGTGTGTGTGAGAGAGAGGTGTGTGTGTGTGTGAGAGAGAAGGATGTGTGTGTGTGTGAGAGACAGGGATGTGTGTGTGAGAGAGAGGTGTGTGTGTGTGAGAGAGAGGTGTGTGTGTGTGAGAGAGAGGGGTGTGTGTGAGAGAGAGAGGGGTGTGTGTGTGAGAGAGGTGGTGTGTGTGTGAGAGGGGGTGTGTATGTGTGAGAGAGGTATATGTGTGTTTGTGTGAGAGAGAAAGAGACTTGGATGTGTGTGTGTGAGAGAGGCATGTGTATGTGTGTGTGTGTGACAGGGATGTGTGTGTGTCTGTGAGAGAGAGAGGAGTGTGTGTGTGTAAGTGGTATGTGTGTGTGTGAGTGAGAGATGTGTGTGTTTGTGAGAGAGAGAGGGTTGTGTTTGAGAGAGAGGTGTATGTGTTTGAGAGAAAGGGGGATGTCTGTGTGTGTATGTGAGAGAGAGTCGTGTGTGTGAGAAAGAGAGAGAGAGAGGGGTGTGTGAGTGAGAGAGAGGGGGGTACGTGTGAGAGAGCGCTATGTGTTTTTGAGAGAGGTGTGTGTGTCTGTGAGAGAGAGAGGTGTGTGTGTGTGTGAGAGAGGGATGTGTGTGTGAGGGGTGTGTGTGTGTGTGTGTGACAGATGTGTGTTTGTGTAAGAGAGGTGGGTGTGTGTCTGTGAGAGATAGAGGTGTGGGTGTGTGAGAGAGAGTTGTGTGTGTGTGTGTGTGAGAAGGGTGTGTGTGATAGAGAGAGGTGTGTGTTTGAGAGAGAGGTGTGTGTGTGAGAGAGGGGTGTGTGTGTGTGTGAGAGAGTTGTGTGTGTGTGAGAGAGTTGTGTGTGTGAGAGAGAGTTGTGTGTGTGAGAGAGGGTGTGTGTGTGTGTGAGAGAGGAGTGTATGTGTGAGAGAGGTGTATGTGTGTTTGTGTGAGAGAGAGGTGGGTGTGTTTGTGAGAGAGTGGGCATTGTGTGTGTTTGTGTGAGAGAGAAAGAGAGTTGGATGTGTGTGTGAGAGAGGGATGTGTATGTGTGTTTGTGACAGGGATGTGTGTGTGTCTGTGAGAGAGAGAGGAGTGTGTGTGTGTAAGTGGGATGTGTGTGAGAGAGGTGTGTGTGAGAGAGAGAGAGGGGGTTGTGTTTGAGAGAGAGGTGTATGCGTTTGAGAGAAAGGGGATGCCTGTGTGTGTATGTGAGAGAGAGTCGTGTGTGTGAGAAAGAGAGAGAGTGGTGTGTGAGTGAGAGAGAGGGGGGTACGTGTGAATGAGTGCTATGTGTTTTTGAGAGAGGTGTGTCTGTGAGAGAGAGAGGTGTGTGTGTGTGAGAGAGAGGGATGTGTGTGTGTGAGAGCAGGTGTTTGTGTGAGAGAGAGAGAGAGAGGTGTGCATGTGTGAGAGAGAGGTGTGTGTGTGTTTGTGTGTGTGTATGAGAGAGAGAGAGGTGTGGGTGTGTGTGAGAGAGAGAGAAGGAGAGAAGGGTGCGTCTGTGTGAGAGAGAGAAAGAGAGAGGTGTGTGTGTGTTTGTGTGTGTGTGTGAGAGAGAGATGCGGGTGTGTGAGAGAGATGTCTGTGTGTGAGAGAGGTGTGTGTGTGTCTGTGAGAGAGATAGGGGTGTGTTTTGTGAGAGAAAGAGAGAGGGATGTGTTTGTGAGTGTGTGTGTGTGTGAGAGAGGGATGTGTGTGTGTGTGTGAGAAGGAGAGGGAGGTGAGTTTGAGAGAGAGAGGTGTGTGTGTGTGAGAGAGATGTGTGCATGTGTGAGATATATATGTGTGTGTGTGTGTGTGTGAGAGAGAGAGAGGAGTGTGTGTGAGTGAGAGAGATATGTGTGTGTGAGAGAAAGGTGGGTGTGTGTCTGCGAAAGAGGTGTTTGTTTGTGACTCTATGTGAGAGAGAGGGGAGTGTGTCTGTGTGAGAGAGAGAGTGGAGGGTATGTGAGAGAGATTGTGTGTGAGAGGTGTGTGTGTCTGTGTGAGAGAAAAAGAGGTGACTTTAGAAGGAGAGAGGGATGTGTGTGTGAGATAGAGAGAGAAGGAAGTGTGTGTCTGTTTGAGAAGGTGTGTGTGTGTGAGAGAGAGAGGTCTGCGTGTGTGTGAGAGAGAGTGGTGTATGTGTGTGAGAGAGAGAAAAGAGAGGGATGTGTGTGTGTGTGAGAGAGAGGGGTTGTGAGAGAGAGAGGGGTTGTGAGAGAGAGAGGGGGATGTGTGTGTGAGAGAGACACAGAGAGAGAGGGGTGTGTGTGTGTGTGTGAGAGAGAGAGAGAGAGAGAGAGAGAGAAAGAGAGAGGGATGTGTGTATGAGAGAGAGACACAGAGAGGGATTTGAACCAGTGTGTGTGTGAGAGAGGGCAGTGTGTGTGAGAGAGATGTGTATCTGAAAGTGGTGTGTGTGTGTGTGTGTCTGTGAGAGACAGAGAGATCTCTGTGTGAGAGAGAGTTAAAGAGAGGGATGTGTGTGTGAGAGAGGGGGTGTGTGTCTGAAAGAGAGGGATGTGTGTGAGAGAGGGATGTGTGTGTGTGTGTGTGAGAGAGAGAGAGGTGTTTGTATGTGTGTGTGATAGAGTGGGGTGTGTGAGAGAGAGAGGTTTGTGTGAGAGTGAAGGAGAGGGATGCAAGTGAGAAAGAGATGGATGTGTGTGTGTGTGAGAGAGGGGTGTGTGTGAAAGAGAGAGAAAGAGAGACAGATGTGTGTCTGTGTGAGAAAGAGAGGGGTGTGTGTGTGTGTGAGAGAGAGAGAGAGGGATGTGTGTGAGAGAGATGTGTGTGTGTGAGAGAGAGGTGTTTATGTGTGTGTGAGAGGCGTTTATGTGAGAGAGAGAGAGGGGGGTGTGTGAAAGAGAGAGGGGTGTGTGTGAGAGAGAGAGAGAGAAAGAGAGAGGGATGTGTGTTAGTGTGTGTGAGAGAGGTGTGTGTGTGTGTGAGAGAGAGAGAGAGAGAGGGATGTGTGTCTGTCTGTGTTAGAGAGGGGTGTTGTGTTTGTGAGAGAGAGAGAGGGATGTGTGTGTGTGATAGCGAGAGGTGTGTGTGTGAGAGAGAGAGATTGAGAGGGATGTTGTATGTGTGTGTGAGAGAAAGAGATAGCGGTGTGTGTTTGTGTGAGAGAAAGGGGTGAGTGTGTGTGAGAGCGAAAGAGAGAGGCATGTGTGTGTCTGACAGAGATAGAGGGATGTGTGTGTATGCGCGCGCGAGAGAGGGATGTATGTGTGTCTGTGAGAGAGAGGGTGTGTGTGTGTGAGAGAGAGAGGGCTGTGTGTGGGGGAGAGAAAGAGAAAGGGATGTGTGTGTGAGAGAGAGAGGGATGTGTGTGTATCTGTGAGAGGGTTAGGGGTGTGTGTGTGAGAGAGAGAAAGAGAGAGGGATGATTGTGTGATAGAGGGATGTGTGTGTCTGTGAGAGAAAGAGAGGAATGTGTGTACGAGAGAGAGAGAGAGAGAGAGGTGTGTGTGTGAGAGAGAGGGGGTGTGTCTGAGAGAGAGAGAGAGAGAGGGATGTGTGTCTGTTTGAGAGAGGGAGGTGTGAGAGAGAGGGATGTGTGTGAGAGAGAAAGTGATGGATGTTTTTGTGTCTGTGAGAGAGAGAAGGGTGTGTGTGTGTGAGAGAGAGAGAGAGAGAGAGAGGGAGGGTGGGAGATGGAGAGGAAGAGAGACAGTGGTGTGTGAGTGAGAGAGAGAAAAAAAGAGAGGAATGTGTGTGTGAGACAGAGATATGTGTGTGAGAGAGGTGTGTGTTCATCTCTGAGAGAGAGAAAGGTATGTGTGTCTGTGTTGTGTGTGAGAGAGAGTGAGGGATGTGTGTTTTTGAGAGAGAGGAGCGTGTGTGTGTGTTTGTGTGTGAGTGAGAGGGCGGGATGTGTATTTGTGAGAGAGAGAGAGGGATGTGTGTGTGTGAGAGAGAGAGAGAGGGATATGTGTGTTAGTGTGTGTGTGTTAGAGATGGATGTGTATGTGAGAGAGGGAGGTGTGAGAGAAAGAGGTATTTGTGTGTGAGAGAGAAAGGGGGTGTGTGTGATAGAGAGAAGGAGAGCGATGTGTGTGTGATAGAGAGGCATGCGTGTGTATGCGAGAGAGAGAGTGGGTCATGTGTATGAGAGAGATGTGTGTGTGTGAGAGAGGTGTGTGTTTCTGTGTGAGAGAGAGCCAGAGGTGTGTGTGAGAGTGAGAAAGATAGGGATGTGTGTGTGTGAGTGAGAGAGAGTGTGAAGTGTGTGTGTGAGAGAGGAGGGTGTGTTTGTGAGAGAGAGGTGTGTGTGTGTCTGTGAGAGAGATGGGTGTGTGTTTTGTGAGAGAAAGAGAGAGGGATGTGTTTGTGAGTGTGTGTGTGTGTGAGAGAGGGATGTGTGTGTGTGTGTGAGAAGGAGAGGGAGGTGAGTTTGAGAGAGAGAGGTGTGTGTGTGTGAGAGAGATGTGTGCATGTGTGAGATATATATGTGTGTGTGTGTGTGAGAGAGAGAGAGAGGAGTGTGTGTGAGTGAGAGAGATATGTGTGTGTGAGAGAAAGGTGGGTGTGTGTCTGCGAAAGAGGTGTTTGTTTGTGACTCTATGTGAGAGAGAGGGGAGTGTGTCTGTGTGAGAGAGAGAGTGGAGGGTATGTGAGAGAGATTGTGTGTGAGAGGTGTGTGTGTCTGTGTGAGAGAAAAAGAGGTGACTTTAGAAGGAGAGAGGGATGTGTGTGTGAGATAGAGAGAGAAGGAAGTGTGTGTCTGTTTGAGAAGGTGTGTGTGTGTGAGAGAGAGAGGTCTGCGTGTGTGTGAGAGAGAGTGGTGTATGTGTGTGAGAGAGAGAAAAGAGAGGGATGTGTGTGTGTGTGAGAGAGAGGGGTTGTGAGAGAGAGAGGGGTTGTGAGAGAGAGAGGGGGATGTGTGTGTGAGAGAGACACAGAGAGAGAGGGGTGTGTGTGTGTGTGAGAGAGAGAGAGAGAGAGAGAGAGAAAGAGAGAGGGATGTGTGTATGAGAGAGAGACACAGAGAGGGATTTGAACCAGTGTGTGTGTGAGAGAGGGCAGTGTGTGTGAGAGAGATGTGTATCTGAAAGTGGTGTGTGTGTGTGTGTGTCTGTGAGAGACAGAGAGATCTCTGTGTGAGAGAGAGTTAAAGAGAGGGATGTGTGTGTGAGAGAGGGGGTGTGTGTCTGAAAGAGAGGGATGTGTGTGAGAGAGGGATGTGTGTGTGTGTGTGTGTGAGAGAGAGAGGTGTTTGTATGTGTGTGTGATAGAGTGGGGTGTGTGAGAGAGAGAGGTTTGTGTGAGAGTGAAGGAGAGGGATGCAAGTGAGAAAGAGATGGATGTGTGTGTGTGTGTGAGAGAGGGGTGTGTGTGAAAGAGAGAGAAAGAGAGACAGATGTGTGTCTGTGTGAGAAAGAGAGGGGTGTGTGTGTGTGTGAGAGAGAGAGAGAGGGATGTGTGTGAGAGAGATGTGTGTGTGTGAGAGAGAGGTGTTTATGTGTGTGTGAGAGGCGTTTATGTGAGAGAGAGAGAGGGGGGTGTGTGAAAGAGAGAGGGGTGTGTGTGAGAGAGAGAGAGAGAAAGAGAGAGGGATGTGTGTTAGTGTGTGTGAGAGAGGTGTGTGTGTGTGTGAGAGAGAGAGAGAGAGAGGGATGTGTGTCTGTCTGTGTTAGAGAGGGGTGTTGTGTTTGTGAGAGAGAGAGAGGGATGTGTGTGTGTGATAGCGAGAGGTGTGTGTGTGAGAGAGAGAGATTGAGAGGGATGTTGTATGTGTGTGTGAGAGAAAGAGATAGCGGTGTGTGTTTGTGTGAGAGAAAGGGGTGAGTGTGTGTGAGAGCGAAAGAGAGAGGCATGTGTGTGTCTGACAGAGATAGAGGGATGTGTGTGTATGCGCGCGCGAGAGAGGGATGTATGTGTGTCTGTGAGAGAGAGGGTGTGTGTGTGTGAGAGAGAGAGGGCTGTGTGTGGGGGAGAGAAAGAGAAAGGGATGTGTGTGTGAGAGAGAGAGGGATGTGTGTGTATCTGTGAGAGGGTTAGGGGTGTGTGTGTGAGAGAGAGAAAGAGAGAGGGATGATTGTGTGATAGAGGGATGTGTGTGTCTGTGAGAGAAAGAGAGGAATGTGTGTACGAGAGAGAGAGAGAGAGAGAGGTGTGTGTGTGAGAGAGAGGGGGTGTGTCTGAGAGAGAGAGAGAGAGAGGGATGTGTGTCTGTTTGAGAGAGGGAGGTGTGAGAGAGAGGGATGTGTGTGAGAGAGAAAGTGATGGATGTTTTTGTGTCTGTGAGAGAGAGAAGGGTGTGTGTGTGTGTGAGAGAGAGAGAGAGGGAGGGTGGGAGATGGAGAGGGAGAGAGAAAGTGGTGTGTGAGTGAGAGAGAGAAAAAAAGAGAGGAATGTGTGTGTGAGACAGAGATATGTGTGTGAGAGAGGTGTGTGTTCATCTCTGAGAGAGAGAAAGGTATGTGTGTCTGTGTTGTGTGTGAGAGAGAGTGAGGGATGTGTGTTTTTGAGAGAGAGGAGCGTGTGTGTGTGTTTGTGTGTGAGTGAGAGGGCGGGATGTGTATTTGTGAGAGAGAGAGAGGGATGTGTGTGTGTGAGAGAGAGAGAGAGGGATATGTGTGTTAGTGTGTGTGTGTTAGAGATGGATGTGTATGTGAGAGAGGGAGGTGTGAGAGAAAGAGGTATTTGTGTGTGAGAGAGAAAGGGGGTGTGTGTGATAGAGAGAAGGAGAGCGATGTGTGTGTGATAGAGAGGCATGCGTGTGTATGCGAGAGAGAGAGTGGGTCATGTGTATGAGAGAGATGTGTGTGTGTGAGAGAGGTGGGTGTGTGTCTGAGAGAGAGAGAGGTGTGTGTGTGTGTGAGAGAGAGAGTTGTGTGTGCGTGAGAGGGGTGTGTCTGTGTGGGAGAGGTGTGTGTGTGAGAGAGATGGTGTGTGTGTGTGAGAGAGGGGTGTATGTGTGAGAGCTGGATGTGTGTTTGTGTGAGAGAGAGGTGGGTGTGTGTGTGAGAGAGTGGGGGTTGTGTGTGTTTGTGTGAGAGAGAAAGAGACTTGGATGTGTGTGTGTGAGAGAGGGATGTGTATGTGTGTGTGTGTGACAGGGATGTGTGTGTGTCTGTGAGAGAGAGAGGAGTGTGTGTGTGTAAGTGGGATGTGTGTGTGTGAGAGGTGTGTGTGTGTGTGAGAGAGAGAAGGGGTTGTGTTTGAGAGAGAGGTGTATGCGTTTGAGAGAAAGGGGATGTCTGTGTGTGTATGTGAGAGAGAGTCGTGTGTATGAGAAAGAGAGAGAGTGGTATGTGAGTGAGAGAGAGGGGGTACGTGTGAGAGAGCGCTATGTGTTTTTGAGAGAGGTGTGTCTGTGAGAGAGAGAGGTGTGTGTGTGAGAGAGAGAGGTATGTGTGTGTGTGAGAGATGTATGTGTGTGTGTGTGAGAGAGAGAGAGAGAGAGGTTTGCATGTGTGAGAGAGAGGGGTGTGTGTCTGTGTGTTTTTTGTGTGTGTATGAGAGAGAGAGAGGTGTGGGTGTATGTGAGAGAGAGAGAAGGAGAGAGGGGTGCGTTTGTGAGAGAGAAACAGAGAACGAGACAGGTATGTGTGTGTGTGTATGTGTGAGAGAGAGAGAGAGAGAGAGATGCGGGTGTGAGAGAGAGATGTCTGAGTGTGAGAGGTGTGTGTGTGTCTTTGTGAAAGAGAGAGAGGTGTGTGAGAGAGAGGGCGTTGCGTGTGTGAGAGAGAGACAGGGAGGTGTGTGAATGAGAGAGAGGGGGGTACGTGTGAGAGAGCTATATGTGTTTTTGAGAGAGGTGTGTGTGTCTGTGAGAGAGATATGTGTGTGTGTGAGAGTGAGAGGTGTGCATGTGTGAGAGAGCGCTGTGTGTGTTTGTGGAGGGGGTTGTGTATATGTGAGAGAGAGAGGTGTGTGTGTGTGAGAGAGATGAAGGTGTGTGTGTGAGAGGTGTGTATGTGTGTCTGTGAGGGAGTGGTTATGTATGTGTGTGAGAGAGAGAGAAAGGTGTGTGTGTGTGTGTGTGTGTGTGCAAGAGAGAGAGATGTACATGGGTCTTTCAGTCTCACCCCAGTGTGGGAAGGGCCACGGGACCTCAAGCAGTGAACTTGATCAAGCATCTAAGAGAGAGAGAGAGAGAGAGAGAGAGAGAGAGGTGTGTGTGAGAGAGGGGGGGTTGTGTGTGTGTGAGAGAGAGAGAAAGACAGAGGGATGTTTGTGTGTGTGTGTGTGTGTGTGAGAGAGAGAGATAGGGATGTTTGTGTGAGAGAGATAGGGGTGTGAGAGTGAAGTCTGTGTGTGAGAGAGGTGTGTGTATGTCTTTGTGAAAGAGAGAGAGGTGAGTGAGAGAGAAGGGGTTGTGTGAGAGAGAGAGAGAGAGAGAGAAAGAGAGAGGGGTGTGTGTGTGAGAGAGAGACAGGGAGGTGTGTGTGAGAGAGAGGGATATGGGTGTGTAAGAGAGGTGTGTGTGTGAGAGAGAGGGGTGTGTCCGTGAGAGAGAGAGAGGGATGTGTGTGTATGTGAGAGGGAGATGGGGTGAGAGAGAGATGTCTGTGAGAGGTGTGTGTGTGTGCGTGTGTGTGAAAGAGGGGTGTGTGTATGTCTGTGTGAGAAAGAGAGAGGTGTGTGTGTGTGTGTTACAGAGAGAGGAAAGTTTGTGTGTGTGAGAGAGAGGTGTGTGTGTGTGAGAGAGACAGAAGGCGTTGTGTGTGTGAGAGAGAAAGAGAGAGAAAGAGAGAAGGGAGTCTGTGAGAGAAAGAGAGGAGTGTGTGAGAGAGAGAGGGATGTGTTTGTGTGTGTGTGTGTGTGTGAGAGAGAGAGAGAGAGAGAGGTGTGTGTATCTGTAAGACAGAGGTGTGTGTGAGAGAGAGAGAGGAATGTGTGTGTGAGAGAGAGAAGTGTGTGTGAGAGAGACAGGGATGTGTGTGTGAGAGGTGTGTGTGTGTGAGAGAGGGATATGTGTGAGAGAGAGTTATGTGTGTGTGAGAGAGAGGAGAGTGTGTGTGAGTGAGAGGTGTGTGTGTGTTTGAGAGAGAGTTGTATGTGTGAGAGAAAGGGGGATGTCTGTGTGTGTATGTGAGAGAGAGACGTGAGTGTGAGAAAGAGATAGAGAGAGAGGGGTGTCTGCGTGTGAGAGAGATGAGTGTGTGAGATAGTGGGATGTGTGTGTGTGAGAGAGAGGGGTGTGTGTGTGTGAGAGAGAAGGATGTGTGTGTGTGTGAGAGACAGGGATGTGTGTGTGAGAGAGAGGTGTGTGTGTGAGAGAGGTGTGTGTGTGTGAGAGAGAGGGGTGTGTGTGAGAGAGAGAGGGGTGTGTGTGTGAGAGAGGGATGTGTGTGTGAGGGGGGTGTTGTGTGCGACAGATGTGTGTGTGTGTAAGAGAGGTGGGTGTGTGTCTGTGAGAGATAGAGGTGTGGGTGTGTGAGAGAGAGTTGTGTGTGTGTGAGAAGGGTGTGTGTGTGAGAAGGGTGTGTGTGATAGAGAGAGGTGTGTGTGTGAGAGAGAGGTGTGTGTGTGAGAGAGGGGTGTGTGTGTGTGTGAGAGAGTTGTGTGTGTGAGAGAGAGTTGTGTGTGTGAGAGAGGGTGTGTGTGTGTGTGAGAGAGGAGTGTATGTGTGAGATTGGTGTATGTGTGTTTGTGTGAGAGAGAGGTGGGTGTGTTTGTGAGAGAGTGGGCGTTGTGTGTGTTTGTGTGAGAGAGAAAGAGAGTTGGATGTGTGTGTGTGAGAGAGGGATGTGTATGTGTGTTTGTGACAGGGTTGTGTGTGTGTCTGTGAGAGAGAGAGGAGTGTGTGTGTGTAAGAGGGATGTGTGTGTGAGAGGTGTGTGTGAGAGAGAGGGGGTTGTGTTTGAGAGAGAGGTGTATGCGTTTGAGAGAAAGGGGATGTCTGTGTGTGTATGTGAGAGAGAGTCGTGTGTGTGAGAAAGAGAGAGAGAGAGTGGTGTGTGAGTGAGAGAGAGGGGGGTACGTGTGAGAGAGTGCTATGTGTTTTTGAGAGAGGTGTGTCTGTGAGAGAGAGAGGTGTGTGTGTGAGAGAGAGAGGTATGTGTGTGTGTGAGAGATGTGTGTGTGTGTGTGAGAGAGAGAGAGGTGTGCATGTGTGAGAGAGAGGTGTGTGTGTGTTTGTGTGTGTGTATGAGAGAGAGAGAGGTGTGGGTGTGTGTGAGAGAGAGAGAAGGAGAGAAGGGTGCGTCTGTGTGAGAGAGAGAAAGAGAGAGGTGTGTGTGTGTGTGAGAGAGAGAGAGAGAGAGAGAGATGCGGGTGTGTGAGAGAGATGTCTGTGTGTGAGAGAGGTGTGTGTGTGTCTTTGTGAAAGAGAGAGAGGTGTGTGTGAGAGAGGGGGTTGTGTGTGTTAGACAGAAAGAGGGATGTATGTGTGTGTGTGAGGGAGAGGGTATGTGTGTGAGATAGAGAGGAATGTGTGCGTATGAGAGAGAGGTGTGTGTGAGAGAGAGAAAGAGAGTGATGCTTGTGAGAGAGAGATGGATGTGTGTGTGTCTGTGAGAGAGAGGTGTGTGTGTGAGAGAGAGGGGGTGTGTCTGAGAGAGAGAGAGAGAGGGATGTGTGTCTGTTTGAGAGAGGGAGGTGTGAGAGAGAGGGATGTGTGTGAGAGAGAAAGTGATGGATGTTTTTGTGTCTGTGAGAGAGAGAAGGGTGTGTGAGAGAGAGAGAGAGAGAGAGAGGGAGGGTGGGAGATGGAGAGGGAGAGAGAAAGTGGTGTGTGAGTGAGAGAGAGAAAAAAAGAGAGGAATGTGTGTGTGTGAGACAGAGATATGTGTGTGAGAGAGGTGTGTGTTCATCTCAGAGAGAGAGAAAGGTATGTGTGTCTGTGTTGTGTGTGAGAGAGAGTGAGGGATGTGTGTTTTTGAGAGAGAGGAGCGTGTGTGTGTGTTTGTGTGTGAGTGAGAGAGCGGGATGTGTATTTGTGAGAGAGAGAGAGAGGGATGTGTGTGTGAGAGAGAGAAAGAGAGAGGGATATGTGTGTTAGTGTGTGTGTGTTAGAGATGGATGTGTATGTGAGAGAGGGAGGTGTGAGAGAAAGAGGTATTTGTGTGTGAGAGAGAAAGGGGGTGTGTGTGAGAGAGAGAAGGAGAGCGACGTGTGTGTGATAGAGAGGCATGCGTGTGTATGCGAGAGAGAGAGTGGGTCATGTGTATGAGAGAGATGTGTGTGTGTGAGAGAGGTGTGTGTTTCTGTGTGAGAGAGAGCCAGAGGTGTGTGTGAGAGTGAGAAAGATAGGGATGTGTGTGTGTGAGTGAGAGAGGGAGGTGTGTGAGAGAGAGTGTGAAGTGTGTGTGTGAGAGAGGAGGGTGTGTTTGTGAGAGAGGTGTGTGTGTGTGTGAGAGAGAGGTGTGTGTGTGTGTAAGAGAGATAGGGGTGTGTTTTGTGAGAGAAAGAGAGAGGGATGTGTTTGTGAGTGTGTGTGTGTGTGTGAGAGAGGGATGTGTGTGTGAGAGAAGGAGAGGGAGGTGAGTTTGAGAGAGAGAGGTGTGTGTGTGAGAGAGAGATGTGTGCATGTGTGAGATATATATGTGTGTGTGTGAGAGAGAGAGAGGAGTGTGTGTGAGTGAGAGAGATATGTGTGTGTGAGAGAAAGGTGGGTGTGTGTCTGCGAAAGAGGTGTTTGTTTGTGACTCTATGTGAGAGAGAGGGGAGTGTGTCTGTGTGAGAGAGAGAGTGGAGGGTATGTGAGAGAGATTGTGTGTGAGAGGTGTGTGTGTCTGTGTGAGAGAAAAAGAGGTGACTTTAGAAGGAGAGAGGGATGTGTGTGTGAGATAGAGAGAGAAGGAAGTGTGTGTCTGTTTGAGAAGGTGTGTGTGTGTGAGAGAGAGAGGTCTGCGTGTATGTGAGAGAGAGTGGTGTATGTGTGTGAGAGAGAGAAAAGAGAGGGATGTGTGTGTGTGAGAGAGAGAGGGGTTGTGAGAGAGAGAGGGGGATGTGTGTGTGAGAGAGACACAGAAAGAGAGGGGTGTGTGTGTGTGTGAGAGAGAGAGAGAGAGAGAGAGAGAGAGAAAGAGAGAGGGATGTGTGTATGAGAGAGAGACACAGAGAGGGATTTGAACCAGTGTGTGTGTGAGAGAGGGCAGTGTGTGTGAGAGAGATGTGTTTCTGAAAGAGGTGTGTGTGTGTGTGTCTGTGAGAGACAGAGAGATCTCTGTGTGAGAGAGAGAGTTAAAGAGAGGGATGTGTGTGTGAGAGAGAGGGGGTGTGTGTCTGAAAGAGAGGGATGTGTGTGAGAGAGGGATGTGTGTGTGTGTGTGTGTGAGAGAGAGAGAGAGAGGTGTTTGTATGTGTGTGTGATAGAGTGGGGTGTGTGAGAGAGAGAGGTTTGTGTGAGAGTGAAGGAGAGGGATGCAAGTGAGAAAGAGATGGATGTGTGTGTGTGTGAGAGAGGGGTGTGTGTGAAAGAGAGAGAAAGAGAGACAGATGTGTGTCTGTGTGAGAAAGAGAGGGGTGTGTGTGTGTGAGAGAGAGAGAGAGAGGGATGTGTGTGAGAGAGATGTGTGTGTGTGAGAGAGAGGTGTTTATGTGTGTGTGAGAGGTGTTTATGTGAGAGAGAGAGGGGGGGGTGTGTGAAAGAGAGAGGGGTGTGTGTGAGAGAGAGAGAGAGAGAAAGAGAGAGGGATGTGTGTTTGTGTGTGTGAGAGGTGTGTGTGTGTGTTTGTGTGAGAGAGAGAGGGTTGTTTGTCTGTCTGTGTTAGAGAGGGGTGTTGTGTTTGTGAGAGAGAGAGAGGGATGTGTGTGTGTGTGATAGCGAGAGGTGTGTGTGTGAGAGAGAGAGATTGAGAGGGACGTTGTATGTGTGTGTGAGAGAAAGAGAAAGCGGTGTGTGTTTGTGTGAGAGAAAGGGGTGAGTGTGTGAGAGCGAAAGAGAGAGGCATGTGTGTGTCTGACAGAGATAGAGGGATGTGTGTGTATGCGCGCGAGAGAGGGATGTATGTGTGTCTGTGAGAGAGAGGGTGTGTGTGTGTGAGAGAGAGAGGGCTGTGTGTGGGGGAGAGAAAGAGAAAGGGATGTGTGTGTGAAGAGAGAAAGAGAGGGATGTGTGTGTGTGAGAGAGAGGGATGTGTGTGTATCTGTGAGAGAGTTAGGGGTGTGTGTGTGAGAGAGAAAGAGAGAGGGATGATTGT
Organism: Sylvilagus floridanus; assembly: GCA_949820135.1. Classification (NCBI taxonomy): domain Eukaryota; kingdom Metazoa; phylum Chordata; class Mammalia; order Lagomorpha; family Leporidae; genus Sylvilagus; species Sylvilagus floridanus. The sequence goes on from OX463223.1 coordinate 1,171,107, forward strand.
GTGATAGAGGGATGTGTGTGTCTGTGAGAGAAAGAGAGGAATGTGTGTACAAGAGAGAGAGAGAGGGGTGTGTGTGAGAGAGAGAAAAAGAGAGAGGGATGTGTGTGTGTGAGAGAGAGGGGTGTGTGTGTGGAAGAGAGAGATGTGTGTGTGTGTGCGAGAGGGAGGGAATTGTGTGTGTGTTAGAGGGGTGTGTGTGTGTGAGAGAAACAAGTGTGTGTGTGTGAGTGAGAGAGAGGGAAGTGTGTGTCTGTGTGAGAGGGGTGTGTGTGTGTGTGTGAGAGATGTGTCAGTGTGAGAGAGAGAGGGATGTGTGTGTATGTGAGAGGGAGATGGGTGGTGAGAGAGATGTCTGTGTGTGAGAGGTGTGTGTGTGTGTGAAAGAGAGAGATGTGTGTGAGAGAGAGGTGTGTGTGCGAGACAGGGATGTGTGTGTGTGAGAGAGGTGTGTGTGTCGAGAGAGAGGGATGTGTGTGTGAGAGGGTGTGTGTGTGTGAGAGAGATGTGTGTGTAAGAGAGGTGGGTGTGTGTCTGAGAGAGAGAGAGGTGTGTGTGTGTGTGAGAGAGTTGTGTGTGTGTGAGAGAGAGAGTTGTGTGTGCGTGAGAGGGGTGTGTCTGTGTGGGAGAGGTGTGTGTGTGTGTGAGAGAGATGGTGTGTGTGTGTGAGAGAGGGGTGTATGTGTGAGAGCTGTATGTGTGTTTGTGTGAGAGAGAGGTGGGGGTGTGTGTGAGAGAGTGGGGGTTGTGTGTGTTTGTGTGAGAGAGAGACTTGGATGTGTGTGTGTGAGAGAGGGATGTGTATGTGTGTGAGTGTGACAGGGATGTGTGTGTGTCTGTGAGAGAGAGAGGAGTGTGTGTATGTAAGTGGGATGTGTGTGTGAGAGGTGTGTGTGTGCGAGAGAGAGAGAAGGGGTTGTGTTTGAGAGAGAGGTGTATGTGTTTGAGAGAAAGGGGATGTCTGTGTGTGTATGTGAGAGAGAGTCGTGTGTATGAGAAAGAGAGAGAGAGAGTGGTATGTGAGTGAGAGAGAGGGGGTACGTGTGAGAGAGCGCTATGTGTTTTTGAGAGAGGTGTGTCTGTGAGAGAGAGAGGTGTGTGTGTGAGAGAGAGAGGTATGTGTGTGTGTGAGAGATGTATGTGTGTGTGTGTGAGAGAGAGAGAGAGAGAGGTGTGCATGTGTGAGAGAGAGGGGTGTGTGTCTGTGTGTTTTTTGTGTGTGTATGAGAGAGAGAGAGGTGTGGGTGTATGTGAGAGAGAGAAGGAGAGAGGGGTGCATTTGTGTGAGAGAGAGAGAGAAAGAGACAGGTATGTGTGTGTGTGTGTGAGAGAGAGAGAGAGAGAGATGCGGGTGTGAGAGAGAGATGTCTGAGTGTGAGAGAGGTGTGTGTGTGTCTTTGTGAAAGAGAGAGAGGTGTGTGAGAGAGAGGGGGTTGCGTGTGTGAGAGAGACAGGCAGGTGTGTGAGTGAGAGAGAGGGGGGTACGTGTGAGAGAGCTATATGTGTTTTTGAGAGAGGTGTGTGTGTCTGTGAGAGAGATATGTGTGTGTGTGAGAGCGAGAGGTGTGCATGTGTGAGAGAGCGGTGTGTGTGTGTGAGAGAGGGGGTTGTGTATATGTGACAGAGAGAGAGGTGTGTGTGTGTGAGAGGTGTGTATGTGTGTCTGTGAGGGAGTGGTTATGTATGTGTGTGAGAGAGAGAGAAAGGTGTGTGTGTGTGTGTGTGTGTGTGTGCAAGAGAGATGTACGTGGGTCTTTCAGTCTCACCCCAGTGTGGGAAGGGCCATGGGACCTCAAGCAGTGAAGTCGATCAAGCATCTAGAGAGAGAGAGAGAGAGAGAGAGAGAGAGAGAGAGAGAGAGGTGTGTGTGTGAGAGAGGGGGGGGTTGTGTGTGTGTGAGAGAGAGAGAAAGACAGAGGGATGTTTGTGTGTGTGTGTGTGTGAGAGAGAGAGAGAGATAGGGATGTTTGTGTGAGAGAGATAGGGGTGTGAGAGTGAAGTCTGTGTGTGAGAGAGGTGTGTGTATGTCTTTGTGAAAGAGAGAGAGGTGTGTGAGAGAGAAGGGGTTGTGTGTGTGAGAGAGAGAGAGAGAGAAAGAGAGAGGGGTGTGTGTGTGAGAGAGAGACAGGGAGTTGTGTGTGAGTGAGAGGGATATGGGTGTGTGAGAGAGGTGTGTGTGTGAGAGAGGGGTGTGTCCGTGAGAGAGAGAGAGGGATGTGTGTGTATGTGAGAGGGAGATGGGGTGAGAGAGAGATGTCTGTGAGAGGTGTGTGTGTGTGCGTGTGTGTGAAAGAGGGGTGTGTGTATGTCTGTGTGAGAAAGAGAGAGGTGTGTGTGTGTGTTACAGAGAGAGGAATGTTTGTGTGTGTGTGAGAGAGGTGTGTGTGTGTGAGAGAGAGACAGAAGGCGTTGTGTGTGTGAGAGAGAAAGAGAGAGAAAGAGAGAAGGGAGTCTGTGAGAGAGAGAGGAGTGTGTGAGAGAGAGAGGGATGTGTTTTTGTGTGTGTGTGTGAGAGAGAGAGAGAGAGAGGTGTGTGTATCTGTAAGACAGAGGTGTGTGTGTGAGAGAGAGAGGAATGTGTGTGTGAGAGAGAGAATTGTGTGTGTGAGAGACAGGGATGTGTGTGTGAGAGGTGTGTGTGTGTGAGAGAGTTATGTGTGTGTGAGAGAGAGGAGAGTGTGTGTGAGTGAGAGGTGTGTGTGTGTTTGAGAGAGAGTTGTATGTGTGAGAGAAAGGGGGATGTCTGTGTGTGTATGTGAGAGAGAGACGTGAGTGTGAGAAAGAGATAGAGAGAGAGGGGTGTCTGCGTGTGAGAGAGATGAGTGTGTGAGAGAGAGGTGTGTGTGTGTGTGTGAGAGAGAAGGATGTGTGTGTGTGTGAGAGACAGGGATGTGTGTGTGAGAGAGAGGTGTGTGTGTGTGAGAGAGAGGGGTGTGTGTGAGAGAGAGGGGTGTGTGTGAGAGAGAGAGGGGTGTGTGTTTGAGAGAGAGGGGTGTGTGTATGAGAGAGAGGTGGGTGTGTGTATGAGAGAGGTGGTGTGTGTGTGAGAGGGGGTGTGTATGTGTGAGAGAGGTATATGTGTGTTTGTGTGAGAGACAGGTGGATGTGTGTGTAAGCGAGAGGGATGTGTTTGTGTGTGTGTGTGACAGGGATGTGTGTGTGTCTGTGAGAGAGAGAGGAGTGTGTGTGTGTAAGTAGTATGTGTGTGTGTGAGTGAGAGATGTGTGTGTGTGTGAGAGAGAGAGGGGGTTGTGTTTGAGAGAGAGGTGTATGTGTTTGAGAGAAAGGGGGATGTCTGTGTGTGTATGTGAGAGAGAGTCATGTGTGTGAGAAAGAGAGAGAGAGAGAGGGGTGTGTGAGTGAGAGAGAGGGGGGTACGTGTGAGAGAGTGCTATGTGTTTTTGAGAGAGGTGTGTGTGTCTGAGAGAGGTGTGTGTGTGAGAGAGGGATGTATGTGTGAGAGAGACATGGGGTGTGTGTGAGAGAGATGTGTGTGTGTGAGAGAGAAAGAGAGGGGGGTTGTGTGTGTGTGAGGGAGAGAGGGGTGTATGTGTGTGAGAAGGGGGGGTGTGAGACAGAGGGATGTGGGTGTGTGAGATAGTTGTGTATGTCTGTGGGAGAGTTGTGTGTGTGTGTATGTGAGAGAGAGAGAAGGGTGTGTGTGTGAGAGAGAAAGAGAGAGGGATGTGTGCATGCATGTGTGAGAGAGAGGGATGTGTGTGTGTGAGACAGAAAGAGGGATGTATGTGTGTTGTGAGAGATAGGGTATTTGTGTGAGATAGGAATGTGTGCGTGTGAGAGAGAGGTGTGTGTGAGAGAGAGGGGGTGTGTCTGAGAGAGAGAGAGAGAGAGGGATGTGTGTCTGTTTGAGAGAGGGAGGTGTGAGAGAGAGGGATGTGTGTGAGAGAGAAAGTGATGGATGTTTTTGTGTCTGTGAGAGAGAGAAGGGTGTGTGTGTGTGTGTGTGTGTGTGAGAGAGAGAGAGAGAGAGAGAGAGGGAGATGGAGAGGGAGAGAGAAAGTGGTGTGTGAGTGAGAGAGAGAAAAAAAGAGAGGAATGTGTGTGTGTGAGACAGAGATATGTGTGTGAGAGAGGTGTGTGTTCATCTCTGAGAGAGAGAAAGGTATGTGTGTCTGTGTTGTGTGTGAGAGAGAGTGAGGGATGTGTGTTTTTGAGAGAGAGGAGCGTGTGTGTGTGTGTGAGTGAGAGAGCGGGATGTGTATTTGTGAGAGAGAGAGAGAGGGATGTGTGTGTGAGAGAGAGAAAGAGAGAGGGATATGTGTGTTAGTGTGTGTGTGTTAGAGATGGATGTGTATGTGAGAGAGGGAGGTGTGAGAGAAAGAGGTATTTGTGTGTGAGAGAGAAAGGGGGTGTGTGTGAGAGAGAGAAGGAGAGCGATGTGTGTGTGATAGAGAGGCATGCGTGTGTAAGCGAGAGAGAGAGTGGGTCATGTGTATGAGAGAGATGTGTGTGTGTGAGAGAGGTGTGTGTTTCTGTGTGAGAGAGAGCCAGAGGTGTGTGTGAGAGTGAGAAAGATAGGGATGTGTGTGTGTGAGTGAGAGAGGGAGGTGTGAGAGAGAGGGATGTGTGTGAGAGAGAAAGTGATGGATGTTTTTGTGTCTGTGAGAGAGAGAAGGGTGTGTGTGTGTGAGAGAGAGAGAGAGAGGGAGGGTGGGAGATGGAGAGGGAGAGAGAAAGTGGTGTGTGAGTGAGAGAGAGAAAAAAAGAGAGGAATGTGTGTGTGAGACAGAGATATGTGTGTGAGAGAGGTGTGTGTTCATCTCTGAGAGAGAGAAAGGTATGTGTGTCTGTGTTGTGTGTGAGAGAGAGTGAGGGATGTGTGTTTTTGAGAGAGAGGAGCGTGTGTGTGTGTTTGTGTGTGAGTGAGAGGGCGGGATGTGTATTTGTGAGAGAGAGAGAGGGATGTGTGTGTGTGAGAGAGAGAGAGAGGGATATGTGTGTTAGTGTGTGTGTGTTAGAGATGGATGTGTATGTGAGAGAGGGAGGTGTGAGAGAAAGAGGTATTTGTGTGTGAGAGAGAAAGGGGGTGTGTGTGAGAGAGAGAAGGAGAGCGATGTGTGTGTGATAGAGAGGCATGCGTGTGTATGCGAGAGAGAGAGTGGGTCATGTGTATGAGAGAAATGTGTGTGTGTGAGAGAGGTGTGTGTTTCTGTGTGAGAGAGAGCCAGAGGTGTGTGTGAGAGTGAGAAAGATAGGGATGTGTGTGTGTGAGTGAGAGAGGGAGGTGTGTGAGAGAGAGTGTGAAGTGTGTGTGTGAGAGAGGAGGGTGTGTTTGTGAGAGAGGTGTGTGTGTGTCTGTGAGAGAGAGAGGTGTGTGTGTGTAAGAGAGATAGGGGTGTGTTTTGTGAGAGAAAGAGACAGGGATGTGTTTGTGAGTGTGTGTGTGTGAGAAGGAGAGGGAGGTGAGTTTGAGAGAGGTGTGTGTGTGTGAGAGAGATGTGTGCATGTGTGAGATATATATGTGTGTGTGTGTGTGTGTGTGAGAGAGAGAGAGGAGTGTGTGTGAGTGAGAGAGATATGTGTGTGTGAGAGAAAGGTGGGTGTGTGTCTGCGAAAGAGGTGTTTGTGACTCTATGTGAGAGAGAGGGGAGTGTGTCTCTGTGAGAGAGAGAGTGGAGGGTATGTGAGAGAGATTGTGTGTGAGAGGTGTGTGTGTCTGTGTGAGAGAAAAAGAGGTGACTTTAGAAGGAGAGAGGGATGTGTGTGTGAGATAGAGAGAGAAGGAAGTGTGTGTCTGTTTGAGAGAGGTGTGTGTGTGTGAGAGAGAGAGAGAGGTCTGCATGTGTGTGAGAGAGAGTGGTGTATGTGTGTGAGAGAGAGAAAAGAGAGGGATGTGTGTATGTATGAGAGAGAGGGGTTGTGAGAGAGAGAGGGGTTGTGAGAGAGAGGGGGGGATGTGTGTGTGAGAGAGACAGAGAGAGGGGGATGTGTGTGTGAGAGAGACAGAGAGAGAGAGAGAGAAAGAGAGAGGGATGTGTGTATGAGAGAGAGACACAGAGAGGGATTTGAACCAGTGTGTGTGTGAGAGAGGGCAGTGTGTGTGAGAGAGATGTGTTTCTGAAAGAGGTGTGTGTGTGTGTGTCTGTGAGAGACAGAGAGATCTCTGTGTGAGAGAGAGTTAAAGAGAGGGATGTGTGTGTGAGAGAGAGGGGGTGTGTGTCTGAAAGAGAGGGATGTGTGTGAGAGAGGGATGTGTGTGTGTGTGAGAGAGAGAGAGGTGTTTGTATGTGTGTGTGATAGAGTGGGGTGTGTGAGAGAGAGAGGTTTGTGTGAGAATGAAGGAGAGGGATGCAAGTGAGAAAGAGATGGATGTGTGTGTGTATGAGAGAGGGGTGTGTGTGAAAGAGAGAGAAAGAGAGACAGATGTGTGTCTGTGTGAGAAAGAGAAGAGTGTGTGTGTTTGTGTGTGTGAGAGAGAGGGATGTGTGTGAGAGAGATGTGTGTGTGTGTGAGAGAGGTGTTTATGTGTGTGTGAGAGGCGTTTATGTGAGAGAGAGAGGGGGGTGTGTGAAAGAGAGAGGGGTGTGAGAGAGAGAGAGAGAAGGAGAGAGGGATGTGTGTGTGTGAGAGAGAGACAGAGAAATTGAGAAGGGTGTGTGTGTGAGAGAGAGGTATGTGTGTGTTTGAGGAAGAGAGGGTTGTTTGTGAGATAGAGAATGTGTGTGTGTGTGTGTGTGTGACAGAGATAGAGGGATGTGTGTGTCTGTGAGAGAGAGAGGAATATGTGTGTGTGAGAGAGAGAAAGAGAAAGAGTGAGGGATGTGTGTGTGTGTGAGAGAGGGGGGTGTGTGAGAGAGAAGGGTGTGTGTGTGTGACAGAGAGAGGGATGTGTGTGTGTGTGAGAGAGTGAGAGGGTGTGTGTGAGACAAGAAAGAGAGAAGGATATGTGTCTGTGTGAGAGAGAAGGGTGTGTGTGTGAGAGAGAGAGAGAGAGGGATGTGTGTGTCTGTGAGAGAGAGAGGGGTGTGTGTGTGTGAGAGAGAGAGGGGTGTGTGTGTGTGAGAGAGAGATGTATGTGTATTTGTGAGAGAGAGAGGGGTGTGTGTGTGTGTGAGAGGGGTGTGTGTGTGAGAAAGGGATGTGTGCGTGTCTGTGAGAGAGGGAGGAGTGTGTGTGTGTGAAGATTGAGAGGGATGTGTGTATGTGTGTGTGAGAGAAAGAGAGCGATGTGTGTTTGCGTGTGACAGAGGGGGATGTGTGTGTGAGAGAGAAATGGATGTGTGTGTCTGTGTGAGAGAGAGGGATATGTGTGTGACCGAGATAGAGGGATATGTGTGTCTGTGAGAGAGAGAGTAATGTGTGTGTGTGCGAGAAAGAGGGATGTGTGTGTGAGAGAGAGATTGGGGGTGTAAGCAAGAGAGAGAGAGGTGTGTGTGTGTGAGAGAGATGTGTGTGTGTGTGTGAGAGAGAGAGAGAGAGTGAAATAGAGAAGAATGTGTGTTAATGAAGGGGATGTGAGAGAGAGATGTGTGTGTGTGAGAGAGAGGGGTGTGTGTGTGTGAGAGAGAGAATAATGTGTGTGTGTGAGAGAGAGATGTGTGTGTGTTTTGGAGGGAGAGAGGGATGTTTGTGCGTCTGTGAGAGAGAGGGGGGGTGAGAGAGAGAGAGAGAAAGAGAGAGGGATGTGTGAGTGTGTGAGAGAGGTGTGTGTGTGCATGAAGGGGGTGTGAGAGAGAGATGTGTGTGTCCGAAAGAGAGAGAGGGGTGTGTGTGTGAGAGAGAGTAATGTGTGTGTGAGAGAGAGATGAGTGTGTTTCTGTGAGAGAGGGAAGTGTGTGTGTTTGTGTGAGAGAGGGGTTGTGTGTGAGAGAGAGAGAAAGAGAGAGGGATGTGTGAGTGTGAGAGAGAGAGAGAGAGAGAGGTGTTTGTGTGTGTGATAGAGTGGGGTGTGTGAGAGAGAGAGGGATGTGTGTGTGTGAGAGAGAGAGAAAGAGAGGGATGTGTGTGTGTGAGAGAGAGAGAGGGATGTGTGTGTGTTAGAGAGGGATGTTTTGTGTGACAGGTGTGTGTGTGTGAGAGAGAGAGGGATGTGTGTGTGTTAGAGAGGGATGTTTTGTGTGACAGGTGTGTGTGTGTGTGAGAGAGAGGAATGTGTGTGAGAGAGAGATGAGGGGGTCTGTGTGTGAGAGAGAGATGGGAGGATGTGTGTGTGTGAGACAGAGAGAGAGAGGGATGTGTGTGTGTTTGCGATGAGGGGGTTGAGAGAGAGAGCTGTGTGTGTGTGTGAGAGAGGGAGAGATGGATGTGTGTGTTTGTGTGTGAGAGAGATGTGTGTGTGTCTGTGAGGAAGAGAGAGATTGAGAGTTGTGTGTGTGTGAGAGAGATGTGTGTGTGTGTGTCTGTGAGGGAGAGAGTGAGAGGGATGTGTGCGTCTGAGAGAGAGAGAGAGAGAAAGAGAGAGAGAGGTGTGTGAGAGAGAGAGAGAGAGAGAGAGAGAGAGAGAGAGAGAGAGAGAGAAAGAGAGAGGGATGTGTGTATTAGAGACACAGAGAGGGATTTGAACCAGTGTGTGTGTGAGAGAGGGCAGTGTGTGTGAGAGAGATGTGTTTCTGAAAGAGGTGTGTGTGTGTGTGTCTGTGAGAGACAGAGAGATCTCTGTGTGAGAGAGAGTTAAAGAGAGGGATGTGTGTGTGAGAGAGGGGGTGTGTGTCTGAAAGAGAGGGATGTGTGTGAGAGAGGGATGTGTGTGTGTGTGTGAGAGAGAGAGAGAGAGGTGTTTGTATGTGTGTGTGATAGAGTGGGGTGTGTGAGAGAGAGGTTTGTGTGAGAGTGAAGGAGAGGGATGCAAGTGAGAAAGAGATGGATGTGTGTGTGTATGAGAGAGGGGTGTGTGTGAAAGAGAGAGAAAGAGAGACAGATGTGTGTCTGTGTGAGAAAGAGAAGAGTGTGTGTGTTTGTGTGTGAGAGAGAGAGGGATGTGTGTGAGAGAGATGTTTGTGTGTGTGTGAGAGGCGTTTATGTGAGAGAGAGAGGGGGGTGTGTGAAAGAGAGAGGGGTGTGAGAGAGAGAGAGAGAGAAAGAGAGAGGGATGTGTGTGTGTGTGAGAGAGACAGAGAAAGCGAGAAGGGTGTGTGTGTGAGAGAGAGGGATGTGTGTGTTTGAGGAAGAGAGGGTTGTTTGTGAGATAGAGAGAGATGTGTGTGTGTGTGTGTGTGTGACAGAGATAGAGGGATGTGTTTGTCTGTTAGAGAGAGAGGAATATGTGTGTGTGAGAGAGAGAAAGAGAAAGAGTGAGGGATGTGTGTGTGTGAGAGAGAGGGGGTGTGTGAGAGAGAAGGGTGTGTGTGTGTGTGACAGAGAGAGGGATGTGTGTGTGTGTGTGAGAGTGAGAGGGTGTGTGTGAGACAAGAAAGAGAGAAGGATATGTGTCTGTGTGAGAGAGAAGGGTGTGTATGTGAGAGAGAGAGAGAGAGGGATGTGTGTGTGTGTGAGAGAGAGAGGGGTGTGTGTCTGTGAGAGAGAGAGGGGTGTGTGTGTGTGAGAGAGAGAGGGGTGTGTGTGTGTGAGAGAGAGATGTATGTGTATTTGTGAGAGAGAGAGGGGTGTGTGTGTGTGTGAGAGGGGTGTGTGTGTGAGAAAGGGATGTGTGCGTGTCTGTGAGAGAGGGAGGAGTGTGTGTGTGTGAAGATTGAGAGGGATGTGTGTATGTGTGTGTGAGAGAAAGAGAGCGATGTGTGTTTGCGTGTGACAGAGGGGGATGTGTGTGTGAGAGAGAAATGGATGTGTGTGTCTGTGTGAGAGAGAGGGATATGTGTGTGACCGAGATAGAGGGATATGTGTGTCTGTGAGAGAGAGAGTAATGTGTGTGTGTGCGAGAAAGAGGGATGTGTGTGTGAGAGAGAGATTGGGGGTGTAAGCAAGAGAGAGAGAGGTGTGTGTGTGTGAGAGAGATGTGTGTGTGTGTGTGTGAGAGAGAGAGAGAGAGTGAAATAGAGAGGAATGTGTGTTAATGAAGGGGATGTGAGAGAGAGATGTGTGTGTGTGAGAGAGAGGGGTGTGTGTGTGTGAGAGAGAGAATAATGTGTGTGTGTGAGAGAGAGATGTGTGTGTGTTTTGGAGGGAGAGAGGGATGTTTGTGCGTCTGTGAGAGAGAGGGGGGGTGAGAGAGAGAGAGAGAAAGAGAGAGGGATGTGTGAGTGTGTGAGAGAGGTGTGTGTGTGCATGAAGGGGGTGTGAGAGAGAGATGTGTGTGTCCGAAAGAGAGAGAGGGGTGTGTGTGTGAGAGAGAGTAATGTGTGTGTGAGAGAGAGATGAGTGTGTTTCTGTGAGAGAGGGAAGTGTGTGTGTTTGTGTGAGAGAGGGGGTGTGTGTGAGAGAGAGAAAGAGAGAGGGAAGTGTGAGTGTGTGAGAGAGAGAGGGATGTGTGTGTGTGTTAGAGAGGGATGTTTTGTGTGGCAGGTGTGTGTGTGAGAGAGAGAGAGGGATGTGTGTGTGTGAGAGAGAGAGAGAGAGAGGGATGTGTGTGTGTTAGAGAGGGATGTTTTGTGTGACAGGTGTGTGTGTGTGAGAGAGAGAGGGATGTGTGTGTGTGTGTGAGAGAGGAATGTGTGTTGAGAGAGAGATGGGAGGATGTGTGTGTGTGAGACAGAGAGAGAGAGGGATGTGTGTGTGTTTGCGATGGGGGGGTTGAGAGAGATGTGTGTGTGTGTGTGTCTGTGAGAGAGGGAGAGATGGATGTGTGTGTTTGTGTGTGAGAGATTTGTGTGTGTCTGTGAGGGAGAGAGAGATTGAGAGTTGTGTGTGTGTGTGTGAGAGAGAGAGATGTGTGTGTGTGTGTGTCTGTGAGGGAGAGAGTGAGAGGGATGTGTGTGTGTGTGAGACGTGTGTGCATCTGAGAGAGAGAGAGAGAGAAAGAGAGAGAGAGAGAGAGATAGGTGTGTGTGTGAGAGAGAGAGCACGAGAGCGAGAGAGGACATGGGAAGATGTTTCCCAGTGCCTACCCCCACAGGATGTGTCTGTAATGCTCATTCAATTGAACCAGCACGTTAACAAGGCTTGCTGATGGACGGGATATGGAGAGTAAGACAGAGAAGGCTTCTAACATTTGGAGACCCCCTAATACATCCCAGACCCTGAATGAGACGGCAGACGTGGAAAATGGCATTTACCTAGGGAGGAATGGGGCAAAATCATGAGCTGACTTCCACCAAACGGTGCTGAAGGTGGTAGCGAATGCGCAGGTGGAGGTGCCCGGCTGCTCGGCGGGTCAGCAGATGTGTTGATCACTTCTAGCACAGTGGTCAGGGGCTTTGCAAAGAGCACGGGCACGGGCCTCAGCCACCTTTGTCTTATCCAGATCTCACACTGCAAATGCAGTCAGCTCGGGCCTCCACCGCTGCCAGGACATTTGCAACCAAGCCCAGAGCAGCGTTGGCCTGGCCTGCCCCGCCCCACCCAGCTGCCCACCTCTATGCAAGAGTCCAGAGGGAACGGGGCACCCAACAGGGGAGTCCCTAGCTGGCTCGCGATGGGGGCCTCCCCTGAACATCCTGAACCTGTCCCCATTCCCTTTCTCCTTTCACTCTTCTCTGCCGGGAAGACTGATGAGCCGCTGGTTGGAGAGGTGGCAGGAAGCCCTCGTGGGTCTTTCAGTCTCAGTCCCAGTGCGGGAAGGGACGCGGGACCTCGAGCAGTGAACTCGATCAAGCAGCAAACAGTATCGACCTGAGGACCTTTCCCTGTGCCGCCGTGCTGTCATCCTTCTGCCCCTGGGTGACAAGGCCATGTGCATCCACCCATGCTCAGATCTCGTTTAGCTTGGAGCGGGAGATCACGGGCGATGTGTTTGGCCAGATGGCCAGGTGGACGCTCTGTTCTCTCTTCCTCGAAGACTGTGCGCGCTAGTCCAGGGCTGCCGACCCCGCTTTGCCAGAGGACTGCCTTTTCATCTCCCCAGCGCAGGGTGCAGAGATGGGGCTGGAGCTGCTGGCAGGCAGCGCCTGAAAGTTTCCGAGATGAGCTCGTGGCATGGGCTGCTGCGCTTCGACTGGCTTGGAGGTTTAAGCGATGGACTCCTGCTTAACAAAGCGCTGCTCCTCTGCTTTCTCTCCCTGCCTGTAGCTGTGCCTAGAGGAAATGAATTACCAGGAAAGTGGAAATTACACCAGAGTGACGGAATTCGTTCTGGTGGGGCTCTCCACACACCCCGCATCCCAGAGTGCCCTCTTCTGGTCACTCATGTTTCTCTACATGGTGACTTTGGCGGGAAACGGCATGATCATCTTCCTGGTAGGAGTCAGTTCTCAGCTCCACACCCCGATGTATTTCTTCCTCAGTAACTTATCCTTACTGGATCTCCTGTTCTCCACCAGTGCTGTGCCCTTGATCATGGTGCACTCTCTGCAGGACTTCCCCACCATCTCCTACCGCTCCTGCTTCGCCCAGCTCGCCATCCGAGCCTTCCTGGTACTGGCTGAGTGTTTCCTGCTGGCCATCATGGCTTACGACCGCTTTGTGGCAATCTCAGCTCCGCTCCGGTACAGCCTGGTCATGTCTTCTCGAGTATGTGCTGTGCTGGTGTTGGCTGCGTGGATGGCAGCTCTCCTCCTCACCGTTACACCCGTTCTGCTCTTGCCCATCAGCTTCTGTGGGCGTAACGCCGTCAATCACTTCTCCTGCGAAGTGCAAGCCATCTTTAAATTGCTCTGTTCCAACACCACTTCCCTAGAGGTTATGATGATGGTGTGTGCTGTTACTTCAATGCCAGTACCTTTGAGTTTCATCCTGATCTCCTACCTTTGTATCCTCAAGGCTGTCTTAAGAATCCACCCAGCCGAGGCCAGGCTTAAAGCCTTTTCCACGTGTGGCTCTCACCTGGTTGTGGTCACCATCTACTTTGGGACACTAATATATATTTATGTGAGGCCTCAGACCAAAAAGGTCGAGGACGGAGACAAGATTGTCTCTATATTTTATGCAGCGGTGACCCCAATGCTAAACCCCCTCATCTACGCCCTGAGAAACAAGGACGTGAAGGCTGCTCTCAGGAGAGTGACTTGTGGGGCCAAGTCCTGAGGCTCCAGCACGCAGCAGGGTGCTGGTGACAGGACGGTGCAAGGGCTTGAGCTGTCCTGGCAGCTTTGCATCTGCGAGTGGCACTATGGGAAGGGAAAAGGACTTGCAAGGCATCCGCATATTGGAAGAGATTATGCAAGAACGAGGATCTGATGCCACAAACATAGACACGTGCTAAATGTCACCTGCATCTCAAATACAAAGAAAGAGCAAACTCAACACGAGGAGCAAGGGCTGCAATGTGTATGCCAGAAAAATAATCAACGTCTCGCAAGTCATGAAGCCAGAGGAGAAATACCCCAATAAGACAATGGCCAAAAGGCACGAACATGCCTTTGATTAAAGAGGACACCAGAGCTCAGACCTAAGCAACAGTAAGGTAGCACTTTGTACATATCGAGTTCACAAAAATGGAAAGTGTTTGCAGCATAGGGCACCACTGAGTGTTCAGGTAAAGATGCCAGGGTGGGGGATGTGAGTGGGTGCAAGTCCACTCACATAGGATGACCCGTTCTGTTGGGGCAGCTGGCAGCGGCCTCGCCTTCTGCATTTGCTGCTCTGAGAACACCGGGGCAGATATACAAGCCTGGTGGGGGCTCTGAGGATGCCCAACCGGGAACATGATGTCAATCTGCCCACAGAGACTGTGCAGTTGGGGCACTTGCCCTTGCACCCTCCCCAGTAGTGGGAGGACCTGGGGTTAAGGATGGTTTCTCTCCAAAGGCAACTCCTCCTCTTCTGCCCTCTGTGTGAGGGAGCTCTAGGGGGGCGGTTGGTCTTGCACAGGTGGTCCGCTTTGTGTAGAACGGGAGGCCTTCCGAGGACCCTTCTTCACAACTGGGAACTTTGGGAAGATGGGAAAGACCTGCTTTGGCATCTTAGGTCATCATGCCGCCTCGATGCGCCTGTGCCACAGAATGCTTACGCATGCAGGTAACGCGTATGTGCAAGAAAGCTCCTTGAAGCACTCTTGGGACTTGCGAGAATTTTGAAGAAAAGCCATCTTTAAATTGTTCTGTTCCAACACCACTTCCCTAGAGGTTATGATGATGGTGTGTCCCTGTATGTGATGGTGTGTCCCGGTATAGTGCAGTACTATGGAACACCGTGTAGCTAGGATGGCCCTACTCGGTCTCTCTTCTGGGGCCAGAAGGTGATCTGGAGGGAGCACATACTATGTTCGCGATGAAGACAAAAGTGCAAGGGGGCGGTCAGGATGTCTCCCAAGGCCCAGAGTCAAATTAGCAGGTTGTTACTTTTGTCCATATTTGATGAGCTAAAGTAGGCACAGTCTAGCTCAACACAAGTATCATTGGGGCATGGAGATGTATTCTGTCACTAGAGGGAGGAACACCAAAGTCAAGAGGCTGAGGGCGTGGCTGAAATGGAGGATTAAGAACTAGGGGAAATGTTGCAGTTCGCCATAGAGGGCAAAGATGTCGGCAAGGGAGCTGGCAACTTCACCCCTGGTGTAGATTGGGAGGGCTGAGAAAAGAAAACTCCAAGTGTATACTCGAACCCACTCCTCTGGGATTATGGGCACATCTGGTGGCTCTGGCTGGTAGGTACCTTCAGCTCTGGGCCCCGGGTGAGTGTGGGCCCTTTCAATTGTCTGCTGGGTTGCTGCTAGACAATAAATACCCTCCTCACGACTCCCACATCTATTCTTAGGCTTCTGGATGTTTGGATTGCAAGCATTTTCAGAAATGTGTCGTGGTCGACAGCGAGAAGCTGCCTCTATCCAGACAGTCTGTTTGGACTGTGAGGGTGTAGGTGGTGGAGAGAGCAAGCAATGGGGAGCAAGGCACCCATGTTAGATCTGGGCTCCTGGATTTCCAATGGGGCACCGCCCGCGTAGCACAGCTTACAAGCAAGATGGACAAGACACTCGGTCAGGTCGATCTTGGGCAGCAATTGTGTTCCCAACTCCTAAAATGTATGTTGATGAGGACCAAGAACAGCCAGAAGCAGAACAACGAGATGCGACAACTAAAATAGCAGGGGTTGTAGTCAGAGAACAATATATTCTCTATTTTGCACTGAAAAATTCTAAAAAAACAGGGCAGGTGTTTGGCCTAGTGATGAATATACTGCTTGGAACACCTACACCCCACATCCCAGTGCCTGGATTTGAGTCTCAGCTCTGCTCCCAATTCCAGCTGTCTGCTAGTGTGTATCCTGGGAGGCAGCAGGTGATGGCTCCAGTACTTGGACCCCTGCCGCACACGTGGAAGACCCGGATGGAGCTCATGGCTCCTGGCTTTGACTTGACCCCTCCCTGGCCACTGTAACCATTTCTGGAATGAAGCAGCAGATGGAAGATAGCTTTCTCTCTCGCTCGCTCTCGCTCTCGCTCTTGTTCTTCTCTCCCTCTCCTCCCCCTACCCCTGCTGTGGCCATTTGAGGACTAAAACAGGTACAATAGGTAGAAGATTGATAGCTCTCTATCTCTATATTTGCCGTTTGAATAAATAAATCTATTTTTAAAAAAGCAAGCCACAATCTGAAAGAAGATATTTGCTATGCATAAAACTGACCAAGTAGCTAGATTTTAGAACACAAAGAGTCCCTATTTCCTAAACAAAAGCCCCCTGCTTACAGCGCATTGACACGAAGTTAATCATAGGATCAATCCCAGTGGCAAGAAAGACCAGGAAATGTCTTTGTGCTAGGCTGCCATGCCCCAGACACAGATCAGAGAGCTCAGGCAGTGGATGGCAGCCAAGACAGAAGGAGAGGGGGAAAGATGAGCATGGCGTACTCACTTGGCCACAATATTGCTCGAGGGTTCTAGCTCACCCCGTTTGCTGGTCAACGAACGTATTTTGAAGAGCGTCTCTTAATTTTTTTGCTTTCTAATTCATCAACATCTGCTCTTATCTATTTCCTTTGTACTTTTTAAATGTTTATCCTGTAGATGTTTTATTGGCTTCTTGAGTCAGACACAGTTTATGTCCAGTCTTTTAGGACTTTTCAGACCTTGTCCACGTTTGACTTTTTTTTTTTTTGACAGGCAGAGTGGACAGTGAGGGAGAGACAGAGAGAAAGGTCTTCCTTTTGCCGTTGGTTCACCCTCCAATGGCCGCCGCGGTCGGCGCGCTGCGGCCGGCCCACCGCGCTTGTCCGATGGCAGGAGCCAGGTGCTTTTCCTGGTCTCCCCATGGGGTGCAGGGCCCAAGCACCTGGGCCATCCTCCACTGCACTCCCGGGCCACAGCAGAGGGCTGGCCTGGAAGAGGGGCAACCGGGACAGAATCCGGCGCCCCGACCGGGACTAGAACCCGGTGTGCCAGCGCCGCAAGGCGGAGGATTAGCCTGTTGAGCCACGGCGCCGGCCCACGTTTGACTTTTTCTTGTGAAATGATTTTAGACTTACAAAAGAGTCACAAAGAGTACAGAGAATTTCTGTCTCCTTCAAACAGCTTCCTCCAAAGTTAACTTCTTAAGTTTATTCTGGGAAATTGGTGTTTTGTACTTGAGATTTGTACACCTTTACGGCGCACAGTGCAACATTTATCCACAGCAGGCAATCAGCACCCCCACTTCCCCACCTTTCTCCCAGCTCCTCTCCTCGGGTTCTTATACAGCACATCATTCATGAGCATGACCGCTAGTCATCGCTGTGGTTTGCTACCTGCCACCGCACCTCCTCCTACCCCTCTGCCACACTTCCCTGTCTCCAGTAATCATGACTCTAAGTTCAGGTGGTGATTTCCAATTCCATTTTTCCATAACCATCTTGAAGCACATTTCTTTTTGGCAAGTGTAGAATAGTATTTGAACCAACATTTTCACTATAATGAGAATTACTCTTCAATGTTGATCCAAGTTCCCACAACCGAAGGTTTGGGGAAGTATCGCACTTTGTATTTTCTAGCACTTCTCATACACGGAAAAGGTTTTAAAAACATTTTGCTTGTTTTGTCTTATGCACTCTCCCAAATTCATCCACACTTTCCTTCCAAACCAATGTCAGGTTATCCCCAAAAAGGGGAAAACCTCCCAAAAAATGCACTAAAGTTCTGTAAAGAAAAAGCATATAATAAATTGCCTTACACAAACTTCAGAACATCTAAGTGCTTGCCAAGAGAGGTGCTTATTACCTGTCCTCGTTCTCATTCTCCTGGCCAGAGCCATCTGACATGTCACCCTCCAACTGGTGAGCTCCAATACGATTCAGTGAAGCAACATCCGCTATATGAAAGAGGCTGGAACTGTAATGGTATTTCTAGTCTCTTCCAGGATGAGTTCGTTTCGAGTTATAACTTCATCAGCAAGCTTTCGGTTAGAAATCCTTAACTCTTCTGGTGGTGACCAGATCTTTATGTCATAATCTATGCCACATGAGGCTAGAACGTTGTCCTGGAGTTGCGACGGCCTTTATAAACCATCATTACCAGTGGTCTTCTAACGATCCTTCTTTTCCCCACCTGAAGAACTCCTGAATGCGGGCAACAGCAGAGCGTCTATCACCAGGTCCTGCTCGATACCTTGCACCTGGGATCAGGACTGGGTCATCATCACTATCATCTGTGTCCTGAAGCGCAGCGACCCTGGCTGATGTTTCCTCATGAGCTGACGGCTCGATGGCTTCTGTTTGGGCCTGAGGCTCAGGATTGGTGAATTTGGATCGGAAGTACTCTCAGTGCTAGTCTGATCTGAAGTTTCTGGTTCCTTGCCTTTACGGACAAAGAGGACTCTTCTGGAACCTCACCAAAGCTACCAAGATTGAAGTTATTCCTTTCTCCCGAGTTGGAACCCAGGGGCTCAGTTGCAAATACATCTGATTGTGCTGCATCTGTACTGTTCCAATCTAGGTTTTCTGCAGATGTGTGCCTGTTAGGTCTTGAATAGTGTGGGGTTCTGGCTTTTTGTACCCCGAGAAAGGAGGGAGAAAAAGGAGACGGAGACCGACCTCAACAGAGACAGGTTGCTGTACTGGAAGCACAGAGGTTGGCAAGAGTCTGTTCCTGTGAAGAGACTGAGCTGGGTGCATTTGGGACTCAGGTTTCATCCTGTTAGGAGGGAATTGGGGAGAGGTGTAGAAGGCAGCTGGCAGAAGAGTAGGGGGCTCTTTGAAGTCTCTGGGAATTTCCCTCTCATCTGTTTCATAGGTGCCCTGTGCAGTTTATCTGTTTTTCCATTTGCAATGCAAGGAGTTGAGAAGGCCTGCTTAGGCACCAAGGCTCTCCACAAAAGGGAAGATGTGGGGGGGGGGCAGGGATAACGGGAGGAGGGGAAAGGTACATCAAGTCCTTTAGTGCCTTCTTGACATTTTGTCACGTGCTCTGATGATTCTTCAAAACTTGTTTCATTATCTGCTTCTGGTGGTGGTACAGAGCTCTGTGGGACCAGTGATTCCTTTGACCCGCGGATTTGCAATGGCTCCCATTTCCTCTAGAACTTGAGGCTGTACTGCTCCATTCATCTGTAAAGTTCGGTCTTACTGCGCTTGTGGTTGCTTCTTCTGTGCTGTAGGGCAAACTTAAAGCTGCTTCACCTGTCCCTGGATTGGGGCTCAGCTTTTCATTATTGTTACCCTGTTGCTTGTCAAGGGACATGGATCCGAGCTGTTACCCACAGAAGAAGGAGAATCTGACCCTCTCTAGGCTGGCTCCATGCTCCTGCAGGGCTCTGTGGTAGGGGGCCAGTACCAGCAGACTCTACAGGGTGCTGTCACTCTGAGCAGGAGTCAGCAACCCATGACTTCGGGGGACCAGACTGATGATGTGTGTGGTGCCTAGATGCCTCAGCAGACTGTCTCTGTTCGCTGTCTGGAGATGATAACAAAGAAGTAGAACGAGGGCTTTCTGTGGAAGATAAGGTCAAATGGGCTGGAGCTGATGCTGTGGAAGTCGTAGAAGGTTGAGGTACTTGATGAGAAGGAGTACCTACATCCATTGCAGTTTCACCCACTTCCAAATCCGGACTTGATGGGACAGTAGGAACAGTTGAAACATCTGACTGACTCCTTCCACGTCTGGGTCAAGATCTTCCTCGTCCTCGATTACTCTGTGCAGCTTCATTTGCTTCTCAAGCCATCTTGATAACATATCAGACATTCTCTGCATCGATGACACATTGGGACTTTGTTCTCCATCTCACTCTCTTTCACTCTCAGGCCTTGCTCTGGGTCCAGTATCTGACTAGTCACCATGAAGCCTCAAACGCTTAACTGGTGGCTGTCAGAACTCTTCTCTCTTCTGCAGAAGGAGTCTTACATTCTCGTGCTGTGTCATCTTTTGGATCAAAAAGGTATAGGTAATCTGAAGAGTAACTAACGAGAATCTCTTGGCCATCTTCACTGTAACACAGAGGTGTCATTCTGCAGGATTTATTATTGAGATGGGAAGGAATAAAACAGGCAACAATTCCAGTGGTTCCTCGCACTGCATAATTTGCTGTAACTCTTGTGCCCAGCATTCGGCCATCATGTCCTCATACTGAGTTATCAGAACAACCTACAGCAAGATAATATGGTATTGGTGAATGAAGAGCTATGGATGTGGCAGCATGGCGACAGTTGATCAAAATGTCATCTTTGCAATCTTCTTTTGTGCAGCTAGTTTTGATGTGTGTATCAAACCACCCCACTGTTCCGTCCTCATCACAAGGGAGGAAAGTGTAAGGGTCATTTGGTACAGTCATAATCTCATAAGTAGTTCCAGAATGGCACGCGAATTGGCACTATTACTTTCCACTTCTTGCTCAACATTGGTATAAAATACTACTCCATCTCCAGAGCAGGATACAATCTGCTTATCATCCGTACATGGTAAGAACTTTGCACTAGATATATTTGCTTGATGCCCTGAACCAATTGTCAAAACCTTTCTGCTGTAAGGATTACTAATTATTAACTTGGTGTCATTTGAGCCAGATAAAATACATTCTCCAGTGTCACTCCAACAGATTGTATCAACACAGCCATCGGGCACATTTAGAGTTGCTTCAGGTTTTGATTTCTGGATAAATTCTCTTCTTCTGGTACCATCCGCGGGCCAGGGCTTGTGGGCGCAGCGAGTTAGATGGCGGCCTCGGCGCCTCAGCCCCCGAAGACCGGCCCCGCCTGGGCCGGAACTCACTTCATACTCTCCTCCTCAGACTACTCCTACAGAACACCCAGAGATCAGCCTCGAAGCACAGTTGTGTTTGTGTACATATATGTGCGGGTGTGTGTTCATGTGCATGTGTGCAAGTGTGTGTGTGTGTGTGTGTGTGCAATTTGTAGCCTGGCATACGCATCCACGAATAAGCTACAGGATGCTTTGGAGGGAGGGCTTTAGTGTGCGCATCGTAGCCTATCCTATATCTTGCTTCGCAGTGTGCTTTCTACGCTCATTGCAATGCCCTTGAAATTTGGGTTAACACAGCCTCATCCATTCCTTTTCGCTGCTGCTTTGTAATTTGCTGGAGGAATAGTCTGTGTGGCATTTGCCCATTGCCTTACGGATGGAAATGTAGATTTTTCCTGTTGTTTCCTACCATTAGAACCCCAGGGCGTGAGTCCTTACAGACACCATGCACCAGGGTTTCCTCAGGAGAGGGACCTGGGAGTGAATCTGCTGGCCATAGAGGGAATGGCCATTTACAGTTTGAATTCTTTCTGTTCAAAGCAAGGCCCTGTCATCATCATGGACTCTGACGACAGAGTTGTCCACATGGTGCCCATCCGCACAGGGTACGCCCTCCCCTGGCTGGCCAGGACCTGACTGACTACCTCATGAATCTTCACAGAACATGGCTACAGCTTCACCACCAAGGCCCAGTGGGAAATCGTGCCCGACCTGAAGGAGAAACTGTGCTACGTCGCCCTGGACAGGGAGTGGGAGATGGCTGCAGCCATGTCCTCCTCCTGCCCCCATGAGAAGAGCGAGCGGCCCGTTGGCCAGCCAGGCGATCCCCATCAACGACAAAGGATTCTGCTGTCCCAGGGCACTCTTCCAGCCCTCTTTCCCGGGCATGGAGTCCCGTGGCAGCCACAAGACCACCTTCAAGTCCATCACAAAATGTGATATCGACATCCCCAAGGACCTGTACAGCAACACTGTGCTGCCTGGTGGCCCCACCAAGGACGCAGGCATCGCCAACAGGATGCAGATGGAGATCACTGCCCCGGCACCCAGCACCATGAAGGTAAAGGTGTGTGGGTGGCCTGTCACCAGAGCATGGCGCGGTGGGTGGGGGCATTGCCATGAAGGCGGCATTGACTAGAGCCGCTCCCTCCCTGTCCTCGCAGATCATCGAACCCCCTGAGCGCGAAGTACTCCATGTGGATGGGCGGTTCCATCCTGGACTCCTTGTCCACCTTCCAGCAGATGTGGATCACCTGTGGATCACCAAGCGGCAGTATGACGAGCAGGGCCCCTCCATCGTCCGACACAAATGCTTCTAAAAGGACTGTGAGCAGGTGCGTAGCATTTGCAACATGAGCTGATCCAGAAGGATGCATTTTCCCTGGCAAAAGCGAAGCTGGAATAAGCCTTTGAAAAGAAAGGTGTGCTGGAAGCTTGTATCTGATATCAGCACCGGATTGTAGAACTTGTTGCTGATTTTTTTTTTTTTTACTTTGTACTCAAGTTCACTCACTGTTCCCTTGATGTATGTTCGATGCCCTGTACACACTGTTTGATGTAAACCTTAGGCTGTGTGGCTCGGTCGCTACGTGGCTGCGGTGAGAAGTCCAGGTGCGCCTTGGTGGGTCTGCCTGACCACAGTCTGCAGCTCTGTGCAGGGTATTAATGCGGCAGAGCTGACAGTTCAGGATTCCTCAGAATGGCAAGAGTTGCTGAACCAGCTGTTCTTTCTGTCTCGCTGGTCTTGACAGAGGAGAGGGGCGGGTGTCCCAGCCTTGGGACCCAGTGTCCTTTCCTACTCATGTTTCCTGCCAGGTTGCACCTGCCTTGAGTTGGAAACGGTTTGCAGTTACACCTGTAAATTCATTTTTCCTCTTAAGTTATGTAAGGTTTCTGTACACCAATCTCAATTCTTTAAGACATGACAACAAAGTTGGGTTTGCTACTGTTAAGTAAGAACCTGAGGCCCCAGCAGCCCTCCTGTCAGGAGAAATGCGTGCTGCAGGCAAACAATCCAACAAACACAGCAAACAAAGCAAGGCCCTGGGCCCTGGGCCCAGGCCACTTTGTTTCAGTCCTGCTGCAGACACTGACAAGCTCCAGGGCTCTGGGCAAGTTGCTGACCCCCTCTGTACCTTTTTCCTCATCTAGAGACACCCATAACAGTACACACTTCAGACACAGGGTTCAATTTACAAACGGTAGCCTCTTGCATACCTTGTTTTGCAGCTTGCTTTCTACAGGCCTCGGGAGTCCGTTCATATGTGTTGGATAACATTTGCAGCGTTCAGAAGAAGGACAAGAGCTTAAGGAAGCAAACGGCTTGCTAT
The DNA here is from genome assembly GCA_949820135.1 of Sylvilagus floridanus. Taxonomy (NCBI): domain Eukaryota; kingdom Metazoa; phylum Chordata; class Mammalia; order Lagomorpha; family Leporidae; genus Sylvilagus; species Sylvilagus floridanus. The sequence continues at coordinate 1,193,544 of OX463223.1, forward strand.
CCACAGGTCCCACCACCTCACCCTGCCAAGTGGCTGCCCCAATTTACATGCCCACCAGCACTGCGCTAGACACCAGTTTCCTCATAACCGTGTGCTGCTACACTGCTTGTTTATTTTTCTTCATTTGAAAGGCAGAGTGACAGAGAGGGAGGGGGGAGGGAGGGAGGGAGGGATGAGGGGAGGGAGGGAAGGAGAAGGAGCTATCTGCTTTTATATTTTAAAGTTTATATTTAAGGAATACAATTTTCATAGCTACGACTTTAGGAATATGGTGGTTCCTCCCCATACCTACCCTCCCACCCCCAGTCCCGTCCTACCACCTACTCCCTCTCCCATTCGATTCTTCATTAAGATTCATCTTTAGTTATCCTTATGTATATCAAGTTAATTATCTTTATGTATTTAAAGTTAATTGAAGATGAATCTTAAGAATGGCATGGGAGAGGGAGTAGGAGATGGAATGGTGTGCGGGTAGGAGGGTGGTTATGGGGGGAAGAGCCGCTATAATCCAAAAGTTGTACTTTCAAAATTTATAGTTATTAAATACAAGTTTTCTATAAAAATCTTTATGTACAAAAGAGCAACTCTATACTAAGTAAGGATTTCAACAGTTTGCGCGCGCGCGCACACACACACACACACACACACACACTCACACTCACACAATGTAGAAAATACTGCTTGAGAACAAGTTTTGCAGTTAATTCTCATGGTACAACTCATTAAGGACAGAGGTCCTACACGGGGAGTAAGTGCACAGTGACTCCTGTTGTTAATTTAACAATAACACTCTGATTTAATTGTTAGCAATCACCCGAGGCTCTTGCCATGAGCTGCCAAGGCTATGGAAGCCTTTTGTGACCACAGACTCCATCAGTATTTGGATAAGGCCATAACTGAAGTGGAAGTTCTCTCCTCCCTTCAGAGAAATGTACATCCTTCTTTGGTGGCCGCTTCTTTCTGTGCGGGCCAGCCGCACCAGTCGAACGGAACCCGAGGGAGGGAGAGGGACCTAAAAGAGAGACAAGCGATTGCAGAGAATGGAGCCAAGACAACAAGGCTGATCAAGGCTCGTTTACTCCAATGTCTCGGTGGTATTTATACATAACCAGCACAAAGAAGCACAAAAGATAACAACATACGTAAGCAACTTATCGGGGCCTCCAGTGGCACAGCTAATTTTAACAGAGTGTTCTTGATTATCATCCTCCTTCAGGAAGGGAGTGTGTGTGTTCTTGATTATCATCTTCCTTCAGGATGGGAGTGTGTGACTTTCTTATCCCAAGAAATCCACAAGCCAAGACTGGCCTTGATTTGTCCAAAGGCTGCCTACACTTTCCACTAGAGTCTCACCCACGGAGGTCCTTCATGTAGAGCGTTTTTTGCCACAGTGTCTTTCCTTACCTTGCCTGAAGTGCTCCCCTGGGATTTTCACCCAGACCAGAATGCCTTAAGGGCTGATTCTGAGGTCAGGGTGTTACTTAAAGCGATTGTCATTCTATGAGTCTGCTGTGAGAACTGCTTCCCGTGTTGGACATCCCCTGCTTTTTAATTCTGTCTATTATTATTACCAGGCACGTGATGCTATTTATACGGTCTCTTTGACACTTCATCCTACCCATATGACAAGGAGCTATCTTCTAACCCCTGGATCACTTCCAAATGCCTGCCACAGCCCAGGCGGGGCTACACTGAAGCCCAGGATCAGGAACTCCACCCTGGTGTCCCCTGTGGGTAGCAGGGAACCAAGCACTTGGGCCCTCACCTGCCACCTTCCCAGACTGGTAGTTCAGGATGGGAAGTGGAGGAGCCAGGACTGGACCTGGCACTCCAAAATGGATGCGGGCTGGGCAAGCAGCAGCTTAACCCGCTGCACCAGAACGAGTACCAAAACTGCTCTACTCCTTAAGTTTCCGCAAGTATGAGGGTAGGTTGCAGCATCTGTGGGGGCCGGTGTCTGGGCCCAGCCGCCCAAGCCGCCACCAGGGACACTAGCCATCAAACAAGAGCGCCTGGTGCAGTCGAGTTCCTCTCTCTCTTTCTCCATCTCCTGTAACTCTCTGCCATCCAAATACGTAGATAAATCGTTTTTGTAGAGAGCAAGATTAAAAGATAAGCTTTTTTTGGGGGGTGGGGCGCAAACTCTTGAAATCCACACACAGTTTTCCATATCACACGCTTTCCAGGAAGTTCTGGAAGACACCCCTTATATTTGCATGAATCTCCCAGGTTTTGGTTGCATCAAAGCAGGTGTGTGTTTTCATGCCAGTGGCATGAACACTCTGGAAGCCACAGTGAGCCACTTCTGCAAGTGGCTCGAGGTTTCGGCTTGCACCTGCAGATCGCTGATGGTGAGCGCAGGAATTCCCTCTCCTCTGAGTTCCCTGGGGCGTGGTACCGACGGGGACCCGCAGTTCCAGTCCGGCAGGCAGAACTGTAGTGGCCACGAGCACTCGTTGACTTGCAGCACGAGCACTCGAGCACTCGTTGACTGGCAGCACGGGGTGCCTTTCCCGCCTCCACGGCCTGGGGGCCTGGGGCGTTCACCAAGCCGAAGGGACTTGCTAGCCACGCCTGCACAGAACCCCGTGCTCGCCCCTGCTGACAGGGAAGGGCGCTCTGCTCTTCGGCCCGGTGGTCAGTCGCCAATCGACCGCTCCCTCTCGCGGGCCGCAGCACGCCTCGTGTGGGTCATGGCGCTCAGCCTGGGCGGCCCCTTCCGCACTGCAGAGCCCCAGGCCCAAGCTTGGGCAGCTGGAGGGCGGGGCCGCCGGCTGGGAATCTGGAATTCGGCCCCTCCCACGGCGGGCCCCCAGGTCGCGGCGCTCGCTGCGCGCTCACTGGTCGCCCCCTCAAAGGGCGGCTACGAGGCGCGCGCTGATTGGCGGGCCGCAGAGCGTGTGCGCACTGCCCTCCGCTGGCGGCAGTCCGCCCCCTCAGACGGCTTCGACGACTGTGCGGGTGAGGATCGCGCCCTCTCTCCGTCAGCTTCGCTGTGCTTCTGGAGACATGAGCTCCTCGGCTGGGGATGAGGTGAGTGCCGGGGAGCGGGGCTCTGGGTCTGCGTCACCGGGAGGGTGGTGGTCGCGAAGAGCGGCGGCCCCGGCGAGGGCTTCTGACGGGCGTCGAGGGGGCCAAGGTGTTCCCTGGAGGCCGAGGGGCACGGGCGACAGCGGCCTGGCTGAGGACGCCCCCTCGGGATGGCAGAGATGAGGGCGGCCTGGGTGAGAGGTTGGGCGGGGCTGCCTCAGGAGGGCAGGGCAAGTGGCCTGGGTGCCCCCCCACCCACCCCCCCCGGGCACTGCCATCTCCTTCCTTCATCCCTGGGCGGGTCTGGGGAAGGGCAGGAACCGGAGAGGCGCCTGAAATCCCGCTGCGGGTCCCCAGGAGCCCGCTCCAGCCAGCCAGTGGCCGCCAGACCTAGAGCCTTCCAACCTGCCCTCAGAGGAAACCCCGAAGGCGCCGCTGCCGCCGCTGCCGCCGCTGCCGGCTGGGGAGGTCGTCCCCAGGGAAGGAAGCCCTGCCAAGTCCAGCGGCCCGGAGGACCCCGGAGACGCCGCCATGCGGGACGTCCTGGGGGAGCCAGGTGCTCTCTCAGCCTCTGTTCCCTTGCTTGGGGAGCTCAGAATCTCTGCTCCCCACAAGCCGCCGGCAAAGAAGACGGTGGAGTTGGTCAGCGGGAAGAGAGGCGGCAAGTCCAGCCGCGTGGCCCAGGCCTCTCCGAGCAAGGCCTCCCAGGAAAAGAAGGGCGTGGCTGGCAGTGTCCCCAAAGTCGTCCTGGGGAGGAAAGCCCAGGCCTATCTCTCCAAATTTCCCCTGGGCCTGGGAGCTTACCCTCTGGTCTCCGGCCTTCCAGCACTTGGGAGAGCTGAGAAAAATGCCGTGGCCCCCTGGGGCCCCAAACAGCCCAGGCACTATGCCGGGAAGAAGCCTGCGGCCAGCAGGACAAGGGAGCCTGACCTGGTGGCCCAAGAAGATGCCAACCGGCTCAGCCAGCCGGCCCCAAAGGGCCAAGTGAGTGGGGCACCCTCAGCCTCCCCATCTCTCCTCCCGCGGTTTCCTCTGCCCCACACGTGTTCCCAACACACACATCGCCCCACCCCTGCTCCCCTGCCCTCTGATGCCACTTTTAAAGGATCAAATGCTTCTGAGGTGCCAGGCACTCTTCTCAGCTCTTTCCTTGATGTCGGCCTCTTCCTGGCAGAGGGGCGGGGGAGGGGGCCCTGACAAGGAAGGGGCACTGGTCAACCCCTTCACGGCTGGGTGTTCCTCACTCCTGCTGTTTGCCCTGAAGTGGCCCTTGGCAGCCCCGGGAGAAAGTGCTGCAGAGATTCGGCTTTTGCGTCCCGTCTCTATAGCCTGCTTCACCCCAGCCCCGACACACACACGCACACGTGCACACACACGCACACACAAGCAGCCAGAAATTTCTGTTCTAGTTTCCAGCAAGCAGGTCAAGGCCGTCTCGCCTGTCTACGTGTCATGGAGTAGGGAGCAAGGGAGACTCCAAGACCAAGAGCTCTCGAGTTCCAGGAAGCGCACAGCTCCTGGCTATGGCCCAGGGAGATGTCAACGCCAGGGTGCCCCCACCGACAGGTCAGACGATTTGCCTGAAATGGAGGGGGCCCTGGAGAGGGAACGGGCTCCATCACTCCAAGTCCTCACCTTACACCCAAACCGCTCCTCCTGCTCAGACACCTCTGTGAGAAATGATGCAGGCTGGCAGGGCTGGCCTTAAGCCAGGGCGCCTGGGAAGGCTGGACCAGAGAGCCCTTCCTGCCTCTCTGCTCGGCCCAGGGAGCCCCATTGTGCGCTCTCTTTCAGACGACCATGGACCAGCTCATCACCCTCTGCGACAGAGAAGGAGGCAGCCACCGCCGGCAGTGCAATCCTGCCCTCGAGTAACACTCTCTAGGCTAAGCAGCGGGGTCTATGTCCCGGTTAAGCTCATTCCCCTCCCACCTCCCACCCTCCAGAAGAGAGAGCACCTCCTTCCCAACCGATGGCCCCTTTCCGGTTTAGCCGCTGGGCTTTGGGATGGGGTGGGGGTGGGTGCTTGGCAGTAAGGGCCAGAGGCGCGTGAGGAGAGGGAGGAGGTAAGAGCATACTGACCATGTTGCTTTCTCCCCTGTCTGCTGGGCTAGTGTCATGTGCTGCAGAGGGAAGTCAACAGACTGAAAGATCAACTTGGTAGGCTGGGTAGCAGGGGAAGACCAGGTGTCTTAGTGCACGGGCTGGGGCCGCGTGGGGCTGGGCTGAGGACGTAGGGGGCCACTTGGGACCACCATTCTTGTGGGATGGAGACTCTGGCAGGCCTGGCCCTGGAACCTTGTGCTCATTTATCTGGCTGTCTATACGTCCATCCTTCCATCCCCACCCACATAGAAATAACGTCCTTTGAACCACGTGTACGCTTCGCCAGGAAGTCCGGGAATCATGTTTTAGCCCGTTTGGAGACTCAGCATGTATTTTCTCTTTAACTGCTGCTTGACAGGCAGTGTACATGTTTTATCAGATTCTGGATGATTCTGTTCCTCACCAGAGTCTCAGAACTACTCGAGCACTATGTTCCAATCTGGAAAACTTGTCTCTCTTTAGCTTGAGTGAGTGGGTCATTCTCAGGGCTGGGGACTGCCAGTTTGAACGGGGTGTTGGGGTGGCTGAGTCAGTCCTGTCCCACAGGGTGAGGGAAGGGTTCCCACCTCCCTGCACCTGGAGAGTCTAGTTGTGCCTCTGTCTGTTGCAGCGGCCAAAGAGTGCCTTGATGACAAGTCTCAGATGCATTGAGGTGAGTGGGCCCCACCCCATGCCCTTTCATGGTCAGAGCCGTCTGGGAGGCCTGAGGGCTGCCACCCACTGGCGGCTACTGCCTGACTCTGCTTTCCTTTGTTGTTTGCATACAGTCTCCCCGTCTCTAGAAGCTGCTGGTACCTTTTGAGCCAGGGTCTACACCACACCAGTACCCCCTTCTACTTGTGTTTCATTGGAAGGCTCTGCTGTGCTGCTCTGCCAGGGTTTCCTGTCTTTCCCAAGATTCAGTTTGGCTTTTGTCCCCCAGTTCATTGCCACTTCTCATTAAAGTACTTCTCAGAGTTTGTAGTCTGCCTCTTCTCTGTCGGGGAGCCCTGCATTCACCTGGCCACGGTGACCAAGGGCTAGGGACCCATCACTCTGCCTTTATTTGCACTATGTTGTTCTTTTCATGTCTTCTCTTTCTCAGAGCTCCCATCCCCCACTGCTTACCCTGCAACACACACACACACACACACACACACACACACACACACACGCCATTAGCAGTAACACTCTACCCCCTTCCCGAACTCCACATGGGTTCTTTGCCATCTCCCCTGGCTTGAAGGAGTCTGTCCTTCCCCAGCAGTGATTACACAGGATACTTGAGCTTGTCTTTCCTCTACCCCAGGTCTGCTTCTCCTGGACTCGGCTTCCGCCGGTATCGCTTGGGGATGGGGACTCTTTTCCATGTGTGTGGACAGCTCAGCCAGAACCTGTGTGTGGTCCTCACTTCCCGTTTCACCGTCACTTGCCGCTTCTCCTTCCTCCCTCAGTTTCCGTAGAAGAGGGGAGGCAGGAGTCTCAGCACAGCGGTTTGTGGATCGAACGGGAGACGTGAATCTCTTGGTGACTGCAGCCCGACATGGGGGAAGTTTTCCAGAGGCAGAACTGTATGGTCGCGGAGTCAGGGGTTTCTTTCCTCTGTGCCCCAGCCGTGACTGCCACCACTAGACATCTGCCGAGGTCCCCCCAACCCACTGTGTCTGCCCCATGCCCGGCACACATGCTGCCTGCTGCCCCGTCGGCCTGCCTGCACATTGCTCCGTTGGACTTCACTGACATAACACGAGTTCAAATACAATGTGAACAGGAATTTCAAGTGGTGACAGCAGAGCGCTGGACAGAGTGTGGGGGCTTTCTGAGATCAGGGACCCATGCAGAGGTCACATGCCCAGGGCCCTGGCCCTGGACGCACCTGATGGCATGCAGTGACAAGACCGCGGTTACGTCTCCAGTGGGATGGCGAAGGCACGGTGAAAACCTGAAAGAGTTGTGTATCTAGAAGGGACAAGCAGAGGCTAGCTTCTCCAGTGCAATCTGAAGGTGACCAGAGGGAAGGATGGGACATACACTGCAGGCTGTGGTCCACAGCAGCAGACTGATTCCCTCTGAGCACCAGCCCCTGGACCTGTCCTCTGGGAAAGACTCATCCTCACAGCGTGCTCTGTAGCCACTGGCTTTGCCATCTGGGACTCTGTCCTTATTCATCCGCCCCCTGCCACACACCACTCCTGAAGTCAGCAGTAGAGAGGCTGCATGGTGTGGGCAGCAGCATGCTACTTACTGGTGCCAGTTTAGGGGCCCCCGTGGGGGTGCGTTGGAACGCTTGTTGGCTTTGGCAGACTTAGCCTGCAGTTTATGTGGCTCTGCAGATTGTTTGGCTTCCAGTCCGTTTTTAATCTTGAAGTCGCTCATCGTTACACTTGGTTTTAAGGTTGAAATCTCTCATCTTTTTGCTTTCTCTTGTCTTTGCTGGCCTGGGCCCCTCTCTGACAATGAATGGCACCCATCTGGAGGCCTTCTCAAGCAGTGAGCTTAAATGGGAAAACATCCTTGATGTGTTGTCCAATATGAAGTAATGCAATAACTAGTACTGAAACAGTATTTTTACACCTTGTGTCTCTGTGTGGGTGCAAACTGATGAAATCTTTACTTAGTATATACTGAATCGATCTTCTGTATATAAAGATAATTGCAAAGGATTAAAAAAAAACTCGGTGTTAATTTGGAAGTTGCATAAAAAATTAATCAATTTAAAACAAAATATCATGTAGGATCTCTGTCCTTAATGTGCTGTACAATGTGATTTAATGCTATAACTAGTACTCAAAGAGTATATTTCACTTTGTCTTGCTATGTGAGGGCAAATGGCTAAAATCTTTACTTAACACATACTAAACTGAGCTCCTGTATACAAAGAGAATTGGAAATTAACCTGGATGTGAATGAAAGGGGAGAGGGAGTGGGTAAGGGGGGAGGGTAGCGGGGGGGAGGGAAGGTATGGGAGGGGAAGCCATTGTAATCCATAAGTTGTACCTTGGAAATTTATATTCTAAATAAAAGTTAAAAAAAAATAAATGAGAAAACAACACTCTGAAGCTGTTTGCTCGGCCCCTGTAGTCAGTATCTGTTTCTCAGGAGGCTGATTCCAAACCGCCTTTACAAATTACGGACATTGGAGCAAGAGTTTGGCACGGTGATTGGGGTACAGCTTGGGCCACTTGCATCCTGGGTCAGGGAGCCTGGTTCAAGTCCCAGCTCAGCTTAGCTTCCAGCTGGTGCACACCCTTAGAAGGCAACAGATGATGGCTCACGTACTTGGCTCCCACCACCCAGGTGAAAGGCCCAGATGGAGTTCCTGGGCTCTTGGCTTTGTCCTGGCCAAGCCCTGGATGTTGTGGGCGTTTGGAGAGTGAACCAGTGGATGAAAGTCTCTCGCTTTCGCTCTCGCTCTCTTGTTCTTGCTCTCCCTCCCTTGCGCTCACTCTCCCTCCCTTGCGCTCACTCTCCCTCCCTCCCTTCCTCTCGCTGTCACTCTGCCATTCAAAAAGAAAACGGAAAATAAAATTTTAAAAAGTTGCTGGAATTGCAGCTTCAGAAGTGATTGGCTTTCTCAACCTGAAAGGGCCCAAATGATAAGACATTGCTCTCATTCGGCAGATCTGCCTGTAGACTGCTAGCTCAAGCCTGTGGGCCTCTTTCCCAAAGTGACAAGAAACTGCTAGCGCTTCCCCAGCACTGTGGTCATTTCCAACAGGGCACTTCAGTATTGGACAGCACGTCTGCCTTCCAAAGTCTTGCAGGAGGCAACGGTTTGATCAGTGTTATTGAGGAATAACTCACAAAGAACAGCGTGCATCCATTTAGAGTGTTTTTTTTTTTTTTAACAAATGCTGGCAAGGGTGTGGAGAAAAGGGAACTCCTATACACTGTTGGTGGGAATGGGGATTGGTGCAGTCATTGTGGAAATTGGTATGGAGGGCTCTAAAGAAATTAACCTTAGAACTGCTATATAAGGAAGCAATCACTCTAGCAAAGGAAAAGAAGTTGCCACCTTGGAAAGATACAGCAGTCCCACATTTGTCTCAGCCTTGTTCACAACGGCCAAGACATGGAAACAGCCTAAGTGTCCACCAAAGTAGTATTTTTTGCAACTTGAGTGTCCTTGTTGTTCCTTATTCACTATTGGTGCTATTTGTTTTAGAAGGTGGGAAAACCATTTAAAAGGAAACCCGTTCTACCTCAATGTCTTTAACTGCATGTTTTCCTGTTTGAAGAAAAGGTACTGTGTTTTTATTGAAAATTGAAGTATTTTACTTATTTGAGCTGAGGGAGAGGGAGACAGACAGACCTCTCCCATCTGCTGGTTCACTCCGCAAGTGGTCCTAACAGCCAGGGCTGGGCCAGGCTGAAGCCAGGAGCTGGGAACTCCATCAGGGTCTTCCAATTGGGTGGCAGGAGCCCAAGTGGTTGGGCCATCAACTGGTGCCTTCCCAGGTGCATTAGCAGGGCGTTGGATCAGAAGCAGAGCAGCTGGGACAAGGACCAGCCCATATCAGTCCCATATCAGTATGGGCCGCCGGAGTTTCCAGTGGCAGCTCAACTGCACTGCGCCATAACACAACCCCGTCCTCCATTTCTTTTGTTCCTCTGTTCCTACATCACTATCTTCTTTGGTGTTACATTGATATTTCTAGACCATTTTAATTCTTTCTTTTACCAATTTTTAAAGTTACTTTCTTATAAGTAGCCCTGGGGATAACAGATGTCCTCTTCTAACAATCTATTACAGATTTATGCCAATTTAATTTTAAAATAACATATAAAGTTTTTTAACTTTTATTTAGTAAATATAAATTTCCAAAGTACAGTTTAGGGATTACAATGGCTTCCCCCCCCCATAACTTCCTTCCCACTCGCACCCCTCCCATCTCCCACTCCCTCTCCCATTCCATTCACATCAAGATTTGTTTTCAATTATCTTTATATACAGAAGATCGATTTAGTATATATTAAGTAAAGATTTCATCAGTTTGCACCCACACAGAACATAAAGTGTAAAATACTGTTTGAGTACTGGTTATAGCATTAATTCACATTGGACAACACATTAAGGACAGAGATCCCACATGAGGAGTAAGTACACAGTGACTCCTGTTGTTGACTTAACAATCTGACACTCTTGTTTATGGCGTCAGTAATCTCCCTAGGCTCTAGTCATCAGTTGCCAAGGCTATGGAAGCCTTTTGAGTTCGCCAACTCCGATCTTATTTAGACAAGGTCATAGTCAAAGTGGAAGTTCTCTCCTCCCTTCAGAGAAAGGTACCTCCTTCTTTGATGGCCCCGTTCTTACTACTGGGATCTCACTCACAGAGATCTTTCATTTAGGTCCTCTTTTTTTTTTTTTTTTTTTTTTTTGCCAGAGTGTCTTGGCTTTCCAATAGCGTATAAAGTTTGCTCCTATATGGCCCCCGTACTTCCCTCCCTACGCTTGTGGTATTTTTAAACCACGTGCACATTACATGTTTCCACCGTATCAGTCCATCGACAGTTTTAGATTTACGGCTGTATGTAGTGGTTTTTCAAATCACCAGAGCAGAAAAGAGTTCTTAAAAAATAGAATACATTCTTTTATAACATGCTGCAGTGACTTTTCCATACTATTTTGTCTGTTTGTCTGTCTCTGTGTTTTCTTGGGCACTGAACATTTCCTATATCCTAGCGTGGCAGTGCTGGAAATCAGAATCTTCCCCTGTATAGGATCTGTTGTTATTGGAGCTGTTTCGTGCATTTGTGAATGAATCTTGTAAAGTGTGCATTCTTTGCTGTGCATGCCCAATGCAGTGTCTGCTTCATTAACTTAATGGTCCTGTAATGATCCGGCTGATACTTCTTCAGATTCTTAAGCCAGTATGTTTCCCAGCCTTTGTGTGTATTGGAGCACAATGCCCCCAGTCAGCCAGCCAGTTGATAACACTGCCGTAGCCATCACTTCCGCCTTGGGCAGAGCTTCAAGGGTAGGCAGAGCCAGGAGCTTTGGGCCTTCCCAGGACTTTGCTGAGCAGGGCCCCAGGCCTGTGGGGGTTTCTGTCTTTCTAGATTCCCGGGAGTATGTCTGAGCTTTGCAGAGCCCTCTGTAGCTATCACATTTCCTAGACTTTCTGTCTTTCTCAACTTCAGGGCTAGGCATTTTGTCCCAGTTGTTATTTACTGTCACCGGTGGCCATGATGGTAGACAGCTGCCTGTCTACCATCCTTCTGACACTTCTGACACCTTCTGACACTCCTCACCACACTGGTCAGGAAAGGCTGGGCTAGGTGAGCAATGACTCAGGCCAACCATAAAAAGAGCCTTTGGGTGCAGTCTTCCAGGGGACCAGCAGGCTGGTTGAATAATGGCCATTGTCTCAGAATGGGGCTTTGAAGGCTCTCCATACCTGCTCTACCCTCACCAGTGGTTCCCAGGTTCCTGGGAGCCACAAAGCCCAGCCAGGGCTCCTACGTCGTGACAGGACCCAAATAGTTGGGCCATCCCCTGCTGCCTCCCAGGGTGCACATTAGCAGGGAGCTGATATTAGGAGCAGAGTCAGAACTCTAACCCGAGCGCACCAATGTGGGATGTGGGCAACCCAAGAGGTGTCAATCCCTGAGCCCTGAGCAGGGCCTTCTCCGTCTTTGTGAGATGGTCCTGGTGGGCCTGCCTCCAGGGGACCTCTAGTGTCCTTTTCAATCAGCGCCCATCATGTGCAATTCTTTCCCTCAGTACAGTTGATTCTAAAGCCTGGCCTGCCCAGGGAGATGGAAGGAGCAGGTGGAAAATATGAAAGCGTTCCTGCCTCCCAAGGGCCCACACGGTTCCTCTCTAATAAGCCTTTCTGGGGATTGCCCTCCCGGGGCCCTCGAGTCCCTGAAGCATCTCGGTGTCTTCCTTGCAATGGTGGTCCCAGGCTCTTCTCGCAGCCGCCACTCCGCCTTGTATCCTCGGCTTCTGCTCTCCTGCTCTCCTAGATCAAGGCTCCAGGGAGGCCCCTGAGTGTGTCATACGGAATTTCCTGGTGAGAGGTGGGTGAAAAGCCAGCTGGTTCCTACAGGTGGTTCTGAAGCCAGCTGGGGAGGCTGGGTGCACACCTGGCTATGAGGAGCTGGGTCTTGGCAGCCTGCCTTCCCAGGAGTCAAGGCACTTTTGTTGCCTTTGTCCACTGGGCTGATGAAAGAACTCTGCCAAACTGTAGCCAGGAGCTAGCTGGGAGAAGGGGTTCCAGAGAACTCATGGACATCTCCAGGAGTCAAGATGAGACATCTGCAGCTTGCAGATCAGCTGACCCAGAAAGGAACAGAAATCTGGAGGCCCTGGGAGCGGGCAGTCACAGCTTGACCCTGTGTCAAAGCTGCACACCTCGAGTTGTGCAGTCTGCATGAGTGAATCGATAGTAGATATTTAGCACATGCACCTAGAGTCGTGTTTACCTGAGTGCCTGGGGGAAGAGCTCATGGTCTCGGTAGCCCTGGCCTGTGCAGGAGACCGGATGCAGCTGCGTGCCAGCGGCTCACAGGGCATCTTCAAATGCATGAAGACCTTTGCCCGTGCACAAGGGGCAGGGAAGGCGGGCTGCTGTCCACGCGAGCAGGCGGTAAGGAGCCGGAGAGGGATGTGGTATGTGCTTGAGGAGGAGGAGGAGGGTTCCATCCTCAAGAAGGTGCAGGAGGGAGACATGTGCTGGGGCAAAGGCTGCAAGAACAGGAGATTCGTGGCATAGGCATGGGCAGGGGCTGTAATTTGCACCAGGAAAACTGGCTCAGGCGTTCCCTCCGGGGGCACCCGGGGATGAGCAAAACCACTTCCCTGGCACAGGGGTGGGCAGGCAGAATCGAGGGAGACTGGCCCCCAGCATCATGGCCATCTTGTCTGAGTCTTGTGTCTGACCCGCTGTGTGGGGCACACGGACTACACAGCAGACCCCGCCTTGCCTCTGCTGCTTCTGCTGCTGCTGCGGAAGCCTCCTCACCTCCATCGGGGCACCTTTCTTCCCCGTCTGCACATTCCTTTGAAAGCATTTACAGTTTATGAATCCCCTCACGGAAAATCCACCCAGTCACGGCAGAGGAAGTCATGGCAGAATCTCCCCTCCTCTTCCTCTTAGCCAACCTCCAGCTCCGTTTTGGCCAGCACCAACACTGGCCTCCACAACCCCCTGCCTTGTGCATTCTGTCCTTGCCTCCCTCTCCCTCCTTCCCTGGGATCCTTTTCTTCTCCTACAGGCCATGCCTCTCCAGGCTGAGTTAAGGTTCATTCTCTTGGCATCGTGCAAGGAATCATAGTGCATGCCCATGCCAGTTGTTTGCCACCTCCCAAAGGGGTTCTGAATCCAAACGGCAAGATGGCACCTGCTCCAGTCGTGCACGTGCGGCGAGTCTTCCCCCAGTTTCTGTGCTAGGGACTGTTGCCTTTCCAGGGTGAGGGACACCCAAGTCCATTTGCTTCATCTGAAGTGCTTGGCTAGTCATGAATTTCCTGGTCCAGAAAGCTGGAGCATCATTAGTGATGGCTGTCCGTCCTCAGGCAGCCAGGAGCCAGGACCTCAATCCGGGTATTCCACGTCGGTGGCCGCGACCCAAGTACTTGGGCCGCTACCTGTTGGCATCAGCAGGAAGCTGGAACCAGGAGCGGAGCTGGGACTGGAACCCAGGCACTCTGAGATGGGATGTGTCATCTCAAGTGGCATCTGAACCACTATGCCAAATGCCCACCTTGGTTTCTCCCAACATTCCTTTCAGCCCTTCTGTCCTCCCTTCTGAGAATCAACAACATGTTTGTTGGTCTCCTCAATGATATCCCACAGGTCTCTCAGGCTCTGCTCATTTTTCTTCATTCTTTTCTCATCCTTCTCTGCCTGGATGACTTAAATTTACCTATCTTCCCGGTTTTAGTCATTTCTTCTGTCTGTTCAGATCGGCTGTTGAAGACAGCATTGTGTGCTCCTCACTTCACTTTTGGGACTTTCTGGCTCCGTAGTTGCTATTGGTTGCCTTTTTTATAACTCCTAGGGCACTGTTGATACTGCCATGTGTTGAGACTTTGTTCTCCGGATTTCTTCAAGTTTCTTTGCTTGGTGCCTCCTGTCCATCCTTAGGGAATCCCGGGGTAGGTACAAACAGACAAGCGCAGTTCCTTGAGAGCTAAGGCTTTGCTCCTCCTCCCTGAACCAAGAACCGCACTTGACTTGCAGGCTGCCATCTTCAAGGTTACTGCTGTGCTGGGGAGGGAGGGCTATGGGGCAAGGCTAAGTTGGAACACCAGAAAGTTCACCTACCCTGCTTAAGTCACCGTTGTCTTGATCCAGTGTTTGGCTGCTGGAAATCTTTGAGAGTTCTTGTGAGTTCTCACAAAGTGTACTCGCACAGTGTTTCGTCGCTTTTTGGTGTTTCTGTGGAGAGATGGGCCCTTGGAGCTTCCCTTTCTGCCATTTTTGTTATTCCTAGGTCTTTCCTTAAAGGGTGGAGGAGGCGCAGGCATTTGATGCAGAAATTAACACTTCACATGGAACATCCATGCCCCATAGCAGAGTGCCTGTGTTTGACTCCTAGCTCTGCTTCCAATTCCAGCTTCCAGCTAATGTATACCCTGGGAGGCAGGAGAAGACGGCTCAGGTACATGGGTCCCTGCCATCAATGTGGGAGACCTGGATTGAGTTCCTATCTCTTGGCCTAAATTTGGCCCAGCCCTGGCGCATGCTCTCTCTCTCTCTCTCTCTCTCTCTCTCTCTCTCTCTCTCTCTCTCTCTTCAAATTAATAAAAATAAGTAAATGTTGATGTTGAAAGAATGCAGGAAATGTTGGGTTGGCAAGTAGCATCAGGAGGAAGGACATGTCACAGACCCACCTCCCATCCTTGAGAGGAAAGGTGGGTTTTCCCTAGAAAGGAAAGGGCTGTGAGAAAGCAGTGTCCTCGGGGCCACAGCCTAGCCCCATTGAGGAGGAGGGTGGAGGATGCTTTGAGAAGGAATTTGTCATGCATGATGAGCTGCAGAGGACCCACAGAAAGGGTTGGGATGGGGGCAGCTTTGGGGGCAGAGTGTAATTTTGCCTGGGGCATTGGCTGTCCAGACACTGGTGCTTTGAGACGAGGCTGCAATTCCAGTCTCATCAGGGGTTTTAAAAATCAAGAAGGGATGCCAGGTTTTACGAGTTCCATTTAACATCCTTGAGATCTGGAATACTGTTTTTCTCCTCCCGTCACACAGTATGCTTAATTGCATCGGTAGGAATCATCATTCTGGTCATTCTTGGATTCCTGTTCGCTGTATTATACCTTGTAGATACTAACGGATTGGCTTTGCCTGTATTCGAGATTTTTGCTTCATCATTCTTTATGTGTGTGCTCTCTGGTTTTAGTTTTCGTGTTACGCTGGCTTGAGGAGGCCATGGGGTTCAGGAGTGAACCAGAGAGATGTTGTTCCTTCCCTTGCAGACTTTTAGTGTTTGAGGAGACATTTTTCATGTTTTAGGGAGGTAACAGTCTGATGGATTGAAATAATTGTTCTTAAAAGTCCCTGCATTAAAGGTGGGATGCGATTTATTTTTAAGTGGACATCCATGGACTCTTCGGAAATGGAACACTTGTATATGCATCCCCTTCCCCTTTTTGGGTCAATGTCTTTTAAGCCAGACTTTATTAAGTTTTCCATTTCATCAGATTTATAAGTGTACATCTCTCCATCTGGTGCAATCACACCTCATGGGCGTGTAGCCTGTGTGGAGTCCATGCCATGAGCAGGAGGAGAGACGAAGATAGAGAGACACGATTTTTAGATGCAGCCTATGGTGTGAGAAGGCTCTGCATATGAACCTCTGATTGTGCTTGTGTCTCAAACTTTGTCCAGCACAGAAACTCTGTTCAAGACCTATTAGAGTGAATGAGGTTGCCCATGCATGAGTGAATGATACCACACATGCATCGGTGAATGAGATTGCATAAGTATGGGTGAATGGGATCACACTTTTATGATTGAATGAGACTGCACATGTGTGTGTGAATGAGACCACATATGTGTAGGTGAATGAGACTGCACACAAAAATTTGAAGGAGACCACCTATGCAGGTGTTATGATCGCATACGTGTGGCTGAATGAGACTGCACATTTGTGGGTGAATGAGACCACACACATGTAGATGACAAGGACCACACATGTATAGGTGAATGAGACAGCACACATCAGTCTGAATGAGACGGCACACTCGAAGGTCAATGAGACCACTCCCATGTGAGTGAATGAAATCACACACTCATGGGTGAAAGAGACTGCACATGCATTGGTGAATGAGAGCACACATGTGTTTGTTAATGAGACTGCACATGTATGATTGATGAGATCACACATGTGTGGGTGAATGAAACCG
Organism: Sylvilagus floridanus; assembly: GCA_949820135.1. Classification (NCBI taxonomy): domain Eukaryota; kingdom Metazoa; phylum Chordata; class Mammalia; order Lagomorpha; family Leporidae; genus Sylvilagus; species Sylvilagus floridanus. Next base: position 1,210,018 of record OX463223.1, read on the forward strand.
CACCCGTGGGTGAATGAGACTGCACACAAGAGTGTGAATGAGACCACACACATGTAGGTGAATATGACTGCACATGTGTGGGTGAATCAGACTGCAGACAAGTGGGTGAATGAGACCACATGCATGTAGGAGAATATGACAGCTCATTTATGGGTGAAGGAGAAGGCACACATCAGTATGACTGAGACGGCATATGTGTGGGTGAATGAGACTGCACACTCGTGGGTGAAAGAGAATGCACATGTGTGGGTGAATGAGAGCCCTCAGGGTATTCCAGTCCCCACCTGCTTGCATCTTCCCCAGCCAAGGCACAGACCTCACAGGGCAGAGACACCATGTACCCACCACGCCCTGCCTCAGTTCCTGACCCCCTGACTATGTGTGCATAACCTATGGCTGTTTTAAACTGCTAATGTTTTGGGGGTAATTTCTTGTGTAGCTACAATAACTGGAGCAAATAGCATTTGCTACGACGGCAACACAAGAAAATCATGATTGCTAACACTTACGTGGCACTGAGTTTGTTATGGGTTTTTCTTCCAGGTACTTGTCTTAGAGACTCAATTGCTTCCCATGGTAACCCTGTTTGTGGTAAGATGTAAGTACTCTTACTCTCCCCACTCCCCAGACAACAAAGCCTAGGTCCAGGGCTGCTGGAGGATTGGTGCAAAGTCATGTGACTATTGTGGGGCTGCACCACACCCATGCATGTGTGGTATCATTCACTCATGCATGGGCAATCTCGTTCACTCCAATAGGTCTTTAACAGAGTTTCTGTGCTGGACAAAGCCGATTCCCGACCTTCTAGACTGATCAAAAGAAATTGATCAAAAGAAATCAGCCCTACCTCCCATCAGGAGAACGAACAGCAGTCACCTTTTAAAAAAGATTTATTTCTTTGAAAGACAGAGTTACAAAGTGAAGGAGAGAGAGAGAGAGAGAGAGAGAGAGAGAGAGAGGTCTGCAGTCCACTGGTTCACTCCCCAAATGGCAGCAACAGCCAATGCTGGGCCACCTGAAGCCAGGAGTCAGGAGCTTCTTCCCGGTCTCCAACGTGGGCACAGGGGCCCAAGCACCTGGGTCATCCTCCGCTGCTTTCCCAGGCACATTATCACGGAGCTGGATCGGAAGTGGAGCAGTCAGGATTTAAACTGACATCCATATAGGCAGCAGTTTTATCTGCTACACCACAAACCCAGCCACCAGCAATCACTTTTGAAAGGCACAAACAGGGATGGGAGGAATCTGTGGTCACTTTACAAGGCATCACAGTGACCATCACTAATTCTTTTCTTCATTATTTTATGGCACAGTCATATGGTTTATAGTATTTAAACTTTCTGAGAAAGTTTAAATCGGGTACTTCCGCATCTTTTTAAAAGGCAACCTTTTGCTAATTAAAATGGGAATTTTACTTTTTCAATTAAAGTCAGATAAAATTCCTAGATTTTGCTGTTCTGAGTTTATAGCAGAGTTCTGAATGGGCTTTGAGGATATGGAAAACTTGCTTATTGGGCTGTTTTGAAGGTCCCAGCTTGGGAACATTCACTAATTCCTGCAATTTCCAAATAAAGAATGTGACTTTTAAAAGTATTGCGTGTGGTGGACACATCAAATAAATGTGATGTTAAGTAGCATCAATGTGGCTTATAAGGTATCTGTGATGTTAATCCTATCTCATCTTCTGGAGTTTATGTGATTATGTCATACTGGAACATTCTCTGTCGACACAGAATATTTATTGCTTGGTGTTATAATACATTAAAATGATCAAGGGTCACAAAATGATATGTGTCCAGACTATTTTATCTGGAATCTTTACAGAGCATAGCACCCCAAGGTAGATTACTGTCATACCTTGTATATGCTGCCTGTCTCAATACTTGATGTAATGGATATTATAGCTTGTCACATAATCCAAGTTTACTCCCATGCTTGTAAATCTCTGAAACTTGGTTCTCTTTTTTTCTATTTCAAGCAGTGCTTTACTACTGTATTATACCCAAACTGTATCCATAATTTCACACAAAAATACAGGAATTTCTGGAATTACCATTGCATTGCAGGGCTTCGATTTTTATTTTGCACAGTTAACCTAGACCTAAAGCCATACCCCTAGCAAACACTGATTACATAAGGGAAAATACTTGAAACATTTACTAGATAATTGAAAGAAAAAAAGGGGTGGTCCATGACCTTATCTGTGGAATACAGAGTCAGGCAATTAAGATACATATATGCTTTCATTTTTCTAGTATGGAAATACCATCTTCATTTTCACTTGCAAATGACACTGGTGCATTGATGATTTTATTGATGATGTTGTGACTCTGTTATTCCTTTTTGACACACATAAAATATTTAATACAGCAGACTAGAGAATTGTCAATATCATTACATGGCTTCAGAAAATGTTTGGAATAAATTGGGAAGACAATAGATGACTAGAGTGCAAATTAAGTTTCTGCTGTCTTAGAAATATCTTGGTTTGCTTGAGACAAAAACTGGAAGTACTTTGTTCAGCAAAGGCACTAATTTATTTCTTTTCTTTTAAGATTTTATTTATTTATTTATTTGGGAGGTAGAGTTACAGACAGTGAGAGGGAGAGGCAGAGAGAAACGTCTTCCATTCATTGATTCACACCTTAAATGGCTGCAACAGCTGGAGCCTGGCTAATCCGAAGCCAGGAGTTTCTTCCGGGTATCCCATGCAGGTGCCATCTTCCACTGCTTTCCCAAGCAGCAGCAGAGAGCTAGATCATAAGAGGAGCAGCTGGCACTTGAATACCTCCTTACATGTCCCATCTCCAAATAGAGCCACACGGGGGTTAGGACTTTGACACGGGAATTTGGGAGGAGACAAAACAGTCCATCCACAGTACACATTAACCGATACCTGTAGAGACCACACCTGTCAACTGTCATGATACAAATGCATCATGAACTATGTGTGAGAGAGGGTGCGGTCAGCTTACAGGGGGGAGAGCTATTGATGGTCCTGAGAACATCAATGCAATGGTTTGTCTCTGCTCTGCTAGGATGAAGTTTCTTTCTGTCTTTATGGTCTCTGAGTGGACTGACTGCCTGTGATAACACATCCCATTCTGCTGCCATGCATATTAATCACTAAAAATGATTTCTAGCTTTGTGGAGACCTTCTGTGGATGGCAGGCGAGTTTTCTGAGAGAGAGAGCAGGGGTGGGGTGGGGTGAGGGAGAAAGAGCTTGAGCGAGTCCCTTACCCACTGGTTCTCTCTCCAAATGCCAGGAGTCTCTGCCCTAGAGAAAGTTGCTCAGCCTAGGGCCAGACTCAGGATGGGGCCTCACGCCCTTGTGCCACGTGAGCCGTCCCTGGAGGCACAAAGCGCTGCATGGCCTGCACCACCAAGGACAGCTGGTTGAGCAAGGAGGCTATGGGAATCTGAAGACCAGAGTTTTCGGCAGCTGTTCGGCTAAAAGGCAAGGGAAAGAGAAATCGCGTGAGAGGGGCTGAGGTCAAGCCCAGTGCCCTGAGTCCTGCCGCAGCCCCCGGCAGTCCTAGGGCCTGACCCTCCAGTGTGCGGCTCAGCAGGCCTGTCAGGTGTGGTAGTGACCACGCCCCCTCCTTCGACGTCACACGGAAATGTCTCCAGGTGTCCACCAGAGGGCGCCCTCTGCCAGAGACTAGCGCCGTCCCTGGCTGCCTGCCTGTACCGACCCCACGCCCCCGCCCCGGCCACCGCCTGCCCCTTCTAGAAGGTACCTGAGCAGCTGGCTGCCAATCACTGTGAGCTCCCTGCGGACCGCCCCTCTGAAGGGCCGGGCGCCTGGAGCCGGGCATCAGGGCAGTCCCTGCCTCCGTGGCGGACACGAACGACGCCGAAAGTCGGCTGCTGGGGATTCAGCTAAGGCAACTGAGGGCTCTGGCCCCCCGGGCCGCCCCCTCGGGCTAGCCGAGGCTCCTCAGCGTCTCCCGGCGCCAAGCTCGCCCACAGCACCCGCTCCCGCCATTTTGGCAGGTGCTCTCAGGCTACCTCCTCCAGCCACCGTCGGCTCCTCGACTCCTCTCTCTGTCCTCCGCCCCAGAGCGCTCCTTGCCTGCCCGAGGCCACCCTCGGCCCCGTCCCTCGGCCCGTCCCTCGGCCCGTCCCTCGGCCCAGGCACTCCGCCCTGGGGTGCGCCTTGCAAAGGATACAGCTCCTGCACCTGGCGCCCTGCCGCGGTGGACACCCGGGCCGAGGCCGAGGCCTCGCCACCCTGCCCTGCGGCCTGCGACGCCCCCTCGGCTCGAGGAGCGCCCGCCCCTCAGCAGGGCCCGCTGCTTCTGGGCCGGTCCAGCTGCTGGCCCCTTCCCGGCCGCCTGCGTCCCCGGCATCCTCTGAGCCGCTGTCAGGGGATGCATCGAGGCTCTCCTGCCTCCTGCCGCCCACGGCAAAGGCTTCCCGCCTCCCGGAGTCCGCTGAGGGACTGGGGCTCTGGGGCGAGCTTGGCGCCCAGCTCCGGACCTTCCACGGAACGCCACAGGGGTGAGCCCCTGACACCAGCTGGGCTGCGCAGGGTGCCTGCGCCACCAGGCCGGACCGAGTGGCCTCTCGGAACAGGGTTGGTTCCCTGCAAGCCCGCCGCGAGGCTGGGCTCGCGCCGGCCTCGCCTCACCTCACCGCCTGTCACCTGCCTTCCTTGAACTCTCCTTTCCTGGACCCCGTGCGCCCTGCCCCCGACTCCAGGGGGCACCCGGGAGACTTGCAGCCCGCACAGCGATTTGGGGGAGGGGGCCGCTGGGGCGGGGATTGGGCCTCTGCACAAGGCCAGGGACAGACTGGGAACGGGCAGGCTGGGCACGGGTCCTGTGGGCCGCACTGGACACTCCCTGGCGCTGAGTGGAGGGGGCATGGGCAAGAGAGACAATGACAGGAGAAGAGCATGAGGCCTTCGCGGCCTGCACTGGCTAGACCGGATAAGGCAGCCTGCGGGGAGCCGAGCAAGGGCCTGTTGCGGGGAGGACCAGTGGGAAAGGGACATGAGCATCCCTTCTGGGTGTGGGCGGGGGTCTCACTGCCAGTCTCTCCATGCCAAGTCACATACCTTATGTAGCAGTAGCTACCCGTGCCACCCAGGTGCATGCACGGAACCCCAAGAGCCCAGGTGACAGTCCTTGAAAATGACCAGGTGTTGTAGTGCTAGAGTTTGAGGTGATTCATGTACACAGGAGTGTGTGTGATTAAAAGTGTCCGAAATGGTAGCAGTGCCCAAGTTTCGGACAATTGAACACTCAGCTCTCAGGCGCCCACATGAGCTAGTGCCCCGCACCAGCACACTTCTCTCCCCATCACCTCTCGAGAGAATCCCTTTATTGATTTATTGTATTATTTACTGAACTATGTATTTGAAAGATTTACAGAAAGAAAGAGACCATCCATCTGCTGATACACTTCCCACATGGCTGCAGTGGTCGGGGCTGGGCCAGGCTGAAGCCAGCAACCAGGATTTTCTTCTGGGTGTCCCACGTGGATGTCAGGGACCCAAGCGCTTGGGGTCATCTGCTGCTGCTTTCCCAGGCACATGAGCAGGGAGCTGGATTGGAAGTGGGGCAGCCTGGACTCGAACCCATGCCCATATGGTATGCTGACACTGCAGGTGGAGGCTTAACCTTCTTGCCATAGTGCTGGCCCCATGTTCAACATTTTTACTTGTTAACCATTTCCACGTCTTTGTTTTGGAGAAGTGTTTGTTACTTGATTGGATTATTTGGACAGATTTTTTTTCTTCTTTGCCATTGATTTGTTTGAATTCCTGAAATTTTCTGAATATTATTCCCTTGTCAGAGGTATAGCTGGTAAGTATTTTCTCCCACTCTGTAAGTTGTCTCTTCACTCTGTTGATTGATGCTTTGGCTGCATAGACGCTTTTTAGTTTGAAGAAATCTCTTATGTAGTTTTGTTTTTGTTTCCTGTGCTTGTGGGATCAGATAAAAAAAAAATACAGCCTTACCCATTGTAAGGTCCTGAAGCTATTTCCCTGTGTTTTTGTTTCTCTTTTACACATTTCTTTCTTTATTGGAAAGGCAGAGTTACAGAAAGACAGAGAGAGAGAGTGAGAAAAAATCAGTCTTTCATCAGTTGGGTCCGTACACAAATGGCTGCAATGGCCAGAGATGGGCCATTCTGAAGCCAGGAGCCAGAGGCTTCCTCCAAGTCTCCTATGTGGGTGCAGGGACCCAAGTACTTGGGCCATTTTCTACTGCATTCCCCTGGTGTGTTAGTAGGGAGTGGAATTGGAAGTGGAGGAGCTAGGATTTGAACTGGCATCCATAGGGGATGCTGGTGCCACACGAGGCGGCCTCACCCACTACACTAAAGGGCCAGCACTTCCCCCTTTTACTTCTAGTAATTTTCTAGTTTCATGTCTTACATTTAGGTCTTTGATCCACTTTGTGTGGCATTCTGTACTTGGTGAGAGATAGGTTCTGGTTTCATTCTTCTGCCTGTGGCCATCCAATTTTCACAGCATCAATTGTTGGAAAGACTGTCTTTTCTCCAATGTATGTTCTCAGCACCTTTGTCAAAGACCCGTTGGCTGGAGAAGTGTGGGCTTGTATTCTGCTCCATTGGTCTGTGTTTCTGTTTTCACGCTAATACCATGCTGTCTTCATTGCTGTGCCTTCCTAGTGCATTTCAAAATCTGGTAGCGTAATGCCTCTTGCTTTATCCTTTCTTGATAATGCTATGGTTATTTGGAATCTTTTGTGATTCCATACACATCTTTTTTTTTTTGACAGACAGAGTGGACAGAGAGAGAGAGACAGAGAGAAAGGTCTTCCTTTTGCCGTTGGATCACCCTCCAATGGCTGCTGTGGCCAGCGCACTGCGCTGATCCAAAGCCAGGAGCCAGGTGCTTCTCCTGGTCTTCCATGTGGGTGCAGGGCCCAAGCACTTGGGCCATCCTCCACTGCACTCCCGGGCCACAGCCGAGAGCTCGCCTGGAAGAGGGGCAACTGGGACAGAATCCCGCGCCCTGACCGAGACTAGAACCTGGTGTGCCAGCGCCACAGGCAGAGGATTAGCCTATTGAGCCGTGGCACTGGCCTCCATACAAATCTTAGTAGCAGTCTGCCTAGTTCTGTGGCAAATGTCATAGGTATTGAACCAAGTTGCACATCATATATTATACATATTAATGATATTGATTCTTGCCCTTTATGTACACAGGATATCTTCCCACTTTTTGCGTCATCTTCAAATTCTTTAATCCATATTTTGTACTTTTCAATGTAGGTGTCTTTTACCCCTTTCTGGGTAAATTTGTAGGTTTCTTTAGTTATTAGAAATGGGATAGGCTTTTTGATTTCTTTTTCAGATTAGCTGTTGTTAGTGTACAATGATGCCACTACTAATGTTTGTACAATGACTGTAAATTGCAACTTTGCAGAATTTGTTTATTAATTTTAGCAGTTTCTGGTAGAGAATTTGGGGGTTCTATATATAAGATCATGTCATCTCTGAGCAGGGACGATATCATGTGGGGGGTTGTTTGCTCTTGTTTTTCTAATTAGTTAAAATATAGGGATAGTATGCTTCTTTGAGATCATTCTGCCTTTCTACAATTAGTTGAGGGGCTGACACTGTGGCATAGAATGTTAAGCATCCCACATGGGCACAGCTCAAGCCTGGCTGCTCTACTTCCAGTGCAGCTCCTTGCCAGTGTGCCTGGGATAGCAATGGAGGATGGCTCGAGTGCTTGGGCCCCTGCGCCCACATGGGAGACCTGGAAGAAGCCGCTGGCTCCTGGCTGCCTGGCCTAGTAGCCCTGGTTGCTGCAGCCATTTGGAGAGTGAGCCAGCGGATGGAAGATCTCTTTGTCTCGCTCTCTCTCTGCCTATCAGAGAAATAAATCTTTCTTTAAAATAAGAACAAAAGTTAGTAGAGAGTGGTTTCGTGTGGCCTAGCCCGTGATCTAATACTGAAGACTATCTCACGTGCTGTAGTAGAGGAAGTGTAGTCTGTAGGCGTTGAATGATCTGTACACGTCCATGAGGTCTAGGGTGTGGTTTAAGTTCTGTTTCTTCTGTCTGGGTATTCTGTCCATTGCTGAACGTGGTGTGTTATAGACCCCAACATGATTGTACTGGAGTCTATCTCTCTCTTTTGGTCATGTTAGTATTTTCATGAAGTATTTGGGCGCTCCAATATTGGGTGTACATATACTGAGAATTGCTATTTCCTCTTGCTGAACTGAACCCTGTATCATTATTTAATGGTCTTCCTTTTGCTGCTTTTTCATTTTAAAAATAGTTTATCCACTCTAAGTATAGCTAGTCTGGATTTCTTTTGGACCTCACTGACCAGGACATTTTATTCCATCCTTTCACTTTCAGAGTGTGTGTGTCCTTAAAGGTGAAGTGAGTTTCCTGTAAGCACATCCTGTGTATTATAAATAGGTTGTCTTCAAGCCCCCTAATTCTTGCTGCTGTTTGATTTATTCCACTATTGATGCTTTCTATCACACTTTTAATTTCCCTTAGTGTACTTTTCAGCTCAAGGATTTCTGTTGGATTTTATTTCAAAGTACTTCCAAACGTCTATCTCTCTAAGCCTCTGATAGACTATTAAATCATTTCCCTGTGTTCTCCTGATGTTCATGAATTTTCCCTAAAATAGCTATTTTGGGACCTTCATCCGAGCATTTGAAACGTTCAGTCCTAGTTGGTTGGTTTTGTTTGTCAAGATGACAATGGTATCCACAGAAATAGGTCGTCCCACCATAGCAGATCTCCCCACCTGAGTCTGGGGCCTGTCTAGAGGCTCTGTCTCTGAGCAGTAGCCTGAGGATTGAGGCCGCCTTTGAGCTTCATGTGGTGTGTCACCACATGAAGGCCTGGTACTGAGCCCCAAATCAATGTCCTGAGATCACTTTCCTGCCTACTTCCCAGCAACTGGCGTCTTTCCCTGCTATCTAGCAAAGGTTGGGGGAGGGGTGGTTGAGGCGATCCCTTGGCCATCTGGCTAAGGAGAGCCCAAAGGATCAGTCTTTCAGGTACTGACCTGGAGCGTGGCACTGTGCTGCACCAGAGCAGGCTGGTACGGGTGTCAAATCTATGATCTTAGGTACCTCTGCCTCCCCTGAGTCGGAAGTGAGCTTCCTCTCTCCATGCTGTGCTTCCTGGGATGGGAGAGGGTTGATGTGGCACCCTTCTTTCCTGCTTTCTTCAATATGTCTCCCCTCACTATGATAAGAAGCAGACACTATAGTCTCTCACCTGGCTTCCTCAGCTCTCTTAGTGATGGTGACCGGGGATCACTGTGAGTTTTTGTTCAAGTGGTTGTCTCTATGCAGAAGTGGGTCTTACTTTGTTGCCCTCTTGCACTGCTCCCCCCGCCCCCCGAATTTTAACATGCATCTCGGCCTCTCGCCTTCCTCACAGCACTGTGTACAGAGCAAACGTTTAACATTTTGGGGCCGGTGCTGTGGTACAACCTGTTAAAGAGCCCCAGCCTGCAGCCCTGGAGTCCCGTAAGGATGCCAGTTCCGGTCCCGGTTGCTCCACTCCCAATCCAGCTCCCTGCTTATGTGCCTGGGAAAGCAGCAGAGATGTCCCAAGCCCTTGTGCCCCTGCACTCATGTGGGAGACCCGAAAGAGGCTTCCGGCTCTAGCTTCTGAAGCCATTGTGAACATCAGCGGATGCAAGACCTCTCTCTCTGTCTCTACCTCTCTCTGTAACTCTTTCAAACAAAAAATAATTAAAAAGTTTAACATTTTGACATATTCCCATTTATATTTCCTTCGTCATTTGTGCTTTTAACTCTGTTGTATACAGAGCTCAGGGAGAGATTTTGATAATCTTGTGCATTATAGAGGCTCCTCCCATGGTTTCTTTCCTAAAATTAGATTAGGACCTTAGAGAAATGCTTCTGCTGCTGTCTATGGCTCTGTCAGCAAAAATGATCTTTTTTTTTTTTTTACAGGCAAAGTGGACAGTGTGAGTGAGAGAGAGAGAGACAGAGAGAAAAGTCTGCCTTTGCCGTTGGTTCACCCTACAATGTCTGCTGTGGCCGGCACGCTGCAGCCGGTGCACCACGCTGATCCTAAGGCAGGAGCCAGGTGCTTCTCCTGGTCTCCCATGGGGTGCAGGGCCCAAGCACTTGGGCCATCCTCCACTGCACTCCTGGGCCACAGCAGAGGGCTGGCCTGGAAGGGGAGCAACTGGGACAGAATCCAGCGCCCCGACCGGGACTAGAACCCAGTGTGCCAGCGCCGCTAGGCGGAGGATTAGCCTAGTGAGCCGTGGCGCTGGCCCAGCAAAAATGATCTTGATCTTCCTTCCATTGGCACCCCTGTAACATAGCCCAGGGATTAAGTCAGCTGTTGCCATCTGGAGGTTTGTAACAGTGACGATACTGATCTCTGGCTTTCTAGAAAAGGACACTTTTACACATAAGCAGAGTCTAGAGCCCCTTTCCAAGTAACACATGCATGCTTGGGCACACACACACACACACACACACACTGTGAAAATGCCTGATGGTATTCAAGTAGTGAAAGGCCATTAAGAACACTGCTGAGGGAAGTGGGGCAATGTAGATCTTCCGCAAGGCTTCAACACAGCCCCCTTAGCTTGGAGGAGATTTAGATATGATGTGCAGTAACAGTGATGCCTGGTGGGAAAGAAGGGAATGAGCCAGTGGAAAGAGTGGCCATGGGAAAGTCTTGGAGGCGACACCTGCTGTCTGCCATGTGACGCAGAAGTGCAACTGAACCAGAGGCATTTAAAAGAGGAGAAAAGTTCTTTAGGAAGCGCTCCCTTAAGGGGAGCTGGGGAAATGCCCCCCCCAACTTCCTCTAACTGCAGGAGTTGGGCCTCCTTGGCATCCTCCTCCCCCACCCATCAGAAGTGTCAGTTGTACATTATGATGTCTGAGGCATCTGAAGACTCCCATTGGCTGGGGGGCGCACCCTGCTGACCAATGAAAGCTGAGGTTGTGGGCTCTTCATTGTTGTGCAACGAGTATATTTAGAGAGGTCCAGAGCCCTAGCGCAGACCACTCTTGGTATAGCCATGGCTGAGCTGGATGAGCTTGAGGCACAGCAGCCAGAGGAAACCCTCAGTGATGATGAGGAACCAATGGCTGCAGTTGCCGGCCCATCAAGGCTAAGCATCACGGAGGGGACGGAAGAGAATATTCCTCTTGATCCCAACAACGAAGAGGTTGAAAAGGTCAGAACACTTCCCGTGGCCCTCTATCTCACCACTGACCCCCACCCCCACCCCGCCACCCCAAACTCCCCAGCCTCTCCTTGTTTGGACAAAGCCCTTCCTCGGCCCGCACCTCTTTTTAGAAAACCGTCCTTCCCGTTCACCTGTTCCCGTCTTGCCCCACACGCTGCCTCTGAACTAACATCCCGTCTGTGCTCCCTCTGTTTCTCTACAGTTGAGAAGAATCATGAAAAAAGTGAAGCTTGCCCTGCAACACAGCCCAAGACCCAAAACGGCGCCCAAGTCTCAAATAATCGTCATCTACCGCAGGGGGCTTAAGAAGAAGCAGGGACCGAAGGCGGACCAGGAACCCGAGTGCCTGAGTAAGTGGGTCTCTCCAAGCAATGCCTTGTGCATCAGAAATACTGAAGAGATGCAACTGGCCCGTGTCTCCGGAGGCAGCTCTGGAGACATCGCTAGCCCCGAAGACTCACTCTCATACCCATGATGTCAATAAAGTCAGAGGGCTCTAAAGCGCTGTGTCTGTATTTTTGTAAGCTCTCTGATGGCGGGGAGGAGGAAGGAGAGGTGGGTGTGGGAGAAGGGAGGAAGGTGAGGCCTGTAGGGCTGGGAGCCAGCAGACCTGGGGGAGGCGGACTGGGAGAGACGGACTGGGTAAGGCTGGGCGCAGAAGACGGCTTTCCCTGGACTCTTTTACCTGCCAGCCGGCAGGAAAGGCTTTGGTGTTGCTAGGAAATGGGCCGGGAAGGGGATAGAGGGGAGACATTGGGGATGAGAGTGCCAGAACCCAGAAGGGGAAATGTACCCTGCAGGTTTGTGGAGCAGCATGTAAAAAATGTCTGAGAGCCGATAAAGATGGATGAATAGACGGGAACTGCACTTACCTTGGCCACAGAAGACGACGGGAACAATAAGGGAGGATCCAGGAGAGAGGGAGGGAGAGAGAGACAGAGAGAGAGAAGAGAGACAGAGGAGGGGGAGGAGGAGGGAGAGGCAGAGAGGGAGAGGGACAAAGAGAAAGAGGGAGGAGGAGGGAGGACAGAGGAAGGGGAGGGAGAAGAATAGAGATACACAGTTGGAAGGGGGAGGGGGAGAGGAAGAGGGAGCTGGAGGGGGGTGGAGGATGGAGAGGTGGAGAGGGAGGGGGGAAGGCAGACGGGGGAGGGGGCGGGTACAGGGAGAGGGAGAGGCAGAGGGAGAAAGAGAAAGAGGGAGGGGGAGGGAGGAGAGGGGAAGGGGAGGGAGAAGGATAGAGATACACAGTTGGAAGGGGGAGAGGGAGAGGGAGCTGGAGGTGGGTGGAGGATGGAGAGGTGGAGAGGGAGGGGGGAAGGCAGACGGGGGAGGGGGCAGGTACAGGGAGAGGCAGAGGGAGAAAGAGAAAGAGGGAGGGGGAGGGAGGAGAGGGCAAGGGGAGGGAGAAGGATAGAGATACACAGTTGGAAGGGGGAGGGGGAGAGGGAGCTGGAGGGGGGTGGAGGATGGAGATGTGGAGAGGAAGGGGGGAAGGCAGACGGGGGAGGGGCGGGTACAGGGAGAGGGAGAGGCAGAGGGAGAAAGAGAAAGAGGGAGGGGGAGGGAGGAGAGGGGAAGGGGAGGGAGAAGAATAGAGATACACAGTTGGAAGGGGGAGAGGGAGAGGGAGCTGGAGGGGGGTGGAGGATGGAGAGGTGGAGAGGGAGGGGGGAAGGCAGATGGGGGAGGGGCGGGTACAGGGAGAGGGAGAGGCAGAGGGAGAAAGAGAAAGAGGGAGGGGGAGGGAGGAGAGGGGAAGGGGAGGGAGAAGGATAGAGATACACAGGTGGAAGGGGGAGGGTGAGAGGGAGAGGGAGCTGGAGGGGGTGGAGGATGGAGAGGTGGAGAGGGAGGGGGGAAGGCAGATGGGGGAGGGGCGGGTACAGGGAGAGGGAGAGGCAGAGGGAGAAAGAGGAAGAGGGAGGGGGAGGGAGGAGAGGGGAAGGGGAGGGAGAAGGATAGAGATACACAGTTGGAAGGGGGAGAGGGAGAGGGAGCTGGAGGGGGGTGGAGGATGGAGAGGTGGAGAGGGAGGGGGGAAGGCAGACGGGGGAGGGGCGGGTACAGGGAGAGGGAGAGGCAGAGGGAGAAAGAGAAAGAGGGAGGGGGAGGGAGGAGAGGGGAAGGGGAGGGAGAAGGATAGAGATACACAGTTGGAAGGGGGAGAGGGAGAGGGAGCTGGAGGTGGGTGGAGGATGGAGAGGTGGAGAGGGAGGGGGGAAGGCAGATGGGGGAGGGGCGGGTACAGGGAGAGGGAGAGGGAGAAAGAGAAAGAGGGAGGAGGAGGGAGGAGAGGGGAAGGGGAGGGAGAAGGATAGAGATACACAGTTGGAAGGGGGAGGGGGAGAGGGAGCTGGAGGGGGGTGGAGGATGGAGATGTGGAGAGGGAGGGGGGAAGGCAGACGGGGGAGGGGCGGGTACAGGGAGAGGGAGAGGCAGAGGGAGAAAGAGAAAGAGGGAGGGGGAGGGAGGAGAGGGGAAGGGGAGGGAGAAGAATAGAGATACACAGTTGGAAGGGGGAGAGGGAGAGGGAGCTGGAGGGGGGTGGAGGATGGAGAGGTGGAGAGGGAGGGGGGAAGGCAGATGGGGGAGGGGCGGGTACAGGGAGAGGGAGAGGCAGAGGGAGAAAGAGAAAGAGGGAGGGGGAGGGAGGAGAGGGGAAGGGGAGGGAGAAGGATAGAGATACACAGTTGGAAGGGGGAGAGGGAGAGGGAGCTGGAGGGGGGTGGAGGATGGAGAGGTGGAGAGGGAGGGGGGAAGGCAGACGGGGGAGGGGCGGGTACAGGGAGAGGGAGAGGCAGAGGGAGAAAGAAAGAGGGAGGGGGAGGGAGGAGAGGGGAAGGGGAGGGAGAAGAATAGAGATACACAGTTGGAAGGGGGAGAGGGAGAGGGAGCTGGAGGGGGGTGGAGGATGGAGAGGTGGAGAGGGAGGGGGGAAGGCAGACGGGGGAGGGGCGGGTACAGGGAGAGGGAGAGGCAGAGGGAGAAAGAGAAAGAGGGAGGAGGAGGGAGGAGAGGGGAAGGGGAGGGAGAAGGATAGAGATACACAGGTGGAAGGGGGAGGGTGAGAGGGAGAGGGAGCTGGAGGGGGGTGGAGGATGGAGAGGTGGAGAGGGAGGGGGGAAGGCAGACGGGGGAGGGGCGGGTACAGGGAGAGGGAGAGGCAGAGGGAGAAAGAGAAAGAGGGAGGGGGAGGGAGGAGAGGGGAAGGGGAGGGAGAAGGATAGAGATACACAGGTGGAAGGGGGAGGGTGAGAGGGAGAGGGAGCTGGAGGGGGTGGAGGATGGAGAGGTGGAGAGGGAGGGGGGAAGGCAGACGGGGGAGGAGGCGTGTACAGGGAGAGGGAGAGGCAGAGGGAGAAAGAGAAAGAGGGAGGGGGAGGGAGGAGAGGGGAAGGGGAGGGAGAAGGATAGAGATACACAGGTGGAAGGGGGAGGGTGAGAGGGAGAGGGAGCTTGAGAGAGAGAGAGGAGGAGGAGGAGGGAGAGGTGGCGAGGGAGAGGGAGTGGGGAGGTGTAGGGGGACAGTGAGATGGAGAGGGAGAAAGAGAGTGAGAGAGAAATCAAGAGAGAGAGGCGGGTGAGGAGGAGGGAGGCAGACGGTGACAAGGAGAGGGAGAGGAAGAAAGGGAGAGAGAGAGAAAGAGAGAGAGGGAGGGGGAGGGGGAGAGGTGGAGAGAGGGGGGAGTGGGACAGGGAGAGTGAGAAGGAGAGGGAGAGAGAAAGAGAGGAGAGAGGAGGGGGAGGAGGAGGGAGAGAGAGAGAGAGAGAGAGAGAGAGAGAGAGAGAGAGGAGAGAGAGAACATGCTGCAGCATCCACTCTGCCTGGCTCCTTCTTGGCTAGGGGGCTGCCCCCTGCTCGGCCCAGCTACATGAGAATCTCCCAGGGATCACTGACTTTTCATCTAGTTGGCTTTGCTCCAAGAAAGGAACCTACCTTGCCTCCCTCCATCCACAAGGCCCCAGACCTGGGCTTCTGAACTACCTTGTGCTTTAGGCAAGCGTAGGAGGCCCCTTCAATAACAGAGGCCACACAGCTGGAGCTAGGGCTCTTCCCAGGGAACTGAGCAGGCTGCCCTGAGTCCTGCAGCTGTGACACTACTGGGCACAAGCTCCACCAGCTACACTTGCTCACTCATGATCTAGGGACGTTCCCCTGGGCTTCTTGAGGCTCTGGGCCAGCAGTAGCCTGTACACAGTCCTGGAGGATCAGAGCCAAGGACGCCCCTTCTGCAGCTCCTAGCACAAGGTGCTGGGTGGCCAGGGCGCAGGCCCCAGCATCACCCTTGCATGTCCTGAAGCACCTGGGGACAGTCCCCTCTGTACACTGAATTCTGGGATTGTCACTGTTGGTGCTGCAACCCCTGGAGTGTGCCACACTCACCCGTGGCATCTAGAGGGCCTAGCCTATATTCCTCTGCTTCAGGCAGGTAACTGCCCGTCTGCAGTCCCTGGAATAGCTGGCATTCGCCTGTGAGTCCTTGTATCCTGGAGCTCCAGGTCTGTGACTCAGTACTACAGTTGTCGGAGTCACTGGGACATAGTTACTGCAGGACATAGGAAAGACCTTACTGCATGCCACTGCTCCAGACCCACATCTTTCAGTGCAATTTCCCCAGCACAATCTGTACTCACCCCAAGGGACCGGGGCAAGTTCCACTCAGCATTCCCGAGTGCTTGGACTAGGTCTTGTGCTGCTACACACCCCAGCATTCATCACACCCACCCAGCAGGAGGAAGGACCCAATCTCATCACACGGTCACGTGGCCATAGCAATCAGCGCGACGATCCCCGTCATCACTGAGGCTTGTCTGGTGGGACAAGGGGACAGCAGCGCAACACAGATAGAGATTTAAAGTGATGTCTTGGAAACAATTGGTGACTTGAATGAGAAAATCTATAAAGAGATAGAAATCATTAAAAACAACCAAACTCTCAAGCTGAAAACCCCAAGCAATGAAATAAAAAGATAAAGCAGGGAGCTTCAATTACAGAATAGACCATGCAGAAAAAAATTTTCTAATCTGGAGGACAAGACTTTTGATGTAAGCCAGTCACACAAAAATTTTACGAAAGAATTACCAAGAATGAAAAAACCTTCAGGTCCCTGTGTTGTAATACAGTGTTTTGAGACAAAGCCTGTGACACCAGCATCCCATATGGACCCCATTTCAGGTCCTGGATGCTCTACTTCCCATTCATATGCCTGACAATGCACCTGGGAAAGAAGCAAGTTCCTGGGCCCCTATCACCAAAGTGGGTGACCTGGATGGAGTTCACAGCTCCTGGCTTCAGCCTGGCCTAGCTTCAGCCATTGTAGCCATTTGGGGAGTGACCCAGAAGCTGGGGGATTCTCTCTCCTTCTCTGTAACTCTGCCTTTCTAATAAATAAATCATTAAAAATAAAAATTCTATGTGACATGTGGGATACGCTATGTGAACAAATGCTCATATTATAGGGAAACTCGATGGAGAAGAGAAGGAAACAGGCATCGAGAACCTGCTGAATGAAGTAGTAGTTGAGAAGCTGACAAGCCTTGAGAGAGATGTGGTTATCCAGATACAGGGGTCTCAAATGACCCTAAAGAGTCTGCAACAAACAATGACAAGAAAGACCTTCTCCCATACATATTATACTGAAATGGTCAAAAGTTAAGGATGAGAGATTTCTAAAGTCAGTGAGATAAAACATCAAGTTACATATAAAGGGAAACCAATTAGATAGCAGACTTCTCTGCAGAAATTCTATGGGCCAGAGAGTGAGATGATATATTCAAGGTCTTTTTTCATATGAAGATTTTGCTTATTTATTTGCAAGTTAGGTACAGAGAGAGAAAGAGATAGAAATAAGATCTTCCGTCTGCATGTTCATTCCCTAGGTAGCTGCAATGGGCAGGGCTGAGCCAGGCCAAACCTAGGAGCCTACATCCAGGAGCTTCTTCTAGATCTCCTACCTGGGTGACAGGGGCCCATACATTTGGGTCATCTTCCACTGCTTTCCCAGGCACATAATCAGGAAACTAGATCAGAAGTATGGTAAGGAGCTAGCTTGGTCTTACCCTATGTGTGTAACAGGGGCTGAAGAAAATGAGAAATTTTAAAGAAAATATATTGATGTGCATTGGAATAAGCAAACAAGTCCTGAAGGCAGCACCCAGCCTCTGGTCTGCCTATCCTAGTCCAAGGTGTACTTGCCTGTGTTTTATCAAAAGGAATTCACTGAACTGGGGGAGCAATACAGCTGGTCATACAAGGTCGTAATCACTGGTCTGAAGGAGTCTTGCTTCTCTAAAAGATAAGAACCTTGATGGCCAGTATTGTCTAGAGGGGTTTGTTTAGAGGCATTCCACATCCAAAAAGCCCCACTCACACTTTTCCAGGAGAGGGAGGAGGCAACAGGGACTCATTCTCATGTCCATAAAAACCCCAATCTGAATGCAGATTGGGCTCTCAGTCCTTTACTGAGACACCTCCTGTTCTATCAGGTATAGGGATTTTTGTCTTCAATTTTCTCAATGAACTATGCTAAAGTCGCCTTGTCATCTGTTCCTTAATTGGCCACATCATCGATAGAACAAGCTCCTGGAGTTCAAATCAGCGGTTGCAAAGAGCAGTGTCCTTAAGGGATGCTGGTGTTGCAAGTGCTGACTTTGCCCACTTTGCAACAATGTTAGCCACATATTCAAGGTCTTGAAAGAAAAAAATGCCCAACCAAGAGTATTATGTTCAGCAAAGCTATCCTTTATAGTTGAGAGAGAGTGGCTGGTGTTGTAGCACAGTGGATTAAGCTACCACCTGCAATGCCAAGATCCCATATCAGAGTGGTGGTTTGAGTTGCTCTGCTTCTGATCCAGCCCCTTGCTAATACATCTGGGAAGGCAGTGGAAGGTTGCCCAAGTCCTTGGGACCCTGGCACCCATATGACAGACCCAGGTGCAGTTCCTGGCTCCTGGCTTCAGCTTGGCTCATCCCTGGATATTGTGGCCATTTGGGGAGTAAAACAGTGGATGAGAGGATCTCTCTCTCTGTCTCTGTCTCTGTCTCTGTCTCTCTCTCTCTCCCTCCCTCCCTTTCAAATAAATAAATAGGTCCTTAAAAACAGAATTGAAGGAGAAAAAAGTATTTCCCTGATAAGCCAAAACTGGGAGAATTCACCACCACTAGATCAGCCTTACAAGGCATCCTGAAGTGAGTCCTGCTTTTTTTTTTTTAATAACGCTTTTATTTAAAGAATATAAATTTCCAAAATACAGCTTATAGATTACAATGGCTTCCCCCCCATAACTTCCCTCCCACCCGCAACCCTCCCCTTTCCAACTCCCTCTCCCCTTCCGTTCACATCAAGATTCATTTTCAATTCTCTTTATATACAGAAGGTCAATTTAGTACATATTAAGTAAAGATTTCAACAGTTTGCCCTCGCATAGCAACACAAAGTGAAAATACTGTTGGAGTACCTGTTATAGTATTAATTCACAATGTATAGCACGTTAAGGACAGAGATCCTACATGATATATATATTTTTAAATTGATTAATTTTCTATGCAATTTCCAATTTAACACCAAGATTTTTTAATCATTTGCAATTATCTTTATATACAGAAGATCGATTCAGTATATACCATGTAAAGATTTCATCAGTTTGCACCCACACAGAAACACAAAGTGTAAAAATACTAGTAATAGCATTATGTCACATTGGATAACACATTAAGGACAGATCCATCATGAGACGTAAGTACACAGTGACTCCTGATGTTGATTTAACAATTTGACACTCTTGTTTATGGCGTCAGTAATCTCCCTAGGCTCTAGTCATGAGTTGCCGAGGCTATGGAAGTCTTTATTTTTATTTTTATTTTTTTATTTTTTTATTTTATTTAGGATATAAATTTCCAAGGTATGACTTATGGATTACAATGGGTTTCCCCCCATATTTTCCCTCTCCCCCCGCAACCCTCCCCCCTTGCCCGCTCCTTCCACCCTTTCGTTCACGTCCAGATTCGTTTTCAATTTTCTTTGTATACATGTGATCAATTTAGCATGTGTTAAGTAATGAATTCGTCCCTTTGCCCTCATATAGTCACACAAAGTGGAATCTACTCTTTGAGTTCTCGTTTTAGCGTTGAGTCACTATGGAAGTCTTTAGGGTTCGCCGACTTTGATCTTATTCCGACAGGGTCATAGTCAAAGTGGAAGTTCTCTCCTCCCTTCAGAGAAAGGTACCTCCTTCTTTGATGGCCCCGTTCTTTCCACTGGGATCTCACTCGCAGAGATCTTTCATTTAGGTCTTCTTTTTTTTGTTTTTCAGAGTGTCTTGGCTTTCCATGCCTAAAATATTCTCATGAGTCCTGCTTTTGAAGTAATCATCATGAAAACACATGAGAGTACCAAATTCACTGACACAGCAGGTGAAATCAGTAACCAATGAACAAAATGACAGGAGTTAGTTCTCATCTATCCATACTAACCTTGAATGTAAATGGATTAAATTCTGCACTCAAAAGTTGTAAGTTGGCTTAATGACAAAGAAAAAAAAAATAAGACCCAACTATATTTTGCCCATGAGAAATGCACTTCACAGGAAAAGATGCTCAGACAGAAAGTCAAGGACTGGAAAGAGATATGCCATGCAAGTGAAGACCAACACTGAGCTGGTGTAGCTGTACTCATATCAGATAAAACAGACTTTAAGTCAAAAACTGTAAAAAGAGAGAAAAGGGAACATTATATATTGATAAAAGGATCAATTCAGCAAGAAGAGATAACAATCATATATGCACCCAACCCAAGACCATACAGATATATATAGGAAGACATAGGGAGACATAGACTCCAATACAATAATAGTGGGTGACTTCAACACCCCGTTGTCATCAGTGAACCAATCCATCTAGACAGAAAATCAATAATGATACATCATACATCAGAATTGAACCATAGAGTTGAGCAACTGGACCTAAGCTACAGAATACACATTCTTCTCCTCAGCACATGGAACATTTTCTAGGATTGACCACATATTAAGGCACAAATCAAGTCTCAGCGAACGTTAAAATATTGAAATCATATCTTGTATCTTCTCGGGTCATAAAGGACTAAAACTAGAAATCAGCAACAAGAATAAGAGAACGCTTATATATACATGGAAAATTAAACAATATGCTACGGAATGAACAGTGGGTCACTGAAGGACTTTAAAAGAAAATCAGCAACTTCCCTCCATCTGTGTGTGGTAGTTCCTGGGAGGCCGTGGCCCTCGCATGTGTGTTTCCTGACAGACCAGGGTCTGTGTGTGTGCTGTTTCTTGGGAAGCCATGCGCCTTTGTCTGTTGTTTCTTGGGAGGCCAGGGTCTGTGTGTGTGCTGTTCTCAGGGAGGCCAGGGTCGTTGCCTGTGTCGTTTCCTGGGATACCAGGATCTGCGCATGTGTTCTGTTTCCTGGGAGACCATGCGTCTTCCCCATATTGTTTCCTGGGAGACCAGGATGTGTGCTGTTTCCTGGGAGGCCATGATCCTTGCCTGTGGGCTCCCTGGGAGACCAGGGTCTTCATGTGTGCTGTTTCGTGGGAGGCCATGTTCCTTATCCGTATTGCTTCCTGAGAAGGCAGGGTCTGCATGGGTGCTGTTTCCTGGGAGACCATGTATCTTGCCTGTGTTGTTTCCTAGGAGACCAAGGACTGCCAGAGTTGTTTTATGAGAAACCAGGGTCTTCATGTGTGCTGTTTCGTGGGAGGCCATGTTCCTTGCCTGTCTTGTTTCCTGTGATGCCAGAGTCTGCCAGTGTGCTGTTTCCTGGGAGGCAAGGTTCCCATGTGTTTTGTTGTCTTGGAAGCCAGCATTTCCATGTGTGTTTCCTGGCAGGCCAGTTTCTGTGAGAGTGTTGTTTGCTGGCTAGCCAATGACTATGCATGTGTTGTTTCCTGGAAGGCCGTGTTCCTTCTCTGTGCTGTTTCCTGCGAAGACAGGGCCCTTGCATGTGCTCTTTGCTGGCAGGTTAGGGTCTATGTGTATTCTGTTTCCTGGGCTGTCAGGGTCCCCAGCCGCGCTGCTTCCTGGCATGCCAGGTTGTGTACGTGCTGTTCCCTGGTGGGCTAGCGTCTGTGAGCATGTTCTTTCACAGGAGGCCAAGGTGTGTGTGTGTGCTGTTGCCAGGGTTTGTGTGTGTGTCGTTTCCTGGGAGGAAAGAGTATCCTCACGCGCTGTTTCCTGGGAGGCCAGGGTCTGCATGTGTGTCGTTTCCTGGGAGGCCAGGTTCTGTGGTGTGTTGTCCCCTGGGATGCCCATGTCTATGTGTCTGCTGTTTTCTGTGAGACAAAGTAGTATGCATGTATTTTTCCCCCAAGAGGCCAATTTCCATGAAGGTGCTGCTTGTAGGAAAGCCAGTGTCTGTTCATGTGTTGTTACCTGGGATTGCAGAATCTATGCTCTCCAAGAGGCAGCATCCATGCATGTGTTGTTTCCTGGGAGGCCAGGTTCCATGCATGTGTTCTTCCACGAGAGACCAGGATCTGTATGTCACTTGGTTTCAGGGATACTACTTTTCCTCCTTTAACTCAAATATCCCTTACAAAGGACAGGACCCATAGGGCATCACAACTGGCCAGACCTTGGGCTGTCATTTTAGGGCTATGGCCAATAACAGGCCCCTCTGTACATATGGACTATTTCCATATGGACTCTTGGACTATTTCCAGTGGTGTGGCCATCTTGCTTGGCCCAAGGTAGCAGCAGTTTCCTATGCAAGCCACCTTTAGAGGTAAAGAACTCAGGGATCTGTTGCCTTTATGGTACCCAAATTATGGGGCTAAGTATTACATTTCTCTACACATGCTAAAACCACAATACAACACCTTACCAGGACATTCATTTTCTCCACCCGAGTATCAGACACCTGTAACGATGACCAAGGAACTCATTTCACACCTCAGAATACTATACACGGGGCCAACACTGTGACACAACAGGTTAAACTGCTGTTTGCAGTGCTGGAATTCCATATGGGCGCTGGTTCTAGTCCCAGCTGCTCCACTTCCAATCCAGCTCCATGCTAATGTGCCTGGGAAAGCAGTAGAAGGTGGCCCAAGTGCTTGGGCCCATGCACCAATGTGGGAGACCCAGAAGCAGCTCGTGGCTCCTGGCTTTGGCCTGGCCCAGCCCAGACCATTGCTACCATTTGGGGAGTGAACCAGCAAATGGAAGATATTCATTCTCTCTCTTGCTCTGGCTCTGGCTCTTGCTCTCACTCTCTCTCTCCCTCCCTCCCTCACTTCTTCTTTATCTATAACTCTGACTTTCAAATGAGTAAATGCATCTTTTAAAAAAGAGTACAATACCTCTGTCTATAAAATCAAACTAAAAATAAACCCTAATGAAGAAGGGGATGGGGGAGGGAACTGGGATGGGAGTCGGAGAAGGAAGGTGAGAATGGGGGAAAGAACCACTATATTCCTACAGTTGTACCTATGAAAAAATGCATTCATTAAACAAAAACTTTAAAATAAAAAAGAGTACAATACACAAGGCTGGGGTCTTGAACCAGATGTGCTGTGGGACTTGTCCTCATGTTGCAGGCCTCAGGCTGCAATCTCCAAAGAGCAGCATCATGTGTCCTTTAGCCTCAAATCCACATAAATGAATGAAGACACTTTTCAATTACAGGAAGTATGGCAAATTAGTCCAATATCAGAGTGAATCATAATAGTATGACTTGGCAAATTTGATGTCTGACTGCAGATAGCTCTCAGGCCCCACTTCTCCCATTTCTCCTTCTTCCCCACATGCGGGCAAGCTGGTAAGGAACCATGGCAGGAAGCTGAAAACATGCAAGTAGCAGCCCAGGAATGGGAAAACCTCATCTCATTCCCACTACCTCACCACCACAAAACCCCAAGGCACTTACTCTGCTTCTCTGGCTCTCAGAAGCCATTCTTGAACCTGCTCAGGAGCCAGTCCAGCTTCTCCCTGGAAAGTCTCATTTTGTGAGTAACAAACCTTTCCTTTCCTCTTGGACATCAGACACAGTGTTTGTACCAAGTTTGGAGTGGAAGAGTTCACCCTGCTTCTGTGGAGTGACTACAATAGCAAGCTTACTTACTTCATGGAAGCCTGATAAATGGAAAGAAGCACATGGGTATGGTACACTGCCAAAGATACAGGTGTTTCAAGAAATAAAATGTGTGTAGTGTGGGTCAACCATAGTTGTAATCACTGGCACAAAAAATAAAACCAGTCCTGCCATCAGGAGATGACGTGTTCATGGGAGGGTGGGTGGTTGAGCATGAGAGTTGGGGGAAGCTTTCATAGCTGGAAGTTGCGGAGACATCTCTGAGGAGTTGACATTTGAGCTGAGACCTGAACAGTGAGAAGGAATGAGCAGCATAAAGAGTCTCAAAGACAGAACTGTAGGTAGAAGGAACAGCAAGTAGCAATGTCATGCATGAGGCAAGAATGAGGACAGTGTATCCAGAAAGAGCAGAGGCACCAGTGTGAATGGAGCAGTGACAGGGACAGAGTAGAGACAGATGGCTGACTCTGACGAGGATGGCAGAGACGGAATCACATGGGGCATGCCAAGAAATGAGCACTTTTATCATGCAGGTGGAAATTAGAGATACAAAGCAGGCAAAGAAACATTGGTGTGGATTCAAACCCAGCTCTGAGCAGCCTTCCCATTGCCTTAAGGAAGCCACTCTAGGAGCAGGCATTTGGCACATGCAGAAAGCCACCACATGGGACAGAAGCCAGAGGGCAAGCCAACGCTCAAAGCTGCTTTCTCCTGTCCCCTGTGTCCAGCCCTGGGGAGATCTGTGCTCCCTGGAAGGCAGCACACGGATAAACATTGAGGGAGGTGAGATTTTGCATGTTCCTCCTTTCCCCACTGCAGCAGCCCCGTCTTCTGACAGGTCTGACAGGCCATGCCGGTTCCCTCTTGTTTTGTTGATTTTTCCTGAGATCCTGAGTCTCCACCCTGACTGACATCAGACTTTAGTGGGAATTTAAGAGGATGAGCATGGGGACCTGTCCCCTGAGTGTTCCAGTGACCCAGTCTAGAGTCCTTAAGGACAAGGGGGGAGGGAGGCTTGATAATGTTGCAAAGCCATGGATTGTTTGGTTCCCCGCCACGAGCACTGTAAAACTTGCAGTATTCCCAAGCTTGCTTCCTGACCAAAGTCTATGTAATGTAAAACACTGGAAAGAGAGCTCAGAAAAGAAAAGATTTCTAAAGACCCACCAAGATTTTAAGTAGTTTCAAATCATCAGACCCACATGTAGTTGTGATTTTAGGAAGGGAAATGAGTTTGTCGTCTGTCTTCTTTTTTTTTTTTTTTGACAGGCAGAGAGAGAGAGAGAGAGAGAAAGGTCTTCCATTTGCCGTTGGTTCACCCTCCAATGGCCACCGCGGCCGGCACGCTGCAGTGGGCTCACTGCGCTGATCCGATGGCAGGAGCCAGGTGCTTATCCTGGTCTCCCATGGGGTGCAGTTCCTTGAGGACTTGGGCCATCCTCCAATGCACTCCCAGGCCACAGCAGAGAGCTGGACTGGAAGAGGAGCAACCGGGACAGAATTCAGCGCTCTGACCAGGACTAGAACCCGGGGTGCCGGCGCCGCAGGCGGAGGATTTAGCCTAGTGAGCCGCAGCGCCGGCCTTTCTTCTGTCTTAAGAGCATCTCTCTGAGAGGATCTCTGACTGAACTCTTTCACAAAACCAAGCCATTACTTGGCCATCTTATCAGCAGGAACTTCTTGGATGTCCTTGGCACTGGAGCATGGCAGCTCTCAGCCCAGATTCTGGTGGGTTTGCAGGCTGTGACAGACTGGGCAAGCCCTGCTCTTTGCTGCAGAGACCAGCCAGGCGCTCTGAGCTGCCTGGAGAAAGGAGGGCCATGGCTGCCTTTGTTTTCTTTTAACCTTTGGGGAAAGGTGCTGTGAGGCAGTGGCTTTTCCTGCCACCTTTCTGTAGGGTAGCACCGTGTTTTCCTGAAGTGACAGCATCTGCTGCTCCTCCAGCTGAAGATGTTTTTGCACCATGTGGATTAGCAAACTGTATCCTTAGCCTGATGCTTGAAAGGCACATTTTGCTGTACAACGTGATTTAAAGCTACAGCTAGTACTCAAAGAGTATATTTCACTCTATGATGCTATGTGAGGGCAAATGGTTTAAAATCTTTTCTTAACACATACTAAACTGAGTTCCTGTATACAAAGAGAATTGAAAATGAATCTGAATGTGAATGAAAGGGGAGAGGGAGTGGGTAAGGGGGAAGGGTAGCGGGGAGGGGAGGGGAGGGGAGGTAGGGGTGTGGAAGCCATTGCAATCCACAAGTTGTACCTTGGAAATTTATATTCTAAATAAAAAAAATTTTATTTAAAAAAAAAGAAAGGCACATTTATCATTACCTTGAAAACCTCATCAATTCCAAGTTTATTTTAGTTCTCTCTTGTTGCCCTTCCAAAAACCCGAGTTGAAGACAACAGTTTTTTTCATTATATGCCTGGCTGTGACCTTTTAAAAACAAATGAAAGGAAAGACATGTTATAGCTCATGTTGGAGGAGGCCTGTCATCTCCTGGGGCTCAGCCTTGAGCGCCCACCCGTAACACTCGGTGTGGCTGGCACTGCTTCCTGTAGTCCACTTGACAGTGTAGGTGGTTTTGGTTAGGGATCAAGTTTAGGACCTAAGGACCCTGGAGAAGCGCCGAGGGTGTTCTGTGAGTAGTGTCCTTGCGCAATATTTTCTCCTTGAGGGAGGAAGTGAAACAGAACACTATGTCCTTCCACAGCATGGAGAGAGGAAAATAAAAATCTTTCCAACAACAACAAAAAATAAGTTAAGCCACCACTTGGGACACCCGCACCCCATATCGAGTGCTTGGAACCAAGCTCCAGCTCCGCTCCAGACTTCAGCTTCCTGCTAAATGTACACTCTTGAAGGCAGCAGGTGATGGCTCAACTGGTTGGATCCTTGCCACCCCAGTGGGAGACCTGGATCTTTTTTTTCTGTTCCTGTGGGGAAATTAGTTACACGAAGCAATTCAAAGATGGTGCCGAAAGGAAGTAAGATGGTGGGCGGAATCCAAAGTTGTTTACCACTAAAACTGATTGGCTACGCAACATCAGGGGAGGTAACAAAACTAGTAACAAGTGTATAGACATAAGGCTAGTCCTATAGCAATCCCACTGTAAGGTGACCGTTTAAGTGATTGGTTGGTTCTTAGCCCTGCCCCAATGACTCTGCAGTTTTGTGCTATAAAAGGTTCTGTTACACACAGAATAAATGAGTCCTTGCTAGACTTGGCTCCCCGCTGCGTCTGATTGTCTCCAGGATCGGGAGGCTGGGGAACGGGCGAGCGGCGCACTCACCTTTCCTCGGACCCAGTCCATCCTTGTACGGGTGGACTCAGACCCTGCATGTTCCCAGCTTCGGCCTGGCCCAGCCCAAGCTACTGTGGGCATTTGGGGAGTGAACCAGTGGGTAGGAGATCTACTCTGCATTTCAAAGAAATTAAATAAATTGATGCAATTTACAAAAAGACAATCACTTTATTTGTGTGAGCCTGTGTTTCCTCACTAGTAAAGTGTGTGAAGTCACGCCCACACTCCAGAACTATTCCGATATTAAGCAAGACACAGTGACTGGCCAGCAGTCAGAAGTCAGCGAACTGTGGCTGCAAAAGTTCTCAGGTACCACTCTCCTAGATGCTTTTGTACTACAGTGCACACTGTTGGAAGGCAGCAGATGATGGCTCAAGTGATTGGATCCCTGCCACCACGTGGGAGACCTTGATTGAATTCCTGGTTCCCTGCTCCCAACTTTGGCTCTGGACCAGTCCTGCCCATGGCAGACATTTGGGAAGTAAATTAGCAGATGGGGATTCTCTATCTGTATCATCTTTCTCTCTCTCTCTCTCTCTCTCTCTCTCTCTCTCATAGATAAATACATTGAAAATAAAAGGTAAATTTTCAAACTGATGGTGAAACACAGATTGGTTTAATCACCTGTGCTGACACACTTGAATTCCATGTGGTAGTTAAAATATTCAAAATGGCAATCTCACGGCACAGATAAACACCACATTTCATTTGGATAACTATTATCAAACAAATAAAATAAAGCCACAAAAGAACAGGTTTTGGCGAGGATGTGGAGCAATTAGAAGCCTTGCTGTGTCCTACTGGTGAGAATGGAAAATGGTGCGAAACAACATAGTGGAGCCACAACAAAAAGGAACATAGGATTACCACGTAGTCCAGCAGTTACACCCAAAAGAAGGGAAAGCGTGATCCTGAAGAAGTTCGTACGCTCCTGTTCACAGCAGCAGACTAGAACAAGTAGCAGAAAGAGTATCTGGACCTGAAGACAAGTCTTTTGTAATTTCCCAGCCAGACAGAAAATGAAAACAATGACAGCTAGCCTTGAGACACCACTGAACAAACTAATGGGGGCATTTTTACACTTGATCTTAGCCAAAAGGCCGAGAAGCAATAAATGGGGGTATTTTTATGGGAATCTCAGAGGCAAAGGAGAAGAGTAAAGGCACAGTAAACCTATTCAATGAAATGGTAGCTGAAAACTTCCCCAATCTGGAGAAAGATGTAGACCCTCAAGTGTAGGAGGTCCATCGGACCCCACAGCACCATGGCACAGTATAGTCCAACTCTCAAAAGTACAACAAAAAGACACATTTCTAAAATTTGCAAGAGAAAAGTGCCAGGTTGCTTTTAAGGAAACTCCCATTAGATTGACAGCAGACGTTTTTAAAATGGGAAATCTTACAGACCAGAAGGGAATGCAATGACATAGTCTAAGTCCTGAAAGAAAAAAATCTGCCAGCCTAGAATACTTACCTAGCAAAATTATCTTTCATAAAAGAAGGAGAAATAAAAATTTCCCAAGACAAGCAGAATCTGAAGGAACTCAGCACTAGATCAGTCTTAGAAAAGATGCTTAAGGGTGTCCACCATACAGAAACAAATGAAAAAGGCAACTACCAGGCCGGCGCCGTAGCTCAACAGGCTAATTCTCCGCCTTGCGGCGCCGGCACACCGGGTTCTAGTCCCGGTCGGGGCACCGGATTCTGTCCCGGTTGCCCCTCTTCCAGGCCAGCCCTCTGCTGTGGCCCAGGAGTGCAGTGGAGGATGGCCCAAGTGCTTGGGCCCTGCACCCCATGGGAGACCAGGAAAAAGCACCTAGCACCTGGCTCCTGCCATCGGACAAGCGCGGTGCGCCGGCCGCAGCGCGCCGACCGCGGCAGCCATTGGAGGGTAAACCAACGGCAAAGGAAGACCTTTCTCTCTGTCTCTCTCTCTCACTGTCCACTCTGCCTGTCAAAAAAAAAAGAAAAAAGAAAAAGGCAACTACCACCATGAAATATGTGAAAGACTAAAATCCACTAGAACAAGAACAAAAGATATTCCAAATAAATAGAAGAAATTTTAAAGAAAAGAGTGACAAGAAAAAGTCATCAGTTACCATTTAATAACTTGGAACAAAAATGGACTAAATCTTAATCATTTATTTATTTTATTTGAATGCCAGAGTTACAGAGAGAGGGAGAGGGAGCGAGCTCTTCCATCTGCTGGATCACTCTTGAACTGGCCGGGGTTGAGTCAGGCCGAAGCCAGGAGTGTGGAATTCTATCTGGGTCTCCCATGCCTGGGCCATCTTCTGCTTTTCCAGCTTTCCAGGTACACTGGCAGGGAGCTGATCAGAGGTGGAGCAGCTGGGACTCAAACTATGCTCATATGGGATGCCAGCATCACAGGTACTGGATTAACCCACTATGCCTAATGCCGGCCCCATTTATTAGATTGAAGCATAACAGAGTGGCTGAGTGGATATTTTTTCTATTTAAAAAATTTTGTTAATATGAAGAGAATAGATTTCATGTATTTCATAGGTACAGTTCTAAGAAGACAATCATACTTTCCTTCCTCCTCCCTCCCTCAATCCCCTTCCTTCCTTTTTTTCTTTGATCTTTGCAAAAACATAATTTAGGTCCACTCTATAATCACAGGTTTAGTGTACCCCTAAACATAATATTCAATAAGTGAAAAGTGTGAAGACCACAGTTCCACAGGAGTTTAAACAAAGGTTAAAAACAACAATCAAATGGAATGGATTTTTAAAAAGAGACCCAACAATATGCTGCCCATGAGGAATTCACTTCACCAGTAGACACACGGAGACTGATCATGAAAAGATGAAAAAAGATATTCCATGGGCTGGCGCCATGGCTCACTTGGTTAATCCTCCACCTGTGGCGCCAGTATCCCATATGGGCGCTGGGTTCTAGTCCCAGCTGCTTCTCTTCCAGTCCAGCTCTCTGCTGTGGCCCAAGTGCTTGGGCCCCTGCACCAGCATGAGAGACCAGGAGGAAGCACCTGACTCCTGGCTTCGGATCAGCGCAGTGCTGGCCGTAGCAGCCATTTGGGGAGTGAACCAATGGAAGGAAGACCTTTCTCTCTGTCTCTCTCTCTCACTGTCTATAACTCTGCCTGTCAAATAAAAAATAAATAAATAAAAATTAAATTTAAAAGATAGTCTATACAAACAGAAACCAAAATGAGCAGGAAGTAGTTATGCAAAATAGACATTATGACAAAAGCTGTAAAAAGAGACAAAGATGGTCACCACCTAATAACCAAGGAATCAAGTGAAAAATAAGATATAATAATTACAAACAAAGTCTATGTGGCTGGTGCTGTGGTGCAGCAGGTTAATGCCCTGGCCTGAAGCTCCATCATACCATATGGGTGCCAGTTCTAGTCCCAGCTGCTCCTCTTCCTATCCAGCTCTCTGCTGTGGCCTGGGAAAACAGTAGAAGATGGCCCAAGTCCTTGGGCCCCTGCATCCAGGTGGGAGACCTGGAGGAAGCTCCTGGTACCTAGCTTCGGATTGGTGCAGCTCTGGCCATTGCAGCCAATTGGGGAGTGAACTATCGGGTGGAAGACCTCTCTCTCTCTGCCCCTCCTCTCTCTGTGTAACTCTGACTTTCAAATAAATAAATAAATATTTAAAAAAATAAACAAAGTCTATGCACTTAATGCTGCAGCATCCAGTTTTATAAAACAACCATCATTAGATCTAAAGTGAAAGAAAAACTCCAATATGATAATACTGGGGTATTTCAACAACCTGTGTTCATCAATCGACACATTGCTCAGACAAAAAAGTCAACAAAGAAACATGAGAGTTAAACTACTCCAGGCACCAAAGAGACCCAGCAGATATTTATAGAACATTCCATCCAACAGCTTCAGCGTGCTCATTCTTTCCATCAGTACATGGGACATACATTAGGCCACAAACAAGTCTTAATCTATTTAAAAAGCTGAAAATCAACTCATGTATCTTTCTAGACCACAGTAGAATAAAATTAGAAATCGACAAATAAAGAAACTCTAGAAATCATACAAATACATGGAGCTTAAACATCATGCTCTTAAATGAACAGCAGTTATTAATCAAAAGGGAAATTTTAAAATTCTTTGAAACTACTGAGAGTGGGAACAACATATCATGACTTATGGAACACAGCAGAAGCAGTACTGAGGGACATTTATAGCAGTTAGTGTCCACGTCCACACCACCCAAAAAAATCCAGAAAGATATCAAATAACCAACATGACAGTGCCTCTCAAGGACCTAGGAAAACAAAGTAAAAACCAAATTGAAAGTCATTAGAAGGCAAGAAATAATAAGGATTAGAGAACTCAATGAAATAGAAACCTAAGAAAATACAAAAGATTAATGAAACAGAGTTGGTGTTTTGAAAAGGTCAATAAAACTTATACACCTCTAGCTAGACTAAGGGAAAAAAGAGGGAGGTCTCAAATTAATGAAGAGATAAAAAGGGAGATACTATGGTTGATACCTGAGAAATGCAAAGGACTATTAGGGACTACTACAAAACTGTATGACAACAAATTGGAAAATCTACAAAAATAAATTAATTTCTGGATACATATAACTTATCAATATTGAGTCTCAAAGACATAGAAAACATGAACAGACCAGTAACAAGTAATGAGGTTGAATTCATAATAAATATCTTCCATCAGAGAAAATCCCAAAACCAGATGACTTCACTGCCAATTCTACTATACTTTTAAGGAAGAACTAATACCAATCATTCTCAAACTATTCCACAAATTGAAGGGGAGAGAACCCTTTTGAACTCATGCTACAAGGGCAGCTTTGCTCTGATTCCAAAATCAGAGGAAACAGCAGAAAACAAAAACTGTAGATTGGTAAACCTGGTGAACACAGATGCAAAAATTCTCCCCCAAATGCTTGAAAACTAGTCCAGCAACATATCAGAAACAGAATTCACCCTGATCAAGTGGGATTTATCCTGGGGATACAGGGATGGTTCAACTAATGCAATTCAATAAATATAATGCATTACATCAGCAGAATGAAGGATAAAAATCATATGATCATATCAATGGATGCAGAAAAAGCATTTGATAAAGTTCATCATCTATTCATGATAAAAATCTTTTAACAAATTAGGTGCAAATATAAATACATCAACATAATCCAGGTTATATATATATATATATATATATATATATATATATATGACAAACCCACAGCCAACATCATATTAAATGGGGAAAAGCTAAAAGCATTTCCTTTAAAGTTTATAACCAGACAAATATGCCCAGTCTTACCACCCTTATTCAATATATTATTGGATCTTTTAGCCAGAACCATCACGTAAGAGAAAGAAATAAGAGATATACAAATGGTATTGGAAGGAGTCAAAGATTTCCTGATTTCAGGTGACATGATTCTTGGTATAGAGATACAAAGAGACTATTTGAATTGATCAACAAATTCAGTGATGTTAATGGACACAAAAGCAACATTCAAAAATCAGTAGCATTTTTATACACCAATACCAAACTCACTGAGATAGAAGTTACAAGAGCAATGTCATTTGCAATAGCTATCAAAAAATGAGATAAAATAAAATAAAAAAATACCTTGGAATATGCTTAACCATGGATGTGAAAGACCTTTACAATGAAAGTTGTAAAATGCTTATTAAATGAACTGACCAGGACACACACAAAAATGGAAATACATGCCCCCATGTTCATGGATTGGAAGAATTAGTAGTGTTGAAATGTCTATACTATGCTGAGCAATCTGCAGATCCAATGCAATTCCCATCATTTTTCACATAAATTAGAAAAAAAAAGCTCTAAAATTCCTAGGGAACACAAAAGGTCCTGAATAGCCAATGCAAGCCTGAACAATACGAACTGAGTTGGAGTCATTACAATACCAGATCTCAAGACACACTATTGTGTAGCTATTTTAAGCACATTGGTTTAGTACTGGCATAAAAGTGACACACAGACCAGTGAAACAGAACAGAAGCCCCAGAAATAAATCTACCACAGCCTACTTATTTTTGACAATGGAGCTGAAAACCTACCCTGGAGAAGAGACAGTCTCTCCAATAACTAGTGCTGGGGAAGCTGGATAACCATATGCAAAATACAGAAACAAGCTCTCTTGACACACACACACACCTCTCACCACATACAAAACTCACCTCAAAATGGATGAAAGATCTGAATGTAAGGCATGAAACTGTGAAACTATTAAAAGAAAGCATAGGGGAAATGGAGACATTGGCATAGGCAACGACTTTTTGGATGAAACCTCGAAAGCATAGGCAACAAAAGCACAAATGGGCTAATGGGGAATATATCAAGTTAAGATGCTTCTGCTTCTTCACAGCACAACAAACAATCGAGAACATACAGACAATCAACAGAGTGCGAGAAGACATTTGGAAACTCATTTGGCAAAGAATTAACATCCAGAACATATAAGGAAAAACAGCAATAATATCCAAAGCAAGCAATCCTCTTAAGAAGTGGGCAAACGTTCTGAACAGACAGTTCTCAAAAGAAGAAAGAAATGGTCAACACATACATGAAAAAGAATGCTCAGGATCACTAGCCATCAGAAAAATGGAAATCAAAACCACAATGAGGCATCATCTCATCACTTGAGTTAGAATGGCTAATACAAAAGCACAAATGCTGGCAAGGTTATTCACAGTTGGTGGGAACATGAATTAATACAGCCGCTATGGAGAACAGTATGGAAGTTCCTCAAAAAACTAAAACTAGATCTACCATATGGCCCAGGTATTCCATTTCCAGGTACATGTCCAAAGGAAATGAAATCAACATATAAAAAGATACATGCACTCCCATGTTCATTGCAATACTCACAATAGCCTGACATGGAATCAACCTACATGTCCATCAATGGGTGAATGCATAAAGCTAATGTGGTATGTTTACACAATTGACTTTTTTACACTATGAAATATTATTCATCCATTAAAAAGAATGAAATCCTGACATTTGCAGTAAAATGGATGGAACTGGTGATCATTATGGTAAGTGAAATAAACCAGACATAGAAAGAGAAATACCACATATTGTGTCTCATAGGTGTAAGTTAAAAGTCATAATAATATATGCATTTTGTCTGAACTTGGAACAGTGATTACAGAGGTTGGGTGAGTGTCACTGGTTCTTGTGTTTTGCAGCACAGTGGGGTGACAAGGCTCACAGTGACACATAGTATTTTGTGTAATCAACTGGAGGCAATGGGCTTCTAGGCTCCAATCAAAAAGAAAAAGCAAGGAAATGGAAAGGCTGGTTGTGTGTTATTGTCAGTTTAAGTGATGTGTATGTATTGAAAAGCTGCACTGTACTCCTTAAGAATGTGTGAGTATTACATGTTCCTCTAAATCTTTAAAATAATTTTTTTTTTGAACTTAGGTCTTTTTTTTTTTTTTTTGACAGGCAGAGTGGACAGTGAGAGAGAGAGACAGAGAGAAAGGTCTTCCTTTGCCGTTGGTTCACCCTCCAATGGCTGCCGCGGTCGGCGCGCTGCGGCCGGCGCACCGCGCTCATCCGATGGCAGGAGCCAGGTGCTAGGTGCTTTTTCCTGGTCTCCCATGGGGTGCAGGGCCCAAGCACTTGGGCCATCCTCCACTGCACTCCTGGGCCACAGCAGAGGGCTGGCCTGGAAGAGGGGCAACCAGAACAGAATCTGGTGCCCCGACCGGGACTAGAACCCGGTGTGCCGGCGCCGCAAGGCGGAGGATTAGCCTGTTGAGCCACGGCGCCGGCCCTAAAATAATTTTTAAAAACAAAAATAACACGGCCAAGTTATTTGACTTATTTGAGGAATGCATGGTCTAATACTAGAAAAGTCTTGGAATATAATTAACCATTTTTACAGGTCAAAAATGAAAATTCTTATAATCATGTCTACAAACGTTGAAGAGGCATTATCAAAGATAAACAAAGGCGAACATCCCCTAAAGTGTCAAAAACAGATTTTATCCACCCACTCCCACCAGTAGAGGACAGACCGAGTGTCACAAGCGCCACCTGTCATGCAGCTCAACAAGGCTAATGGGATATGTTGGGGCAAGGGGAAGAATCACATAGAATTGTGATAGTCTTTTTAATATACTTTATCCAATGATCAATACCACTCAATGTGTATGTGTGTGTATATATATATATATATATATATATATATATATATTGGCTGGCACCGTGGCTCAACAGGCTAATCCTCTGCCTTGCGGCGCCGGCACACCGGGTTCTAGTCCCGGTCGGGGCGCCGGATTCTGTCCCGGTTGCCCCTCTTCCAGGCCAGCCCTCTGCTGTGGCCCAGGAGTGCAGTGGAGGATGGCCCAGGTGCTTGGGCCCTGCACCCCATGGGGAGACCAGGAGAGGCACCTGGCTCCTGGCTCCTGGCTCCTGCCATCGGACGAGCGCGGTGCGCCGGCCGCAGCGCGCCGTCAGCGGCGGCCATTGGAGGGTGAACCAACGGCAAAGGAAGACCTTTCTCTCTGTATCTCTCTCTCACTGTCCACTCTGCCTGTCAAAAAAAAAAAAAAACTGTTAAGAGAGACAAAGAGGGACACTATATAATGATTAAGGGATCAATACTACAGGAAGATATAACAATTCTCAATGTATATGCACCTAATTACAGGCCACAGGTTTATTTAAAAAATTTGTTAAGAAACTTAAAGGGAGACTTAGACCCCAACACAATAGTACTGGGGGACTTCAATACTCCACTCACAGATATTGACAGATCGACAGAACAGAAGATCAACAAGGAGACAGTAGATTTAAACAACACTATAGCCCAAATGGATCTAACAGATATCTACAGAACTTTTCATCCTACACGTAAAGCATTCACATTCTTCTCAGCAGTACATGGAACCTACTCTAGGATTGATCACATATTAGGCCATAAAGCAAGTCTCAGCAAATTCAAAAGAATTAGAATCATACGATGCAACTTCTCAGACCATAAGGGATTGAAGTTGGAAATTAGCAACTCAGGAATCCCTAGAGCATATGCAAACACATGGAGATTGAACAACATGCTCCTGAATGAACAATGGGTCACTGAAGAAATCAAAAGAGAAATCAAAAATTTTCTGGAAGTAAATGAGGATAACAGCACAACATACCAAAACTTATGGGATACAGCCAAAGCAGTGTTAAGAGGAAAGTTTATATCAATAGGTGCCTACATCAAGAAACTGGAAAGGCACCAAATAGATGAGCTTTCAATGCATCTCAAGGATCTAGAAAATTTGCAGCAAACTAGACCCAAATCTAGTAGAAAAAGAGAAATAATCAAAATCAGAGAAGAAATCAACAGGATTGAATCCAAAAGAAACATTACAAAGGATCAGCCAAACGAGGAGCTGGTTTTTTGAGAAAATAAACAAGATTGACACCCCATTGGCCCAACTAACTAAAAAAAGAAGAGAAAAGACCCAAATCAGTAAAATCAGAGATGAAAAAGGAAATATAACAACAGACACCACAGAAATCAAAAGAATCATCAGAAATTACTACAAGGACTTGTATGCCAGTAAACAGGGAAACCTATCAGAAATGGATAGATTCCTGGACACATGCAACCTACCTAAATTGAACCAGGAAGACATAGAAAACCTAAACAGACCCATAAGTGAGTCAGAAATTGAATCAGTAATAAAGGCCCTCCCAACAAAGAAAAGCCCAGGACCAGATGGATTCACTGCTGAATTCTACCAGACATTTAAAGAAGAACTAACCCCAATTCTTCTCAAACTTTTCAGAACAATCGAAAAAGAGGGAATTCTCCCAAATTCTTTCTATGAAGCCAGCATCACCTTAATTCCTAAGCCAGAAAAAGATGCAGCATTGAAAGAGAATTACAGACCAATATCCCTCATGGACATAGATGCAAAAATCCTCAACAAAATTCTGGCCAATAGACTGCAACAACACATCAGAAAGATCATCCACCCAGACCAAGTGGGATTCATCCCTGGTATGCAGGGATGGTTCAATATTCGCAAAACAATCAACGTGATACACCACATTAACAGACTGCAGAAGAAAAACCATATGATTATCTCACTAGACGCAGAGAAAGCATTCGATAAAATTCAACACCCTTTCATGATGAAAACCCTAAGCAAACTGGGTATAGAAGGCACATTCCTCAATACAATCAAAGCAATTTATGAAAAACCCACGGCCAATATCCTATTGAATGGGGAAAAGTTGGAAGCATTTCCACTGAGATCTGGTACCAGACAGGGATGCCCACTCTCACCACTGCTATTCAATATAGTGCTGGAAGTCTTAGCCAGAGCTATTAGGCAAGAAAAAGAAATTAAAGGGATACAAGTTGGGAAGGAAGAACTCAAACTATCCCTCTTTGCAGACGACATGATTCTTTATTTAGGGGACCCAAAGAACTCTACTAAGAGACTATTGGAACTCATAGAAGCATTTGGCAAAGTAGCAGGATATAAAATCAATGCACAAAAATCAACAGCCTTTGTATACACAGACAATGCCACGGCTGAGGAAGAACTGCTAAGATCAATCCCATTCACAATAGCTACAAAAACAATCAAATACCTTGGAATAAATTTAACTAAGGACATTAAAGATCTCTACAATGAAAATTACAAAACCTTAAAGAAAGAAATAGAAGAGGATACCAAAAAATGGAGAAATCTCCCATGCTCATGGATTGGAAGAATCAATATCATCAAAATGTCCATTCTCCCAAAAGCAATTTACAGATTCAACGCAATACCAATCAAGATACCGAGGACATTCTTCTCAGATCTGGAAAAAATGATGCTGAAATTCATATGGAGAAACAGGAGACCTCGAATAGCTAAAGCAATCTTGTACAACAAAAACAAAGCCGGAGGCATCACAATACCAGATTTCAGGACATACTACAGGGCAGTTGTTATCAAAACAGCATGGTACTGGTACAGAAACAGATGGATAGACCAATGGAACAGAATAGAAACTCCAGAAATCAATCCAAACACCTACAGCCAACTTATATTTGATCAACGATCCAAAACCAGTCCCTGGAGTAAGGTCAGTCTGTTTAATAAATGGTGCTGGGAAAACTGGATTTCCACGTGCAGAACCATGAAGCAAGACCCCTACCTTTCACCTTACACAAAAATTCATTCAACATGGATTAAAAATTTAAACCTACGACTCGACACCATCAAATTACTAGAGAGCATAGGAGAAACCCTGCAAGACATAGGTACTGGCAAAGACTTCTTGGAAAAGACCCCAGAAGCACAGGCACTGAAAACCAAAATTAACTACTGGGATTGCATCAAATTGAAAAGTTTCTGTACTGCAAAAGAAACAGTCAGGAAAGTGAATAGGAAACCGACAGAATGGGAAAATATATTTGCAAACTATGCAACAGATAAAGGGTTGATAACCAGAATCTACAAAGAAATTAAGAAACTCCACAACATCAAAACAAACAACCCACTTAAGAGATGGGCCAAGGACCTCAATAGACATTTTTCAAAAGAGGAAATCCAAATGGCCAACAGACACATGAAAAAATGTTCAAGATCCCTAGCAATCAGGGAAATGCAAATCAAAACCACAATGAGGTTTCACCTCACCCCGGTCAGAATGGCTCACATTCAGAAATCCACCAACAATAGATGCTGGAGAGGATGTGGGGAAAAAGGGACACTAATCCACTGTTGGTGGGAATGCAAACTGGTGAAGCCACTATGGAAGTCAGTCTGGAGATTCCTCAGAAACCTGAATATAACCCTACCATTCAACCCAGCCATCCCACTCCTTGGAATTTACCCAAAGGAAATTAAATGGGCAAACAAAAAAGCCGTCTGCACAGTAATGTTTATTGCGGCTCAATTCACAATAGCTAAGACTTGGAACCAACCCAAATGCCCATCAACAGTAGACTGGATTAGGAAATTATGGGACATGTACT
Organism: Sylvilagus floridanus; assembly: GCA_949820135.1. Classification (NCBI taxonomy): domain Eukaryota; kingdom Metazoa; phylum Chordata; class Mammalia; order Lagomorpha; family Leporidae; genus Sylvilagus; species Sylvilagus floridanus. The sequence goes on from OX463223.1 coordinate 1,248,602, forward strand.
CTACAGAATACTATACAGCAGTCAAAAACAATGAAATCCGGTCACTTGCAACAAAATGGAGGAATCTGGAAAACATCATGCTGAGTGAATTAAGTCAGTCCCAAAGAGACAAATATCATTTGTTTCCCTTGATTGGCGATGACTAACTGAGCACCAAAGGGGAAACCTGTAGAAGTGAAATGGTCATTATGAGAAACAGTGACTCGATCAGCTCTTGTGCTGACTGTTGTTGTACAATGTAATACTTTATCCATGGTAGTATTTTTTTTTTATCCTAGTACTAGTGGTTGAACTCTGTAATTAACACACAATTATTCTTAGGTGTTTAAATTTTAACTGAAAAGTGATCTCTGTGAAATATAAGAGTGGGAATAAGAGAGGGAGGAGATGTAAAATTTGGGACATGCTCAATCAGAACGGCCCCAAATGATGGAGTTAGAATTGTGCCAGGGGATTCCAATACAATCCCATCAAGGTGGCATGTACCAAGGCCATCTCATTAGTCCAAGTGATCAATTTCAGCTCACAATTGATCACACTGATAGGTCTAAGAGTCAAAGGGATCGCACAAGCAAGACTAGTGTCTGCTAATACTAACTGATAGAATGAAAAAGGGAGAGAATGATCCAACATGGGAAGCAGGATACACAGCAGACTCATAGAATGGCAGATGTCCTAAATAGCACTCTGGCCTCAGAATCAGCCCTTAAGGCATTCGGATCTGGCTGAAGAGCCCATGAGAATAGTTTAGGCATGGAAAGCCAAGACATTCTGGAAAAAACAGAAGACCTAAATGAAAGATCTCTGCGAGTGAGATCCCAGTGGAAAGAACGGGGCCATCAAAGAAGGAGGTACCTTTCTCTGAAGGGAGGAGAGAACTTCCACTTTGACTGTGACCCTGTCGGAATAAGATCGAAGTCGGCGAACCCTAAAGGCTTCCATAGCCTCGGCAACTCATGACCAGAGCCTAGGGAGATTACTGACGCCATAAACAAGAGTGTCAAATTGTTAAATCAACATCAGGAGTCACTGTGTACTTACGTCTCATGAGGGATCTGTCCTTAATGTGTTATCCAATGTGAAATAATGCTATTACTAGTACTGAAATAGTATTTTTGCACTTTGTGTTTCTGAGTGGGTGCAAACTGGTGAAATCTTTACATAGTATATATTGAATCGATCTTCTTTATATAAAGATAATTGCAAATGATTAAAAAATCTTGGTGTTAAACTGGAAATTGCATAGACAATTAATCAATTTTTTAAAAAAAATCATGTAGGATCTCTGTCCTTAATGTGCTGTACATTGTGAATTAATACTATAACTAGCACTCCAACAGTATTATCATTTTGTGTCTCTATGCGAGGGCAAACCGTTGAAATCTTTACGTAATATGTACTAAATTGATCTTCTGTGTATAAAGAGAATTGAAAATGAATCTTGATGTGGGCGGAGGGCGGGAGGGAGCGGGAGAGGGGAGGGTAGGGGGAGGGAGGGAGATTGTGGGGGGGGGAGCCATTGTGATCCATAAGCTGTTCTTTGGAAATTTATATTCTTTAAATAAAAGCTTTATATAAAAAAAAAAAAAGAAAATACCCCAGGAGAGAGGGCTGGGGCCTGGCTCAGGTGTTGGGCAGGAAGAGCAGTACGTTGTGCTGATGGCCCTGCGGGCTTCCAGACAGGAGCTGAAAAAGGGGCTGAAGTCTCCCAGGGATGCGGCCCTAGGCTGCTGGAAGCCTGTTAGAGTCTGGTCAGGTGTCTCGGAGCAGTGGTTTGCATGGACTGTTTTGACATTCTCAGCACTTGAAAAACTTGAGTATTCACTCTCACTTCACCAAAGCTCTCATGACATTAGATGAGTTTTTGTGTTTTTATTCCACTTAATATTTTGTATTTTGTTTCATTCTTTACACCTCTTTTTTTCTCTTCCCAGTATTTTGCTGAGAAAGTGTATCTGTCTTGCTTTGTTTCTCCTATGAGCTCTTCAGTTTTCCCAGCAGTGTTTATCAGCTGTCATTTGCTTGCTGATGGGTGATGTCATTAGGACATATTATACTCTCAGCTATTGGGGGTACATTTGTGAACTTTCTGTTCTGACCCATATGATTCATCTACCAACCCACTTCTGTTTAAATTATTTTACCCTTTGATGTCTCATAGAAAAGTCCTTCCTGACCAAAATTCTTTGTCACAAGTTTCTTGACTCTTCTCAACCTCTTATTAGTCCAGATAGGCAGGAAAGGTTTCTCTCAGTTTTTAAAAGAGCACTGCATTTTGGTTTGAGTTGGTTTGAACCAACAGATTAAAATCAGAAGAACCAACTCCTTTACAAAGCTCAGTTTCTCATACAGAATTTTCTTCCTTTATCTGCATCCTCATTTCATGTCCTTCAACACTCTGCAGTTCACTTACAGATCCCTCTCATTTCTTTTTTCTTTTTAAGATTTATTTATTTCCTTGATAGAGTTAGAGCGATATGGGGGCAGGGAGACACAGAGATCCTCTATCTGCTGGTTTACTCCCCAAGTGGCCACAATGGCCAGGTCTGAGCCAGGGAAAAGTCGGGAGCCAGGAACTTCATCTAGGTCTACTACAAGGGTGGCAAGGGCCTGAGTACTTGGCCTATCTTCTGTTGCTTTTACCAGGACATTAGCATGAAACCGGATTGGAAGTGGAGTGGCTGGGACATGAACTGGCTCCCACATGGGATGCTGACATTTCTAGGTAGTAGCTTAACATCTGAGCCACAACACCACACATCCCACTATTTCTAATTAAGATAACTTATATCGTTGTCCATATTGAGTGTGGAATATTTTTCCATTTCCACTTCTTTCTCTTTAAAAGGACAAGTGTTATTGATCTTTGTATTGTATATTTCGTTCTTGATAACTGTTGATTGTTCTTCTCATTTCTAGTAGGTCTTTCAGTTGATTTTATTGGGTTTTCTAGAGACACTCATTTTTAGAAACTGATAATTGTATCCCTTCCTTTCTGATTATAACACTCCCTACATGTATTTCTGCCTCATTGCTTAGTAGAATGTTTACAAAGTGCTGAATGACTATTGTCATAGAGGATATCATTGCCTTTGTGAATTTCTAACATGCCCTCCAGACATTGCATTGTCTTCATTCATACTGTTGTCTACCTGGGTTTTCCTTTTTCATGGCTGTTGTTGGTCTTTTCAAAGAACAGCTCTTGGTTTCATTGGCCTATTCTACTGGGAATTGTAAATGCTCACTGATTTTATTTCATTCATCTTCAGCCTTTTCAGCCCTGTGTTTGTGTGGCTACTGTTGGCATTTTTCTAACTTCTCAAAGTGGATGTTCAGTTCATTTATTTTATAATACTTTGCATTCACTCATTAGCTCATTTGAGATTGTTTTTTGTCCTAGGAATATGACTTCAACTGCATCTCATAGTATCCTTCTCTGATTGTAGATGATTCAATATCAGCACTGTAATAGCTTATGAAAATTTAAGTAGTACTCCATCTTTGGAATACATTAATTTATTAATTCCGGGCCGGCGCCGTGGCTCAACAGGCTAATCCTCTGCCTTGCGGCGCCGGCACACCGGGTTCTAGTCCCGGTCGGGGCGCCGGATTCTGTCCCGGTTGCCCCTCTTCCAGGCCAGCCCTCTGCTGTGGCCCGGGAGTGCAGTGGAGGATGGCCCAGGTGCTTGGGCCCTGCACCCCATGGGGAGACCAGGAAAAGCACCTGGCACCTGGCTCCTGCCATCGGACAAGCGCGGTGCGCCGGCCGCAGCGTGCCGAGTGCGGCGGCCATTGGAGGGTGAACCAACGGCAAAAGGAAGACCTTTCTCTCTGTCTCTCTCTCTCACTGTCCACTCTGCCTGTCAAAAAATAAATAAATAAATAAATAAATAAATAAATAAATAAAAAAAATTTATTAATTCCATCAACAATTCAAAACAGAAACTTGTCCACAAAACTCTGCAAGACTGAACTTTATTTCATTTTAGAAGAAATGCATGTGATATCTTTGTGGTTTCACTACATGGTGGTTGTAAAATGAACTCTCAGTGTGGGTTTAATTTGTACTTATGGCATCATGAGTGAACACAGTCATATTTTCTTGTGTTAAAGAAATCTGTTTTTGTTTTTTGGTAACATTTCTGTTCATTTCTTAGGCCCATGTTTCTACTGGGTTGTTGGTTGTAGACAGATACATGGATATAGTACAGATTTTTTTTTTACAAGCACCAATTATATTTAAAAGTTAGAAAACCCAGATAAGGTAGATATCTACACACTATCACAGATTTATCTATCAATATGTGAAAGTAGTGTTACAGTGTGGTGAATCACATTCTTCCAGCCCTCCAATTAACCCATATTTATAGAGTACCTATTAGTAGCCAGTGAGCAAGAGAACACGACATCTGGACTCCTAGAGATTACAGCTTTTTGGTATAGACAGAGGATAAAGAGATAAGCAAAATAGTACAAATGTTATCATTTGGCCAACACTGTGGCTCACTTGGCTATTCCTCCACCTGCGGCGCCGGCACACCGGGTTCTAGTCCCGGTGGGGGTACCAGATTCTCCCTGTTGCATCTCTTCCAGTCCAGCTCTCTGCTGTGGCCTGGGAGTGCAGTGGAGGATGGCCCAAGTGCTTGGGCCCTGCACCCACATGGGAGACCAGGAGGAACCACCTGGCTCCTGGCTTCAGATTGGTGCAGTGCGCCGGCCATAGCGGCCATTTGGGAAGTGAACCAACGGAAGGAAGACCTTTCTCTTTCTCTCTCTCTCTCTCTCTCTCTCTCTCTCTCTCTCACTGTCTAACTCTGCCTGTCAAAAAAATGTTATCATTTAAGCTAGTGATAACTGCTAAGAAGAAAGGCAGAGTAAATGGTGAGTCACTGTGTTATTCTGACTTGGATAAGTGATTTGTGTCTTTTCTCTCTCTCTCTCTCTCTCTCTCTCTCTCTCTCTATATATATATATATATATATATATATATGTCTGCACCCATGTATACAATTCTTTTCCAAGGTGATGTCAGTCACACTGATTTTGAAGAATAAATTGGTACACTGTCAACTTTTCCTAAATCTCTTTAACATTTTTGTGACATAGGAATTTTTCCCTTAAAGTTTTGCTATCATCTGGGCTTGATTTATCTTTCTCTTTGTACTGAATCTTGGGCCACCTTCTACATTTTCACTCCGTTGTAGTGTAAACAAATTTTTTTTTCTCTCCTTAAGTAATGGGTGGGGAACATCTGTCCTCTGGGTGGTATTAAACTCTCAAAATCATTAGGTATTTCCCAACCAAGCAACTGCAGTCAGGACTGGAAATCCCATAAATCCATAGCAAAATAGTTTTTAAGTTGATAATTTTGTATGGACCGCAAATGATGTAACAAGTATCCAAATGGCCCTTGATGGAAAAGAGTACCTTTTCCTTGTCTTAAGTCAATCTTGGAAATCAATATATTCCTACAAAATTGCCCATTTTGTGTACATTCAAAATTGTTTTGAAGTTTAAACATTTGATCTGCAGTCTCTGTCTTTTCTAAATGTATCTGTACTTATTGCATCCTTGGTTCTTAATCAGACAAATATTTCAGTATGCACACCGATTCAGGGGGTCAGGAATTGATGAAGGGCATGGTAGGGATGCAGCGTCTCTGCCCTGTGAGGTCCGTGCCTCAGCTGGAGAAGATGCAAGCAGGTCAGGATCGGCATCCTCTAAGGGCTCTCATTAACCCATACATGCAATATCATTCATTTACACGTGTGCAGTCTCACTTACCCACATGTGTGCAGTCACATTCACTCACATGTGCAGTCTCTTTCACCCGCACGTGTGCATCTCATTCAAAAGTGTGCAGTCTTCTTCACCCATGTGTATGCAGTTTCATTCACTCATGTGTATGTGGTCTCATTCACTCATTCACCCACACGTGTGCAGTCGCTTTCACCCTGCGTGTGCATTCTTATTCGCCCATGTGTGGGTGGTCTCATTCACCCACACGTGTGCACCTCATTCACCTGTGTGCATGCATCTCTTTCACCCATACATGTGCAGTCTCTTTCACCCACATGTGTATGGTCTGCCCAGGGCAGCAGCTGGGCTGGGCCCTGTGGACCAGAACACCTCTATGTGGCCTCTCCAATCAGCTTGCCGTCCTCACAGCACACTGGCCTCCGAGCTAGTATTCCACGCAGCCATCTGGAAGCTCCACTGGGAGCAGGGTGAGCCTCAGACAACACAGGGCATCACTGCTGCCATACTCCTCCAGAGGAACCAGCTCCCAGACTCCCGGGGAGGGGCACGGAGCCCACCCCTCACTGGGAGGCTGTCAAGGCCATGCCGTAACAGAATATGTGGGACAGGCCATGGTCATGACCATCGCTGGGAAGACAGGAGCGCTGCCGTTCTTGTGCTCCACACATCTCCAAACGCGGTGACCTTGTGCTCCTCACTGTGCCTGGCTCTGTGCAGTGGGAGAGTAAGTGCCTGGCGGGACAGAGCGAGGGCACGACGTGAGCCCCCCAGCAGCAGTCAAGGGGCACCTCGGTTTTTTTGCACTGCCCTCATGGGCCTGTTGGTGGTACCCTGGGCAAAACCTGTACACCCACTCCTTCCCAGTGACAGGAGCCCCCACGCCCCCACAACCTCGTTCTCTGGAGAAATGCAAGGAGCCTCTTCAGCTCCCTCTGAATAGTCAGACTCCTACACTCACAGAGGAGGATGCTTTGGTTCTGCAGGCCTCCGTTTGCTGGCTCACCCAGGACACAGAGGCAACAGCAGCATCTCCCCACAGGCCTATGTGGTGTCGACAGATGCCTATCAAAACCCACGGGGCAGGCAGGGTCTGCAGGGGCTGGTGAAGGACAGAGAGGACGAGTTGGAAACAGGGTTCCCACGCAAACAAGCTGCCTCCCCAGGGACTGGCCCACGAGAGTCACTCAGGGCGTGTTGGTTGACCGAGTGGAAGAAGGTGACGACAGCAGAGAGGCAGGGCCGGGCTGAACGCCTGCCTCATGGGCCTTGTGGACAGTCCCTGCCCACATGAAGCGAGGAGAAGGCATGTGTTCTGGGAGGCGGAAGCCGCTGTCAAAAGAGGAGACCTGCCCCCAGCCAAGGAGACTTCTTATGGCCCCTTTCATGTCCTTATTCCTTAGGCTGTAAATGAAAGGATTGAGCATAGGAGCCACCACTGCATATAACACCGTGGCCACAGAATCCTCAATGGTGTAGGAGGAGGAAAGGCGCAGATAGACGCCAAAGAGGGCCCCATAGAACAGGGACACCACTGCGAGGTGGGAACTGCATGTTGAAAAGGCCTTCAGCTTGCTCTGGGAAGAATGCAGTCTTAGGATGGCTGAGAAAATGTGCATATATGACAGAGAAATAAAGAAGAAGGGGATGACAAAAAGAACACTCCCTAAGGTATAAACAACCAGCTCATTGGTATGGATGTCTGAGCAGGAAAGCTTCAACAATGCATAGAGCTCACAGAAAATATGGTGAATTCTGACATGTGCACAGAAGGACAATGTATCCATGAGGAGAGTGTGGACCAAGGGATAGATGTTTGTGACAAGCAGAGCCACAGACACCGAAGTGATACAGAACTGGGGGCTCATGATTGTGGTGTAGCGCAGAGGTTGACATATGGCTACAAATCTGTCATATGCCATGACTGCCAATAGCACATTGTCTAGTTCTAGAAACAAAATTAGAAAATACATCTGAGTGAGGCACCCGACATAGGAGATAGACTGGCGGTGGGTTTGGATGTTTATCAGCATCTTTGGTATAGTGACGGAGGTGAAGCAGATGTCAACACACGACAGACTGGCTATGAAGAAGTACATGGGACTGTGGAGGGTGGGAGAAGAGCTGATGGCCAGGATGATGAGCAGGTTCCCCACCATGGTGACCAGGTACATGAACAGAAACAAGCTGAAGAGGACGGGCTGATGTTCAGGCATCCCTGACAGTCCCAGGAGGAAGAATTCTGAGGTTCTGGTTAAATTGCCTCTCACCATGGCTCTTGATTTCTAAAAGAAAAAAATGCAATGGAAATGCATCTATCCACCATACCAGAGGCATTCTGGGAGTGCATGCATGGCACTTTCATCATTGGATGAAATGATACATCGTGATGCTGATGGAAGGATCTCCAACAAGAAAGTCTGGTGATCATTGCAGGTTGGGGTTGCTATTGTGGCTCTCTTTGTTACTGACTTCAGTCAAGAGCACCTCTTGCTTCCCCAAAAGGAAAGAAAAGATTCAGGCAGAGAAGAAGATAAGTAAAACTGCAGGGAAGGCCAGGATGTGGGAAGAGGCAGTTGGCAAGTCACAATGGCAGTCCTCAGTGAGGAGCATCTTGATTATTTTTACCTCATTTTATACCTCATCTACTCAGAGTTCTGGGTAATGAGCATCAGACAGAGTGTGTGTGTGTGTGTGTGTGTGTGTGTGTGTGTGTGTGAGAATTCATCCTTAGAGATAAACATACTCATACATATGTGTATTCATGGAAGACTACATGCAAGATTACACCATAATGTTAACTAGCAGTGGATATCCCAAGGGTAAGGGTTTTAATTGGCATATTTTTCAGCACTAAACCTATATTAAATTTCTAAACAGTGCTATATGGATATTAACAGGTCTTTAACAGAGTTTCTGTGCTGGACAAAGTTTGAGACACAAGCACAATCAGAGGTTCATATGCAGAGCCTTCTCACACCATAGGCTGCATCTAAAAATCGTGTCTCTCTATCTTCGTCTCTCCTCCTGCTCATGGCATGGACTCCACACAGGCTACACGCCCATGAGTTGTGATTGCACCAGATGGAGAGATGTACACTTATAAATCTGATGAAATGGAAAACTTAATAAAGTCTGGCTTAAAAGACATTGACCCAAAAAGGGGAAGGGGATGCATATACAAGTGTTCCATTTCCGAAGAGTCCATGGATGTCCACTTAAAAATAAATCGCATCCCACCTTTAATGCAGGGACTTTTAAGAACAATTATTTCAATCCATCAGACTGTTACCTCCCTAAAACATGAAAAATGTCTCCTCAAACACTAAAAGTCTGCAAGGGAAGGAACAACATCTCTCTGGTTCACTCCTGAACCCCATGGCCTCCTCAAGCCAGCGTAACACGAAAACTAAAACCAGAGAGCACACACATAAAGAATGATGAAGCAAAAATCTCGAATACAGGCAAAGCCAATCCGTTAGTATCTACAAGGTATAATACAGCGAACAGGAATCCAAGAATGACCAGAATGATGATTCCTACCGATGCAATTAAGCATACTGTGTGACGGGAGGAGAAAAACAGTATTCCAGATCTCAAGGATGTTAAATGGAACTCGTAAAACCTGGCATCCCTTCTTGATTTTTAAAACCCCTGATGAGACTGGAATTGCAGCCTCGTCTCAAAGCACCAGTGTCTGGACAGCCAATGCCCCAGGCAAAATTACACTCTGCCCCCAAAGCTGCCCCCATCCCAACCCTTTCTGTGGGTCCTCTGCAGCTCATCATGCATGACAAATTCCTTCTCAAAGCATCCTCCACCCTCCTCCTCAATGGGGCTAGGCTGTGGCCCCGAGGACACTGCTTTCTCACAGCCCTTTCCTTTCTAGGGAAAACCCACCTTTCCTCTCAAGGATGGGAGGTGGGTCTGTGACATGTCCTTCCTCCTGATGCTACTTGCCAACCCAACATTTCCTGCATTCTTTCAACATCAACATTTACTTATTTTTATTAATTTGAAGAGAGAGAGAGAGAGAGAGAGAGAGTGCATGCGCCAGGGCTGGGCCAAATTTAGGCCAAGAGATAGGAACTCAATCCAGGTCTCCCACATTGATGGCAGGGACCCATGTACCTGAGCCGTCTTCTCCTGCCTCCCAGGGTATACATTAGCTGGAAGCTGGAATTGGAAGCAGAGCTAGGAGTCAAACACAGGCACTCTGCTATGGGGCATGGATGTTCCATGTGAAGTGTTAATTTCTGCATCAAATGCCTGCACCTCCTCCACCCTTTAAGGAAAGACCTAGGAATAACAAAAATGGCAGAAAGGGAAGCTCCAAGGGCCCATCTCTCCACAGAAACACCAAAAAGCGACGAAACACTGTGCGAGTACACTTTGTGAGAACTCACAAGAACTCTCAAAGATTTCCAGCAGCCAAACACTGGATCAAGACAACGGTGACTTAAGCAGGGTAGGTGAACTTTCTGGTGTTCCAACTTAGCCTTGCCCCATAGCCCTCCCTCCCCAGCACAGCAGTAACCTTGAAGATGGCAGCCTGCAAGTCAAGTGCGGTTCTTGGTTCAGGGAGGAGGAGCAAAGCCTTAGCTCTCAAGGAACTGCGCTTGTCTGTTTGTACCTACCCCGGGATTCCCTAAGGATGGACAGGAGGCACCAAGCAAAGAAACTTGAAGAAATCCGGAGAACAAAGTCTCAACACATGGCAGTATCAACAGTGCCCTAGGAGTTATAAAAAAGGCAACCAATAGCAACTACGGAGCCAGAAAGTCCCAAAAGTGAAGTGAGGAGCACACAATGCTGTCTTCAACAGCCGATCTGAACAGACAGAAGAAATGACTAAAACCGGGAAGATAGGTAAATTTAAGTCATCCAGGCAGAGAAGGATGAGAAAAGAATGAAGAAAAATGAGCAGAGCCTGAGAGACCTGTGGGATATCATTGAGGAGACCAACAAACATGTTGTTGATTCTCAGAAGGGAGGACAGAAGGGCTGAAAGGAATGTTGGGAGAAACCAAGGTGGGCATTTGGCATAGTGGTTCAGATGCCACTTGAGATGACACATCCCATCTCAGAGTGCCTGGGTTCCAGTCCCAGCTCCGCTCCTGGTTCCAGCTTCCTGCTGATGCCAACAGGTAGCGGCCCAAGTACTTGGGTCGCGGCCACCGACGTGGAATACCCGGATTGAGGTCCTGGCTCCTGGCTGCCTGAGGACGGACAGCCATCACTAATGATGCTCCAGCTTTCTGGACCAGGAAATTCATGACTAGCCAAGCACTTCAGATGAAGCAAATGGACTTGGGTGTCCCTCACCCTGGAAAGGCAACAGTCCCTAGCACAGAAACTGGGGGAAGACTCGCCGCACGTGCACGACTGGAGCAGGTGCCATCTTGCCGTTTGGATTCAGAACCCCTTTGGGAGGTGGCAAACAACTGGCATGGGCATGCACTATGATTCCTTGCACGATGCCAAGAGAATGAACCTTAACTCAGCCTGGAGAGGCATGGCCTGTAGGAGAAGAAAAGGATCCCAGGGAAGGAGGGAGAGGGAGGCAAGGACAGAATGCACAAGGCAGGGGGTTGTGGAGGCCAGTGTTGGTGCTGGCCAAAACGGAGCTGGAGGTTGGCTAAGAGGAAGAGGAGGGGAGATTCTGCCATGACTTCCTCTGCCGTGACTGGGTGGATTTTCCGTGAGGGGATTCATAAACTGTAAATGCTTTCAAAGGAATGTGCAGACGGGGAAGAAAGGTGCCCCGATGGAGGTGAGGAGGCTTCCGCAGCAGCAGCAGAAGCAGCAGAGGCAAGGCGGGGTCTGCTGTGTAGTCCGTGTGCCCCACACAGCGGGTCAGACACAAGACTCAGACAAGATGGCCATGATGCTGGGGGCCAGTCTCCCTCGATTCTGCCTGCCCACCCCTGTGCCAGGGAAGTGGTTTTGCTCATCCCCGGGTGCCCCCGGAGGGAACGCCTGAGCCAGTTTTCCTGGTGCAAATTACAGCCCCTGCCCATGCCTATGCCACGAATCTCCTGTTCTTGCAGCCTTTGCCCCAGCACATGTCTCCCTCCTGCACCTTCTTGAGGATGGAACCCTCCTCCTCCTCCTCAAGCACATACCACATCCCTCTCCGGCTCCTTACTGCCTGCTCGCGTGGACAGCAGCCCGCCTTCCCTGCCCCTTGTGCACGGGCAAAGGTCTTCATGCATTTGAAGATGCCCTGTGAGCCGCTGGCACGCAGCTGCATCCGGTCTCCTGCACAGGCCAGGGCTACCGAGACCATGAGCTCTTCCCCCAGGCACTCAGGTAAACACGACTCTAGGTGCATGTGCTAAATATCTACTATCGATTCACTCATGCAGACTGCACAACTCGAGGTGTGCAGCTTTGACACAGGGTCAAGCTGTGACTGCCCGCTCCCAGGGCCTCCAGATTTCTGTTCCTTTCTGGGTCAGCTGATCTGCAAGCTGCAGATGTCTCATCTTGACTCCTGGAGATGTCCATGAGTTCTCTGGAACCCCTTCTCCCAGCTAGCTCCTGGCTACAGTTTGGCAGAGTTCTTTCATCAGCCCAGTGGACAAAGGCAACAAAAGTGCCTTGACTCCTGGGAAGGCAGGCTGCCAAGACCCAGCTCCTCATAGCCAGGTGTGCACCCAGCCTCCCCAGCTGGCTTCAGAACCACCTGTAGGAACCAGCTGGCTTTTCACCCACCTCTCACCAGGAAATTCCGTATGACACACTCAGGGGCCTCCCTGGAGCCTTGATCTAGGAGAGCAGGAGAGCAGAAGCCGAGGATACAAGGCGGAGTGGCGGCTGCGAGAAGAGCCTGGGACCACCATTGCAAGGAAGACACCGAGATGCTTCAGGGACTCGAGGGCCCCGGGAGGGCAATCCCCAGAAAGGCTTATTAGAGAGGAACCGTGTGGGCCCTTGGGAGGCAGGAACGCTTTCATATTTTCCACCTGCTCCTTCCATCTCCCTGGGCAGGCCAGGCTTTAGAATCAACTGTACTGAGGGAAAGAATTGCACATGATGGGCGCTGATTGAAAAGGACACTAGAGGTCCCCTGGAGGCAGGCCCACCAGGACCATCTCACAAAGACGGAGAAGGCCCTGCTCAGGGCTCAGGGATTGACACCTCTTGGGTTGCCCACATCCCACATTGGTGCGCTCGGGTTAGAGTTCTGACTCTGCTCCTAATATCAGCTCCCTGCTAATGTGCACCCTGGGAGGCAGCAGGGGATGGCCCAACTATTTGGGTCCTGTCACGACGTAGGAGCCCTGGCTGGGCTTTGTGGCTCCCAGGAACCTGGGAACCACTGGTGAGGGTAGAGCAGGTATGGAGAGCCTTCAAAGCCCCATTCCGAGACAATGGCCATTATTCAACCAGCCTGCTGGTCCCCTGGAAGACTGCACCCAAAGGCTCTTTTTATGGTTGGCCTGAGTCATTGCTCACCTAGCCCAGCCTTTCCTGACCAGTGTGGTGAGGAGTGTCAGAAGGTGTCAGAAGTGTCAGAAGGATGGTAGACAGGCAGCTGTCTACCATCATGGCCACCGGTGACAGTAAATAACAACTGGGACAAAATGCCTAGCCCTGAAGTTGAGAAAGACAGAAAGTCTAGGAAATGTGATAGCTACAGAGGGCTCTGCAAAGCTCAGACATACTCCCGGGAATCTAGAAAGACAGAAACCCCCACAGGCCTGGGGCCCTGCTCAGCAAAGTCCTGGGAAGGCCCAAAGCTCCTGGCTCTGCCTACCCTTGAAGCTCTGCCCAAGGCGGAAGTGATGGCTACGGCAGTGTTATCAACTGGCTGGCTGACTGGGGGCATTGTGCTCCAATACACACAAAGGCTGGGAAACATACTGGCTTAAGAATCTGAAGAAGTATCAGCCGGATCATTACAGGACCATTAAGTTAATGAAGCAGACACTGCATTGGGCATGCACAGCAAAGAATGCACACTTTACAAGATTCATTCACAAATGCACGAAACAGCTCCAATAACAACAGATCCTATACAGGGGAAGATTCTGATTTCCAGCACTGCCACGCTAGGATATAGGAAATGTTCAGTGCCCAAGAAAACACAGAGACAGACAAACAGACAAAATAGTATGGAAAAGTCACTGCAGCATGTTATAAAAGAATGTATTCTATTTTTTAAGAACTCTTTTCTGCTCTGGTGATTTGAAAAACCACTACATACAGCCGTAAATCTAAAACTGTCGATGGACTGATACGGTGGAAACATGTAATGTGCACGTGGTTTAAAAATACCACAAGCGTAGGGAGGGAAGTACGGGGGCCATATAGGAGCAAACTTTATACGCTATTGGAAAGCCAAGACACTCTGGCAAAAAAAAAAAAAAAAAAAAAAAGAGGACCTAAATGAAAGATCTCTGTGAGTGAGATCCCAGTAGTAAGAACGGGGCCATCAAAGAAGGAGGTACCTTTCTCTGAAGGGAGGAGAGAACTTCCACTTTGACTATGACCTTGTCTAAATAAGATCGGAGTTGGCGAACTCAAAAGGCTTCCATAGCCTTGGCAACTGATGACTAGAGCCTAGGGAGATTACTGACGCCATAAACAAGAGTGTCAGATTGTTAAGTCAACAACAGGAGTCACTGTGTACTTACTCCTCATGTGGGATCTCTGTCCTTAATGTGTTGTCCAATGTGAATTAATGCTATAACCAGTACTCAAACAGTATTTTACACTTTATGTTCTGTGTGGGTGCAAACTGATGAAATCTTTACTTAATATATACTAAATCGATCTTCTGTATATAAAGATAATTGAAAACAAATCTTGATGTGAATGGAATGGGAGAGGGAGTGGGAGATGGGAGGGGTGCGAGTGGGAAGGAAGTTATGGGGGGGGGAAGCCATTGTAATCCCTAAACTGTACTTTGGAAATTTATATTTACTAAATAAAAGTTAAAAAACTTTATATGTTATTTTAAAATTAAATTGGCATAAATCTGTAATAGATTGTTAGAAGAGGACATCTGTTATCCCCAGGGCTACTTATAAGAAAGTAACTTTAAAAATTGGTAAAAGAAAGAATTAAAATGGTCTAGAAATATCAATGTAACACCAAAGAAGATAGTGATGTAGGAACAGAGGAACAAAAGAAATGGAGGACGGGGTTGTGTTATGGCGCAGTGCAGTTGAGCTGCCACTGGAAACTCCGGCGGCCCATACTGATATGGGACTGATATGGGCTGGTCCTTGTCCCAGCTGCTCTGCTTCTGATCCAACGCCCTGCTAATGCACCTGGGAAGGCACCAGTTGATGGCCCAACCACTTGGGCTCCTGCCACCCAATTGGAAGACCCTGATGGAGTTCCCAGCTCCTGGCTTCAGCCTGGCCCAGCCCTGGCTGTTAGGACCACTTGCGGAGTGAACCAGCAGATGGGAGAGGTCTGTCTGTCTCCCTCTCCCTCAGCTCAAATAAGTAAAATACTTCAATTTTCAATAAAAACACAGTACCTTTTCTTCAAACAGGAAAACATGCAGTTAAAGACATTGAGGTAGAACGGGTTTCCTTTTAAATGGTTTTCCCACCTTCTAAAACAAATAGCACCAATAGTGAATAAGGAACAACAAGGACACTCAAGTTGCAAAAAATACTACTTTGGTGGACACTTAGGCTGTTTCCATGTCTTGGCCGTTGTGAACAAGGCTGAGACAAATGTGGGACTGCTGTATCTTTCCAAGGTGGCAACTTCTTTTCCTTTGCTAGAGTGATTGCTTCCTTATATAGCAGTTCTAAGGTTAATTTCTTTAGAGCCCTCCATACCAATTTCCACAATGACTGCACCAATCCCCATTCCCACCAACAGTGTATAGGAGTTCCCTTTTCTCCACACCCTTGCCAGCATTTGTTAAAAAAAAAAAAAACACTCTAAATGGATGCACGCTGTTCTTTGTGAGTTATTCCTCAATAACACTGATCAAACCGTTGCCTCCTGCAAGACTTTGGAAGGCAGACGTGCTGTCCAATACTGAAGTGCCCTGTTGGAAATGACCACAGTGCTGGGGAAGCGCTAGCAGTTTCTTGTCACTTTGGGAAAGAGGCCCACAGGCTTGAGCTAGCAGTCTACAGGCAGATCTGCCGAATGAGAGCAATGTCTTATCATTTGGGCCCTTTCAGGTTGAGAAAGCCAATCACTTCTGAAGCTGCAATTCCAGCAACTTTTTAAAATTTTATTTTCCGTTTTCTTTTTGAATGGCAGAGTGACAGCGAGAGGAAGGGAGGGAGGGAGAGTGAGCGCAAGGGAGGGAGAGTGAGCGCAAGGGAGGGAGAGCAAGAACAAGAGAGCGAGAGCGAAAGCGAGAGACTTTCATCCACTGGTTCACTCTCCAAACGCCCACAACATCCAGGGCTTGGCCAGGACAAAGCCAAGAGCCCAGGAACTCCATCTGGGCCTTTCACCTGGGTGGTGGGAGCCAAGTACGTGAGCCATCATCTGTTGCCTTCTAAGGGTGTGCACCAGCTGGAAGCTAAGCTGAGCTGGGACTTGAACCAGGCTCCCTGACCCAGGATGCAAGTGGCCCAAGCTGTACCCCAATCACCGTGCCAAACTCTTGCTCCAATGTCCGTAATTTGTAAAGGCGGTTTGGAATCAGCCTCCTGAGAAACAGATACTGACTACAGGGGCCGAGCAAACAGCTTCAGAGTGTTGTTTTCTCATTTATTTTTTTTTAACTTTTATTTAGAATATAAATTTCCAAGGTACAACTTATGGATTACAATGGCTTCCCCTCCCATACCTTCCCTCCCCCCCGCTACCCTCCCCCCTTACCCACTCCCTCTCCCCTTTCATTCACATCCAGGTTCATTTCCAATTCTCTTTGTATACAGGAGCTCAGTTTAGTATGTGTTAAGTAAAGATTTTAGCCATTTGCCCTCACATAGCAAGACAAAGTGAAATATACTCTTTGAGTACTAGTTATAGCATTAAATCACATTGTACAGCACATTAAGGACAGAGATCCTACATGATATTTTGTTTTAAATTGATTAATTTTTTATGCAACTTCCAAATTAACACCGAGTTTTTTTTTAATCCTTTGCAATTATCTTTATATACAGAAGATCGATTCAGTATATACTAAGTAAAGATTTCATCAGTTTGCACCCACACAGAGACACAAGGTGTAAAAATACTGTTTCAGTACTAGTTATTGCATTACTTCATATTGGACAACACATCAAGGATGTTTTCCCATTTAAGCTCACTGCTTGAGAAGGCCTCCAGATGGGTGCCATTCATTGTCAGAGAGGGGCCCAGGCCAGCAAAGACAAGAGAAAGCAAAAAGATGAGAGATTTCAACCTTAAAACCAAGTGTAACGATGAGCGACTTCAAGATTAAAAACGGACTGGAAGCCAAACAATCTGCAGAGCCACATAAACTGCAGGCTAAGTCTGCCAAAGCCAACAAGCGTTCCAACGCACCCCCACGGGGGCCCCTAAACTGGCACCAGTAAGTAGCATGCTGCTGCCCACACCATGCAGCCTCTCTACTGCTGACTTCAGGAGTGGTGTGTGGCAGGGGGCGGATGAATAAGGACAGAGTCCCAGATGGCAAAGCCAGTGGCTACAGAGCACGCTGTGAGGATGAGTCTTTCCCAGAGGACAGGTCCAGGGGCTGGTGCTCAGAGGGAATCAGTCTGCTGCTGTGGACCACAGCCTGCAGTGTATGTCCCATCCTTCCCTCTGGTCACCTTCAGATTGCACTGGAGAAGCTAGCCTCTGCTTGTCCCTTCTAGATACACAACTCTTTCAGGTTTTCACCGTGCCTTCGCCATCCCACTGGAGACGTAACCGCGGTCTTGTCACTGCATGCCATCAGGTGCGTCCAGGGCCAGGGCCCTGGGCATGTGACCTCTGCATGGGTCCCTGATCTCAGAAAGCCCCCACACTCTGTCCAGCGCTCTGCTGTCACCACTTGAAATTCCTGTTCACATTGTATTTGAACTCGTGTTATGTCAGTGAAGTCCAACGGAGCAATGTGCAGGCAGGCCGACGGGGCAGCAGGCAGCATGTGTGCCGGGCATGGGGCAGACACAGTGGGTTGGGGGGACCTCGGCAGATGTCTAGTGGTGGCAGTCACGGCTGGGGCACAGAGGAAAGAAACCCCTGACTCCGCGACCATACAGTTCTGCCTCTGGAAAACTTCCCCCATGTCGGGCTGCAGTCACCAAGAGATTCACGTCTCCCGTTCGATCCACAAACCGCTGTGCTGAGACTCCTGCCTCCCCTCTTCTACGGAAACTGAGGGAGGAAGGAGAAGCGGCAAGTGACGGTGAAACGGGAAGTGAGGACCACACACAGGTTCTGGCTGAGCTGTCCACACACATGGAAAAGAGTCCCCATCCCCAAGCGATACCGGCGGAAGCCGAGTCCAGGAGAAGCAGACCTGGGGTAGAGGAAAGACAAGCTCAAGTATCCTGTGTAATCACTGCTGGGGAAGGACAGACTCCTTCAAGCCAGGGGAGATGGCAAAGAACCCATGTGGAGTTCGGGAAGGGGGTAGAGTGTTACTGCTAATGGCGTGTGTGTGTGTGTGTGTGTGTGTGTGTGTGTGTGTGTGTTGCAGGGTAAGCAGTGGGGGATGGGAGCTCTGAGAAAGAGAAGACATGAAAAGAACAACATAGTGCAAATAAAGGCAGAGTGATGGGTCCCTAGCCCTTGGTCACCGTGGCCAGGTGAATGCAGGGCTCCCCGACAGAGAAGAGGCAGACTACAAACTCTGAGAAGTACTTTAATGAGAAGTGGCAATGAACTGGGGGACAAAAGCCAAACTGAATCTTGGGAAAGACAGGAAACCCTGGCAGAGCAGCACAGCAGAGCCTTCCAATGAAACACAAGTAGAAGGGGGTACTGGTGTGGTGTAGACCCTGGCTCAAAAGGTACCAGCAGCTTCTAGAGACGGGGAGACTGTATGCAAACAACAAAGGAAAGCAGAGTCAGGCAGTAGCCGCCAGTGGGTGGCAGCCCTCAGGCCTCCCAGACGGCTCTGACCATGAAAGGGCATGGGGTGGGGCCCACTCACCTCAATGCATCTGAGACTTGTCATCAAGGCACTCTTTGGCCGCTGCAACAGACAGAGGCACAACTAGACTCTCCAGGTGCAGGGAGGTGGGAACCCTTCCCTCACCCTGTGGGACAGGACTGACTCAGCCACCCCAACACCCCGTTCAAACTGGCAGTCCCCAGCCCTGAGAATGACCCACTCACTCAAGCTAAAGAGAGACAAGTTTTCCAGATTGGAACATAGTGCTCGAGTAGTTCTGAGACTCTGGTGAGGAACAGAATCATCCAGAATCTGATAAAACATGTACACTGCCTGTCAAGCAGCAGTTAAAGAGAAAATACATGCTGAGTCTCCAAACGGGCTAAAACATGATTCCCGGACTTCCTGGCGAAGCGTACACGTGGTTCAAAGGACGTTATTTCTATGTGGGTGGGGATGGAAGGATGGACGTATAGACAGCCAGATAAATGAGCACAAGGTTCCAGGGCCAGGCCTGCCAGAGTCTCCATCCCACAAGAATGGTGGTCCCAAGTGGCCCCCTACGTCCTCAGCCCAGCCCCACGCGGCCCCAGCCCGTGCACTAAGACACCTGGTCTTCCCCTGCTACCCAGCCTACCAAGTTGATCTTTCAGTCTGTTGACTTCCCTCTGCAGCACATGACACTAGCCCAGCAGACAGGGGAGAAAGCAACATGGTCAGTATGCTCTTACCTCCTCCCTCTCCTCACGCGCCTCTGGCCCTTACTGCCAAGCACCCACCCCCACCCCATCCCAAAGCCCAGCAGCTAAACCGGAAAGGGGCCATCGGTTGGGAAGGAGGTGCTCTCTCTTCTGGAGGGTGGGAGGTGGGAGGGGAATGAGCTTAACCGGGACATAGACCCCGCTGCTTAGCCTAGAGAGTGTTACTCGAGGGCAGGATTGCACTGCCGGCGGTGGCTGCCTCCTTCTCTGTCGCAGAGGGTGATGAGCTGGTCCATGGTCGTCTGAAAGAGAGCGCACAATGGGGCTCCCTGGGCCGAGCAGAGAGGCAGGAAGGGCTCTCTGGTCCAGCCTTCCCAGGCGCCCTGGCTTAAGGCCAGCCCTGCCAGCCTGCATCATTTCTCACAGAGGTGTCTGAGCAGGAGGAGCGGTTTGGGTGTAAGGTGAGGACTTGGAGTGATGGAGCCCGTTCCCTCTCCAGGGCCCCCTCCATTTCAGGCAAATCGTCTGACCTGTCGGTGGGGGCACCCTGGCGTTGACATCTCCCTGGGCCATAGCCAGGAGCTGTGCGCTTCCTGGAACTCGAGAGCTCTTGGTCTTGGAGTCTCCCTTGCTCCCTACTCCATGACACGTAGACAGGCGAGACGGCCTTGACCTGCTTGCTGGAAACTAGAACAGAAATTTCTGGCTGCTTGTGTGTGCGTGTGTGTGCACGTGTGCGTGTGTGTGTCGGGGCTGGGGTGAAGCAGGCTATAGAGACGGGACGCAAAAGCCGAATCTCTGCAGCACTTTCTCCCGGGGCTGCCAAGGGCCACTTCAGGGCAAACAGCAGGAGTGAGGAACACCCAGCCGTGAAGGGGTTGACCAGTGCCCCTTCCTTGTCAGGGCCCCCTCCCCCGCCCCTCTGCCAGGAAGAGGCCGACATCAAGGAAAGAGCTGAGAAGAGTGCCTGGCACCTCAGAAGCATTTGATCCTTTAAAAGTGGCATCAGAGGGCAGGGGAGCAGGGGTGGGGCGATGTGTGTGTTGGGAACACGTGTGGGGCAGAGGAAACCGCGGGAGGAGAGATGGGGAGGCTGAGGGTGCCCCACTCACTTGGCCCTTTGGGGCCGGCTGGCTGAGCCGGTTGGCATCTTCTTGGGCCACCAGGTCAGGCTCCCTTGTCCTGCTGGCCGCAGGCTTCTTCCCGGCATAGTGCCTGGGCTGTTTGGGGCCCCAGGGGGCCACGGCATTTTTCTCAGCTCTCCCAAGTGCTGGAAGGCCGGAGACCAGAGGGTAAGCTCCCAGGCCCAGGGGAAATTTGGAGAGATAGGCCTGGGCTTTCCTCCCCAGGACGACTTTGGGGACACTGCCAGCCACGCCCTTCTTTTCCTGGGAGGCCTTGCTCGGAGAGGCCTGGGCCACGCGGCTGGACTTGCCGCCTCTCTTCCCGCTGACCAACTCCACCGTCTTCTTTGCCGGCGGCTTGTGGGGAGCAGAGATTCTGAGCTCCCCAAGCAAGGGAACAGAGGCTGAGAGAGCACCTGGCTCCCCCAGGACGTCCCGCATGGCGGCGTCTCTGGGGTCCTCCGGGCCGCTGGACTTGGCAGGGCTTCCTTCCCTGGGGACGACCTCCCCAGCCGGCAGCGGCGGCAGCGGCGGCAGCGGCGCCTTCGGGGTTTCCTCTGAGGGCAGGTTGGAAGGCTCTAGGTCTGGCGGCCACTGGCTGGCTGGAGCGGGCTCCTGGGGACCCGCAGCGGGATTTCAGGCGCCTCTCCGGTTCCTGCCCTTCCCCAGACCCGCCCAGGGATGAAGGAAGGAGATGGCAGTGCCCGGGGGGGGTGGGTGGGGGGGCACCCAGGCCACTTGCCCTGCCCTCCTGAGGCAGCCCCGCCCAACCTCTCACCCAGGCCGCCCTCATCTCTGCCATCCCGAGGGGGCGTCCTCAGCCAGGCCGCTGTCGCCCGTGCCCCTCGGCCTCCAGGGAACACCTTGGCCCCCTCGACGCCCGTCAGAAGCCCTCGCCGGGGCCGCCGCTCTTCGCGACCACCACCCTCCCGGTGACGCAGACCCAGAGCCCCGCTCCCCGGCACTCACCTCATCCCCAGCCGAGGAGCTCATGTCTCCAGAAGCACAGCGAAGCTGACGGAGAGAGGGCGCGATCCTCACCCGCACAGTCGTCGAAGCCGTCTGAGGGGGCGGACTGCCGCCAGCGGAGGGCAGTGCGCACACGCTCTGCGGCCCGCCAATCAGCGCGCGCCTCGTAGCCGCCCTTTGAGGGGGCGACCAGTGAGCGCGCAGCGAGCGCCGCGACCTGGGGGCCCGCCGTGGGAGGGGCCGAATTCCAGATTCCCAGCCGGCGGCCCCGCCCTCCAGCTGCCCAAGCTTGGGCCTGGGGCTCTGCAGTGCGGAAGGGGCCGCCCAGGCTGAGCGCCATGACCCACACGAGGCGTGCTGCGGCCCGCGAGAGGGAGCGGTCGATTGGCGACTGACCACCGGGCCGAAGAGCAGAGCGCCCTTCCCTGTCAGCAGGGGCGAGCACGGGGTTCTGTGCAGGCGTGGCTAGCAAGTCCCTTCGGCTTGGTGAACGCCCCAGGCCCCCAGGCCGTGGAGGCGGGAAAGGCACCCCGTGCTGCCAGTCAACGAGTGCTCGAGTGCTCGTGCTGCAAGTCAACGAGTGCTCGTGGCCACTACAGTTCTGCCTGCCGGACTGGAACTGCGGGTCCCCGTCGGTACCACGCCCCAGGGAACTCAGAGGAGAGGGAATTCCTGCGCTCACCATCAGCGATCTGCAGGTGCAAGCCGAAACCTCGAGCCACTTGCAGAAGTGGCTCACTGTGGCTTCCAGAGTGTTCATGCCACTGGCATGAAAACACACACCTGCTTTGATGCAACCAAAACCTGGGAGATTCATGCAAATATAAGGGGTGTCTTCCAGAACTTCCTGGAAAGCGTGTGATATGGAAAACTGTGTGTGGATTTCAAGAGTTTGCGCCCCACCCCCCAAAAAAAGCTTATCTTTTAATCTTGCTCTCTACAAAAACGATTTATCTACGTATTTGGATGGCAGAGAGTTACAGGAGATGGAGAAAGAGAGAGAGGAACTCGACTGCACCAGGCGCTCTTGTTTGATGGCTAGTGTCCCTGGTGGCGGCTTGGGCGGCTGGGCCCAGACACCGGCCCCCACAGATGCTGCAACCTACCCTCATACTTGCGGAAACTTAAGGAGTAGAGCAGTTTTGGTACTCGTTCTGGTGCAGCGGGTTAAGCTGCTGCTTGCCCAGCCCGCATCCATTTTGGAGTGCCAGGTCCAGTCCTGGCTCCTCCACTTCCCATCCTGAACTACCAGTCTGGGAAGGTGGCAGGTGAGGGCCCAAGTGCTTGGTTCCCTGCTACCCACAGGGGACACCAGGGTGGAGTTCCTGATCCTGGGCTTCAGTGTAGCCCCGCCTGGGCTGTGGCAGGCATTTGGAAGTGATCCAGGGGTTAGAAGATAGCTCCTTGTCATATGGGTAGGATGAAGTGTCAAAGAGACCGTATAAATAGCATCACGTGCCTGGTAATAATAATAGACAGAATTAAAAAGCAGGGGATGTCCAACACGGGAAGCAGTTCTCACAGCAGACTCATAGAATGACAATCGCTTTAAGTAACACCCTGACCTCAGAATCAGCCCTTAAGGCATTCTGGTCTGGGTGAAAATCCCAGGGGAGCACTTCAGGCAAGGTAAGGAAAGACACTGTGGCAAAAAACGCTCTACATGAAGGACCTCCGTGGGTGAGACTCTAGTGGAAAGTGTAGGCAGCCTTTGGACAAATCAAGGCCAGTCTTGGCTTGTGGATTTCTTGGGATAAGAAAGTCACACACTCCCATCCTGAAGGAAGATGATAATCAAGAACACACACACTCCCTTCCTGAAGGAGGATGATAATCAAGAACACTCTGTTAAAATTAGCTGTGCCACTGGAGGCCCCGATAAGTTGCTTACGTATGTTGTTATCTTTTGTGCTTCTTTGTGCTGGTTATGTATAAATACCACCGAGACATTGGAGTAAACGAGCCTTGATCAGCCTTGTTGTCTTGGCTCCATTCTCTGCAATCGCTTGTCTCTCTTTTAGGTCCCTCTCCCTCCCTCGGGTTCCGTTCGACTGGTGCGGCTGGCCCGCACAGAAAGAAGCGGCCACCAAAGAAGGATGTACATTTCTCTGAAGGGAGGAGAGAACTTCCACTTCAGTTATGGCCTTATCCAAATACTGATGGAGTCTGTGGTCACAAAAGGCTTCCATAGCCTTGGCAGCTCATGGCAAGAGCCTCGGGTGATTGCTAACAATTAAATCAGAGTGTTATTGTTAAATTAACAACAGGAGTCACTGTGCACTTACTCCCCGTGTAGGACCTCTGTCCTTAATGAGTTGTACCATGAGAATTAACTGCAAAACTTGTTCTCAAGCAGTATTTTCTACATTGTGTGAGTGTGAGTGTGTGTGTGTGTGTGTGTGTGTGCGCGCGCGCGCAAACTGTTGAAATCCTTACTTAGTATAGAGTTGCTCTTTTGTACATAAAGATTTTTATAGAAAACTTGTATTTAATAACTATAAATTTTGAAAGTACAACTTTTGGATTATAGCGGCTCTTCCCCCCATAACCACCCTCCTACCCGCACACCATTCCATCTCCTACTCCCTCTCCCATGCCATTCTTAAGATTCATCTTCAATTAACTTTAAATACATAAAGATAATTAACTTGATATACATAAGGATAACTAAAGATGAATCTTAATGAAGAATCGAATGGGAGAGGGAGTAGGTGGTAGGACGGGACTGGGGGTGGGAGGGTAGGTATGGGGAGGAACCACCATATTCCTAAAGTCGTAGCTATGAAAATTGTATTCCTTAAATATAAACTTTAAAATATAAAAGCAGATAGCTCCTTCTCCTTCCCTCCCTCCCCTCATCCCTCCCTCCCTCCCTCCCCCCTCCCTCTCTGTCACTCTGCCTTTCAAATGAAGAAAAATAAACAAGCAGTGTAGCAGCACACGGTTATGAGGAAACTGGTGTCTAGCGCAGTGCTGGTGGGCATGTAAATTGGGGCAGCCACTTGGCAGGGTGAGGTGGTGGGACCTGTGGATAGCAAGCCGTTTGCTTCCTTAAGCTCTTGTCCTTCTTCTGAACGCTGCAAATGTTATCCAACACATATGAACGGACTCCCGAGGCCTGTAGAAAGCAAGCTGCAAAACAAGGTATGCAAGAGGCTACCGTTTGTAAATTGAACCCTGTGTCTGAAGTGTGTACTGTTATGGGTGTCTCTAGATGAGGAAAAAGGTACAGAGGGGGTCAGCAACTTGCCCAGAGCCCTGGAGCTTGTCAGTGTCTGCAGCAGGACTGAAACAAAGTGGCCTGGGCCCAGGGCCCAGGGCCTTGCTTTGTTTGCTGTGTTTGTTGGATTGTTTGCCTGCAGCACGCATTTCTCCTGACAGGAGGGCTGCTGGGGCCTCAGGTTCTTACTTAACAGTAGCAAACCCAACTTTGTTGTCATGTCTTAAAGAATTGAGATTGGTGTACAGAAACCTTACATAACTTAAGAGGAAAAATGAATTTACAGGTGTAACTGCAAACCGTTTCCAACTCAAGGCAGGTGCAACCTGGCAGGAAACATGAGTAGGAAAGGACACTGGGTCCCAAGGCTGGGACACCCGCCCCTCTCCTCTGTCAAGACCAGCGAGACAGAAAGAACAGCTGGTTCAGCAACTCTTGCCATTCTGAGGAATCCTGAACTGTCAGCTCTGCCGCATTAATACCCTGCACAGAGCTGCAGACTGTGGTCAGGCAGACCCACCAAGGCGCACCTGGACTTCTCACCGCAGCCACGTAGCGACCGAGCCACACAGCCTAAGGTTTACATCAAACAGTGTGTACAGGGCATCGAACATACATCAAGGGAACAGTGAGTGAACTTGAGTACAAAGTAAAAAAAAAAAATCAGCAACAAGTTCTACAATCCGGTGCTGATATCAGATACAAGCTTCCAGCACACCTTTCTTTTCAAAGGCTTATTCCAGCTTCGCTTTTGCCAGGGAAAATGCATCCTTCTGGATCAGCTCATGTTGCAAATGCTACGCACCTGCTCACAGTCCTTTTAGAAGCATTTGTGTCGGACGATGGAGGGGCCCTGCTCGTCATACTGCCGCTTGGTGATCCACAGGTGATCCACATCTGCTGGAAGGTGGACAAGGAGTCCAGGATGGAACCGCCCATCCACATGGAGTACTTCGCGCTCAGGGGGTTCGATGATCTGCGAGGACAGGGAGGGAGCGGCTCTAGTCAATGCCGCCTTCATGGCAATGCCCCCACCCACCGCGCCATGCTCTGGTGACAGGCCACCCACACACCTTTACCTTCATGGTGCTGGGTGCCGGGGCAGTGATCTCCATCTGCATCCTGTTGGCGATGCCTGCGTCCTTGGTGGGGCCACCAGGCAGCACAGTGTTGCTGTACAGGTCCTTGGGGATGTCGATATCACATTTTGTGATGGACTTGAAGGTGGTCTTGTGGCTGCCACGGGACTCCATGCCCGGGAAAGAGGGCTGGAAGAGTGCCCTGGGACAGCAGAATCCTTTGTCGTTGATGGGGATCGCCTGGCTGGCCAACGGGCCGCTCGCTCTTCTCATGGGGGCAGGAGGAGGACATGGCTGCAGCCATCTCCCACTCCCTGTCCAGGGCGACGTAGCACAGTTTCTCCTTCAGGTCGGGCACGATTTCCCACTGGGCCTTGGTGGTGAAGCTGTAGCCATGTTCTGTGAAGATTCATGAGGTAGTCAGTCAGGTCCTGGCCAGCCAGGGGAGGGCGTACCCTGTGCGGATGGGCACCATGTGGACAACTCTGTCGTCAGAGTCCATGATGATGACAGGGCCTTGCTTTGAACAGAAAGAATTCAAACTGTAAATGGCCATTCCCTCTATGGCCAGCAGATTCACTCCCAGGTCCCTCTCCTGAGGAAACCCTGGTGCATGGTGTCTGTAAGGACTCACGCCCTGGGGTTCTAATGGTAGGAAACAACAGGAAAAATCTACATTTCCATCCGTAAGGCAATGGGCAAATGCCACACAGACTATTCCTCCAGCAAATTACAAAGCAGCAGCGAAAAGGAATGGATGAGGCTGTGTTAACCCAAATTTCAAGGGCATTGCAATGAGCGTAGAAAGCACACTGCGAAGCAAGATATAGGATAGGCTACGATGCGCACACTAAAGCCCTCCCTCCAAAGCATCCTGTAGCTTATTCGTGGATGCGTATGCCAGGCTACAAATTGCACACACACACACACACACACACTTGCACACATGCA
This sequence comes from Sylvilagus floridanus, assembly GCA_949820135.1. NCBI lineage: Eukaryota > Metazoa > Chordata > Mammalia > Lagomorpha > Leporidae > Sylvilagus > Sylvilagus floridanus. Next base: position 1,275,430 of record OX463223.1, read on the forward strand.
CATGAACACACACCCGCACATATATGTACACAAACACAACTGTGCTTCGAGGCTGATCTCTGGGTGTTCTGTAGGAGTAGTCTGAGGAGGAGAGTATGAAGTGAGTTCCGGCCCAGGCGGGGCCGGTCTTCGGGGGCTGAGGCGCCGAGGCCGCCATCTAACTCGCTGCGCCCACAAGCCCTGGCCCGCGGATGGTACCAGAAGAAGAGAATTTATCCAGAAATCAAAACCTGAAGCAACTCTAAATGTGCCCGATGGCTGTGTTGATACAATCTGTTGGAGTGACACTGGAGAATGTATTTTATCTGGCTCAAATGACACCAAGTTAATAATTAGTAATCCTTACAGCAGAAAGGTTTTGACAATTGGTTCAGGGCATCAAGCAAATATATCTAGTGCAAAGTTCTTACCATGTACGGATGATAAGCAGATTGTATCCTGCTCTGGAGATGGAGTAGTATTTTCTACCAATGTTGAGCAAGAAGTGGAAAGTAATAGTGCCAATTCGCGTGCCATTCTGGAACTACTTATGAGATTATGACTGTACCAAATGACCCTTACACTTTCCTCCCTTGTGATGAGGACGGAACAGTGGGGTGGTTTGATACACACATCAAAACTAGCTGCACAAAAGAAGATTGCAAAGATGACATTTTGATCAACTGTCGCCATGCTGCCACATCCATAGCTCTTCATTCACCAATACCATATTATCTTGCTGTAGGTTGTTCTGATAACTCAGTATGAGGACATGATGGCCGAATGCTGGGCACAAGAGTTACAGCAAATTATGCAGTGCGAGGAACCACTGGAATTGTTGCCTGTTTTATTCCTTCCCATCTCAATAATAAATCCTGCAGAATGACACCTCTGTGTTACAGTGAAGATGGCCAAGAGATTCTCGTTAGTTACTCTTCAGATTACCTATACCTTTTTGATCCAAAAGATGACACAGCACGAGAATGTAAGACTCCTTCTGCAGAAGAGAGAAGAGTTCCGACAGCCACCAGTTAAGCGTTTGAGGCTTCATGGTGACTAGTCAGATACTGGACCCAGAGCAAGGCCTGAGAGTGAAAGAGAGTGAGATGGAGAACAAAGTCCCAATGTGTCATCGATGCAGAGAATGTCTGATATGTTATCAAGATGGCTTGAGAAGCAAATGAAGCTGCACAGAGTAATCGAGGACGAGGAAGATCTTGACCCAGACGTGGAAGGAGTCAGTCAGATGTTTCAACTGTTCCTACTGTCCCATCAAGTCCGGATTTGGAAGTGGGTGAAACTGCAATGGATGTAGGTACTCCTTCTCATCAAGTACCTCAACCTTCTACGACTTCCACAGCATCAGCTCCAGCCCATTTGACCTTATCTTCCACAGAAAGCCCTCGTTCTACTTCTTTGTTATCATCTCCAGACAGCGAACAGAGACAGTCTGCTGAGGCATCTAGGCACCACACACATCATCAGTCTGGTCCCCCGAAGTCATGGGTTGCTGACTCCTGCTCAGAGTGACAGCACCCTGTAGAGTCTGCTGGTACTGGCCCCCTACCACAGAGCCCTGCAGGAGCATGGAGCCAGCCTAGAGAGGGTCAGATTCTCCTTCTTCTGTGGGTAACAGCTCGGATCCATGTCCCTTGACAAGCAACAGGGTAACAATAATGAAAAGCTGAGCCCCAATCCAGGGACAGGTGAAGCAGCTTTAAGTTTGCCCTACAGCACAGAAGAAGCAACCACAAGCGCAGTAAGACCGAACTTTACAGATGAATGGAGCAGTACAGCCTCAAGTTCTAGAGGAAATGGGAGCCATTGCAAATCCGCGGGTCAAAGGAATCACTGGTCCCACAGAGCTCTGTACCACCACCAGAAGCAGATAATGAAACAAGTTTTGAAGAATCATCAGAGCACGTGACAAAATGTCAAGAAGGCACTAAAGGACTTGATGTACCTTTCCCCTCCTCCCGTTATCCCTGCCCCCCCCCCACATCTTCCCTTTTGTGGAGAGCCTTGGTGCCTAAGCAGGCCTTCTCAACTCCTTGCATTGCAAATGGAAAAACAGATAAACTGCACAGGGCACCTATGAAACAGATGAGAGGGAAATTCCCAGAGACTTCAAAGAGCCCCCTACTCTTCTGCCAGCTGCCTTCTACACCTCTCCCCAATTCCCTCCTAACAGGATGAAACCTGAGTCCCAAATGCACCCAGCTCAGTCTCTTCACAGGAACAGACTCTTGCCAACCTCTGTGCTTCCAGTACAGCAACCTGTCTCCCAGCTCAGTCTCTTCACAGGAACAGACTCTTGCCAACCTCTGTGCTTCCAGTACAGCAACCTGTCTCTGTTGAGGTCGGTCTCCGTCTCCTTTTTCTCCCTCCTTTCTCGGGGTACAAAAAGCCAGAACCCCACACTATTCAAGACCTAACAGGCACACATCTGCAGAAAACCTAGATTGGAACAGTACAGATGCAGCACAATCAGATGTATTTGCAACTGAGCCCCTGGGTTCCAACTCGGGAGAAAGGAATAACTTCAATCTTGGTAGCTTTGGTGAGGTTCCAGAAGAGTCCTCTTTGTCCGTAAAGGCAAGGAACCAGAAACTTCAGATCAGACTAGCACTGAGAGTACTTCCGATCCAAATTCACCAATCCTGAGCCTCAGGCCCAAACAGAAGCCATCGAGCCGTCAGCTCATGAGGAAACATCAGCCAGGGTCGCTGCGCTTCAGGACACAGATGATAGTGATGATGACCCAGTCCTGATCCCAGGTGCAAGGTATCGAGCAGGACCTGGTGATAGACGCTCTGCTGTTGCCCGCATTCAGGAGTTCTTCAGGTGGGGAAAAGAAGGATCGTTAGAAGACCACTGGTAATGATGATTTATAAAGGCCGTCGCAACTCCAGGACAACGTTCTAGCCTCATGTGGCATAGATTATGACATAAAGATCTGGTCACCACCAGAAGAGTTAAGGATTTCTAACCGAAAGCTTGCTGATGAAGTTATAACTCGAAACGAACTCATCCTGGAAGAGACTAGAAATACCATTACAGTTCCAGCCTCTTTCATATAGCGGATGTTGCTTCACTGAATCGTATTGGAGCTCACCAGTTGGAGGGTGACATGTCAGATGGCTCTGGCCAGGAGAATGAGAACGAGGACAGGTAATAAGCACCTCTCTTGGCAAGCACTTAGATGTTCTGAAGTTTGTGTAAGGCAATTTATTATATGCTTTTTCTTTACAGAACTTTAGTGCATTTTTTGGGAGGTTTTCCCCTTTTTGGGGATAACCTGACATTGGTTTGGAAGGAAAGTGTGGATGAATTTGGGAGAGTGCATAAGACAAAACAAGCAAAATGTTTTTAAAACCTTTTCCGTGTATGAGAAGTGCTAGAAAATACAAAGTGCGATACTTCCCCAAACCTTCGGTTGTGGGAACTTGGATCAACATTGAAGAGTAATTCTCATTATAGTGAAAATGTTGGTTCAAATACTATTCTACACTTGCCAAAAAGAAATGTGCTTCAAGATGGTTATGGAAAAATGGAATTGGAAATCACCACCTGAACTTAGAGTCATGATTACTGGAGACAGGGAAGTGTGGCAGAGGGGTAGGAGGAGGTGCGGTGGCAGGTAGCAAACCACAGCGATGACTAGCGGTCATGCTCATGAATGATGTGCTGTATAAGAACCCGAGGAGAGGAGCTGGGAGAAAGGTGGGGAAGTGGGGGTGCTGATTGCCTGCTGTGGATAAATGTTGCACTGTGCGCCGTAAAGGTGTACAAATCTCAAGTACAAAACACCAATTTCCCAGAATAAACTTAAGAAGTTAACTTTGGAGGAAGCTGTTTGAAGGAGACAGAAATTCTCTGTACTCTTTGTGACTCTTTTGTAAGTCTAAAATCATTTCACAAGAAAAAGTCAAACGTGGGCCGGCGCCGTGGCTCAACAGGCTAATCCTCCGCCTTGCGGCGCTGGCACACCGGGTTCTAGTCCCGGTCGGGGCGCCGGATTCTGTCCCGGTTGCCCCTCTTCCAGGCCAGCCCTCTGCTGTGGCCCGGGAGTGCAGTGGAGGATGGCCCAGGTGCTTGGGCCCTGCACCCCATGGGGAGACCAGGAAAAGCACCTGGCTCCTGCCATCGGACAAGCGCGGTGGGCCGGCCGCAGCGCGCCGACCGCGGCGGCCATTGGAGGGTGAACCAACGGCAAAAGGAAGACCTTTCTCTCTGTCTCTCCCTCACTGTCCACTCTGCCTGTCAAAAAAAAAAAAAGTCAAACGTGGACAAGGTCTGAAAAGTCCTAAAAGACTGGACATAAACTGTGTCTGACTCAAGAAGCCAATAAAACATCTACAGGATAAACATTTAAAAAGTACAAAGGAAATAGATAAGAGCAGATGTTGATGAATTAGAAAGCAAAAAAATTAAGAGACGCTCTTCAAAATACGTTCGTTGACCAGCAAACGGGGTGAGCTAGAACCCTCGAGCAATATTGTGGCCAAGTGAGTACGCCATGCTCATCTTTCCCCCTCTCCTTCTGTCTTGGCTGCCATCCACTGCCTGAGCTCTCTGATCTGTGTCTGGGGCATGGCAGCCTAGCACAAAGACATTTCCTGGTCTTTCTTGCCACTGGGATTGATCCTATGATTAACTTCGTGTCAATGCGCTGTAAGCAGGGGGCTTTTGTTTAGGAAATAGGGACTCTTTGTGTTCTAAAATCTAGCTACTTGGTCAGTTTTATGCATAGCAAATATCTTCTTTCAGATTGTGGCTTGCTTTTTTAAAAATAGATTTATTTATTCAAACGGCAAATATAGAGATAGAGAGCTATCAATCTTCTACCTATTGTACCTGTTTTAGTCCTCAAATGGCCACAGCAGGGGTAGGGGGAGGAGAGGGAGAGAAGAACAAGAGCGAGAGCGAGCGAGAGAGAAAGCTATCTTCCATCTGCTGCTTCATTCCAGAAATGGTCACAGTGGCCAGGGAGGGGTCAAGTCAAAGCCAGGAGCCATGAGCTCCATCCGGGTCTTCCACGTGTGCGGCAGGGGTCCAAGTACTGGAGCCATCACCTGCTGCCTCCCAGGATACACACTAGCAGACAGCTGGAATTGGGAGCAGAGCTGAGACTCAAATCCAGGCACTGGGATGTGGGGTGTAGGTGTTCCAAGCAGTATATTCATCACTAGGCCAAACACCTGCCCTGTTTTTTTAGAATTTTTCAGTGCAAAATAGAGAATATATTGTTCTCTGACTACAACCCCTGCTATTTTAGTTGTCGCATCTCGTTGTTCTGCTTCTGGCTGTTCTTGGTCCTCATCAACATACATTTTAGGAGTTGGGAACACAATTGCTGCCCAAGATCGACCTGACCGAGTGTCTTGTCCATCTTGCTTGTAAGCTGTGCTACGCGGGCGGTGCCCCATTGGAAATCCAGGAGCCCAGATCTAACATGGGTGCCTTGCTCCCCATTGCTTGCTCTCTCCACCACCTACACCCTCACAGTCCAAACAGACTGTCTGGATAGAGGCAGCTTCTCGCTGTCGACCACGACACATTTCTGAAAATGCTTGCAATCCAAACATCCAGAAGCCTAAGAATAGATGTGGGAGTCGTGAGGAGGGTATTTATTGTCTAGCAGCAACCCAGCAGACAATTGAAAGGGCCCACACTCACCCGGGGCCCAGAGCTGAAGGTACCTACCAGCCAGAGCCACCAGATGTGCCCATAATCCCAGAGGAGTGGGTTCGAGTATACACTTGGAGTTTTCTTTTCTCAGCCCTCCCAATCTACACCAGGGGTGAAGTTGCCAGCTCCCTTGCCGACATCTTTGCCCTCTATGGCGAACTGCAACATTTCCCCTAGTTCTTAATCCTCCATTTCAGCCACGCCCTCAGCCTCTTGACTTTGGTGTTCCTCCCTCTAGTGACAGAATACATCTCCATGCCCCAATGATACTTGTGTTGAGCTAGACTGTGCCTACTTTAGCTCATCAAATATGGACAAAAGTAACAACCTGCTAATTTGACTCTGGGCCTTGGGAGACATCCTGACCGCCCCCTTGCACTTTTGTCTTCATCGCGAACATAGTATGTGCTCCCTCCAGATCACCTTCTGGCCCCAGAAGAGAGACCGAGTAGGGCCATCCTAGCTACACGGTGTTCCATAGTACTGCACTATACCGGGACACACCATCACATACAGGGACACACCATCATCATAACCTCTAGGGAAGTGGTGTTGGAACAGAACAATTTAAAGATGGCTTTTCTTCAAAATTCTCGCAAGTCCCAAGAGTGCTTCAAGGAGCTTTCTTGCACATACGCGTTACCTGCATGCGTAAGCATTCTGTGGCACAGGCGCATCGAGGCGGCATGATGACCTAAGATGCCAAAGCAGGTCTTTCCCATCTTCCCAAAGTTCCCAGTTGTGAAGAAGGGTCCTCGGAAGGCCTCCCGTTCTACACAAAGCGGACCACCTGTGCAAGACCAACCGCCCCCCTAGAGCTCCCTCACACAGAGGGCAGAAGAGGAGGAGTTGCCTTTGGAGAGAAACCATCCTTAACCCCAGGTCCTCCCACTACTGGGGAGGGTGCAAGGGCAAGTGCCCCAACTGCACAGTCTCTGTGGGCAGATTGACATCATGTTCCCGGTTGGGCATCCTCAGAGCCCCCACCAGGCTTGTATATCTGCCCCGGTGTTCTCAGAGCAGCAAATGCAGAAGGCGAGGCCGCTGCCAGCTGCCCCAACAGAACGGGTCATCCTATGTGAGTGGACTTGCACCCACTCACATCCCCCACCCTGGCATCTTTACCTGAACACTCAGTGGTGCCCTATGCTGCAAACACTTTCCATTTTTGTGAACTCGATATGTACAAAGTGCTACCTTACTGTTGCTTAGGTCTGAGCTCTGGTGTCCTCTTTAATCAAAGGCATGTTCGTGCCTTTTGGCCATTGTCTTATTGGGGTATTTCTCCTCTGGCTTCATGACTTGCGAGACGTTGATTATTTTTCTGGCATACACATTGCAGCCCTTGCTCCTCGTGTTGAGTTTGCTCTTTCTTTGTATTTGAGATGCAGGTGACATTTAGCACGTGTCTATGTTTGTGGCATCAGATCCTCGTTCTTGCATAATCTCTTCCAATATGCGGATGCCTTGCAAGTCCTTTTCCCTTCCCATAGTGCCACTCGCAGATGCAAAGCTGCCAGGACAGCTCAAGCCCTTGCACCGTCCTGTCACCAGCACCCTGCTGCGTGCTGGAGCCTCAGGACTTGGCCCCACAAGTCACTCTCCTGAGAGCAGCCTTCACGTCCTTGTTTCTCAGGGCGTAGATGAGGGGGTTTAGCATTGGGGTCACCGCTGCATAAAATATAGAGACAATCTTGTCTCCGTCCTCGACCTTTTTGGTCTGAGGCCTCACATAAATATATATTAGTGTCCCAAAGTAGATGGTGACCACAACCAGGTGAGAGCCACACGTGGAAAAGGCTTTAAGCCTGGCCTCGGCTGGGTGGATTCTTAAGACAGCCTTGAGGATACAAAGGTAGGAGATCAGGATGAAACTCAAAGGTACTGGCATTGAAGTAACAGCACACACCATCATCATAACCTCTAGGGAAGTGGTGTTGGAACAGAGCAATTTAAAGATGGCTTGCACTTCGCAGGAGAAGTGATTGACGGCGTTACGCCCACAGAAGCTGATGGGCAAGAGCAGAACGGGTGTAACGGTGAGGAGGAGAGCTGCCATCCACGCAGCCAACACCAGCACAGCACATACTCGAGAAGACATGACCAGGCTGTACCGGAGCGGAGCTGAGATTGCCACAAAGCGGTCGTAAGCCATGATGGCCAGCAGGAAACACTCAGCCAGTACCAGGAAGGCTCGGATGGCGAGCTGGGCGAAGCAGGAGCGGTAGGAGATGGTGGGGAAGTCCTGCAGAGAGTGCACCATGATCAAGGGCACAGCACTGGTGGAGAACAGGAGATCCAGTAAGGATAAGTTACTGAGGAAGAAATACATCGGGGTGTGGAGCTGAGAACTGACTCCTACCAGGAAGATGATCATGCCGTTTCCCGCCAAAGTCACCATGTAGAGAAACATGAGTGACCAGAAGAGGGCACTCTGGGATGCGGGGTGTGTGGAGAGCCCCACCAGAACGAATTCCGTCACTCTGGTGTAATTTCCACTTTCCTGGTAATTCATTTCCTCTAGGCACAGCTACAGGCAGGGAGAGAAAGCAGAGGAGCAGCGCTTTGTTAAGCAGGAGTCCATCGCTTAAACCTCCAAGCCAGTCGAAGCGCAGCAGCCCATGCCACGAGCTCATCTCGGAAACTTTCAGGCGCTGCCTGCCAGCAGCTCCAGCCCCATCTCTGCACCCTGCGCTGGGGAGATGAAAAGGCAGTCCTCTGGCAAAGCGGGGTCGGCAGCCCTGGACTAGCGCGCACAGTCTTCGAGGAAGAGAGAACAGAGCGTCCACCTGGCCATCTGGCCAAACACATCGCCCGTGATCTCCCGCTCCAAGCTAAACGAGATCTGAGCATGGGTGGATGCACATGGCCTTGTCACCCAGGGGCAGAAGGATGACAGCACGGCGGCACAGGGAAAGGTCCTCAGGTCGATACTGTTTGCTGCTTGATCGAGTTCACTGCTCGAGGTCCCGCGTCCCTTCCCGCACTGGGACTGAGACTGAAAGACCCACGAGGGCTTCCTGCCACCTCTCCAACCAGCGGCTCATCAGTCTTCCCGGCAGAGAAGAGTGAAAGGAGAAAGGGAATGGGGACAGGTTCAGGATGTTCAGGGGAGGCCCCCATCGCGAGCCAGCTAGGGACTCCCCTGTTGGGTGCCCCGTTCCCTCTGGACTCTTGCATAGAGGTGGGCAGCTGGGTGGGGCGGGGCAGGCCAGGCCAACGCTGCTCTGGGCTTGGTTGCAAATGTCCTGGCAGCGGTGGAGGCCCGAGCTGACTGCATTTGCAGTGTGAGATCTGGATAAGACAAAGGTGGCTGAGGCCCGTGCCCGTGCTCTTTGCAAAGCCCCTGACCACTGTGCTAGAAGTGATCAACACATCTGCTGACCCGCCGAGCAGCCGGGCACCTCCACCTGCGCATTCGCTACCACCTTCAGCACCGTTTGGTGGAAGTCAGCTCATGATTTTGCCCCATTCCTCCCTAGGTAAATGCCATTTTCCACGTCTGCCGTCTCATTCAGGGTCTGGGATGTATTAGGGGGTCTCCAAATGTTAGAAGCCTTCTCTGTCTTACTCTCCATATCCCGTCCATCAGCAAGCCTTGTTAACGTGCTGGTTCAATTGAATGAGCATTACAGACACATCCTGTGGGGGTAGGCACTGGGAAACATCTTCCCATGTCCTCTCTCGCTCTCGTGCTCTCTCTCTCTCACACACACACCTCTCTCTCTCTCTTTCTCTCTCTCTCTCTCTCAGATGCACACACGTCTCTCACACACACACATCCCTCTCACTCTCTCCCTCACAGACACACACACACACACATCTCTCTCTCTCACACACACACACAACTCTCAATCTCTCTCTCCCTCACAGACACACACACATCTCTCACACACAAACACACACATCCATCTCTCCCTCTCTCACAGACACACACACACACACATCTCTCTCAACCCCCCCATCGCAAACACACACACATCCCTCATTCTCTCTGTCTCACACACACACATCCTCCCATCTCTCTCTCAACACACATTCCTCTCTCTCTCACACACACACATCCCTCTCTCTCTCACACACACACACCTGTCACACAAAACATCCCTCTCTAACACACACACATCCCTCTCTCTCTCACACACACACACATCCCTCTCTTTCTCTCTCTCTCACACACACACATCCTCTCTCTCTCTCACACACACACCTGCCACACAAAACATCCCTCTCTAACACACACACACATCCCTCTCTCTCTCACACACTCACACTTCCCTCTCTCTTTCTCTCTCTCACACACACCCCCTCTCTCACACAAACACACACACTTCCCTCTCTCACAGAAACACACTCATCTCTCTCTCACACACACATTACTCTCTCTCACACACACACCCCTCTCTCTCTTTCGGACACACACATCTCTCTCTCACACCCCCTTCATGCACACACACACCTCTCTCACACACTCACACATCCCTCTCTCTTTCTCTCTCTCTCTCTCACCCCCCCTCTCTCTCACAGACGCACAAACATCCCTCTCTCCCTCCAAAACACACACACATCTCTCTCTCACACACACACATTATTCTCTCTCTCACACACACACACCCCTCTCTCTCACACACACACATCTCTCTCTCACATCCCCTTCATTAACACACATTCCTCTCTATTTCACTCTCTCTCTCTCTCTCACACACACACACACACATCTCTCTCACACACACACACCTCTCTCTCTCTTGCTTACACCCCCAATCTCTCTCTCACACACACATCCCTCTTTCTCGCACACACACACATTACTCTCTCTCTCACAGACACACATATCCCTCTATCTCGGTCACACACATATCCCTCTCTCTCACACAGACACACACATCCATTTCTCTCTCACACACACATCCCCCTCTGTCACACGCAAACACACATCGCTCTCTTTCTCTCACACACACATACACACATCCCTCTCAATCTTCACACACACACACTCCTCCCTCTCTCACAGACACGCACACATCCCTTTCTCACACACACACCCCTCTCACACACACACACACCCCTCTCTCTCTCACAAATACACATACATCTCTCTCTCACACACACACACCCCTCTCTCTCTCTCACACACACACCCCTCTCTCTCTCACAGACACACACCCCTCTCTCTCTCACACACACACACATCCCTCTCTCTCTCTCTCTCACATACACACCCTTCTCTCTCACACAGACACATATCCTTCTCTCTTTCTTGTCTCACACACACCCTCTCACTCTCACACACACACACACATCCCTCTCTCTGTCACACACACACACACCCTTCTCTCTCACACACCCCCTCTCTCTCACACACACACATCCCTCACTCTTTCTCTTTCTCTCTCTCACACACACATATTCCTCTCTCTCTCACAGACACACACATCCCTCTATCTCTGTCACACACACACACACACACACACACACACATCTCTCTCTATCTCACAAACAACCCTCTCTTCCTCAAACACACACATCCCTCTCTCTCACACACACACCCTTCTCGCTTTCTCTGTCTCTCTCACACACACACACATCCCTCTCTCTTTCTCTCTCTCTCTCTCTCACACCCCTCTCTCTTTCACACACCCCCCTCTCTCTCTCACATAAACGCCTCTCACACACACACAAACATCTCTCTCACACACATCCCTCTCTCTCTCACACACAAACACACACACTCTTCTCTTTCTCACACAGACACACATCTGTCTCTCTTTCTCTCTCTTTCACACACACCCCTCTCTCATACACACACACATCCATCTCTTTCTCACTTGCATCCCTCTCCTTCACTCTCACACAAACCTCTCTCTCACACACCCCACTCTATCACACACACATACAAACACCTCTCTCTCTCTCTCACACACACACACACATCCCTCTCTCACACACATCCCTCTCTTTCAGACACACACCCCCTCTCTCTCACACACACATCCCTCTCTTTAACTCTCTCTCACACAGAGATCTCTCTGTCTCTCACAGACACACACACACACACCTCTTTCAGAAACACATCTCTCTCACACACACTGCCCTCTCTCACACACACACTGGTTCAAATCCCTCTCTGTGTCTCTAATACACACATCCCTCTCTCTTTCTCTCTCTCTCTCTCTCTCTCTCTCTCTCACACACCTCTCTCTCTCTCTCTTTCTCTCTCTCTCTCTCTCAGACGCACACATCCCTCTCACTCTCTCCCTCACAGACACACACACACACATCTCTCTCACACACACACAACTCTCAATCTCTCTCTTCCTCACAGACACACACACATCTCTCTCACACACAAACACACACATCCATCTCTCCCTCTCTCACACACACACACAGCTCTCTCTCTCAACCCCCTCATCGCAAACACACACACATCCCTCTCTCTCTCTGTCTCACACACACACATCCTCCCATCTCTCTCTCACACACAGACCCCCTCATCTCTCTCTCACACACATTCCTCTCTCTCACACACACACACACCTGTCACACAAAACATCCCTCTCTAACACACACACATCCCTCTCTCTCTCACACACACACACCTGTCACACAAAACATCCCTCTCTAACACACACACATCCCTCTCTTTCTCTCTCTCTCACACACACACATCCCTCTCTCTCTCTCACACACACACCTGCCACACAAAACATCCCTCTCTAACACACACACACATCCCTCTCTCTCACACACACTCACACTTCCCTCTCTCTTTCTCTCTCTCACACACACCCCCTCTCTCACACAAACACACACACTTCCCTCTCTCACAGAAACACACTCATCTCTCTCTCACACACACATTACTCTCTCTCACACACACACCCCTCTCTCTCTTTCGGACACACACATCTCTCTCTCACACCCCCTTCATGCACACACACACCTCTCTCACACACTCACACATCCCTCTCTCTTTCTCTCTCTCTCTCTCACCCCCCCTCTCTCTCACAGACGCACAAACATCCCTCTCTCCCTCCAAAACACACACACATCTCTCTCTCACACACACACATTATTCTCTCTCTCACACACACACACCCCTCTCTCTCACACACACACATCTCTCTCTCACATCCCCTTCATTAACACACATTCCTCTCTATTTCACTCTCTCTCTCTCTCTCACACACACACACACACATCTCTCTCACACACACACACCTCTCTCTCTCTTGCTTACACCCCCAATCTCTCTCTCACACACACATCCCTCTTTCTCGCACACACACACATTACTCTCTCTCTCACAGACACACATATCCCTCTATCTCGGTCACACACATATCCCTCTCTCTCACACAGACACACACATCCATTTCTCTCTCACACACACATCCCCCTCTGTCACACACAAACACACATCGCTCTCTTTCTCTCACACACACATACACACATCCCTCTCAATCTTCACACACACACACTCCTCCCTCTCTCACAGACACGCACACATCCCTTTCTCACACACACACCCCTCTCACACACACACACCCCTCTCTCTCTCACAAATACACATACATCTCTCTCTCACACACACACACCCCTCTCTCTCTCACACACACACACCCCTCTCTCTCTCACACACACACACATCCCTCTCTCTCTCTCTCTCACACACACACCCTTCTCTCTCACACAGACACATATCCTTCTCTCTTTCTTGTCTCACACACACCCTCTCACTCTCACACACACACACACATCCCTCTCTCTGTCACACACACACACACCCTTCTCTCTCACACACCCCCTCTCTCTCACACACACACATCCCTCACTCTTTCTCTTTCTCTCTCTCACACACACATATTCCTCTCTCTCTCACAGACACACACATCCCTCTATCTCTGTCACACACACACACACATCTCTCTCTATCTCACAAACAACCCTCTCTTCCTCAAACACACACATCCCTCTCTCTCACACACACACCCTTCTCGCTTTCTCTGTCTCTCTCACACACACACACATCCCTCTCTCTTTCTCTCTCTCTCTCTCACACCCCTCTCTCTTTCACACACCCCCCTCTCTCTCTCACATAAACGCCTCTCACACACACACAAACATCTCTCTCACACACATCCCTCTCTCTCTCACACACAAACACACACACTCTTCTCTTTCTCACACAGACACACATCTGTCTCTCTTTCTCTCTCTTTCACACACACCCCTCTCTCATACACACACACATCCATCTCTTTCTCACTTGCATCCCTCTCCTTCACTCTCACACAAACCTCTCTCTCTCACACACCCCACTCTATCACACACACATACAAACACCTCTCTCTCTCTCTCACACACACACACACATCCCTCTCTCACACACATCCCTCTCTTTCAGACACACACCCCCTCTCTCTCACACACACATCCCTCTCTTTAACTCTCTCTCACACAGAGATCTCTCTGTCTCTCACAGACACACACACACACACCTCTTTCAGAAACACATCTCTCTCACACACACTGCCCTCTCTCACACACACACTGGTTCAAATCCCTTTCTGTGTCTCTAATACACACATCCCTCTCTCTTTCTCTCTCTCTCTCTCTCTCTCTCTCTCTCTCTCTCACACACACACACACACCTCTCTCTTTCTCTCTCTCTCACACAGACGCACCCTTCTCTCCTTCTCTCTCTCTCTCACACACACCCACACCTCTCTCTCTCTCATACGCACACACAAACACACACACACCTCTCTCTCACACATGCACACCTCTCTCTCTCTCACACACACACACATCTCTCACACACACACATCCCTCTCTCTCACACACACACACCTCTCTCTCTCATAGACACACCTCTCTCAAAAACACATAGCACTCTCTCACACGTACCCCCCTCTCTCTCACTCACACACCACTCTCTCTCTCTCTCTTTCTCACACACACGACTCTCTCTCACATACACACACAGGCATCCCCTTTCTCTCAAACACATACACCTCTCTCTCAAAAACAACCCCCTCTCACACACACACACACACACACCTCTCACACACACATCCCACTTACACACACACACTCCTCTCTCTCTCACAGACACACACACATCCCTGTCACAAACACACATACACATCCCTCTCTCACACACACACATCCAACTCTCTTTCTCTCTCACACAAACACACACAACGCCCACTCTCTCACAAACACACCCACCTCTCTCTCACACAAACACACATACACCTCTCTCACACATACACTCCTCTCTCACACACACACACCCTCTCTCACACACACAACTCTCTCTCACACACACAACTCTCTCACACACACACACACCCCTCTCTCACACACACACCTCTCTCTCACACACACACCTCTCTCTATCACACACACCCTTCTCACACACACACACAACTCTCTCACACACCCACACCTCTATCTCTCACAGACACACACCCACCTCTCTTACACACACACACATATGTCACACACACACACCCCCTCCTACACACACATCCCTCTCTCTCACACACACACCTTTCTCAGACACACACACCTCTCTCAAAAACACATAGCGCTCTCTCACACGTACCCCCCTCTCTCTCACTCACACACCCCCCTCTCTCTCTCTCTTTCTCACACACACGACTCTCTCTCACATACACACACAGACATCCTCCTTACTCTCAAACACATACAACTCTCTCAAACACAACCCCCTCTCTCTCACAAACACACACATCTCTCACTCACACACACACATACCACTTACACACACACACTCCTCTCTCTCTCACAGACACACACACATCCCTGTCACACACACACACAAACACATCCCTCTCGCTCACACACACATCCACCTGTCTCTCACACAAACACACATATACCTCTCTCACACATACACACCCCCTCTCACACACACACCACCTCTCTCAAACACACACCCACCTCTCTCTCACACACACACCCCTCTCTCTCTCACACACACCCCTCTCTCTCACACACACCCCTCTCTCTCACACACACACACCTCTCTCTCTCACACACACACACCTCTCTCTCACACACACATCCCTGTCTCTCACACACACACACATCCTTCTCTCTCTCACACACACACACACCTCTCTCTCACACACACACATCCCACTATCTCACACACTCATCTCTCTCACACGCAGACACCCCTCTCTCTCTATCTCTTTCTCACACACACGTCTCTCTCTCACATACACACACAGACATCCCCCTTTCTCTCACACATACAACTCTCTCTCAAACACACACACACCTCTCACTCACACACACTCTCCTCTCTCTCTCACACACATAACTTTCTCTCACACATATCCCTCTCTCACACACACACACCTCTCACACACACATCCCTGTCTCTCTCACACACACTTCTCTCTCTCACACACACATTCCTCTCTCTCTCACAAATACACATCCCGCTCTCTCACTCACACACACACACGCACCTCTCTCTCAAAAACACACATCCCTCACTCTCTCTCACACACAACACAGACACACATACCTTTCTCTCTCTCAGAGATGAACACACACCTCTCTCACACACATATCTCTGTCTCACACACACACATTCCTCTCTTTTTTTCTCTCTCTCACTCACACACCACTTTCTCTCTCCCTCTCCATCTCCCTCCCTCTCTCTCTCACACACACACCCTTCTCTCTCTCACAGACACAAAAACATCCATCACTTTCTCTCTCACACACATCCCTCTCTCTCACACCTCCCTCTCTCAAACAGACACACATCCCTCTCTCTCTCTCTCTCTCTCAGACACACCCCCTCTCTCTCACACACACACCTCTCTCTCACAGACACACACACATCCATCTCTCTCTCACAAGCATCCCTCTCTTTCTCTCTCTCACACACACCTCTCTCTCATACGGCCACATTCCTCTCTATCTCACACACATAACCTCTCTCTCACACACACACATACATCCCTCTTTCTGTCTAACACACACAACCCCCTCTCTCACACACACCTCTCTCTCTTTCACAAAGACACACACACACCTCTCTCTCACACACACATTCCTCTCTCTCACACACACACCTCTCTCTTACAGATACACAAACCTCTCTCTCTCTCTCACACACACACACAAACACATCCCTCTCTCTCTCACACACTCCTCTCTCTCTCACAGACTCCCTTCTCTCTTTCTCTCTCTTTCTCTCTCACACACACAACGCCTTCTTTCTCTCTCACTCACACACACACACACCTCTCTCTCACACACACAAACATTCCTCTCTCTGTAACACACACACACCTCTCTCTTTCTCACACAGACATACGCACACCCCTCTTTCACACACACGCACACACACACACCTCTCACAGACATCTCTCTCACCCCATCTCCCTCTCACATACACACACATCCCTCTCTCTCTCTCACAGACACACCCCTCTCTCTCACACACACACCTCTCTCACACACCCATATCCCTCTCTCTCACACACACCTCCCTGTCTCTCTCTCACACACACACCCCTCTCTCTTTCTCTCTCTCTCTCTCTCACACACACAACCCCCTCTCTCTCACACACCTCTCTCTCTTTCACAAAGACATACACACACCTCTCTCACACACAGACTTCACTCTCACACCCCTATCTCTCTCACACAAACATCCCTATCTTTCTCTCTCTCACACACACACACACACAAACATCCCTCTGTCTTTCTCTCTCTCACACACACAACCCCCCCCTCTCTCTCACACACACACACCTCTCTCTCCCTCTCTCTCTCTCTCTCTCTCTCTCTTAGATGCTTGATCGAGTTCACTGCTTGAGGTCCCGCGGCCCTTCCCACACTGGGGTGAGACTGAAAGACCCATGTACATCTCTCTCTCTTGCACACACACACACACACCTTTCTCTCTCTCTCTCACACACACATAACCACTCCCTCACAGACACACATACACACCTCTCACACACACACCCTCCTCTCTCTAACACACACACACACACCTCTCTTTCTCTCTCTCTCACATATACACAACCCCCTCTCTCACACACACACACCTCTCTCTCACACATGCATACCTCTCGCTCTCACACACACACACCTCTCTCTCACAGACACACACACCTCTCTCAAAAATACATATAGCTATCTCACACGTACCCCCCTCTCTCTCACTCACACACCACTCTCTCTCTCTCTTTCTCACACACACGACTCTCTCTCACATACACAGAGATCCCCCTTACTCTCAAACACATACAACTCTCTCAAACACAACCCCCTCTCTCTCTCACACACACACACACCTCTCACTCACACACACAATCCTTCTTACACACACACACTCCTATCTCTCTCTCAGAAACACACACATCCCTGTCACACACACACATACACATCCCTCTCTCACACACACACATCCAAGTCTCTTTCTCTCTCACACAAACACACACAACCCCCACTCTCTCACACACACACATACCTCTCTCTCACACAAACCACATACACCTCTCTCACACATACACACCTCTCTCACACACACACACCCTCTCTCACACATACACCCCTCTCTCTCACACACGCACCCTCTCTCACAAACACACACCTTTTCTCACACACACACACCTCTCTCACACACACACATACCTCTCTCTCACACATATCCCTCTCTCACACACACATCTCTCTCTCACACACACACATACACCTCTCTCACACACAATCCCTGTCTCTCACACATACATCCCTGTCTCTCACACACACATGTCTCTCTCACACACAGACACATCCCTCTCTCTCTCACACAAACACACACCTCTCTCTCTTGCTGACACACACACCTCTCTCTCCACACACACACACAAACACATCCCTCTCTCTCACACACTCCTCTCTCTCTCACACAGACACCCCCCCTCTCTCTATCACACACACACCTCTCTCTCAAAAACACACATCCCTGTCTCGCACACACACCTCTCTCTCACACACATCTCTCTCTTTCACACACACACACACACACACCTCTCACAGACATCTCTCTCTCACCCCCATCTCCCTCTCACATACACACACATTCCTCTCTCTCACACACAGACCCTCTCTCACACATACACCCCTCTCTCTCACACACACACCCTCTCTCACAAACACACACCTTTTCTCACACACACACACCTCTCTCTCACACACATATACCTCTCTCTCACACATATCCCTCTCTTACACACACACCTCTCTCTCACACACACACACCTCTCTCTCACACACAATCCCTGTCTCTCACACACACATCCCTGTCTCTCACACACAACCTCTCTCTCACACACACATCCCTCTCTCTCACACACAAACACACACCTCTCTCTCTTGCTGACACACACCATCTCTCTCACACACACATCCCTATCTCTCTCTCTCTCTACACACACACAAACATCCCTCTGTCTTTCTCTGTCTCTCTCACACACACACATGAACATCCCTCTGTCTTTCTCTGTCTCTCTCACACACATACATCTCTCTCTCTCTCTCACACACACACACACACCTCTCTCTCTCTCTCTCTCTCTCTCTCACTCTCTCTCTCTCTTAGCTGCTTGATCGAGTTCACTGCTCGAGGTCCTGCGCCCCTTCCCACACTGGGGTGAGACTGAAAGACCCATGCACATCTCTCTCTCTTGCACACACACACAGACACACACACACACCTTTCTCTCTCTCACACACACATAACCTCTCCCTCACAGACACACATACACACCTCTCATGCAAAAACCCTCCTCTCTCTCTCACACACACACCTCTCTCTTTCTCTCTCTCTCACATATACACAACCCCCTCTCTCACACACACACCTCTCTCTCTTTCACACAGACACACACACAACTCTCTCACACACAGACATCTCTGTCTCACACACACATCACTCTCTCACACACACACCTCTCTCACACACACACATTTCTCTCACTCTCACACACATCCCTGTCTCTCTCTCTCACACACAACCCCCTCTCTCTCACACACCTCTCTCTCTTTCACAAAGACACACACACACACCTCTCTCACACACAGACATCTCTCTCTCACACCCGCATCTCTCTCTCACACACACACATACCTCTCTCTTTCTCTCTCTCTCACACAGACGCACCCCCCTCTCCTTCTCTCTCTCTCTCACACACACCCACACCTCTCTCTCTCTCATATACACACACACATACACACACCTGTCTCTCTTTCTCTCACACACAGACCTCTCTCTCACACATGCACACCTCTCGCTCTCTCTCTCACACACACACACATATCTCTCTCACACACACAGCTCTCTCAAAAACACATATAGCTCTCTCACACGTACCCCCCTCTCTCACTCACACACCTCTCTCTCTCTCTCTTTCTCACACACACGACTCTCTCTCACATACACCCACATACATCCCCCTTTCTCTCAAACACCTACACCTCTCTCTCAAACACAACCCCCTCTCTCTCTCACACACACACATCTCACTCACACACACACATCCCTCTTACACACACACACTCCTCTCTCTCTCACAGACACACACACATCCATGACACACAAACACATACACATCACTCTCTCACACACACATCCAAGTCTCTTTCTCTCTCACAAAACCACACACAACCCCACTCTCTCACACACACCCCCACCTCTCTCTCACACAAACACACATATACCTCTCTCACACATACACCCCTCTCTCACACACACACACCCTCTCTCACACACACACACCTCCCTCTCACACACACACACCTCTCTCTCACACAGACATACACACAGCCCTCTTTCACACACACACACACACACCTCTCTCACACACACACCCCTCTCTCTTTCTCTTACACACACATCCCTGTCTCTCACACACATCTCTCTCTTTCACACACACACACAAACTCCTATAACACAGAGACATCTCTCTCTCACCCCATATCCCTCTCACACACACACACAACCTCTCCCTCACAGACACACATACAACCTCTCACACACACACCCTCCTCTCTCTCTCACACACACCTCTCTCTTTCTCTCTCTCTCACATATACACAACCCCCTCTCTCACACACACACCTCTCTCTCTTTCACACAGACACACACACAACTCTCTCACACACAGACATCTCTCTCTCACACACACATCTCTCTCACACACACACACCTCTCTCACACACATATTCCTCTCTCTCTCACACACCTCCCTGTCTCTCTCACACACACATCTCTCTCACACAAACACACCTCTCTCTCTTTCACAAAGACACACACACACCTCTCTCACACACAGACATTTCTCTCACACACACATCTCTCTCTCTCTCACACACACATACCTCTTTCTTTCTCTCTCTCTCTCACACAGACGCACCCCTCTCTCCTTTGCTCTCTCGCACACACACACCCACACCTCTCTCTCATACACTCACACACACACACACACCTGACTATCTCTCTTTCTCTCACACACACACCTCTCTCTTACACATGCACACACCTCTCACTCACACACACATCCCTCTTACACACACACACTCCTCTCTCTCTCACAGACACACACACATCCCTGTCACACACACACATACACATCCCTCTCTCACACACACACATCCAAGTCTCTTTCTCTCTCACACAAACACACACAACCCCCACTCTCTCACACACACACCCACCTCTCTCTCACAAAAAAACACATACACCTATCTCACACATACACCCCTCTCTCACACATACACCCCACTCTCACACACACACACCCTCTCTCACACACACACCTCTCTCTCACACACATATCCCTGTCTCTCACACACACACCTCTCTCTCACACACACACATCCCTCTCTCTCTCACACACACACACCTCTCTCACTCTCACACAGACATACACACAGCCCTCTTTTTCTCACACACACACACACCTCTATCTCACAGATACACACACCTCTCTCACACACACACACCACTCTCTCTTTCTCTCTCTTTGTCTCACATACACTACCCTCTCTCTCACACACATCTCTCCCTTTCACACACACACACACACACACACACACCTCTCACACACAGACATCTCTCTCACCCCCATCTCCCTCTCACATACACACACATCCCTCTCTCTCTCTCATAGACACACCCCTCACTCTCTCACACACACACACACACTTCTCTCACACACACATATCCCTCTCTCTCTCACACACCTACCTGGCTCTCTCTCACACACACACCCCTCTCTCTTTCTCTCTCTCTCTCTCACACGCACAACCCCCTCTCACTGACACACCTCTCTCTCTTTCATAAAGACATAGACACACCTCTCTCACACACAGACTTCTCTCTAACACCCCTAGCTCTCTCACACACACACATCCCTATCTCTCTCTCTCTCACACACACACACACACACACACACACACACACAAATATCCCTCTGTCTTTCTCTCTCTATCTCACACACACACACACCTCTCTCTCTCTCTCTCTCTCTCTCTCTCTCTCTCTCTTAGCTGCTTGAACAAGTTCACTGCTCGAGGTCCCACGCCCCTTCCCACACTGGGGTGAGACTGAAAGACCCACGCACATCTCTCTCTTGCACACACAGACACACACCATTCTCTCTCTCACACACACACGCACAACCTCTCCCTCACAGACACACATACAAACCTCTCACACACACACCCTCCTCTATCTCTCACACACACACCTCTCTTTCTCTCTCTCTCACATATACACAACCCCCTCTCTCTCACACACACCTCTCTCTCTTTCACACAGACACACACACAACTCTCTCACACACAGACATCACTCTCTCACACAGACACACCCCTCTCTCTCACACACACACCTCTCTCACACACACACATTCCTCTCTCACACACCTCCCTGTCTCTGTCTCACACACGCAACCCCCTCTCTCTCACACACCTCTCTCTCTTTCACAAGAAACACACACCCCTCTCTCACACATACACCCCTCTCTCACACACACACCTCTCTCACACACACACACATCCCTCTCTCTCTCACACACACACACCTCTCTCTCTCTCTCACAGACATACACACAGTGCTCTTTCTCTCACACACACACCTCTCTCACAGATACACACACCTCTCTCACACACACATACCCCTCTCTCTTTCTCTCACTTTGTCTCACAAAACTACCCCCACTCTCACACACATCTCTCCCTTTCACACACACACACACACACACACCTCTCACACACAGACATCTCTCTCACCCCCATCTCCCTCTCACATACACACACATCTCTCTCTCTCACACAGACACACCCCTCACTCTCACACACACACACACACACCTCTCTCACACACACATATCCCTCTCTCTCTCACACACCACTCTCTCACACACACACACCCCTCTCTCTTTCTCTCTCTCACACGCACAACCCCCTCTCTCTCACACACCTCTCTCTCTTTCATAAAGACATAGACACACCTCTCACACACAGACTTCTCTCTCACACCCCTATCTCTCTCTCACACACACATCCCTCTCTCACACACACACACCCTCTCACACACACACCACGTCTCTCTCTCACACACAAAACTCTCTCTCACACACACACACCTCCCTCTCTCTCACAGACACACACCCACCTCTTACACACACACATCTCTCTCACACACACACCCCTTCTCACACACACATCCCTCTCTCTCACACACACACCTCTCTCTCACACATGCACACCTGTCTCTCTCTCACACACACACATCTCTCTCACACATGCACACCTCTCGCTCTCACACACACACATCTCTCTCTCACACACACACACACCTCTCTCTCTCACAGACACACACACCTCTCAAAAACACATATAGCTCTCTCACACGTACCCCCTCTCTCTCACTCACACACCCCCTCTCTCTCTATTTCTCACACACACGACTCTCTCTCACATACACACACAGACATCCCCCTTTCTCTCAAACACATACACCTCTCTCTCAAACACAACCCCCTCTCTCTCTCACACACACACCTCTCACTCACACACACATCCCTCTTACACACACACACTCCTCTCTCTAATTCAGACACACACACATCCCTGTCACACACACACATACACATCCCTCTCTCACACACACACATCCAAGTCTTTCTCTCTCACACAAACACCCAAAACCCCCACTCTCTCACACACACCCCCACCTCTCTCTCACACAAACACACATACACCTCTCTCACACATACACCCCTCTCTCTCACACACACCCCTCTCTCAAACACACACACCTCTCTCTAACACACACAGCCCTCTCTCACACACACACATACCTCTCTATCACACATATCCCACTCTCACAAACACACCTCTCTCACACACACATATCCCTGTCTCTCACACACACACCTCTCTCACACACACACACACCTCTCTCTCTCTCTCTCTCTCTCTCTCTCTCTCTCTCTTTCTTTCTTAGCTGCTTGATCGAGTTCACTGCTTGAGGTCCCGCGCCCCTTCCCACACTGAGGTGAGACTGAAAGACCAACGCACATCTCTCTCTCTTGCACACACACACCTCTCTCTCTCTCACACACACACACACACACAACCTCACCATCACAGACACACATACACACCTCTCACACACACACCCTCCTCTCTCTCACACACACACACCTCTCTTTCTCTCTCTCTCACATATACACAACCCCCTCTCTCTCACACACACCTCTCTCTCTTTCACACAGACACACACACACCTCTGTCACACACAGGCATCTCTCTCTCACACACACATCTCTCCACACACACACACCTCTCTCACACACACACATTCCTCTCTCTCTCACACATCTCCCTGTCTATCTTTCACACACACAACCCCCTCTCTCTCATACACCTCTCTCTCTTTCACAAAGACACACACACACCTCTCTCACACACAGACATCTCTCTCTCACACCCGCATCTCTCTCTCTCTCTCTCTCACACACACACACCTCTCTCTTTCTCTCTCTCTCACAAACGCACCCCTCTCTCCTTCTCTCTCTCTCTCTCACACACCCACACCTCTCTCTCTCTCATACACACACACACACACATTTCTCTCACTCTCTCACAGACACACCTCTCTCACACATGCACACCTCTCGCTCACACACACACACATCTCTCTCACACACACACCCCCTCTCACACACACACATCCCTCTCTGTCTCACAGACACACACACCTCTGTCAAAAACACATATAGCTCTCTCACACGTACCCCCCTCTCTCTCACTCAAACACCCCCCCTCTCTTTCTCACACACACGACTCTCTCTCACATACACACACAGGCATCCCCCTTTCTCTCAAACACCTACACCTCTCTCTCAAACCCAACCCCCTCTCTCTCACACACACACCTCTCACACACACACAACCCTCTTACGCACAGCCACACCTCTCTCTCTCTCTCATACACACACAAACACACACACCTGTCTCTCTCTCTCTTTCTCTCACATACACACCTCTCTCTCACACATGCACACACCTCTCTCTCTTTCACAAAGACACACACACACCTTTCTCACACACAGACATCTCTCTCACACCGGCATCTCTCACTCTCACACACACACACACACACACACACACACCTCTCTCTTTCTCTCTCTCTCACACAGACGCACCCCTCTCTCCTTCTCTCTCTCTCACACACACCCACACCTCTCTCTCTCATACACACACACACACACACCTCTGGCTCTCTCTCTCACAGACAAAACCTCTCTCTCACACATGCACACCTCTCTCTCTCTAACACACACACCCCCTCTCACACACACACATCTCTCTCTCTCTCACACACACACCTCTCTCTCTCACAGACACACATACCTCTCTCAAAAATACATATAGCTCTCTCACACATACCCCCCTCTCTCTTTCTCACACACACGACTCTCTCTCACATACACACACAGGCATCCCCCTTTCTCTCAAACACCTACACCTCTCTCTCAAACACAACCCCCTCTCTCTCACACACACACCTCTCACACACACACAACCCTCTTACACACAGCCACACCTCTCTCTCTCTCATACACACACACACACACACCTGTCTCTCTCTCTCTTTCTCTCACATACACACCTCTCTCTCACACATGCACACACCTCTCTCTCTTTCACAAAGACACACACACACCTTTCTCACACACAGACATCTCTCTCACACCAGCATCTCTCTCTCTCTCTCTCTCTCACACACACACACACACACATACCTCTCTCCTTCTCTCTCTCTCACACACACCCACACCTCTCTCTCATACACACAGACACACACACACCTCTGGCTCTCTTTCTCACAGACAAAACCTCTCTCTCACACATGCACACCTCTCTCTCTCTAACACACACACCCCCTCTCACACACACACATCTCTCTCTCTCTCTCACACACCTCTCTCTCTCACAGACACACATACCTCTCTCAAAAATTCATATAGCTCTCTCACACGTACCCCCCTCTCTCTCACTCACACCCCCCCTCTCTCTTTCTCACACACACGACTCTCTCTCACATACACACACAGACATCCCCCTTTCTCTCAAACACATACACCTCTCTCTCAAACACAACCCCCTCTCTCTCACACACACACACACCTCTCACTCACACACACATCCCTCTTACACACACACACTCCTCTCTCTCACAGACACACACACACACCTGTCACACACACACATACACATCCCTCTCTCTCACACACACGTCCAAGAGTCTTGCTCTCTCACACAAACACACACAACCCCCACTCTCTCACACACACACACACCTCTCTCTCACACAAATACACATATACCTCTCACACACAAATACCTGACTCTCACGCATATCTCTCTCTCACACACACCACTCTCTCTAACACACGCACACCTCTCTCACACACACACATCCCTGTCTCTCACACACACATCCCTCTCTCACACAGACACACACAACTCTCTCTCTTACAGACACACACACCTCTCTCACACACACACACACACAAATCCCTCTCTCTCTCACACACTCCTCTCTCTCTCAAAAAGACATCCCTCTCTCTTTCTCTCTCTCTCTCACACACAACACCCTCTCTCTCTCACAAACACACACACCTCTCTCTCACACACAGACATACACACACCCCTATATCACACACACACACACACACACACACTTCTCTCACAGATACACACACCTCTCTCTCACACACACACCCCTCTCTCTCTCCCTTTCTCTCATACACACAACCCCCCCTCTCACACATATCTCTCTCTTTCACACACACACAACTCTCACACACAGACATCTCTCTCTCACCCCCCATCTCCCTCTCACATACACACACATCCCTCTCTCTCTCTCACAGACACACCCCTCTCTCTCACACACACACATATCCCTCTCACTCTCACACACCTCCCTGTCACTCTCACACACACACCCCTCTCTCTTTCTCTCTCTCTCTCACACACACAACCCCCTCTCACTCACACACCTCTCTCTCTTTCACAAAGACATACACACACCTCTCTCACACACAGACTCCTGTCTCACCCCACTATCTCTCTCACACACACACACATCCCTATCTACCTCACACACACAAACATCTCTCTGTCTTTCTCTCTCTCTCACACACGCATACATCTCTCTCTCTCTCTCTGACACACACACAGACACACACACACACCTCTCTCTCTCTCTCTCTCTTCTCTCTCTCTCTTAGCTGCTTGATCGAGTTCACTGCTCGAGGTTCCGCACCCCTTCCCACACTGGGGTGAGACTGAAAGACCCACGCACATCTCTCTCTTGCACACCCAGACACACACCATTCTCTCTCTCTCACACACACACACACAACCTCTCCCTCACAGACACACATACACACCTCTCACACGCACACCCTCCTCTCTCTCTTACACAAACACCTCTCTCTTTCTCTCCCTCTCACATATACACAACCCCCTCTGTCTCACACACACCTCTCTCTCTTTCACACAGACACACACACACCGCTCTCACACACAGACATCTCTCTCACACACACATCTCTCTCACACACACACATCTCTCTCTCACACACACATTCCTCTCTCTCTCAACACCTCCCTGTCTCTCTCTCTCACACACACACCCCTCTCTCTTTCTCTCTCTCTCACACACACAACCCCCTCTCTCTAGCATACCTCTCTCTATTCACAAAGACATACACACCTCTCTCACACACAGACTTCTCTCTCACACACCTATCTCTCTCTCACACACACACATCCCTATCTCTCTCTCTCTCACACACACACAAACATCCCTCTGTCTTTCTCTCTCACACACACACAACCCCCTCTGTCTCTCTCTGTCACACACACACAACACCCTCTCTCTCACTCACCTCTCTCTCTTTCACAAAGACATACACACACCTCTCTCACACACAGACTTCTCTCTCACACCCGTGTCTCACACACACATCCCATCTCTCTCTCTCTCTCTCTCTCACACACACACAAACATCCCTCTGTCTTTCTCTCTCTCTCTCTCTCTCTCTCTCTCTCTCTCTCAACTGCTTGATCGAGTTCACTGCTCGAGGTCCCACGCCCCTTCCCACAATGGGGTGAGACGTAAGACCCACGCACATCTCTCTTGCATACACACTCACACACCTCTCTCTCTCTCTCTCTCTCTCTCTCTCTCTTAGCTGCTTGATCGAGTTCACTGCTCAAGGTCCCGCGCCCCTTCCCACACTGGGGTGAGACTGAAAGACCAACGCACATCTCTCTCTCTAGCACACACACACACACACACACACACCCCTTTCTCTCTCTCTCTCACACACACACAACCTTTCCCTCACAGACACACATACACACCTCTCACACACACACCTCTCTCTTTCTCTCTCTCTCACATATACACAACCCCCACTATCTCACACACACCTCTCTCTCTTTCACACAAACACACACACACCTCTCTCACACACAGACATCTCTCTCTCACACACACACATCTCTCTCTCACACACACACCTCTATCACACACACACATTCCTCTCTCTCACACACACCTCCTGTCTCTCACTCACACACACAACCCCCTCTCACTCGCACACCTCTCTCTCTTTCACACAGACACACACACCCATCTCACACACAGAAATCTGTCTCTCACGCATGCATCTTTCTCTCTCTCACACACACATACCTCTCTCTCTCTCTCTCACACAGACACACCCCTCTCCTCTCTCTCTCTCACACACTCACACCTCTCTCTCTCTCATACACACACACACTCACACACACACACACCTGTCACTCTCTCTTTCTCTCACACACACACCTCTCTCTCACACATGCACACCTCTCTCACACACACACACATCTCTCACACACACACCCTCTCACACACACATCCCTCTCTCTCACACACACACACCTCTCACAAAAACATATATAGCTCTCTCACACGTACCCCCCTCTCACTCACACACCCCTCTCTCTCTCTCTCTTTCTCACACACACGACTCTCTCTCACATACACACACAGACATCCCCCTTTCTCTCAAACACATACACCTCTCTCTCAAACACAACCCCCTCTCTCTCTCACACACACACACACCTCTCACTCACACACACACATCCCTCTTACACACACACACTCCTCTCTCTCTCACAGACACACACACATCCCTGTCACACACACACATACACATCCCTCTCTCACACACACATCCAAGTCTCTTTCTCTCTCACACAAACACACACAACGCCAACTCTCTCACACACACACCCACCTCTCTCTCACACAAACACACATACACCTCACTCACACATACACCCCTCTCTCACACACACACCCCCTCTCTCTCACACACACCCCTCTCTCTCAAACACAAAGACACCTCTCTCACACACATGCACACACACCCCTCTCACAGACACAAACCCACCTCTCTTAAACACACACACCCCCTCTCACACACACATCCCTCTCTCTCTCACACACACACATCTCTCTCTCACATACACACCCAGACATCCCCCTTTCTCTCAAACACATACACCTCTCTCTCAAACACAACCCCCTCTCTCTCTCACACACACACACCTCTCACTCACACACACATCCCTCTTACACACACGCACTGCTCTCTCTCTCACAGACACACACACATCCATGTCACACACACACACACATCCCTCTTACACATATACACTCCTCTCTCTCTCACAGACACACACACACATCCCTGTCACACACACACATACACATCCCTCTCACACAGACACATCCAACTCTTTCTCTCTCACACAAACACACACAACCCCCACTCTCTCACACACACACCCACCTCTCTCACACAAACGCACATACACCTCTCACACACATATACCCCTCTCTCACAAACACACCCCCTCTCTCTCACACACACACCCCTCTCTCTCAAACACAGACACCTCTTTCACACACACACACACACACCCTCTCACACACACATCCCTCTCTCTCTCACACACACATCTCTCTCTCACATACATACACAGACATCCCCCTTTCTCTCAAACACATACACCTCTCTCTCAAACACAACCCCCTCTCTCACAAACACACAACTCTCACTCACACACACACATCCCTCTTACACACACACACTGCTCTCTCTCTCACAGACACATACACATCCATGTCACACACACACACACATCCCTCTTACACATATACACTCCTCTCTCTCTCAAAGACACACACACACATCCCTGTCACACACACACATACACATCCCTCTCACACACACACACATCCAAGTCTCTTTCTCTCTCACACAAACACACACAATCACCTCTCTCTCACACACACACCCACCTCTCTCTCACACAAACACACATATACCTCTCTCACACATACACATCCCTCTCTCACACACACACACACCTCTCTCTCACACAAACACACATACACCTCTCTCACACATACACCCCTCTCTCACACACACACCCCCTCTCTCACACACACACCCCTCTCTCTCAAACACAAAGACACCTCTCTCACACACACGCACACACACCCCTCTCACAGACACACACCCACCTCTCTTAAACACACACACATCTCTCTCTCACACACACCCCCTCTCACACACACATCCCTCTCTCTCACACACACACACCTCTCTCTCTCACAGACACACACACCTCTCTCAAAAACACATATAGCTCTCTCACACGTAATCCCCTCTCTCTCACTCACACACCCCTCTCTCTCTCTCTTTCTCACACACACGACTCTCTCTCACATACACACACAGACATCCCCCTTTCTCTCAAACACATACACCTCTCTCTCAAACACAACCCCCTCTCTCTCTCTCACACACACACACACCTCTCACTCACACACACACATCCCTCTTACACACACACACTCCTCTCTCTCACAGACACACACACATCCCTGTCATACACACACATACACATCCCTCTCTCTCACACACACATCCAAGTCTCTTTCTCTCTCACACAAACACACACAACCCCCACTCTCTCACACAAACACACATATACCTCTCTCACACATACACCCCTCTCTTAAACACACACAACCTCTCACACACACCCACCTCTCTCTCACACACACACCCCTCTCTCTCTCTCACACACACACACACCTCTCTCTCACACACATATCCCTGTCTCTCTCACACACACCTCTCTCTCTCACACACACACCCACCTCTCTCTCTTACAGACATACACACCTCTCTACACACACACACATCCCTCTCTCTCACACACACTCCTCTCTCTCTCACACAGACACCCCTCTCTCTTTCTCTCTCTCTTTCTCTCACACACAATGCCCTCTCTCTCACACACACACCTCTCTCTCACACACACACATCCCTCTCACACACACACACACCTCTCTCTCTCACACAGACATACACACACCCCTCTTTCACACACACACACACACACACACCTCTCTCACAGATA
Organism: Sylvilagus floridanus; assembly: GCA_949820135.1. Lineage (NCBI taxonomy): Eukaryota > Metazoa > Chordata > Mammalia > Lagomorpha > Leporidae > Sylvilagus > Sylvilagus floridanus. The sequence continues at coordinate 1,307,224 of OX463223.1, forward strand.
CACACACCTCTCTCACACACACACACCCCTCTCTCTTTCTCTCTCTTTCTCTCACACACACAACCCCCCTCTCTCACACACATCTCTCTCTTTCGCACACACACACACACACCTCTCACACACAGACATCTCTCTCACCCCCCATCTCCCTCTCACATACACACACATCCCTCTCTCTCTCACACAGACACACCCCTCTCTCTCACACACACACCTCTCTCACACACACATATCCCTCTCTCACACACACACTCCTCTCTCTCTCACACAGGCACCCCTCTCTCTTTCTCTCTCTCTCTCTCACACACACAATGCCCTCTCTCTCACACACACACAGACACCTCTCTCACACACACACATCCCTCTCACACACACACACACACACACACACCTCTCTTACACAGATACACATACCTCTCTCACACACACACACCCCTCTCTCTTTCTCTCTCTTTCTCTCACACACACAACCCCCCTCTCTCACACACATCTCTCTCTTTCGCACACACACACACACACCTCTCACACACAGACATCTCTCTCTCACCCCCCATCTCCCTCTCACATACACACACATCCCTCTCTCTCTCACACAGACACACCCCTCTCTCTCACACACACACCTCTCTCACACACACATATCTCTCTCACACACACACCTCCCTCTCTCTCTCACACACACACACACCTCTCTCTTTCTCTCTCTCTCTCTCTCTCACACACACAACCCCCCTCTCTCACACACCTCTCTCTTTCAAAAAGACATACACACACCTCTCTCACACACAGACTTCTCTCTCACACCCCTATCTCTCTCTCTCACACACACACACATCCCTATCTCTCTCACACACACACACACAAACATCCCTCTGTCTTTCTCTCTCTCTCTCACACACACCCACACCTCTCTCTCTCATACACACACACACACACACACTTACCTGTCTCTCTTTCTCTCTCACACACACCTCTCTCTCACACATGCACCTCTCTCTCTCTCTCTCTCTCTCTCTCTCTCACACACACACACACACACACACACATACACACATCCATGCTTTCTTCTCAAGCTCTACGCTTTTGGAAGCCAAAGACTCCTTACTTCACACCAAGCGTCACTACCAGAAACCTCCTAAACATGTTAATCCCTGCCCTCAAGCTGTGCTCAAGCAGATGAGAAGAATCAGTGGAATAACCTGGGGAGGTCTGAGGTCCTAGTTTTGAAATGCACCCCGCAGGGGTGCCCAGCCCTCTCACTAGGGAAGAGGTGCCCTCTCTGTTGAGACATGAAGAATGAGAGGAGGGGGGGAGAAGAAACAAAGGGGACCACCCTGGCTCCTGCTCCCCAGCAGTGGGGTCCATAGGGCTGGCCCTGCCTGTAGGATGAGGAGGGGGCAGCCAGAGGAAAGCAACAACTGCATTCATGAGAAGCTCATCCCAGTGGCCTCACACAGATGCCAGGTGGCCAGACCAGGGCCTCTGAAGGTGAGGTGCTTGGGCCAGCTGCAGCAGCAGCCCCGGGACCTGACAGAGGTGCAGATTCTCAGGTACCGTCTTGGACCTGCTGTGTTGGAATCTCCAGGAGTGGGGCTCAGACACCTGCTTTAGCAAGCCCTGCAGGCGGCACCAATGCCCCTGTAGTTTGAGAACCACCAGACTGAACACAGCTTAGTCATTTCTTGATGGTCTTTGGCTTTTGTCCTCCAGCAGGAAGGAGGGGAGACACAAAGCTTTTCAGATGCTTACTAATTGTGGGGTCCCCATGACAGAGTGAGGGAGAAAAACCCTCACCTTAGCCCCGGCAAAGCCAGCCTGCCCCTCCCCAATGCGAGCCCCCAGACTCTTCCAGCAGCAGGCTTCTGCCGCAGGAATGTGCCCTCCTTGCTCTTCCCCAGGGCTGTGTGCCTGCCATGGGTTTCAGCTGAACACATTTCCAGGTCCTGGCACTGGTGGCCAGTGGTGCCCAGGGCCCCAGCATAGGCCCGAAACAAAGCAGGGGCTCCCGGTGGACGTGGGGAAACAAAGGTAAGTTTCCCGTGAGGCCCTTGGGAAGAGGTCGCCGTATCCACTTGTCACGTTCCTAGTCACAGAGCTGACAGAGGAGAGGACTGAGGCCAGGCCGAGGTTCTGTCCGATACGCCTCGGAGGCTGCTGTTCTCCCTGCAGCATTTTGTGAGCCTGTGCGCACACACTTCTACACATACACACACCCCTTCAAACCAGTGTCTGATAGTTTTTGTACGTTTAAATAGTTCAGCATGATATGATTCTGGCTTACCATGAACACTCACAGTCTGCCACCCCTTGGGGCGACATTGTTGACCCTCGGCAGTGTGTATACCTACCTGGGTTCGAAGAGCAGGCACTGAGACCACATAGCCTTGCAAAGGCCACTGACAGATGGAGTGTGCTCCAGGGCAAGCTCCCACAGCGAAGCCTGCTGCCGTGCCCTGCGGCATGAAACAGGCGAGCTCTTCTGGAAGGTGGCGGCTTCTTGTGGCCACGAGGGCCAGTGCTCACACAGATGCATTTGAATGACTAGACTCTCCTTTCTCTTCTGGGGACTCCATCTGAAGACCTGAAACGTTGTCACCACCATCCCCAAGGGACGTGCCCCAATGGGCTCTCCACCAAGAACCCCACGGGTGGCATGCAGTTCCAAAAATAGCACCCCTGCCCCATCACCCCTTGGAAGATAGAATCATCACCGTCGCGTCTGTGAGGTGGGCTGAGCAGCTGACTCAAGTAGACCCACACACTAAGGGTAGAGGTGCAGAAAATCAGGCCAAGAGCCCTTTCTGCTGGGATTTGAGCCAAATTTGTGTTCCCAAGACCCCAAGACTAAATCTGCTATGGGATAAACACGATGCAATGCTTCATAACCCTTCTCTTGTTGTGCCATGATGCATTTGCCCCAATTCAGCAATATTTTGCATGCCCATATAAAGTCTTCCTGCACCTAGAGTGCTGACACGTGGTTCACTGGGGTGAGAGGGAGGAGAGACAGAACTGTGGTCTCTGCCCAGAAAAACTTCCTTCTGGCAGAGGCCAAGGGGCCCAGCCCTTAGTGGCTTGAGGAGCTATCAACAGTAAGAGATTAAACTAGACCCAAGGGCCCCCTAGCTGTGTGTGTGTGTGTGTGTGTGTGTGTGTCTTCATTACTAACAGATTAGTTCCCAATTCCTTCTTTAAAGGCTGGATGCTTAACAGGTAATTCTCTTCTGCTTCTGGAAAAGCAGTGTAGTAGAAAATGAACATGTGGACAGAGATGAGTATTTCTTCTCTCCTGGGGGTAGAGGCTAAACTTCACTCTTTTTCCATGACTATCAACGTTTCCTAACTAGTTGGTCCCTGGAGGCTGAGGCCCACTTGGGACAGATGAAGGACAGCTCTCTAGCCGCAAGCTTGCAAAGGACTTCAAAGGCCTGGATTGTCCCCAGAGAAGCAGCCTGAATTGGAGATGCCCTGTAGCCCTCCACTGTCGCTCCAATGCACACGATCCAGGGATGGCATGAAGCCAGGAGATGTCATATGAAAGTCTGGTTCCCTTGTTAGGGACACACGAAAGCCAACTATTCCTGGCACATCTCCAGCGAGACTCACACTCTAGAAAGAGAGAGACTTCCCAGAGTCACAGGGCTCACGGGGGGAATCCCAGTGTCCCAGTCTGGTAATGTGGTTGAGGAGGGGAAAGCCGACTTGGAAGTTGACTTTGCTGGCCTTATTCACCAGAGAGAGCCTTAGAAAACATCGAAGATCTTGACAAGAAAGCCTCAGGGGGAACCCTTAGAGGTGCACAGCAAGCATACTCTGAAGTTGTGAGTGGTCTCAGGGCAGCTGCAATTGTAAGTATGGTCTGTGATGGAACGAAAGATGGACTCCTTGAGCCAAGACTTGCAACAAACAAGTTCATGCTGTGACCTCGCAGCTCAATGCATAGGATTTCAGGGCTCCCTGTCCAAGGCTTTGCTTCAAGAGCCTTGCAAGAGTCGGTGACCCCTGTCCAGGCACACTGTCATCATTCACTGTGCACTGCCGCAAGGCCAGGGTCTGTGCTGACTGTGGTGAGGGAAGCAATGCTCAGAAAGGGTTCAGGGACTGACAGGAAGGCAAACATCAGCACTTGGAGTGGACATTGAGACGTAAGCAGCAGAATTCAGACTGTCTAGAAGAAAAACCGAGAACGGGGTGGGCGTTTGACCTGGCAGTTCAGATGCCTGCATGCTACATTCCTGTGCCTGGGTTTGAGTCCTGGCTCCAGCTCCCAATCCCAGCTTCCTGCAGATGCAGACCCTGGGAGGCAGCAGTGATGGTTGCCGCTGTCATAGAAGACATAGGTGGAGGTCATCGCTCCTGGCTCAAGCCCAGCCAGGATGAAGAAGAGAAGAAGAGGAGGAGGAGGAGGAGGTGCAGGAAAAGGAGGAAGAGGAGGAGAAGGAGGAGGAGGGAAAGGGAATGAGGTGGAGGAGGAGGAGAAGGGGAAAGAGGAGGAGGAGGAAGAGAAGGAGGAGGGGGAGAAGAATGAGGAGAAGGAGGAGAAAAAGAAGAAGGGGAAAGGTGGAATAGGAGGAGGAAGAGAAGCAGAAGAAGTGGAAAGAGGAGGAGAAAGAGGAGAAGAAGGAGGAGAAGAAGTGGAAGGAGAAGGAGGAGAAGAAGAGGGGGGAGGAGAAAGAGAAGGAGGAAGAAGAGAAGAAGGGGAGGAGAAGGAGGAGAAGGAAAAGGAGAAGGAGGAGGAGGAGGAAGAAGGGGAGGAGGAGGAAGAAGAAGAAGGGGAGGAGGTGGAATAGGAGGAGAAGGAGGTGGAGGAGGAGGAGAAGAAGAAGAGGAGGAGGAGGGGAGGAGAAGGAGGAGGAGGAAGAAGAAGAAGGGGAGGAGGTGGAATAGGAGGAGAAGGAGGACGAGGTGGAGGAGGAGGAGGAGAAGAAGAGGAGGAGGGGAGGAGATGGAGTAGGAAGAAGAAGAAGAGGAGGAGGCAGAAGAAGAAGAAGGGGAGGAGGTGGAATAGGAGGAGAAGGAGGAAGAGGTGGTGGAGGAGGTGGAGGAGGAGGAGGAGAAGAGAAGAAGGAGGAGGGAAGGAGATGGAGTAGGCAGAAGAAGAGGAGGAGGAAGAAGGGGAGGAGGTGGCATAGGAGGAGGAGGTGGAGGAGGAGAAGAGAAGGAGGAGGAGGGAAGGAGATGGAGTAGGCAGAAGAAGAGGAGGAGGAAGAAGGGGAGGAGGTGGAATAGGAGGAGAAGGAGGAGGAGGTGGAGGAGGAGGAGGAGAAGAGAAGGAGGAGGAGGGAAGGAGATGGAGTAGGCAGAAGAAGAGGAGGAGGAGGAAGAAGGGGAGGAGGTGGAACAGGAGGAGAAGGAGGAGGAGGTGGAGGAGGAGAAGAGAAGGAGGAGGAGGGAAGGAGATGGAGTAGGCAGAAGAAGAGGAGGAGGAGGAAGAAGGGGAGGAGGTGGAATAGGAGGAGAAGGAGGAGGAGGTGGAGGACGAGGAGGTGGAGGAGGAGGAGGAGAAGAGAAGAAGGAGGAGGGAAGGAGATGGAGTAGGCAGAAGAAGAGGAGGAGGAGAAGAGAAGAAGGAGGAGGGGAGAAGATGGAGTAGGCAGAAGAAGAGGAGGAGGAGGAAGAAGGGGAGGAGGTGGCATAGGAGGAGGAGGTGGAGGAGGAGAAGAGAAGGAGGAGGAGGGAAGGAGATGGAGTAGGCAGAAGAAGAGGAGGAGGAGGAAGAAGGGGAGGAGGTGGAATAGGAGGAGAAGGAGGAGGAGGTGGAGGAGGAGGAGGTGGAGGAGGAGGAGGTGGAGGAGGAGGAGGAGAAGAGAAGGATGAGGAGGGAAGGAGATGGAGTAGGCAGAAGAAGAGGAGGAGGAGGAAGAAGGGGAGGAGGTGGAACAGGAGGAGAAGGAGGAGGAGGTGGAGGAGGAGAAGAGAAGGAGGAGGAGGGAAGGAGATGGAGTAGGCAGAAGAAGAGGAGGAGGAGGAAGAAGGGGAGGAGGTGGAATAGGAGGAGAAGGAGGAGGAGGTAGAGGACGAGGAGGAGAAGAGAAGGATGAGGAGGGAAGGAGATGGAGTAGGCAGAAGAAGAGGAGGAGGAGGAAGAAGGGGAGGAGGTGGAATAGGAGGAGAAGCCGGAGGAGGAGGAGGGGAGGAGGTGGAGGAGGAGGAGGAAGAGGAAGAACTGAGGCCAAAACTTGACTGGGCTTCCAGGAGTGCTGGCAGGGCAAGAAGTGTGCCCTTTCTCCAGCTGCTGCATAACTCAGTCTCACCTTGAGCCCAGGCCCTTGTGGGATAGCATCTGTGATTTCCACAAGGAACCACAGCCTGACTTTGCCTTTCTATCAGTCTTGCGCCCTGTATGTGAGGGCCACGTAGAGTCAGCTTTGCAAAATGATGATGGTCCATGGAGGGGTGGAATAGTATCCCACCTCACCCAACCTAGGACTACCTGGAACCAGGAAACATGTACTTATTTGAAGGGAACTCATTTGAGTGGTCCAGAAGCTGGTGGGCTTATAAAATTGGACGTGTGGAGACAGACACAGAGGCAAGAGAGGTTGGAGTGATTCATCTCAGTGCCTAAAAGACAAGGGGAACCAAGGAACGCCAGCCACCTCCAGGACTGAGTTTGGACCAGTGACTTCCAGGGCTTGGAAGGGAACACACTTCTGTTGTTGTATGCAACACAGCTTGTTTTGTGGTATTTTGTTCTGGCATCCCCCAAAAAGAAAGACAGTCTGAGGATTGGTGACAGCCCCCAAAGTATTTGTGGTCCGTGGAAAGTACTGAGGGTTTAGGCAACAGAGTGACTTAATGTCTGTTGAATCTATTGATAAAAATATGAAGTTACATTTTGAATGTATTTATTCAGTTAATCTCACTACCAGTTTTATTGTATTTTTCAAAAGTACGGATTCGTGCTAGACTGGAAACCCAGGAGGAGAGGGAGGCAAGAGGGAAGGAGGGAGAGGAAAAGAGGAGGGTTGGGGGGGGAGCGAAGGAAGGCGGGAGAGGGAGGGAGGGAGCAAGGGGGGGGGGGTCCTCCACGATGGAGGGAGAGGGAGGGAGGGAGGCGGTCCTCAATGATGGCTCAAATGAGAAACCAGTGATCAACCAGGTTGATCCATCTCATTTTAATCTAATCCACGTGAGGGCTCTGCTGAGTTTAGTGCCCAGCTGCGGGGCTGGCTGTGGCTTCCTCACTCCCTGCAGACAAGCATCAAGGTCACGGGCAACATGAGGAAGGAGACTGGGCGGGGGTTGCACTCTGGGAACCAGAATTGCTGGCTGAGAAAGCCAAAGGAAATCTGAGGCCCCCAATCGGGATTGCTTTCCTGTGTGTTTGACACCCCAATAACTAAGCAAGTGATAAATGTGAATCAGGCCTGGGGCTCACGATGTGGCTGATCAGGGAACAGCAGCTGCACAGCACAGCTCTTCCCTGCCAGCAGCTGGGGACACCACACCCAGCCCTCGTGCTGACACAGGCTGCGTGGTGGATCCAGCCTGCTGTGCGAGCCCAGCGGGCTTGCTGATGCAGTGCTCACCTGGTGTCTACGCTTGGAACAACCCTTTGGAGGAAGGGGATGGCTCTGTAGAGTAGGCCCACATCCTCAGCTGGGTGGAAAGAAGCAGCAAAAGATGGGGCCGGTGCCATTGCGGCGTAATGGGTAAAGCCGCCGCCTTCAGTGCTGGCATCCCATATGGGCCCTTGCACCCGTGTGGGAGACCCAGAAGAATCTCGTGGCTCCTGGATTTGGATTGGCACAGCTCTGGCCATCGTGGCTATCTGGGAAGTGAACCAGTGAATGGAAGACCTCTCTCTGTCTCTGCCTCTATCTCTCCCTATATATATATGTAACTCTGCCTTTCATATAAGTAAATAATTCTTAGAAAAATGAAGCAAAAGAGACCAAAGCCCCTTCAGCTCAGAGCTTTTGATGAATGAACCACGTGATCAAAAAGGTATGGGGGCCAGTGCTGTGGCACAGTTGGTGAAAGCCCGGGCCTGAAGCGCCGGCGTCCCATATGGGCACTGGTTCTAGATGGCCCAAGTCCTTGGGCCCCTGCACCCACGTGGGAGACCCAGAAGAAGCTCCTCGCTCCTGACTTCGGATATGCTCAGCTCCGGCCATTGCGGCCGTTTGGGGAGTGAACCAGCGGATGGAAGACCTCTCTCTCTTTCTCGACCTCTCTCTGTAACTCTGTCTTTCAAACAAATTAATTAATTCATTGATTAATTTTAAAAAAAGATATGTACGGCAAACATTGCCAGACGCATCGCATCGGAGATCCTGCAGCAAGAGCAAATGAACCCTATGATACTCCAGTCATAAACATCCAGCATACCAGGCGACCCAAATATAAACCATCACAATGAGAAGCTTCCTGGGGAGACAGTAAAGTTCAAAAGTCTCCTTGCAAGTTGAAGTTCAAAGACATTTGAGAGAATCTCAAAATGAAAGTCTTTAGATGTGATGAGACAGAGCTGAAAGGAATTGTCACAAGTCATGGTCTCCAATCTGTCTTCTACTCAGAAGTCTGCTTTACTGTATGATCGCAATGCCAACTCCCTGTAGATTTCTCTTAGATGGAGTCCACATAGTTCCAAGGATGTCTTTGATATCGATCCCCAGTCCTACACCCACCACATTTATAATGCAGGGCAATGTTGCTTTAAAAGTTTTATTTCTTTGAAAGGCAAGGTGACAGAGAGAATGAGAGAGAGAGAGAGAGAGAGAGAAAGAATGAGAGAGAGAGAGAAATCTTCCATCCACCAGTTCACTCCCCAAATTGCCCCAATGGCCAGGACTGGGCCAGGCTGAAGCCAGGAGCCAGGAGCTTCATCGGGTCCCCACATGGGTGCAGGGGCCCAAGGACTTGGTTCATCTTCCACTACTTTCCCAGGCGCATTCGGATCAGAAACGGAGCAGCTGGGGCTCAAACCACTGTGCCACAATGCCGGCCCCAAGTCATTGTCTTAAAATGTCCCAGCAGAGTTATGTCCCCAGAACTCAGTGGTGGATGACCCCAAATCCTACCAGAATTCATGCTGTCTGACCAGAGTGAGAAGCAGGCCTTGGGGGTAGTTTTCCAGCTGCAGTACCTGAGCTGCTGTTGCTTTGGAAGGTCTGGGGGCTTCCGAGGCAGCAGGCCCAGTTACCTGCACGCCCTCTGAGGCAGCTGTCTTCCAAAGCATGCAGTGCGTGTGTGAAAGCTCCTCCGTTGCCCCTGCCTGCGGGCCCTACGCGAAGGTAAGCCTGGCATCCACCACGCCTGCTGCAAGAGTCCCCTGGCCTCTGTGAGCAGGGCACTCCCAGCCGCCAGGCTAGGCCTCTCCCTCGGGCTGCTGGGGGTTTCCCTGGTCAGCCTCTCAGATGGGCAGCGGTGGGTTCAGTGACCTCGTGCAGTCCCACTCTTGCCCAAGGCAGGGCAGGAGCACATCACAGAGCTGCCGCCAAAGCCTCCTCTGTGAGGGCCGAGGACACTAGGCTTGCAACCCCTTCGTCCTGCTAACAACCAAGGAGCTTTTGTCTAGGAGCTTGGGTGGTGAGGAGGGGCACAGAGAGTATGGGGAATGGGGGGGGGGATAGTGTCAAGGCTTGAAAGGTACCGTGACCCCCCCCCTCCAGCCCCTGCCAGCAGTGTTGGGAGTCCTTCTCAGGGATAGAGGAGAAACTACTAGAATTATTGGAGCGGGCTTGTGCGTGACTCTAAGCACAAACAGGGATGCCTGGGGTGGGGGCGGGGTAGGTCCCATTCCCATTTCCTGTTTGCAGATGTGAGCCCTGATGCCGCCCCTCTCAGTGACCATAAAGAACCGCCGGCGCTCAGCCTGGGATGGAGGAGCTCACAAAGCCATCACCTAGGCTCCCTTGCCCACTGGACACCTTTCCTGAGCAAGGCTTGCTCACTGGGTTCCACCCAACCCGAACCAGGAGGTTTTCTGCCACTGGACGCAGCCCACCAGGCCCATTTGCACCCTGCTAAGCCCACCATGGGGTGGGGGTGGGGGGGTGCAGCCAACTGGGCTCCGGCATCACGCAGCCCTGTAGGACACTCTGGTTCACAAGTCAATCGGCGGCCCTCCGCTCTGGGTTTGGGTTTGGCTTGGGCTGAGCCACCTGGGGAAGGCACTCCCGGTGGGGAAGGATTGCGCCCAGGCTCCTCCCTGACCTCTCCCAGGACTTTCCCATCCTGCCCTCCCTGCTGTTCAGCCCGAGTCTCGGGTCGGACCTGCTCCTCCCAGGACGCAGCCTTCATAACAGCCAGCAGCAACCCTTCCGGGGGGTGCTCCCTCCGGTCCACACAGGCTGGCGAGCTGCCGTCTGGCTCTGCAAAGCAGTTGCTGCCAGGTCCCGGTCGCCCGGTCCGGCCGCTGCTCTCCCCAGGCTGGGCCGTGCACCCTTCTCAGCTCCTCCCTGACTGACGGCAGGCGGGAGCAGAAGAACCTCCGTCCCACCTTGGCCGCTCCCCCGGTTTCTGCTTCGGACACCCTTGCGCCCCTCTCAGGTGACCCCCGGCCTCTTCTCCAGGGCTGCTCGGCCCGTGAGGAGCCAGCAGGGCAGTGCTCTCTGCTCCACACCCGGCTGGGCTGGTGCCGCGGAATGTGATAAAGAGAGAGAAGAAAGCACTGCACCGTGGAGGCCATCACAGAATGAAGGCATTACCTTTTCTTTATTTCATTTATCCTTGTTCCATATATGGCGCTGGAGCTCCATATATTTGTCACTGGTGTTTAGTTACGCCTGCTGAAGTCGCAGTGCATCCACAATGCAGCCGTCAAAAAGAATGAAGTCAACCGATGCGCGGAATTCCGAGGCGAGGATCTCACCAGGGTCTTTTTAAAAATGTTCGCGGTGATTGTTTACGCAGGTGCACGTGCAAGCGTGTGTATGGGAGCCTTCGTGCATTTTGTTTGTGTGTGTGTGCATGGATGTGCAATTATGTGAATGACTGTGTGTATGAGTATGCAGCTGCTAGTGCATGCAAGAGTACTTCAAAAAGTTCACACAAATGTATCAGCATACTTTGGGGCAAAAGGGCTTTTTGGTGCAGACTTTTTTTCATGATATGTGGAAAACGCATGTTCTGAAAAAAATGGGCATCTATCTGAAAGCAGTTTGCACCAGAGTAAACTCATATTTCCCTATTTCCCTCATAAGCTTTTTTTTTTTTTTTGACAGATAGAGTTATAGACAGTGAGAGGGAGAGAGAGAGACAGAGAGAGAGAGAGGTCTTCCTTCCGTAGGTTCACTCCCCAAATGGCTGCTATGGCTGGTGCCGGGACGATCCAAAGCCAGGAGCCAGGAGCTTCTTCCTGGTCTCCCGTGCGGGTGCAGGGCCCAAGCACCTGGGCCATCCTCCACTGCCCTCCCGGGCCGCAGCAGAGAGCTGGACTGGAAGAGGAGCAATCGGGACTAGAACCCGGTGCCCATATGGGATGCCGGTACCACAGGCGGAGGATGAACCAAGTGAGCCACGGCGCCGGCCCTCCCCCATGAGCTTTCTAAAGCAGCCTTGTGTGTATGGGTACACGTGTGTGTGAATGTGTGTGCGTGTGGATCTCTTTGCAGAGTGGGAGGGAGCACTGAGGGATCGAAAGCTTTCAGGCTGACTTTCACATCACACTGTTTAAGTTGCTGAATCCTACGTGACTTGTGCTTTCATTTTCATCACGTTTCTGACGTTTTCAAGGGTTTTGGCCCCAAGCAGGAGAAAGCAATCGCCACATTTGCACAGCACTGTCTCAGGGGAAGAGGGTACAAGCGATTTGTTGCAGTGAAGCCGAAGCCCAGGGTACAGTCCAAGGAGGAGAAACTTAAACCAGGAAGCGTTCTCATGCTTAGACAGAGCTTGCAAAGGACCTGGGGTTCAGAGGAAGGCTGGGCAGGTGGAGGCGGGGAGGCCGGGCTGAGTCATGAGACGGGGCTGAGCTCAGCTGTAGGTGGCCCTTGTGTGGAAGGAGGCTGGTCACTGGGCCCTCTGCCAGTCCTTGTAACTGGGGCTCCTGGGAGCGTCGTGGGGCTGTGTGACGGGGGAAGCCCTGACTGGGCAGCGCAGGGCTGGGCCTGAGCAGGGCAGGGGCCCTTTGTGCAGGGGCTGACTGTGGCTTCCGGGCAGAGCCATTGGTGTGGCCAGGCTTGCTGTCAGCTGCAGAGGGGAGGTCACGCAGGCAACAGAGGAATGGGCACATTTCCCTCTAGGTACTGGTCTAGCTCTAAGGATCCAGGTGCCGGTGAGGTAAACAGGAGCCAACAATGATGCTCAGCGTAATCCGCACGTGGCTGAGCCCCTGGACTCACCACCGCCACCTATGCCAAGCAGAGCTGTCGTGAAAACCACTCGGATCCTCAGCCGTCCCTAAGAAGTGAGCCCCGCTCGCTCGCTCGGTGGCAGCGCCGTTTCCACAGGGTCCCTAACTCCTGCAGACTCAGGCTTGGCTAAATCTCTAGACTCCTTATAAGGTCTCCCCCTTCCCCATCTGGCCTGTAACTTGCATCCTGAGACAGGTCCCTCCCTGACTCTCCAGCTCTGTCCTGGGGGTGCCTTACCTGGAACCCAGCCCATCCCTCTGCCCTCGTCTCACTCGGCATCTGGCCTGGAACTAACAGAGAAGCATGTGCAGATGAGCAGGAGGCATTCGTTCAACGAACGTTTACTGAGACCCCGAGCAAGCCCCGCCAGGGTGTGACAGGCGGCACGGCTCTCCACTTTTGCCATCATGGGGCTCATAGGCTGTTGATCGAGCTGGAGAAAGCATCGGAGAGTCACAGGACCTGGCGGCAAATAATATGCTTAGGGGGAGTCCAGAGTGCTGAGGAAACGTAGGGGTCGAGCAAAGGCTGGGAGGAGGTGACGCGTGAGCCAGGGCCCCTACGCCATGAGGAGCAATGGGTGCCGGAGGGGCAGCTGCCACTGTGGGCTTTGGCCTTGCCCCCAGCCCCCAGCCCCCTGCGGGCGGCCTGTTGGCAGCAGGAATCCTGGGAGTCTGTTGGCACGAAGTCCAAACTGTGTAAGATCACCTCAGTGACCCTTCATCCTGCAGGAGCTCCCTGCAGCGTCAGCGGCCCCGCAGGCCCAGTCTCCCCCTGAACCTCTGCGGCAGAGACGGCGCGGCCCCTCCCCCGCCCCCGCCAGCTCCTCCTGACGCAGAGCAGCTTGGACAGAAAGCCGGGGGTCGGGGTCTCTGGAAAACAGCTTCCTCTTTAGGGTTCACTCATCTGCTCCGTCTCTGTAACAGCCCCACAGGTGTTCCAAGGCGACCTCCCAGGAGCCGCTCTTCGTGCTCATGAACACAGGGCTGGAGTCCCGGGGCTGACACAGTGAACTCCAGGGCTGAGCCTGGAAAAGGCGGTGGCAGGGCCGGGAGAGCTCACGACACTCTGGTCCATGCACAGGGCTCTGTGCTTTCCCCCGGCCTGGAGACCTGCGCAGAGGCTGGCCTCCCCAGCCCACGGGCCGTCCGGAGGGGCACATGGGATGGAGCCGGTGCGGAAGAACCACACCTTGAGCTCTGAGTTCGTTATCCTGGGCTTTGGGGAGATGGCTGACCTGCGGATCCTCTTTTTTGGACTCTTTCTAATCATGCATCTTGTCACCCTGGCAGGGCATGCAGTGATTGTGCTCATCACCCTCATCGACTCTTGCCTCCAGACCCCCATGTATTTCTTCCTTCGAAACCTCTCTGCCATTGAAATCTGCTACACGTTGGTTATTGTCCCCAACATGCTAGCCAATTTCCTGTCCAGGAGCCAGCGGATGCCCTTCCTGGCCTGTGCGCTGCAGATGCACCTCTTCATCGCCCTGGGCGGGGCTGAGTGCTTCCTCCTGGCCGCGATGGCCTATGACCGCTTCGTGGCCATCTGCAACCCCCTGCGCTACGCACTCCTCATCACCAGGGGCCTCTGCCTACGGATGCTGGCCCTGGCCTGCATCAGCGGCTTTGCCCTCTCGCTCACCCTCACCACACTGATATTCCTGCTGCCCTTCTGTCAGTCCCACGAGATCAACCACTTCTTCTGTGACATCCCCGCTGTGCTCTTCCTGGCCTGCTCGGACACGCGAGCCAACGAGGTTGCCATCTTCGTTGTCTGCATGCTCATCCTCTTGATTCCCTTTGTGCTGATCCTGCTCTCCTATGCGTTCATCATCGCTGCTGTTCTCAAAATCCACTCCGCTGAGGGCAGGAGCAAAGCCTTCTCCACCTGCACGGGCCACCTGCTGGTCTCTCTTCTGCACTATGGCTGTGCCATTTTCATCTACATTCGCCCCAAGTCGTGCTACACCCCAGAGCAGGACAAAATCGTGTCCTTAATCTACACCAACGTGACCCCCATGCTCTACCCTATGATCTACAGTCTGAGGAACAAGGAAGTCAAGGGTGCCCTCAGGAGACTGCTGGAGAGCCACGGCCACTGAGGCCCAGCCCAGGGCAAGCCGGAGGCGAAGGCCGGGCCCACCAGGACTAACGTGGCCTCTTTTCGAGAACCACTCTGTCACCTCAGCGCAGACCTTGTGGCCCGGCCCCTCAGGTGTGAGGGTGCCTCCATGGTTCTGAGCACACCTGCCACCCACTGGCTCCTGTGCTGAGGTCTGAAACGTGAATGGCATCCCAAGGTCTTCTGAGATGTGGCGGTTCGGAGCATTCATGCCTGCTCCATGGCGCCCTCAGGGACAACCCCACCCATCATCTGGGGCACCACCTGAGACGTGGGCACCAGCAAGCCATGAGATGACCCAAACAGGAACCTGAGCCATTGTTACCAGTCTCAGAGGGGAGGTCAGTTGCCAGAGCGAGTCGCATGGGTTCTCTTCCTCAGCTCAGCCTAGAAATAAAAAGTCAGGAAGCGATTTGCGAAGAGGCAGAGATTTTTATTAGAAAATAAACGTTTATATGATTGGCGAGCGGCAGAGAAAGCATTTGGTCTGAGAGGAGAGCAGGTGGAGTGCCTGAGCGGGACCCTGGCTTTGAGGAAGTGTCCTGGGTTTCTAAGGCATTCCTGTCTTCACTGGGTCATCCTATTGTGGGTGCCCACTGGACGGGGGTTTCACATGTGTGTGTTGATTGGCTTGGGGCTCGTGGAGATAGTGGGGGTCTGTTGGAGACTTCCCGTCTCCGTAGGGGCTCAACCCGCTCCTCTGCTAGCTCTGGTGAAAGACTGCACCCAACCTGAAGGTGTGATCTGTAGCCTCAACGTCAAACAGATAGCCAGGGTCTCCTGGCGCCAGTCTGACTCTCCCAGGGGCTCAACCCCCTCCTCTGCTAGCTCTGGTGAAAGATTGCACCCAACCTGAAGGTGTGATCTGTAGCCTCAACGTCACACAGATAGCCAGGGTCTCCTGGCGCCAGTCTGACTCTCCCAGGGGCTCAACCCCCTCCTCTGCTAGCTCTGGTGCAAGATTGCACCCAACCTGAAGGTGTGATCTGTAGCCTCAACGTCACACAGATAGCCAGGGTCTCCTGGAGCCAGTCTGACTCTCCCAGGGGCTCAACCCCCTCCTCTGCTAGCTCTGGTGAAAGATTGCACCCAACCTGAAGGTGTGATCTGTAGCCTCAACGTCACACAGATAGCCAGGTTCTCCTGGAGCCAGTCTGACTCTCCCTAGGGGCTCAGCCCCACCCCCAGCCAGCTCTGGTGAAAGACTGCACCCAACCTGAAGGTGTGATTTAAAGCTGCGAGGTCACACATGGGGCACAAGAAGGTATTAGTGGGGGGGATGCCGGTCGGTCCGGAGACAGGCTTTCCAGCCGCAGCCGGCAGCCTGCTTGTGCAGGACATTCTACCTATGTCTGAAGGGGTCCACATGCCCCCAGTCCCACTGGACGACCTCAGGCAGCCAGAGAGCCAGTGGGGATAGAAATGCAAGGAGCTCCCAGACCCAGACTAGGTAAAGTGGAGCGGTGGACAGGCAGACCAGCCCAGAAACCAAACTCCTGCCTCACTAAGGGGTGGTCTTCTCTAGCTCACGGAGAGACCCCACGGCAAAGGCAAGCAGCAGCGTTAGCAGCTGCCACCACAGCGTCCTCGAGGCCCAGGGCCGCCCACTCCGCACCCACCACCCGCTCCCCGCCCTCACCAGGGCGGATGGGAAGCTGCTGCACTTGTGCTTCCAGGCCCGCTGACTCCTCCTCCCTTTCCAATTGCACTCAGAGGACCACTTGCTCCCAAGAAGTCCTGCACCCTGCCCCTCCCGGGCCCGGCGGGGTGGGGGAGATGCCCCTCCCCTGTGACCCATGTGCCTCGTGACAATGCTGGAACGTGTTCTCTGTCTCCCTGATGGCCTAAAGCTCCTCACTCTCACTGTAGCACCTGGCACGTGGCAGGTGTTCAGTAAGTGGCTGTTGGACTGAATCGGGAACTCCCACGTGCTTTAGCAGAGAATTACCGTCAGAGCCCGGTTCTGACGGGAATTCAAACACTTAATCCCTTGTCAGGCCAAGGCCTCTGTAATTCAAGGGCAGAGAAGGGACGTCGGGAAAGTGTTTGCTGAACCCACTCCCACCCCACAGGCTGGGCTGAGTGCCGGAGGTCCCTCTGCTTCCCACCGCCGGAGCCCTTACCAGCAAATATTTCTTGAGTAAATGAGTGAGCACCTGCTGTGTACCAGGCCCTGGGCTTGGCCACGGGTTGAGGAGAAAACTCAAGACAAGGTCCCTGCCCTCCAGGAGTGCACAGATCAGCCTGGGCTCCTGGACACTGAAAGAATTCACTTTAACACAATGGGTGCTTCCTACTCATTCATAGGAGGGGGAGAATCACCACTGCCCCCACACTTGGAAACACCCACATGCTGTTTATATGGGTCAAGAAGGAGAGAGCCTGAGTGCTTGATGGACCCTTCACCTTGGGCAAATAAACCGACAGCAAGATCACCTCACTCCAGGCTCTGGGTTCAATCAGCAATACCTTTCCTTGTGGATTGAACCCCCGCAGCATTCCTAGCTGAGACATGGAAAACATCCATAGTCATCACCTATTTCCAACCCTGCTTGCTCTCCTCCACCCACAGCTCCCTCCCCATGCCTAGCTGATGACCCTGCCTTTGGGGCCACCACAGGGGCACTCCCAGAATGGAGTGGTAGATCTTGAAGGAAAGCCACCATGCGGGTCCTGTCTCCTAACTAACAAGAGACCCTTGCTTACTTCATATAGTATTTTCAAAAGCACCCGTAGGATTTTACAGAACATTTAACCATCTTAGGCCTCTGGGCCTTTCTCATTACGATAACCATCATGTCTAATAACACAGGATCATTAGACAGTTTAACTTTCAGGCATTTGTATCCATAGCACTTCATATTATCGAAATCTAAAATTTAGCACCACTTCCCATCTTGACAGTACTTCTAATATAATCCAAATAGCCTGATTAGTTGGTGTCGCTACAAGATGAGAGATATATATCCTTTGATATTTCCAGGGGCTCAGCTGGAAATACCAAAGTCCAAATGCTTTGGAACTTTGATTTTTTTGAATGCCTGTCAAGGATGCCAAGAAGGCTTAAAATATCTGATTGAAATAAGATCCCTTAACATGATGACATAATATAGACCAGATTTGATCATTGTCACAAGGTGATTATTCAAGTGTTTTAGAATAAGCATATAGTCAAACAAATCGTAACTCTTAATTTTAAAAAAACTCACTGTTTTAAACAATTAGAACCTCACAGAGACATTAAGAGAACCTAACAGATTACTTTAACTCATTGCTTTAACAGAGGATCAGATCCTAATTCTATGTCAAAGAGAAATAGATTAATAGTTTTGTATCCAACATCTCTTTCTTTTATAACCTCCTGTGACTTCCACACACCCTCTTCAACTTACTTGAACCATCCTATCATTTCCATTCCAGTCTAGAGTAAACTAGCCATCAGTGTAAAGTAATTCTTACAAACCACGTTCTTTCTTTATTCAAAAAACTCTTTCCTTCTTAGCCTTCCTTAACAAGAACACTCTTTCCTTCTTAACCTCATGTGATATACGTGTTGAAATAACCTGTTAAAAATCTCCAAATTAAGGCAACATTTTAAATAAGGTAACATAGGCCAGCGCCACGGCTCAATAGGCTAATCCTCCACCTGCAGCGCCGGCACGCCGGGTTCTAGTCCCGGTCGGGGCACTGGATTCTGTCCCGGTTGCCCCTCTTCCAGGCCAACTCTCTGCTGTGGCCCTGGAAGGCAGTGGAAGATGGCCCAAGTCCTTGGGCCCTGCACCTGCATGGGAGACCAGGAGAAGCACCTGGCTCCTGGCTTCAGATCAGTGCGGTGTGCCGGCCGCAGTGCACCGGCCACAGCGGCCATTGGAGGGTGAACCAATGGTAAACGGAAGACCTTTCTCTGTGTCTCTCTCTCTCACTGTCCACTCGGCCTGTCAAAAAAAAAAAAATAATGGCCGGCGCCGTGGCTCAACAGGCTAATCCTCCGCCTTGCGGCGCCGGTACACCGGGTTCTAGTCCCGGTCGGGGCACCGGATTCTGTCCCGGTTGCCCCTCTTCCAGGCCAGCCCTCTGCTGTGGCCCAGGAGTGCAGTGGAGGATGGCCCAGGTGCTTGGGCCCTGCACCCCATGGGGAGACCAGGAAAAGCACCTGGCTCCTGGCTCCTGCCATCGGAGGAGCGCGGTGCACCGGCCGCAGCGCGCCGACCGCGGCGGCCTTTGGAGGGTGAACCAACGGCAAAGGAAGACCTTTCTCTCTGTCTCTCTCTCTCTCTCACTGTCCACTCTGCCTGTAAAATAATAATAATAATAATAATAATAATAACAAGGTAACATCAAATTTCAGCCTTAGTTACTCTTAAGCAGCATTGAACTATCTTCCATAGACAGTTTATGAAAACCTATTTGTTAACAAACCGAAGTAGTTTTTCTATAGAATATAATGTGTGGAGAGTACCAAAGTTTACATTTAGCTGCATTTATCTCATCTGCCTTTACCCAATTTTACGTTCAGCAGTTACACCTAAATGATTTAAGATGCTGATGTATTAAAATTAAAATTGCATTCATCTATAACTAGTACTGATTACCCACTGTTGTTTCATCGAGTACTGATTACCTATCGCTATAGCATTGGAAACCTGTTAAAAATTGCAAAATAAGCTCGGCAAGTTACACAGCAATATTTTTAAAGGTAGTGATCTGTCTAGATTCGAAGAGAGAAATTTTTTCAAACTCAGTGTCTAGTTTTTTACCCTAAGAACACCTTAGGCCGATGATGTCCTAGTCAACAGTCAGCCACTTGGGACTGACTCTGAAACAAAAGTTCACACAGCTGCCAGACACTTCCCCAAGGTGACTGTGGGCCAGCGGCCGATGCACCAAAGACAAGAAGTCCACTGCAGTGGAGGTCCAAAGACCTGATTTTCCTGTCTGGCTTGCTCATGACAAAACAAAAGAGCCATCAAAGGCAGGATACCTAATATGTTTCACAGTAAACAGGGAGCTCAGAAGGATGGGATCTCTACTCCCTTGCTAGTCTTATGGTAAAACTGGAACAGGAGAGGGAGGGGCAAAGACCAGTTGGAGGACAAGGGCTGGAGGGTGAAGGCATGGAGACGGCCACTCACAAACTTGCGGGAGGATCATTGATAAGACAGGCAGAGTAGACTTTGGACCAGGCCTGGTTCTAAGATAAAGTTGGAATTCCTAGGTGGGAGGGGGAGTTACAGTGAGCCAAGACAGTGAAGAGTCGGGGCCGCGAACGTAGAGGGAACCAGTTTTGGCTCAGGCCCTTGACCTCTAGTGAAAACTGTGGAGGCCAAAAAGACCTGGGCAGGAGAGCAGGAAGTACACATAGAAGGTTTAGATCGAACATAGGAAAAGCTTGAACGTATGGGATCTGCTTCCATTTTCCTGATCACTCACAGAAGTGATAAAACTATCAGGGTCGGCATTTGAAGTCCGGAGCCAATTTTAGAGGGACCATATTACATAGAAGGCAACCCAGAGGAGAATCGGACAAAACTTGCGAAGAAAAGAAGCTCCCATGGGGACCTGCGGTGTCGTATTGGCAGATATCAGGCGTCCCCGAGATCACGGCCGTCAAACTGATAAGACGATATGGGAATGGACGGTGGGGGTCGACACCCATGTGCCCACTGGAGCCCAGGGCTTAGCCCATAGAAAGGAAACAGGAGGTTGAGTCATCACCCACACCCACTGTTGCCCAGACACAGTGATCATAGTGACACAAGGCGGTGCCTGGTACCAGGACTTTGAGGCGAAGGAGTAGAACCACAACCCACAGTGGAAGTCGCCATGAGAATTTCCTGTTCATGTCGTACCTCGGCATTTGAAAGGCTAGTGTGTGGATGGAGATCACAAAGCATTCGGTGGTGTGGAAGGAGTTCCGGGGTGTATTTTGTGGCTGGCAGAAATCCAGGACCCCAAGGCAGCTCAGAGATCCCCAAAGGAAGGGCAAAGTCACTGAGGGAGCCTGGATCTGAGTCGCGGCACCAAGGTAAGGCCGCCACAAAATACACCAAACAGCAGAGTAAGGGAAAGGGTTTATTGGTGGGGAGACCCACCAGACCAGAGGAAAGGGGCTAAGAAGGAAAAGAGGGAGACGGAGAGCATAAGAGAGAGAGCGAGGGAGAGAGAGAGATCAAGAGACACACACAGAGATCCAGAGATGTTGTTTAGTTCTCGGAGAGACAGAGTTACAGAAAGAGAGAGGGAGAGACAGAGAGAAAGCTCTTCCATCTGCTGGTTCACTCCCCCAAATGGTAACAACGGCCAGAAGTG
This sequence comes from Sylvilagus floridanus, assembly GCA_949820135.1. Classification (NCBI taxonomy): domain Eukaryota; kingdom Metazoa; phylum Chordata; class Mammalia; order Lagomorpha; family Leporidae; genus Sylvilagus; species Sylvilagus floridanus. The sequence goes on from OX463223.1 coordinate 1,327,959, forward strand.
TGCTGATCTGAAGCCAGGAATCAGGAGCTTCTTCCGGGTCTCCCGGTGAGAATTTCGTGAGATGACACATGGAGAGCAACACATGGCCCAGGGCTCAGCATCCAGGTGCCAAATCAATGGTGATGAGGATTAGACACAACTTAGCGCAGTACTGGGTGCCTCCAGTTTGCCAACCCTCTTCAGGCCATGCCTCCCCCTCAGAACTGGGCAATGTTGCATCCTTAGGTGGAAGCAGGCAGCAAGGGGTCACCATCATGAAGTCCTTGCAGGGGCATTAGGTGGTAATCCCAGGTTGGTCAAAGGGAAGCTGAAATGAGAGCTAAATGATTTGTGGTAGCTAATATACAGAGTACAAAAAAAGAAAACAATTTCATGTATATGAGTCAAATTGACATCTCGGCATTTGATTATTGTTTATAGCCCTTGTCGACAATCCTGCTGAATATTAATCATTCTGCTTTTTACCTGTTGGATTCTTTGTTTAGTACAGCACTGAGCCTGTGATTATAAAGTAAAATAAAAATATGTTTTCCCAGCAATGCCAGCATCCTATACGGGCGCCAGTTTGAGTCCTGGCTGCTCCACTCCCAATCAAGCTCCCTGGGAATGTGCCTGGGAAAGCATCAGAAGATGGCTCAAGTCCTGGGGCCTCTGCACCCAAGTGGGAGACCGGATGAAGCTCTTGGCTCCTGTCTTTGGCCTGGCTCAACCCTGGTCGTTGTGGCCATCTGGTGAGTGAACCAGTACATGGAAGACCTCTCTCTCTCTCTCTCTCTCTCTCTCTCTCTCTCTCTCTAACTCTGTTTTTCAAAGAAATAAAAGATTTTATTTATTTCCTTGAGAGGCAGAGTTACAGACAGGGAGAAAGGTATTCCATCTGGTGGTTCAATCCCCAAAGGGTAACAATGGCTGGAGCTGGGCCAGTCTGAAGCCAGAAACCAGGAGCTTCTTCTGGGTCTCCCACAAGGGTGCAGGGGCCCAAGCACTTGGGCCATCCTCTACTGCTTTCCCAGAAAATAGCAGAGAGCTGGGTCCAAAGAGAAGCAGCAGGGACTCAAACTGGTTGAGGCTTAGCCCACTACACTGCAGTGCCTACTCCCACTAAAATAAATCTTTAAAAATGATAGAAAAATTTGTTATCACAAATGTTTAAAAAGATAAAAAACAAAAGGAAGGAGGTGGGAAGGAGAGAAATATCATTATATTCTTAGAATTGTATCTATGAACTACATGGAATCTCTTCTCTTTATTTTAATAATAAATTAATGAATGAGTAAAATCCATGTGATGAGAGAAAGAGAGAGAGAGAGAGAGAGAGAGAAAGTGTCTGGGAGTCATAACCAGAGAAGTATAGTGACGGGACTAGCAGCTGCTTGGTGCTGACAACACTCACCCCACCCACATATTGTCCCTTGAAGCCTGTTGTGGGCACCCATGTATTTGAGCTTCTCTGTCTCCTCAAGAAAACAGCTCTCACTGCTCACACCTCCAGATCTTCCCCAACTTTCAAAGTTATCTAGGAAACGATTGAGAACTGTTGGCATAGGAGAAAGGTAGGTTTTTGAAAATACTATTCTCTGTGTTCGTGTAGATACGTAATTTCCATAAGAAAACATTTTCAGGGGTGGGTGTTTGGCACAGCAGTTAAGTTGTACTTGGGATGTCCACTTCCCACATTGGAGTGCCTGGGTTTGAGTCCCAGCTCTGCTCTTCCTCCCAACTTCCTGCTAATGCACACCCTGGGAAGCAGCAAGAGATGGCTCAGATGCTTGGGTCCCACTACTCCTCTGGGAGACCAGGATGGAGCATCAGGCTCCTGGTTTTGGCCTGCCCCACTCCCAGTTGTTGTAGGCATTTGGAGAGTCAACCAGAGGATGGAAGATCTCTGTCTGTCTCTGTGTTTGTGATTCTCTGCTCTTCAAATAAAATGAAAACAAATGAATTAATATATGAGTTTTTTTAAGACTACTGATTGGTTCTCCTAGCCTGAGAGTCCCCTTGCTTAGAACATGCTGCCCCATCCTCCCCACATCCCAGTCTCTCTTTCTCTCTCTGTCTCTCTCTCTCTCTCTCTCAGACACACACACACACACACACACACACACACACACGCATACTCTCTCTCATACACATACAAGCACACACACAGTGACTTGGAGGCAGCACACACAGGGAAAGTCAGGCCACTCCCAGGTAGTAGGGATAGGCCTGACAGCTCAGGGGTACCCAGAGAGGAGGCAGAGGCCCCTCTGCATTGAAGATGTGACATAGATTGGGCTGATGGTAAGGAGGAGAAGGACACATCCGTGAGGCTGTCTGTGGCAAGTGGCCTCTTAATTCTGCCAGCAGCCCCTGGAAGACCACCTGAGCCCCTCAGAACAAAGTGGCCTCCCAGCTACCAGACTCTGGTCCTGGCACCTCACAACTGCCTCGGGGGACTCAGGGCCCTCACAGACCCACAAGGAAGAGAACCAGGCCAGGTCCACCAGCCCTGATACATGGGCCTAGGTCCTCCTCTGGGGCCATGCAAGACAGTCTGTGCAGGTCTCAAGACCCTCCCAAAAGAAGGAGGGCCCATGCAGGCCAAATCCTAGGAAAGGTGCCCAGGAATCTGGGCAGAACTGGGGGGGTGGCTGCTCTCACCACATAGGTGAGAGATGCTGCCCACCTGGCCCAGGTGGCTTAGGGAGGGTGGATCAGACAGACATAAAGGGACCCAAGAATAGATGCAAGGTGAGCTGAGAAGGAGGAAGGCTGTGCAACAGCCCGTCACCAAGCCAGACAACAAAGCAGAGGCACACACTTGGGGAGTGGGGGAAGGAAGCAGACAGGGAGGGTGTTTGGGGCTGTTTGTGTTGGAGGTGCTTACAAGGTAGGTTCCACATCCAGGAATTTGATCAACCTCAGGCAGAAAATACTGGGGGAAAATTGCATCTGAACACATACCGACTTCTTTCCTTGTCACCATTCACTATTTACATAGCTTTTGCATTGTATGTGTAATGATAAACAATCAAGTGATCTAGAGATGACAGAACGTGTCCAGGAGGAAGTCTGTAGATTACATGCAAATCCTACACCGTTTTATGAAATGGATGTGAGCATTATGTGGATTTTGTTTTTCATGAGGATCCTGGGACCAACCTGCTGCAGACACTGAGGGACGGCTATACTGGTTTGAAGCTCAGAAATTAAAGGAAAATACTGAGTATCTGGTGATTTATTGATCACATTTCTTGAATACCTACACCTTGGTCCTGGTACCCTTTCTTAAGATTTATTTTATTTATTTGAAAGGCAGAGAGAGAGAGAGAGAGAGAGAGAGAGAGAGAGAGAGAGAGAGAGAGAAGGCACCTGGATAGGATGTGGAGCAGCTGGGACTCGAACCTGTAACCATATGGTATGCAGGCACTGCAGGCCGTGGCCCAGCCCGCTATGCCACAACACCCACTCCAGTCCTGTGACCTCCTAAGCCTACACTACAGATTACGCTTGACTTGTCTTAAACTATATCTAACACGTTGCGAACAGACAGGTCTTCTCTGGTTCAGAAACACAAAGGCTTGACCGTCCATCTCCTGTGGAAGCTGGGACTGGAGCCAGGGAAGAGCACGGAATCTTACTGGCTGAGTGCACCAGGCACTCCCCACCCCCATTCTTTGTGTTCCGGTATGCAGGTGTTTGTGAGTACTTGGAAGAGCCAGAAGAAAAAAAAAAAAAACTCAGACTGTAATACTGGTGACTGCTGATGAAGCCAACTATCAGTTGTCCTCTGGAGGAATAACTCTCATGTTAAGACATGCAATGTGTGTACAATTTAGAAAACACTTCTGTTTGAAACAGCTCAAAGCCACAGAGACAGAGAGCGCTGCATTGTGTGGGACTGGCCCCGAGATGTCTAGCCTTGGCCCCAAGGCTCAGTGACATCGGGGACTTCATCATAGCACAGTCCTCTTCATGGCATCAAGAAAAGGTGCCAATTAGAAGAACTTTGAGGGGAAAAATACATCCTCCAATGAATTGAAAAGGATAACTGAAACTTCAGCAAGCAGTGCCCTTGGGAACTAATTAGAAGTTTTTCTCAAGAACAAATGATGAATAACTGCCTTAATTTTTTCTCTGCTTACAAGTGTAACACTTGCTCAGAGAGAGAGAGAGAGAGAGAGAGAGAGAGAGAGAGAAAACAAGGGAAATTTTGGAAAAGAAAATGGAAATCAGGCACTATGTCACCTGTAAGGATAGCCACAATGAAAATGTATGGCATTTCTGGATGAATGACCTAATTCCTGGTTAGTGCTTAAAACAGCTACTGGAGCAAGGTAAATACCCAGTAAATGGTTTTGTTTGTTATAGTCCAATTGCTAGTAAGGCTTGGGAGAGTCTTCCTCAGAGCCAAAAAGCAAATAAACGTCATATAAATTTTCTTTAAGTGTTTTGACTTTTGTCTTATTGTGCATATTTTAGGTGAATATATATGTAAACATATCCCTCTTTATTTATCATTGTGTGAAATTTTTGGCCATTAAATTCTCAGGGTCACATCAGATGCATGATAATTTCTATAATAAACTTATCAAATCTCATGTTAACGTAGTATTAACATAAAGAGAATCTATTCGATGTAGTTCATATACACAATTTTAAGAATATACTACTTTCTTCATTTCTACTTATTTGCATGCATTTCATAAATCCGACATTAGAAACATAGAAATTCTTCTCACTGTACCCGCCATCCCACTCACTCTCCCCCCCTTCCACTTCCCTCTCATGTTCTCTGTCTTGATTTTTACTAAGATCTTTTTGCATTTAACTTTATATGCAGAGGATTATTCAATTCCTTGTATGAGACAAAACAAAAGGAGAAAAAAGAACTATTCCTCAACAGTCCAGACAAAGGCTATTCAAAGTTACTGCATCTCAAAGGTGATTTCGCTTTTTTTTTCTTCTCCTCTTTTCTCCCTCTCTCCTCCTTCCCCCTTTCCCCTTTGTTTCCTTTTAGAAACTTAATTGCCCTTAAAGAAGAACCCAAGAATGATACATCTTTGTGAGCTCTTAGAAATAACTATAACTTATGAGGCAGAAGAATATGCCCCACTTAATACACTAAGAGGAAGTAATTCTTTGAGAACGTGTTTTACTATTAAGCCTCATAAGGACAGAGGTACTGCATGGGAAGATAGCATACAATGACTCTTATTTAATTAACAATTAACAGTCTTATGTATGATATCACTAATCACCTGAGGCTCTTGACATGAGTTGCCTGTAAGCATGAGTTACATGGAAGCATCTTAGATCCACTAACTTGACAAGGCCATAAGCAAAGTGGAAGTTCTCTGCTCCCTTCAGAGAAAAGTACATCCTTCATTGGTGGCCGCTTCTTTCCACTGGGGTCTCACCCACAGAGGATCTTCATGTTGAACGTTTTTTGCCACAGTGTCTTGCCTTTCCTTGCCTGAAATGCTCCCCTGGGCTTTTCACCTAGGCCAGAATGCCGTAAGGGCTGGTTCTGAGGTCAGAATGCTGCTTAAAGCGATTGTCAATCTATGTGTCTGCTGTATGGACTGCTTCCCACGTTGGAGCGTTCACTCTTTATAATTATATCTATCATTATTACCAAACACTTAGTTCTATATGGATAACTCTATGTTAAGTAAAGAGTTCAATGATTAGGATGAAAGAAAATATGATTAAGTAAAATATGATAAAAGACAAGACAAGAAAAACAAAAATAAAAAAAAAAAAACCTGTTCCTCAATAGTCAAGAGAAGGGCTGTTCAAAGTCATTGCTTCTTAAGGTGTCAATTTCACTTCTACACGTTGCCTTTTAGGTGTTCTATTATTTATCACAGGTCAGGGAGAACGTATAGAATTTGTCTCTTTGCGACTGGCTTATTTCACTGAGTGTGGTGTTTTCCAGTTTCATCTGTGTTGTTGCAAAGTCCGGATTTCGTGGTTTGTTTTTACTGCTGTGTAGTATTCCATGGTGTATATATCCCATAATTTCTTTATCCAGTCATCAAATGATGGGCATCTTGGTTGATTCCATATCTTAGCTATTGTGAATTGAGCTGCAATAAAAACGGGGGTACAGATAACTCTTTCATATGCTGTTCTCATTTCCCTTGGGTAAATTCCCAGGAGTGGAATGGCTTTGTTATATGGTAGGTCTATCTTCAGATTTCTGAGATATCTCCATACTGTCTTCCACAGTGGCTTTATGAGTTTACATTCCCACCACCAATGGATCAGGGTACCTTTTCCCCCACATCCAGGCCAGCATTTGCTGTTTGTTGCTTTCTCTATGAGAGCCATTCTATTGGAAAGAGGTGAAACCTCATTGTGGTTTTGATTTGCATTTCTCTGATGGCTAGCAATCCTGAGCAATTTTTCATGTGCATGTTGGCCATTTGGATCTCCTCTATTGAAAAATGCCTGTTTAAATCCTTTGCCCATTTCTTAACCAGATTGTTTGTTTTGGTGTTGTTGAGTTTCTTGATCTCTTTATATATTCTGGTTATCAATCCTTTATTGATTGTACAGTTTGCAAATAATTTCTCCCATTCTGTCAGTTGCCTCTTCATTTTGCTGAGTGTTTTTTTGTACTACATAAGCGTCTTAATTTTATGTATTCCCACTTGCTGATTTTGGCTTTGATTGCTTGTGCCTCTGGGGTCTTTTCCAAGAACTCTTTCTCTATGCTGCTGCCTTGTAGGGTTTCTCCAATGTTCTCTAAAAATTTGATGATATCAGGTCTCAGATTTAAGTCTGGCCGTGGGTTTGTAATAGATTGTCTTGATTCTGTTCAGAAATGTTCCTCTATTCCCAATTTACTTAAAGTTTTCATAATGAAAGGCTGTTGTTTTTTGTCAAATGGTTTCACTGCATCTATTGAGATAATCATATGGCTTTTGCTCTTCAATTTGTTAACGTGATGTATCACATTGTTTGATTTGCAGATGTTGAACCACCCCTGCATCCCAGGGATAGATCATACTTTGTCTTGGTGAATGATTTTTCTGATGTGATGTGGATTCCATTGGCTAGTATTTTGTTGAGGATTTTTGTGTCTATGTTTTGTGTCTATCAGGGAAATTGGTCTGTAGTTCTGTTTCTGTGTTGTATCTTTCTCAGGTTTAGGAATTAAGGTGATGTTGGCTTTATAGAAATAATTTGGGATGGTTTCCTACCTTTCAATTATTTTGAACAACTTGAAGAGTATTGGAGTTAGTTCTTTAAATGTTTGAGAATTCAGCAGTGAAGCCATCTGGTCCTGGGCTTTCCTTTGATGGGATGGTCTTTATTACTGATTCAATTTCTGTCTTGGTTATTGTCTGTTTAGGTTTTCTGTGTCCTCATGGCTTATTTTAGGTAAGTCATGTGTGTCCAGGGATCTGTCCATTTCTTTTAGACTTCCTGTTTTGTTGGTGTACAGCTCTTTGTAATAATTTCTGATGATTCTTTTTGCTTCTGTAGTGTCTGTTATTACATTTCATTTTTCATTCCTAATTTTATTAGTTTGAGTCTTCTCTTTCCTTTTTTTTTTTTTTTGGTTAGTTGGGCCAATGTTGTGTCAATGTGTCAATTTTGTTAGTTTTTTTTCCCATTAAATCAGCTCCTCTTTTTTTAGTCTTTTATATTGTTTTATTGGTTTCGATTTTGTGATTTCTTTTGCAGTTTTAATTATTTCTTTTCCCCTAGTAGTTTTGAGTTTGGTTTGCTGTTGTTTTTCTAGGTCCTTGAGATGCATCAACGGCTCGTTTATTTGGTGCCATTCCAAGTTCTTGATGTAGGCAGCAATCTCTATAAACTTTCCTCTTAACACTGCTTCTGCTGTATCCTGTAAGTTTTTATATGTGTTATTGTCATCTACATTTGTTTCCATAAAGTTCTTGATTTCTTTAATGACCCACTATTTGTTTAGGAGCATGTTGTTCAGTCTTCATGTGTTTGCATATGTTCTGGGGATTCATGGGTTGTTGATTACCAAGTTCATTCCATTGTGCTCAGAGAAGATTCACAGTGTGAATTCAATGTCTTTGGGTTTGCTGAGACTTGCTTTATGGCCTAGCATGTGGTCAACCCTAGAGAAAGTTCCATGCACTGCTGAGAAGAATGTGCATGCTGTGGCTGTAAGATGCAAAGCTCTGTAGATATCTTTTAGGTCCATTTGGTCTATAGTGTCGATGAACTTTGTTGTTTCCTTGCTGATTTTCGGTCTGGTTGATCCGTTCATTGAAGAAAGTGGGGTATTGAGGTCCCCATTACTACTGTATTTGAGTCTATGTCTCCCCTTAAATCCATTAACATTTCTTTTAAACAGCCAGGTGCCCTGTAATAGGATGCATATACGTTTATAACAGTTACATCATCTTCCTGTTGAACTGATCCCTTCATCATTATAGAGTGCCCTTCATTGTCTCTTTTAACAGTTTTTGTGTTAAAGTCTTTTTTTCCCCAAAATTAGGATGGCTATACCAGCTCCTTTTTAGTTTCTGTTAGCATGCATTTCTTTTCTATCCTTTCACTTTCAGTCTGTGAGTATCGTTGCTGGTTGAGATGTGTTTCTTGTAGGCAGCAAATAAATGGGTTTTCTTTTTTAATCCATTCAGCCAGTCTGTGTCTATTAACTGGAGAGCTGAGGCCATTTACAGTCAGGGTGACTGTTGTTATGTAAAAACTTTGCCCTAAAAGTTTTCCATTACTATTCCTAATTTTTACTTTGGATCTTCTTGGTACTTGTACTGGGCAATTTTCTGCCTTACCTTCTTCCATGGTGACATCCCTGTTTTTGTGTTTCTGTGTGTTGCACATCCTTGAGCATCTTTTGTAGGGCTGGATGGGAAGTGACAAATTCTTTCTATTTCTGTTTGTTATGGAATGCCTGTAGTATATCTTATTCATAAGTGAGAGCTTTGCAGGGTACAGTATTCTAGAGTTTTTTTTTCTCTTAAGACTTGGAATATGTCTCACCATTCTCTCCCAGCTTGTAGGGTTTCTGATGAGAAGTCCACTGTGAGTCTAATTTGTGTTCCTCTGAATGTAATCTGACATTTCTCCCATGTACATTTTCGAATCTTTATGTTTTACTGTGGAGAGTTTTACTATGATGTGTCGTGGTGAAGATCTTTTCTGGCCATGTCTATTGGGAGTTCTATGTGCTTCCTGTACTTGGATATCCTTTTCTTTCTCCTAATTAGGGAAGCTTTCTATTATTATTTCACTGAAAAGGCCTTCTAATCCTTTCTCTCTCTCCATGCCTTCAGGGACTCCTAGACCCATATGTTGGGCTGTTTGATAGTATCTTCTAGAGCTCCAACAGTGTTTTCTTTTCTAATTTCTTCTTGTTTTTGGTCTGACTGTAAAATTTCTAGGGATTTGTCTTTTAGCTTGGATATTCTTTCTTCTGCCTCACCTACTCTGTTGTTGAGACTTCCTGCTGCATTTTTCTTTGATCTATTGAATTCTTCATTTCTGTTATTTCATTTTCATTTCTCTTTACTACCTCAATTTCACGAGAAAAATTTTCATTCATATCATATATAGTTTCTTTAGCTCATTAATTTGCTTCTGATTGCTTCTAAGTAATCCAATGATTAGTTTTCTGAATTCCATTTCTGGCATTTCCTCAATCTCTTCACCTTCACCTTCTAATATTGAAATGTTGTAGTGTTCCTTTGGGGGGTTTATAATGTGTTCCTTTTTCTTATTTCTTAATTTTTTCCCTTTGTTTTTCAGCATTTGCGTGGTTTTTTATTGTCTGGTGGTTTTTATCTTTGGTCTGTGTCTCTGTAGCTTAGTGGGACGTCTATACTTTCAGTGAATACCAAGAGGTGTGTGCTGGATGTGGCCAGGGTGCTCTGTTCAGTATTCCAGGGTGGGGCAAGTATCCAAGCTAAGACCCTCATTGGGCTTGGTAGCTCTCCTCTGGTTAACTGGATGGAGGGGAATGGTCACCTCGGTTGGTGTGACCCGCGCTTCTCCCCAGGGCTGAGGGATGCCCCAGTGTTTGTCACCTGTGTGCTCAGCACTCATCCACACTGCTTAATGAACTGCATATTTGATCTGCAGAGTTTTCCTGTGAGCAGACTTCTGTCTGTTATGAGCTGTTATAGGTAACCGAGGAGCTCAAGGGGTGCAGAGAAGCACTCTGCAGTTGCCCAGGGCCTAGCCTCATTGTGTGTCCTCTTATGCAGTCACCGTTTTCTCAGACTTAGCTCCCAGGGCTCTCTGGGCGGTGGATTGTCTATGGGGCCACTCTGTCCCACTAGCCAGTCCTTTCTATAATGAAACTAAGGTGGGGGGCAGCGCCGTGGCTCACTTGGTTAATGCTCCATCAGTGGCGCCGTCATCCCATATGGGTGCCAGGTTCTTGTCCCAGTTGCTCCTCTTCCAGTCCAGCTCTCTGCTGTGGCCCGAGAAGGAAATGGAGGATGGCCCAAATGCTTGGGCTCCTGCACCCACGTGGGAGACCAGGAAGAAGCACCTGGCTCCTGGCTTTGGATCAGTGCAGCATGCCAGCAGTAGCAGCCATCTGGGGGGTGAACCAATGGAAGGAAGACCTTTCTCTCTGCTCCTCTCTCTCACTGTCTAACTCTGCCTGTCAAAAAGCAAAACAAAACAAAACTAAGGTGTTCCCAGAGCTGCGGTCTCTGTGTGGTCATCCCAACCTGCTTTGGTGTCAGTTGGGGTGTGGGGCTTTTCCCTCTCATTAGGTTTGTGGACCACAGGCCTAGAGCCCCCCATTCACTGCAGCCCAGCTCACTTGCCCTCTGTAAGTGCAGCTCTACCTCCCCCCTCATCGCTGGGCAACTGGCGTGGTACATCTTGCAGTAACATGGAAGGAATTTTTCTGAATTGTGGCCCTTGCTGTATGGGTAGGGGAGGACCCCTGTTATTGCTGGGCACGTCCAAGTGAGGTGGGGGTGGTAGCTACCTGCCTGTCCACTGGCTGCAGGTCTCTACGGGGGAGGAGGGGAGAGAGATGGAGAGATGCACCCCCCCCCTTTTTTCTTCCTGCCTCTGCTGTCTTAGGGGTTTGCGTGGAACTTCAAAAGCAGCTCACTAAGCTCTCCCTCCCACTGTTGCTGTTACCAGCAGTGCCACGGGCCCGTGGATTTCCCTCCCACCTGGTTTGCCGGGGCAGGTATCTTCCTCCCTGGGTCAACGCTTTTGTTGTTGTTTGTTTGTTTTTGTTTTTTGCGAATTTGCTCTTTGGGCACTGGTCTGAACCATTCCTATTGCTATTGCTGTGAATATAGCATAATGATAAATAATTCATATAATACAGAGCTACTTATACAGACAGCATTCCTTCACAACCTGCTCCCCAGTGCTTCTACTGAGGTCTGTAACAACAGCTCAAAACGTCAGTGCTCATTTGTTTATTCCTATTGCTAAACGTTCATTTAGCAGTCAACCTACCTCAGAACGTTTGGTCCCTCAGAGTGTGAGAGTCATTTATCCAGCGAGTCTCGGCTACATAAGCAAAGGGTTCTCTCCAGGAACACCAAGTCCAGTGCATTTCCCGAGGACCCTATGCACGGGTGGGTCAGCGACAGACAAGGGTGGTGTGCCAGGGGCTGGTGGGCAGTGGCACAGGGTACAGAAGTGTCCACCCCAGCAGCATGGAGTCAGAGGGCATGAGGAGGGAGCCCAGAGGCTCGGCATGGTCTGAGATGTGAAGAGACGCTGATGGAAGTCCAACGGCACAGGAACGGGCAGGCTGGAGGCAGTGGTGGCCCCAAGAGATTGAAGAGGTACAGAGAAAACACGGAGAAGAGTGTGGCAGCAGAACTAGCCCGATTTTCTCCTTGGCAACCCCATCTCAGTAGGATCTGGTCACCGCAGACCCTGGAGGTCCTCATGGACAACGCTCTCCTTCATCTTCATCATCCAGTCCCTCCTTATGGAAATGTAAAGGGTGTTTTTAACTGCACCCCCAGACACACACGCGCTCACATGCAGCCCCCGCTCCCTTACGGGGCAAACATCACAGACGTGGCAGTGACAAACGTCACTGGGGGTGCCAGGCCGACCTCAGCCACACGGGCTGGCGCGGGGTACTCCTCGAGGACTGGCAGGGCCCAGGAGTGACTTTTGAAAACGCACGGCATTGCGGGACTTTTGTCCTTTCATGTCCCAGGGCTGGGCAAGGCGCGGGGGCAGAGGGACAGCGCAGGACAGCACCTGACCCGAGGAGTTGGGCCCAGAGGCTCCTGGCGAGCGAGGGGACGGGCCGGCAGCCTGGTCACAAGTCAGGGCGGCCCTGCCGACGGGGTACAGGCTTCCGGGCCCACGGGGTACAGGCTTCCGGGCCCACGGGGTACAGGCTTCCGGGCCCACGGGGTTTGTTGGCGGGCACCGGGCACGTGCATGGCCTCCTCAAGACCTCACGGGGTCTTGGGGACCCAGTCAGGGCGGGAGACGGCACAGCGTCTGTTTGCGCAGCCGCACTGCGGTGGCAAGGGCGCCAAGGTTTGCGTGGCTACGCTTTGGGCGGGGCTAGTTATGAACGCACCAATCACTGGCCTAGCAGTGCCGTCTGGGGCTCAGAGTTTGCGCAGGCGCTCCAGGAGCCTGAGGGGCATGGTGCCTCAGTCTGTCAGTGCCGGCTTCTCCTCCGATGCACTTGTTGTTGGCTCCCGTGAGGGCGGAGACGGAGTGAGGAGCCAAGCCTCCCAGTGATCAAGGTGCAGGGGGTGAGCCGCCTGGCAGTGCTGATAGCCAAGATGGCCACAGCCGCCCCGATGGCGCCAGAGAGGGGGATGCCGCCACTGGCCAAACGCCACAGGCTGCCGTGGCGCCAGGCACCCAGGACTGGATGAAGAGGCCGGGCCCTCGGCCAGTGGACCGAGCAGCCGGGTGCCGCAGTCGTATCCTGTCTGAGGAGGTTCCAGTGGGCCCGGAGTGGGGCTGAGCTGGTGTGGGGGAGGTGTCCAGGAGGCGGGCTGAGGAGGGCAGCGGGACAGGCGAGGGGTGCAGAGGGATTTTGGAGGACCATGGAGGCCCAGCAAGGAACAGGGACAGCAGGGATGGCATAGGGATGGGCCAGGGGGCGAGCGGGACTAGCCTTGTCCGGGTGAGAGGGCGAGGGTGGCCTGAAGGGCAGCCTGGGGGAAAACGGGCCCTGGCGTCTGTGAGGGGGCCTGAGATATGGTGGAAATCGGAAGCAGGTGGTTCCTCAACTGGACCTCCAGCAGCGTGCTCACCATGCCTTTCCCGACGTGCGTGGAAGCGGAGCTAGCCCGCCAGTGGCTGGAGTCATCTGCCTATCCCTCGGAGGGGCGGTTGAGCAGGAGGTCACAGTGCTTGGCAATCTGCTGGCTGTGTCAGTTCTGCAGGGGTCCTGGGTGGCCTATGTTGCAGGGTGGCGGGGGTCAATCTCCAACCAAGGTGGCTCCCATAGAGAAGTAGGACCCCTGGGACCAGTGTTGTGGCCTAGAGGGTGAGGACGCCATCACACATGGCCGAGGGTGGAGACCCAGCTGCACGACTACTGCACCTGGTAAGACGATGGAAGATGGCCCAAGTGCTTGGGGCCCCGCACCCACCCACGTGAGAGAAGTGGAAGAAGCTCCTGCCTTTGATCTGCCCCACCCCTGTTGCCACCACTTGGAGAATGAGCCAGCAGATGGAAGATTTCTCTCTCTCTCTCTTACTCTCTCTCCCTCCCTCCCTCCCTCCCTCACTCTGACTTTCAAGTAAATAACTAAATCTTAAAAAAAAAAAAAAAAGAAAGAAAGAAAGAAAGAAAGAAAGAAAGAAAGAAAGAAAGAACGAACTAGCACCACCCAAAGGCAGGGTTGGAGAAACCTGGTGGACTGGGCGTTTCCACCCGAGGAAACAGGAGCAGAAGCCTCACCTCAACGTGGCTGTCCTCTCCCCTCACATTAGCCAGCTGACTGCTGAGGACCCAGGCCTGCTCCGAACTGCCATCTCCTCCTGCTTGAACCAGCTTCCCCTGCTGCTGCAGATCCTGCAGCGCTTTGTGCCCGTGTTTTGTGTTAATCCTTCCCCTGGCAAAGCAGCCTAAGACCAACTCAGCGTCCCTTCTGAGGTCATGCATCCTTCCCCAGAGCATGGGTTCCTGCAAGTAGTTGTCATTTTGGTATAGTGGCCTAATTGTCTCAGTGTACAGGCACCTGGCCACTGTTGGCCTTCTGTTTCCCTGATGCGGCTGGGGGGCAGGGGAGGGAGAAGGGATGCTTTGTTGTTTGTTTCTGCAGAAAATAAACTGAATTGCTGGTCTGCATCTGAGTTTCTTTGCGGCCACAGTAAATTTAATGTAATATTTAAAAACTATTCATTGGAAAGCCCAAGTTATGGAGGAGAGAGAGAGAGCGTTTCCATCTGCTGGTTCACTCTCCAAATGGCTGCAACAGACATTGCAGGACCAGGACAAAGCCAGGATCCTAGAGGCTCACACAGGTCTCCCATATGAGTGCAGGGACGCAAGTATTTGTGCCATCCTCCACGGCTTTCCCAGGAACATTAGCAAGGACCTGGATGGGAAGCGGAGCAGCTAGGACTTGAACTGGGTGCCATATGGGATGCCCACACTGCAGGCGGAGATGTACCCGCTATGCCACAGCGGCAGCCCCAAGAGAGAAATTTTCCACAGAACAGTGATATTTGGGAATAGCAGAATGCTGTAATTGGGAAAAGCAGGGCAAGAAATGGGAATATGTGTGCTGTCTTGATTATTGATCTATTCTGACTTCGATGTCTTCGTGCCTCCATTTTAGTCATTTGTATGTGTCCACAAATCTATCCATTTCTTCTAGCGTTTCCAATTTGTTGGCATAAAGCACTTTGTAATAATTTCTGATAATTATTTCCGTGGCATCAGTTGTAGCATCTTGTTTTTTATCTCTGATTTTATTAATTTAGGTCTTCCCACATACCCCCCTCCCCCCTTTTTTTGGTTAGTTGGGCCAATGATTTACCAATTTGGTTTACTTTTTGGAAAAATCAGCTATTCATTTCCCCAATCTTTTGTATTTTTTTTCAATTTTGTTTATTTCCTCCCTAATTTTTTCAAAAGATTTTTTTTATCTTGAAAGTCAGAGTTACACACAGAGAGAAGGAGAGAGAGAGAGAGAGAGAGAGAGAGAGAGAGCGCGAGAGAGCTCTTGCCTCCATTGATTCACTGCCCAAACAGCTGGACCAGACTGAAACCAGGAGCCAGAGTTTCCTCCGGGTCTCCCACGTGCATGCAAGGGCCTAAGAACTTGGGCATCCTCCGCTGCTTTCCCATGCCCCTTAGCAGGGAAATGGATCAGAAGTGGAACAGTCAGGACTTGAACAGGCACCAAATGGGATGCTAGCACTGCAGACTGCCGCTTGACCCGCTGTGCCACAGCACCAACCCCTCCCTAGGTTTTGTGATTTCTTTACTCCTACTAACAATAGAGTTGGTTTTTCCTGGTTTTTCTTGAGCTGCATCGTTACATCCTTTGATACATTTCCAATTTCTTGATGTAAGCACTAATTGTTGTAAGCTTTCCATGTAACATTGCTTTTGCTGTTTTTCCATTCCTTCAGAACTTTTAAGACATGTACATTTTGTCATTTGACGGTATCCCATGGATCTTGAATACTGTTTTCAGTTTTTCTGATTTTTTTTTCTTTTTTGTTTTTTGTCTGTGACATATCAAAAGGTTTGTCTTCTGGCTTGGATAGTCTTTCTTCTGCCTCACTGAGTTTGTTGTTAAGGCTTTCCATTGTATTTTTATTTGAGGTACTGAATTCTTCATTTCTAGAATTTCAGTTGGATTTTTCTTTTATATGTCTATCTCCTTGAAGAATTTCCCACCTGTGACATGTATGGATTTCCTTAATTCTTGTAACTGCTTCTCTGTACGCTTGAGTAATCTTGAATCATTCTTTTCAATTTGTGTTCAGCCATTTCCTCAATCTCCTCATCTTCCCACTCTACTAGTGATGTATCATTGTGTTCCCTTTGGGGAATGACATTGTCCTCTTTATTGATATTTCTTGTATTTCTTCATTTATTTTTGTGTTTCTGGGGAATCACTTGTTGGTATCTCCTCAGAAGGCTTTGTTCTCAGAAATGTGTCTCTGTGACTTGGTGGAATGCCTGCGGGTTACAGCAGATATTCAGAGGTGTTTGCTGGTTGGGGCCAGGGAGCTCTGGCCAGCCTTTGTGGGTGAGACAAGAGTCCAGAACGACAGAAATTAGGTTGTGATAGGCCTCTTCTGGTTATGTTCAGTAGAGGCAGAGTCTGATCACGCTGGCTGGTGTGTTCACAACATCAGCCCTTCTCTGTGCCAAGGTGCGCCAACTGATTCAGTGTCTAGGATGAGCTCACAGTGCCTGCACACCCCACCCACTCTAGTCCACGAACTCCCAGCAGATCTAAGCACTCTGTAATGTGAGTGTCGAGCGCTATGTGAGGTCCCTCCACAGCACTCAGGGAGTTCTGAGCTTTTGGAGTCAGACCAAGTATATGCCCGTAGACACAGCCTTACCCCACAACCATCTGCGTTTCATGGCCTCTGCAGAACTCACAGTCGAAGGATGCCCACAGTCTCAAGGTGCAGGACTCCCTTAGTCAGGGTGCAGGGGATCTGTTCTCTGCCCTGCAAGCTGCCCTATCCCTGGAGCGAGCTGCCATGTCCCCGGGGCCCAGAGTGAGCTGCCAGCATGACATAGGTTGCTTAGAGCTCTGCCTCGGCAAGGCGATCCTGGTGCTTTTATGTGGGGTGGGGAGAGAAACAAGGTGTCCTCTCTCCATGGAGCTACGTGGACGGCCTGCCCCTGCCAACTCTCTAGGCCACAGTCAAAGTGTGTGGGGAATGCAGAGTCCTCCCTCAGAGAAAACCGCCAGTGGCACAGAGGCCGCTGCAGCCTCCTCTCACCTTCCTCTGAGAAGATGCCATCTCTCCCCCGGCCGACAGCTCGAGGAATCACTGCTAGCATACTGGCAGCCGCTGCATGTCTGTATACTGTCCCTCATGCACCACGAAATCTCTGTTTAATAAGTTATCCACTGAAAATTCTTCTCCAACTGTATCCTGGTAACACGACCCTTCCTTGGTTTTTCTTGTGTCTTCCCGTGGTTAAAATCAGTGCGTCTTCTCCCTATTTAGCCATCTGGGATCTCCTTTGGATGGCTTTTTAAAAAATATTTATTTTACTTACTTGAAAGTGTTACATAGAGAGAAGGAGATACAGAGAAAAGGAGAGAAATCTTCCATCCACCAGCTCCCACGCAGCCTCGGCTGGGCCAGGCTGAAGCCAGGAGCCCAGAACTCCCATCCGGGTCTCCCACGTAGCTGACAGTTGCCTATATATTTGCACCACTTTCTGTGGCTTTGCCAAGCACATTAGCAGGGAGCTGGAGGGAAAGTGGAGCAGCTGGCACTCCATCTGGTGCTCAGGTGGGATGCTGGCGTTGCAGGCAGTGTCTTTTTTTTTTTTTTTTTTTTTTTTTTTTTTATAAAGCTTTTATTTAAAGAATATAAATTTCCAAAGAACAGCTCATGGACCACAATGGCTCCCCCCCCACACAACTTCCCTCCCTCCCACCACCCTCCCCTTTCCCGCTCCCTCTCCCCTTCTGTTCACATCAAGATTCATTTTCAATTCTCTTTATACACAGAAGATCAATTTAGTACATATTACGTAAAGATTTCAACGGTTTGCCCTCGCATAGAGACACAAAATGATAATACTGTTGGAGTACTAGTTATAGTATTAATTCACAATGTACAGCACATTAAGGACAGAGATCCTACATGATTTTTTTTTAAAAAAATTGATTAATTGTCTATGCAATTTCCAGTTTAACACCAAGATTTTTTAATCATTTGCAATTATCTTTATATAAAGAAGATCGATTCAATATATACTATGTAAGGATTTCATCAGTTTGCACCCACTCAGAAACACAAAGTGTAAAAATACTGTTTCAGTACTAGTAATAGCATCACTTCACATTGGATAACACATTAAGGACAGATCCCTCATGAGACGTAAGTACACAGTGACTCCTGATGTTGATTTAACAGTTTGACACTTTTGTTTATGGCGTCAGTAATCTCCCTAGGCTCTGGTCATGAGTTGCTGAGGCTATGGAAGCCTTTAGGGTTCGCCGACTTCGATCTTATTCCCACAGGGCCATAGTCAAAGTGGAAGTTCCCTCCTCCCTTCAGAGAAAGGTACCTCCTTCTTTGATGGCCCCGTTCTTTCCACTGGGATCTCACTCGCAGAGATCTTTCATTTAGGTCTTCTGTTTTTTCCAGAGTGTCTTAGCTTTCCATTGCAGGCAGTGTCTTAACTCGCTGCACCACAACACCGGCCCCTGGATGGCTTTGATTGATTAATTTCCCTTTGATGGGTTGGAGCGCCCTGTTTCCTTGCAAGCCTAGTAGACTAGATTGGTTATGAGAGATTGAGAACTTCTCCTTGAGTGTTGGATGTTTTTCTGGTTCTAAACCCTTCTTGAGCTTTTTTTTATGAAATGCTGTTATTTGGAAACAGTTTTGAGTCTTGCTTTTAGGATTTGCACAGTGAGATGAGAGCACATTTTAATGTAAGATTTATGTAATTAATTGACAGTTTCCAGTGTTTGGCAAGGCAATAGGTTTCAGAAACAAGGACTTTTTCTGTCAGTATAGGAGGGGTGTAGTAAAATATATCTAGATAGTTATCTGACATTTTGTGTTGAGGATGTGCATACCCTTTGGCCCACCCTTAGGAGTCTGTCCAAACTCTGGCATATAAAAATGAGGCATAATCCACCAATGTGTTAACTATAGCATCTGATAAAACTTTAACAACGGAGGTGGGGGTTTGCTTACAGTTAAGATGGTGGTTGATATGCCCGCATTTCATATCAGAGTACCTGGATTCAATACTTGGCCTGGGTCATTTCGGATTCGGCTTCTCACTAATATGCCTGGGAAATCAGTGCAAGATGACCTAAGTGCTTGGGTCCCTGAACCCACATGGGAGACCTGGATGAAGCTCCAGGTTCCTGGATTCATCCTGGCTCAGCCCCAGCTGTTGAGGCCATTTGGGGAATGAGCCAGCAGATGGGAGATATCTCCCTGTGTGTGTCTCTATCTATGTCTCTCTATATATATCTCTTTCTCTCTCTCTCTCTCTCTCTCTCTCTCTCTCTCTCTCTCCAATAAATAAAATAAATCATAAATAAATAGATAAAAACAACTAAACATCCAGCAGAAATAGTTGATCTCTACTGGACTGCAGAGATACCTGCACAGAAAGTCAGATTTCCCAAAAAGATCTTTTTTAAAGATTTTTTTTTCCTATTTATTTGAAAGCCTGAGTTACAGAGAGGGAGAGACAGGCAGAAAGAGAAGTCTTCCACCCACTGGTTCTCTCCTGAAAGAGTCACAACTTATGCCAGGGCTGGGCCAGACTGAAGCCAGGAGCCAGGCTCTTAATCTGGATCTCCCCTGTGTGTGCAGAGGCCCAAGCACTCGGGCCATCTTCCACTGCTTTCCCAGGTGCCCTAGCAGGGAGCTGAATGGAAAGTGGAGCATCTGGGACTTGAATTGGCATCCTGTTGCAAGCAGCAGCTTAACTGGCTACGACACAGGGTCTACCCCCAAACGGACCTTCTATCTGTGATTGTGTTCAAGCATCAGGCCTGCAGGAGCTTCCCCATGAGAAGAAGCAAAGTTCCAGTAAGGTGTGGCCAGTGCCTGGCATGCCTTTATTTCCCAAGGGCCTTGCACAGAGCCCTCTTCATGTCCCTGTTCTGCATGCTGTAAATGATGGGCATGAACACAGGTCTGAGGTCCATGTTCAGTACAGAGTGCTAGGTCTCACAAGCCCGAGCTACTGAGCTGGGGAGGTTGTAGCAAAGACCTGAAGTGAAGTAGAAACCACAGACCATCAAAATGTGGGCACAACATGTGGAATATACTTTCTTTGTCCTTCCACGGAGCAAATCCTGAGAACAAGCTGCCACGACGTGCGTGTAGATCACAACCAGGGCACAGGGTGGAAGATGCACCAGAAATCTGAAGAACAGGGAACGTTCATTGGCCTGTGTGCTGGAACAAGAGAGTTTGAGCAGAGCAGGGAGGTCACAGAGGAAATGGGTGATAAGATGAGGCCACAGAACTTGAACAGTGCTGCAAGAATGGTGTGGGTGAGTCATTGGCAGGAGACTGAAGCAAATCCAACTTACAAGGGTTGGTGGGTGGCAGTGAGGTAATGTCCATAGATAGGGCTGGCAGGCTTCAAACTGTAGGAATAAGAACATTAGAAGAATGAGTTTAGGCTCAAGATATCAGAGTTAAGCTGGAGGGAAGGAAAATGGTCAGCTACAACACCAAGAGGGGATTCAGAGAGCTTGAAGTAACAGTGGATGCACCTTCTCCTGAAAGAGTATCAAAGCCAGTGCCTCAACAGCTCTAATATGAATGAAGTGCCCTGAACCTGATAACTCTCTCAAGTGGCCCCGTTATTTCACCACCATGCATCTAGGAGAACCCCAACTAAGAATCGGTGGCAAGACATCAGTCAGGTCCTACCCTTCTGCTTGGGAACTTTCAACGCTTCCCACCGCACTCAGAGTGAAAGCCAAAGTACTCCCTATGGCCTACACGACGCTCGGTGATGTGCCCTCTCTTCTCCTCCCTGCTCATCAGGCGAGAGATCCATCAGCTCTGCCTCATACCACATCTTTAGACTTACCCACAGCAGCAAACATCCTTGCCTGTTTCTTGCAGACATTTAAAATGTGTATGCACTAAAATGCAACCAAGTTATTTACTTGAAAATGGCTTATTTTATGCTATGTCATTTTCACTTCAATAAAAAGAAGACAAAGTAAGGATTTTTCCAGACTTATAAAAGCTGAGGTAATCCCTATTTTAAAAACTTTTTATTAATAGAAAATATTGCATGGATACAATTATCAGAAGGTAACCATACTTCATTTCCTCCTCCCTGCCTCCCTCTCCCCTCCCTCAATACCCCTTCCTTCTGTTCTTTTTTTCCTTTAATTTTTCCAATAACATAATTTCAATTTATATGCTAATCATAGACTTAATGCTCCACTAACCATTTAAACAAGTAAAAACTAGAAAGACCACTGTTTGACAGGAGTATAGTCAAGAGCTAAGAACAATAAACAGATCACAAGATGTCAGTTTAATTCTTATACTTTTTTTACTCTATATTAACTGCCACATAACAGAGAAAACACATATTTGCCTTATGGGGACTGAATTATTTCACTAAGCATAATGGTCTCCAGTTGTATTATCCATTTTGTTGCAAAAGACAGAATTTCATTTTTTTTATGGCTGAGTAGCATTCCATTGTATATATATGCCACATTTTCCTTATCCAGTCATCAATTTATGAGCATCAGGATTGACTACACATCTTAGCTATTATGAATTGAGTTGCAAAAAACATGGGGGTATAGATAACTCTCTCATATGCTGACACCATTTCCCTTGAGTAAATTCCCAGGAGTGAAATGTCTGGGTCATCTGGTATATCTATTTTCAGATTTTTGAGGAAACTCCATACTGTCTTCCATGATGGCTGTGCTAGTTTACATTCCCACCAGCAATTAACTAGGTACTTTTTTCTCCACATCCTCACCAGCATTTATTGTTTTTTGATTTTTGGATGATTGCCATTCTAAGCCTAGTGAGGATATGCAGCATTGTGGTTTTTATTCACATTTCCCTGATGAGTAGTGATCCTGAGGATTTTTCATGTGTCTGTTGGACATTTGAATTTCATCCTTTGAAAAATGCCTGTTCAAGTCCTTTACCCATTTTATAAGTGGATTGTTTGTTTTGTTGCTATTGAGTTTCTTGACTTTTTTATAGATTCTGGATATTAATCCTTTATCAGTTGCTTAGTTTTCAAATATTTTCTCCCTTTCTAGCTGTTACCTCTTCACTTGTTGAGTGTTTTTTTTTTCGTTTGCTGTGCAGAAAGTTCTTAGCTTGATGTAATCCCATTTGTCTATTTTTGGTTTTATTGCCTTGGTTCTGGGGTCTTTTCGAAGAAGTCCTTGTCTATGCAATGTCTTGCAGAGTTTCTCCAATGTTTTCCTCTAGTACTTTGATGGTTTCAGGTGTTAGATTTAGATGCCTGGTTGATTTTGAGTTGATTCTTATACAAGGTGTAAGGCAGGAGTCTTGCTTCATACTTTGGCATGCAAAGATCCAATTTTCACCACATCATTTGTTGAAGGCATTGTCCTTTTTCCAGGGAGTGATTTTAGCTCCTTTGGCAAAGATCAGTTGGCTGTACATGTATAGATTAATTGTTGGGGCTTCTATTCTGTACCAGAGGGCCACATGTCTACTTTTGTGCCAGGACATGGCTGTGGCGATAATAAGAGCCTTGTATTTGGCTTTGGTTTTTTGTTTGTTTGTTTAAGATTGATTAAGTTATCTGCATTCCAATATGATTCCTTGTGAAGTTTAGGATTTTTTTCTCGATTTTAGAAGAATGTCATTGGTATTTTGGTGGCGTCGCACTGAATCTGTATATTACTTTGGGTAGTATAGCTTTTTTATGATATTCTTCCAATCCATGAACAGGTATGATTTTTCCACTTTTTGTGTGTCTCCTTCTATTTCTTTCCTTAGTGATTTGTAATGTTCATTGTAGAGATCTTTCACATCCTTGGTTAGATTTATTCCAAGATACTTCATTTTTGTGTGTGACTGGGACTGATCTTCCAAGTTGTTTGTCAGCCATGGCATTGTTTCTGTATACAAATGCTATGAATTTTTGAATGTTAATTTTATAACCTGTAACTTTGCAGAGTTGTCTTATGAGTTTCCAATAGTCACTTAGTGGAGTCTTTTGGTTCCTCTTTAGATAATATCATGTCATCTGACAACAATTATAATTTGACTTCCTCCTTTCCAATTTGTACCCTTTGTTTTCTTTTTCTTCCCTAATGGCTCTGGCTGAAATCATGAATTATATTGAATGGCAGTGGTAAAAATGGGCATCCTTATCTGGTTCCTGATTTAAGGGAATTGCTTCAAGCTTTTCCCCACTCAATATGATGCTGGCTGTGGGTTTCTCATATGTTGCCTTGATCAGGTTGAGGAATGTTCCTTCTATACCCAATTTGCTTAAGGTTTTTTTTTTTTATAGTGAAGGGATGTTGTATAGTTAAGGGACGTTGTATTTTATCAAGTGCTTTCTCTGCATCTATCAAAATAATCATATGGTTTTTATTTTTCAATTTTTAAAATTTGATGTATCACATTTATTGATTTCCATGTTAAACCATCCATGCACACCAGGGGATATATCCTACTTGGTCAGGGTCGATGATCTTTTTCATGTGTTGCTAGATTCAATTAGCTCGCCTCTTGTTGAGGATCTTTGCATCAATGTAAATCAGCGATATTAGTCTCTAGTTCTCTTTCTTTGTTGTATCTTCTGGTTTTTGGCCTCCTAGAGGGAGTTTGGGAGGATTCCCTCCCTTTGAATTGTTTTGAATAACTTAAGAATTAGGATCAGTTCTTCTTTTTTAAAAATATTTTATTTATTTCTTTGAGAGGCAGAGCTACAGACAGAGAGAGGAAGAGACAAAGAAAGGTCTTCCATCTGCTGGTTCACTCCCCAAATGGCCACAGTGGCTGGAGCTGGACTGTTCCAAAGCCCAGAACCAGGAGCTTCTTCCAGGTGTCCCTCTTGGGTACAAGGGCTCAAGTATCTGGGCCATCTTATGTTGCTTTCCCAGGCCATAATCAGAGCCCCGGATCAGAAGAGGGACAGGTGGGATACAAACTGGTGCTGATATGGGATGCTGGTGCTGCAGGTGCAGGCCTAACCCACTACACCACAGCACTGGCCCAGGACTAGTTCTTATTTAGAGGTTTGGTAGAATTCAGCAGTGAAGCCGTCCAGTCCTAGGCTGTTCTTTATTAGGAGGTTAATCCTTACTGAGTCAATAGCCATCTTGCTTATCATTCTACTAAGGTTTTCCATGTCTTCGTGCCTCAATTTTGGTAGCTTGTATGTGTCCAGAAACCTATCCATTTCTTCTAGAATTTCCAATTTGTTGACACAAAGCTCTTTGTAGTAATCCCTGGTGATTCTTTATATTTCATTCCCATTTTTTGTAACAACTCCTTTTTCTTCTTTACTTTTATTAATTTGGGTCTTCTTCATTTTTTGATTAGTTGGGCCAGTGGTTTACCAATTATGTTTACTGTTTCAAAAATCCACTTCCTCATTTCACTGATCTTTTTTTTAAAGTTTTATTTATTTGAAAGGCAGAGTTACAGAGAGGGAGGGAGGGAGAGAGAGAGAGAGAGAGAGAGAGAGAGAGAGGTCTTCCATCTGCTGGTTCACTTCCCAGATGGTCGTAACAGCCAGAGTTGGGCCAATCTGAAGCCAGAATCCAGGGGCTTCTTTGATGGTGCAGAAGAAAAGGTTGGGCCATCTTCTGCTGTTTCCCAGGCCATAGCAGAAAGCTAGATTGGAAGTGGAGCAGCTGGGACTTGAACTGACAACCATATGGGATGTAGGCACTGCAGACAGCATATTTACCTGCTACACCACAGTGCCAGCTCCTTCACTGATCTTTTGTATGTTGTATTTTTTGTTTCAGTTTTCTTTATTTCTTTTTTTTGTTTGTTCGTTTGTTTGTTTTGTTTTTGACAGGCAGAGTTAGACAGTGAGAGAAAGAGAAAGACAGAGAGAAAGGTCTTCCTTTTTTGGTTGGTTCACCCCCAAAATGGCCACCACGGCTGGCGTGCTGCTACTGGCGTGCTGCGCCGATCCAAAGTCAGGAGCCAGGTGCTTCCTCCTGGTCTCCCATGCGGGTGCAGGGCCCAAGGACTTGGACCATCCTTCACTGCCTTCCCAGGCCACAGCAGAGACCTGGACTGCAAGAGAAGCAACCAGGACAGAATCTGGCGCCCCAGCCAGGACTAGAAGCCGGGGTGCTGGAGACGCAGGCAGAGGATTTGCCTAGTGAGCTGTGGAGCCTGCCTGTTTATTTTTTTTAAAAAATTTTTTTCTTTCTTTTTTTCCGACTAATTTTGCATTGGTTTGTCCTTTTTTCCCTAGAGCCTCAGGATGCATTCTTTTTTCATAACACAGAAGGAGGAGGAGGAATTTTAAAGGGATCAACTTACATTTTCTTTATTTTTTAAAATTTTCGGGTATATAAATGTCATGTTTTTTCTATATACAGATTCAGGAACAGGATGATGCTTTCCTTCCTACCTTCCCTCCCACACATGCTCTCTCCCACACACACTTCTCAATTTGATGCAATCCTAATTGTTAATTTTGGCTTTGACTGCCTGTGCCTCTGGGGTCTTTTCCAAGAAATCTTTGCCTGTGCCTCTATCTTGTAGGGTTTCTCTGATGTTCTCTAATAATTTGATAGTGTCAGGTCTTAGATTTGGATCTTTAATCCATGTTGAGTGGATTTTTGTGTAAGGTGTAACGTAGAGGTCTTGCTTCATGCTTCTGCATGTGGAGATCCAGTTTTCCCAGCACCATTTGTTGAAGAGACTGTCCTTGCTCCAGGAATTGGTTTTGGATCCTTGATCAAATATAAGTTGGCTATAGATGTTTGGATTGATTTCTGGTGTTTCTATTCTGTTCCATTGGTCTATCCATCTGTTTCTGTACCAGTACCATGCTGTTTTGATAACAACTGCCCTGAAGTATGTCCTGAAATCTGGTCTTGTGATGCCTCCAGCTTTGTTTTTGTTGTACAAGATTGCTTTAGCTATTCAAGATCTCCTGTGCCTCCATATGGATATCAGCATCATTTTTTCCAGATCTGAGAAGAATGTCTTTGGTGTTTTGATTGGTATCGCATTGCATTTATAAATACATTTTGGGAGAACGGACATTTTGATGATATTGATTCTTCCAATCCATGAGCATGGAAGAGTTTTCCATTTTTTTGGTATCCATTTCTATTTCTTTCTTTAAGATTTTGTAATTCTCATCCTAGAGATCATTGACGTCCTTGGTTAAGTTTATTCCAAGGTATTTGATTGTTTTTGTAGCTATTGTGAATGGGATTGATCTTAGCAGTTCTTTCTCAGCCGTGGCATTGATCTTAGCAGTTCTTTCTCAGCCCAGGAATTGTCTGTGCATACAAAGGCTGTTGATTTTTGTGCGTTGATTTTATATCCTGCTACTTTGACAAACTCTTGTATGAGTTCCAACAGTAAATTAGTACAGTTCTTTGGATCCCCTAAATAAAGAATCATATCATCTGCAAAGAGGGATAGTTTGAGTTCTTCCTTCCCAATTTGTATCCCTTTAATTTCTTTTTCTTGCCTAATAGCTCTGGCTACAACTTCCAGAACTATATTGAATAGCAGTGGTGAGAGTGGGCATCTCTGTCTGGTACAGATCTCAGTGGAAATGCTTCCAACTTTTTCTCCATTCAATAGGATGCTGGCCGTGGGTTTTTCATAAATTGCTTTGATTATAGTGAGGAATGTTCCTTCTATACTCAGTTTGCTTAGAGTTTTCATTATGAAAGGGTGTTGTATTTTATCAAATGCTTTCTCTGCATCTATTGATCTAATCGTACAGTTTTTGTTCAGCTGTTTGTTAATGTGGTGCATCTCATTGCTTGATTTGCGAACACTGAACCATCCCTGCATAACAGGGATGGGCCTATTGGTCTGGGTGGATGATCTTTCTGATGTGTTGTTTCATTCTGTTGGCCAGAATTTTATTGAGGATTTTTGTGCCTATATTCAGCAGGGAAATTGGTCTGTAATTCTCTTTCTCTGCTGCATCTTTTAGGTTTAGGAATTAAGGTGATGCTGGCTTCATAGAAAGAATTTGGGAGGATTCCCTCTTTTTCGATTATTCCAAAACTAGTTTGAGAAGAATTGGAGTCAGTTCTTTTTTAAATGTCTGGTAGAATTCAGCAGTGAATCCATCCGGTCCTGGGCTTTTCTTTGTTGGGAGGGCCTTTATTACTGATTCAATTTCTGACTCGGTTATGCATCTGTTTAGGTTTTTTATGTTTTCATGGTTCAAATTAGATGGGTTGTGTGTGTCCAGGAATCTATCCATTTCTGATATATTTTCGTGTTTGCTGGCATACAACTCTTTGTAGTAATTCTTATGATTCTTTTTATTTCTGTGGTGTCTGTTGTTACATTCTCTTTTTCATCTCTGATTTTATTGATTTGGGTCTTTTCTCTTCTTTTTTTTAGTTAGTTGGGCCAATGGTGTGTCAATTTTGTTGATTTAAAAAAAAAAACAGCTCTTCATTTTCCTGATCCTTTGTAATGTTTCTTTTGGATTCAATTCTGTTGATTTCTTCTCTAACTTTAATTATTTCTCTTCTCCTACTAGTTTTGGGTCTGGTTTGCTGCAGTTTTTCTAGTTCCTTGAGATGCATTGATAACCCATTTATTTGGTGCCTTTCCAGTTTCTTGATGTAGGCACCTATTGTTATAAACTTTCCTCTTAACATTGCTTTTGCTGTATCCCATAAGTTTTGTGTTGCTATCCTCATTTGCTTTCAGAAAGTTTTTGATTTCTCTGACTTCTTCTCTGACCTGCTGTACATCCAGGAGCATGTTGTTCAGTCTCCATGTATTTGCATATGCTCTAAGGATTCCTGAGTTGCTAATTTCCAGCTTCATTCCATGGTGGTCTGAGAAGATGCATGATATGATTTTGATGATTTTGAATTTACTGAGACTTGCTTATGGCCAGGTATGTGGTCAATCCTAGAGTAGGTTCCATGTACTGCTGAGAAGAATGTGTATTCTTTAGGTATAGGATGAAAAAGTCTGTAGATATCTGTTAGATCCATTTGGGCTAGAATGTCGATTAGATCTGCTGCTTTCTTGTTCATCTTCTGTCCGGTTGATCCGTCTATTGCTGAAAGTGGAGTATTGAAGGCCCCCATTACTATTGTTCAACATTTTTACTTGTTAACCATTTCCACGTCTTTGTTTTGGAGAAGTGTTTGTTACTTGATTGGATTATTTGGACAGATTTTTTTTCTTCTTTGCCATTGATTTGTTTGAATTCCTGAAATTTTCTGAATATTATTCCCTTGTCAGAGGTATAGCTGGTAAGTATTTTCTCCCACTCTGTAAGTTGTCTCTTCACTCTGTTGATTGATGCTTTGGCTGCATAGACGCTTTTTAGTTTGAAGAAATCTCTTATGTAGTTTTGTTTTTGTTTCCTGTGCTTGTGGGATCAGATAAAAAAAAATACAGCCTTACCCATTGTAAGGTCCTGAAGCTATTTCCCTGTGTTTTTGTTTCTCTTTTACACATTTCTTTCTTTATTGGAAAGGCAGAGTTACAGAAAGACAGAGAGAGAGAGTGAGAAAAAATCAGTCTTTCATCAGTTGGGTCCGTACACAAATGGCTGCAATGGCCAGAGATGGGCCATTCTGAAGCCAGGAGCCAGAGGCTTCCTCCAAGTCTCCCATGTGGGTGCAGGGACCCAAGTACTTGGGCCATTTTCTACTGCATTCCCCTGGTGTGTTAGTAGGGAGTGGAATTGGAAGCGGAGGAGCTAGGATTTGAACTGGCATCCATAGGGGATGCTGGTGCCACACGAGGTGGCCTCACCCACTACACTAAAGGGCCAGCACTTCCCCCTTTTACTTCTAGTAATTTTCTAGTTTCATGTCTTACATTTAGGTCTTTGATCCACTTTGTGTGGCATTCTGTACTTGGTGAGAGATAGGTTCTGGTTTCATTCTTCTGCCTGTGGCCATCCAATTTTCACAGCATCAATTGTTGGAAAGACTGTCTTTTCTCCAATGTATGTTCTCAGCACCTTTGTCAAAGACCCGTTGGCTGGAGAAGTGTGGGCTTGTATTCTGCTCCATTGGTCTGTGTTTCTGTTTTCACGCTAATACCATGCTGTCTTCATTGCTGTGCCTTCCTAGTGCATTTCAAAATCTGGTAGCGTAATGCCTCTTGCTTTATCCTTTCTTGATAATGCTATGGTTATTTGGAATCTTTTGTGATTCCATACACATCTTTTTTTTTTGACAGACAGAGTGGACAGAGAGAGAGAGACAGAGAGAAAGGTCTTCCTTTTGCCGTTGGATCACCCTCCAATGGCTGCTGTGGCCAGCGCACTGCGCTGATCCAAAGCCAGGAGCCAGGTGCTTCTCCTGGTCTTCCATGTGGGTGCAGGGCCCAAGCACTTGGGCCATCCTCCACTGCACTCCCGGGCCACAGCCGAGAGCTCGCCTGGAAGAGGGGCAACTGGGACAGAATCCCGCGCCCTGACCGAGACTAGAACCTGGTGTGCCAGCGCCACAGGCAGAGGATTAGCCTATTGAGCCGTGGCACTGGCCTCCATACAAATCTTAGTAGCAGTCTGCCTAGTTCTGTGGCAAATGTCATAGGTATTGAACCAAGTTGCACATCATATATTATACATATTAATGATATTGATTCTTGCCCTTTATGTACACAGGATATCTTCCCACTTTTTGCGTCATCTTCAAATTCTTTAATCCATATTTTGTACTTTTCAATGTAGGTGTCTTTTACCCCTTTCTGGGTAAATTTGTAGGTTTCTTTAGTTATTAGAAATGGGATAGGCTTTTTGATTTCTTTTTCAGATTAGCTGTTGTTAGTGTACAATGATGCCACTACTAATGTTTGTACAATGACTGTAAATTGCAACTTTGCAGAATTTGTTTATTAATTTTAGCAGTTTCTGGTAGAGAATTTGGGGGTTCTATATATAAGATCATGTCATCTCTGAGCAGGGACGATATCATGTGGGGGGTTGTTTGCTCTTGTTTTTCTAATTAGTTAAAATATAGGGATAGTATGCTTCTTTGAGATCATTCTGCCTTTCTACAATTAGTTGAGGGGCTGACACTGTGGCATAGAATGTTAAGCATCCCACATGGGCACAGCTCAAGCCTGGCTGCTCTACTTCCAGTGCAGCTCCTTGCCAGTGTGCCTGGGATAGCAATGGAGGATGGCTCGAGTGCTTGGGCCCCTGCGCCCACATGGGAGACCTGGAAGAAGCCACTGGCTCCTGGCTGCCTGGCCTAGTAGCCCTGGTTGCTGCAGCCATTTGGAGAGTGAGCCAGCGGATGGAAGATCTCTTTGTCTCGCTCTCTCTCTGCCTATCAGAGAAATAAATCTTTCTTTAAAATAAGAACAAAAGTTAGTAGAGAGTGGTTTCGTGTGGCCTAGCCCGTGATCTAATACTGAAGACTATCTCACGTGCTGTAGTAGAGGAAGTGTAGTCTGTAGGCGTTGAATGATCTGTACACGTCCATGAGGTCTAGGGTGTGGTTTAAGTTCTGTTTCTTCTGTCTGGGTATTCTGTCCATTGCTGAACGTGGTGTGTTATAGACCCCAACATGATTGTACTGGAGTCTATCTCTCTCTTTTGGTCATGTTAGTATTTTCATGAAGTATTTGGGCGCTCCAATATTGGGTGTACATATACTGAGAATTGCTATTTCCTCTTGCTGAACTGAACCCTGTATCATTATTTAATGGTCTTCCTTTTGCTGCTTTTTCATTTTAAAAATAGTTTATCCACTCTAAGTATAGCTAGTCTGGATTTCTTTTGGACCTCACTGACCAGGACATTTTATTCCATCCTTTCACTTTCAGAGTGTGTGTGTCCTTAAAGGTGAAGTGAGTTTCCTGTAAGCACATCCTGTGTATTATAAATAGGTTGTCTTCAAGCCCCCTAATTCTTGCTGCTGTTTGATTTATTCCACTATTGATGCTTTCTATCACACTTTTAATTTCCCTTAGTGTACTTTTCAGCTCAAGGATTTCTGTTGGATTTTATTTCAAAGTACTTCCAAACGTCTATCTCTCTAAGCCTCTGATAGACTATTAAATCATTTCCCTGTGTTCTCCTGATGTTCATGAATTTTCCCTAAAATAGCTATTTTGGGACCTTCATCCGAGCATTTGAAACGTTCAGTCCTAGTTGGTTGGTTTTGTTTGTCAAGATGACAATGGTATCCACAGAAATAGGTCGTCCCACCATAGCAGATCTCCCCACCTGAGTCTGGGGCCTGTCTAGAGGCTCTGTCTCTGAGCAGTAGCCTGAGGATTGAGGCCGCCTTTGAGCTTCATGTGGTGTGTCACCACATGAAGGCCTGGTACTGAGCCCCAAATCAATGTCCTGAGATCACTTTCCTGCCTACTTCCCAGCAACTGGCGTCTTTCCCTGCTATCTAGCAAAGGTTGGGGGAGGGGTGGTTGAGGCGATCCCTTGGCCATCTGGCTAAGGAGAGCCCAAAGGATCAGTCTTTCAGGTACTGACCTGGAGCGTGGCACTGTGCTGCACCAGAGCAGGCTGGTACGGGTGTCAAATCTATGATCTTAGGTACCTCTGCCTCCCCTGAGTCGGAAGTGAGCTTCCTCTCTCCATGCTGTGCTTCCTGGGATGGGAGAGGGTTGATGTGGCACCCTTCTTTCCTGCTTTCTTCAATATGTCTCCCCTCACTATGATAAGAAGCAGACACTATAGTCTCTCACCTGGCTTCCTCAGCTCTCTTAGTGATGGTGACCGGGGATCACTGTGAGTTTTTGTTCAAGTGGTTGTCTCTATGCAGAAGTGGGTCTTACTTTGTTGCCCTCTTGCACTGCTCCCCCCGCCCCCCGAATTTTAACATGCATCTCGGCCTCTCGCCTTCCTCACAGCACTGTGTACAGAGCAAACGTTTAACATTTTGGGGCCGGTGCTGTGGTACAACCTGTTAAAGAGCCCCAGCCTGCAGCCCTGGAGTCCCGTAAGGATGCCAGTTCCGGTCCCGGTTGCTCCACTCCCAATCCAGCTCCCTGCTTATGTGCCTGGGAAAGCAGCAGAGATGTCCCAAGCCCTTGTGCCCCTGCACTCATGTGGGAGACCCGAAAGAGGCTTCCGGCTCTAGCTTCTAAAGCCATTGTGAACATCAGCGGATGCAAGACCTCTCTCTCTGTCTCTACCTCTCTCTGTAACTCTTTCAAACAAAAAATAATTAAAAAGTTTAACATTTTGACATATTCCCATTTATATTTCCTTCGTCATTTGTGCTTTTAACTCTGTTGTATACAGAGCTCAGGGAGAGATTTTGATAATCTTGTGCATTATAGAGGCTCCTCCCATGGTTTCTTTCCTAAAATTAGATTAGGACCTTAGAGAAATGCTTCTGCTGCTGTCTATGGCTCTGTCAGCAAAAATGATCTTTTCTTTTTTTTTTACAGGCAAAGTGGACAGTGTGAGTGAGAGAGAGAGAGACAGAGAGAAAAGTCTGCCTTTGCCGTTGGTTCACCCTACAATGTCTGCTGTGGCCGGCACGCTGCAGCCGGTGCACCACGCTGATCCTAAGGCAGGAGCCAGGTGCTTCTCCTGGTCTCCCATGGGGTGCAGGGCCCAAGCACTTGGGCCATCCTCCACTGCACTCCTGGGCCACAGCAGAGGGCTGGCCTGGAAGGGGAGCAACTGGGACAGAATCCAGCGCCCCGACCGGGACTAGAACCCAGTGTGCCAGCGCCGCTAGGCGGAGGATTAGCCTAGTGAGCCGTGGCGCTGGCCCAGCAAAAATGATCTTGATCTTCCTTCCATTGGCACCCCTGTAACATAGCCCAGGGATTAAGTCAGCTGTTGCCATCTGGAGGTTTGTAACAGTGACGATACTGATCTCTGGCTTTCTAGAAAAGGACACTTTTACACATAAGCAGAGTCTAGAGCCCCTTTCCAAGTAACACATGCATGCTTGGGCACACACACACACACACACACACACTGTGAAAATGCCTGATGGTATTCAAGTAGTGAAAGGCCATTAAGAACACTGCTGAGGGAAGTGGGGCAATGTAGATCTTCCGCAAGGCTTCAACACAGCCCCCTTAGCTTGGAGGAGATTTAGATATGATGTGCAGTAACAGTGATGCCTGGTGGGAAAGAAGGGAATGAGCCAGTGGAAAGAGTGGCCATGGGAAAGTCTTGGAGGCGACACCTGCTGTCTGCCATGTGACGCAGAAGTGCAACTGAACCAGAGGCATTTAAAAGAGGAGAAAAGTTCTTTAGGAAGCGCTCCCTTAAGGGGAGCTGGGGAAATGCCCCCCCCAACTTCCTCTAACTGCAAGAGTTGGGCCTCCTTGGCATCCTCCTCCCCCACCCATCAGAAGTGTCAGTTGTACATTATGATGTCTGAGGCATCTGAAGACTCCCATTGGCTGGGGGGCGCACCCTGCTGACCAATGAAAGCTGAGGTTGTGGGCTCTTCATTGTTGTGCAACGAGTATATTTAGAGAGGTCCAGAGCCCTAGCGCAGACCACTCTTGGTATAGCCATGGCTGAGCTGGATGAGCTTGAGGCACAGCAGCCAGAGGAAACCCTCAGTGATGATGAGGAACCAATGGCTGCAGTTGCCGGCCCATCAAGGCTAAGCATCACGGAGGGGACGGAAGAGAATATTCCTCTTGATCCCAACAACGAAGAGGTTGAAAAGGTCAGAACACTTCCCGTGGCCCTCTATCTCACCACTGACCCCCACCCCCACCCCGCCACCCCAAACTCCCCAGCCTCTCCTTGTTTGGACAAAGCCCTTCCTCGGCCCGCACCTCTTTTTAGAAAACCGTCCTTCCCGTTCACCTGTTCCCATCTTGCCCCACACGCTGCCTCTGAACTAACATCCCGTCTGTGCTCCCTCTGTTTCTCTACAGTTGAGAAGAATCATGAAGAAAGTGAAGCTTGCCCTGCAACACAGCCCAAGACCCAAAACGGCGCCCAAGTCTCAAATAATCGTCATCTACCGCAGGGGGCTTAAGAAGAAGCAGGGACCGAAGGCGGACCAGGAACCCGAGTGCCTGAGTAAGTGGGTCTCTCCAAGCAATGCCTTGTGCATCAGAAATACTGAAGAGATGCAACTGGCCCGTGTCTCCGGAGGCAGCTCTGGAGACATCGCTAGCCCCGAAGACTCACTCTCATACCCATGATGTCAATAAAGTCAGAGGGCTCTAAAGCGCTGTGTCTGTATTTTTGTAAGCTCTCTGATGGCGGGGAGGAGGAAGGAGAGGTGGGTGTGGGAGAAGGGAGGAAGGTGAGGCCTGTAGGGCTGGGAGCCAGCAGACCTGGGGGAGGCGGACTGGGAGAGACGGACTGGGTAAGGCTGGGCGCAGAAGACGGCTTTCCCTGGACTCTTTTACCTGCCAGCCGGCAGGAAAGGCTTTGGTGTTGCTAGGAAATGGGCCGGGAAGGGGATAGAGGGGAGACATTGGGGATGAGAGTGCCAGAACCCAGAAGGGGAAATGTACCCTGCAGGTTTGTGGAGCAGCATGTAAAAAATGTCTGAGAGCCGATAAAGATGGATGAATAGACGGGAACTGCACTTACCTTGGCCACAGAAGATGACGGGAACAATAAGGGAGGATCCAGGAGAGAGGGAGGGAGAGAGAGACAGAGAGAGAGAAGAGAGACAGAGGAGGGGGAGGAGGAGGGAGAGGCAGAGAGGGAGAGGGACAAAGAGAAAGAGGGAGGAGGAGGGAGGACAGAGGAAGGGGAGGGAGAAGAATAGAGATACACAGTTGGAAGGGGGAGGGGGAGAGGAAGAGGGAGCTGGAGGGGGGTGGAGGATGGAGAGGTGGAGAGGGAGGGGGGAAGGCAGACGGGGGAGGGGGCGGGTACAGGGAGAGGGAGAGGCAGAGGGAGAAAGAGAAAGAGGGAGGGGGAGGGAGGAGAGGGGAAGGGGAGGGAGAAGGATAGAGATACACAGTTGGAAGGGGGAGAGGGAGAGGGAGCTGGAGGGGGGTGGAGGATGGAGAGGTGGAGAGGGAGGGGGGAAGGCAGACGGGGGAGGGGGCAGGTACAGGGAGAGGCAGAGGGAGAAAGAGAAAGAGGGAGGGGGAGGGAGGAGAGGGCAAGGGGAGGGAGAAGGATAGAGATACACAGTTGGAAGGGGGAGGGGGAGAGGGAGCTGGAGGGGGGTGGAGGATGGAGATGTGGAGAGGGAGGGGGGAAGGCAGACGGGGGAGGGGCGGGTACAGGGAGAGGGAGAGGCAGAGGGAGAAAGAGAAAGAGGGAGGGGGAGGGAGGAGAGGGGAAGGGGAGGGAGAAGAATAGAGATACACAGTTGGAAGGGGGAGAGGGAGAGGGAGCTGGAGGGGGGGTGGAGGATGGAGAGGTGGAGAGGGAGGGGGGAAGGCAGATGGGGAGGGGCGGGTACAGGGAGAGGGAGAGGGAGAAAGAGAAAGAGGGAGGAGGAGGGAGGAGAGGGGAAGGGGAGGGAGAAGGATAGAGATACACAGGTGGAAGGGGGAGGGTGAGAGGGAGAGGGAGCTGGAGGGGGGTGGAGGATGGAGAGGTGGAGAGGGAGGGGGGAAGGCAGACGGGGGAGGGGCGGGTACAGGGAGAGGGAGAGGCAGAGGGAGAAAGAGAAAGAGGGAGGGGGAGGGAGGAGAGGGGAAGGGGAGGGAGAAGGATAGAGATACACAGGTGGAAGGGGGAGGGTGAGAGGGAGAGGGAGCTTGAGAGAGAGAGGAGGAGGAGGAGGGAGAGGTGGCGAGGGAGAGGGAGTGGGGAGGTGTAGGGGGACAGTGAGATGGAGAGGGAGAAAGAGAGTGAGAGAGAAATCAAGAGAGAGAGGCGGGTGAGGAGGAGGGAGGCAGATGGTGACAAGGAGAGGGAGAGAAAGAAAGGGAGAGAGAGAGAAAGAGAGAGAGGGAGGGGGAGGGGGAGAGGTGGAGAGAGGGGGGAGTGGGACAGGGAGAGTGAGAAGGAGAGGGAGAGAGAAAGAGAGGAGAGAGGAGGGGGAGGAGGAGGGGGAGAGAGAGAGAGAGAGAGAGAGAGAGAGAGAGAGAGAGAGAGGAGAGAGAGAACATGCTGCAGCATCCACTCTGCCTGGCTACTTCTTGGCTAGGGGGCTGCCCCCTGCTCGGCCCAGCTACATGAGAATCTCCCAGGGATCACTGACTTTTCATCTAGTTGGCTTTGCTCCAAGAAAGGAACCTACCTTGCCTCCCTCCATCCACAAGGCCCCAGACCTGGGCTTCTGAACTACCTTGTGCTTTAGGCAAGCGTAGGAGGCCCCTTCAATAACAGAGGCCACACAGCTGGAGCTAGGGCTCTTCCCAGGGAACTGAGCAGGCTGCCCTGAGTCCTGAAGCTGTGACACTACTGGGCACAAGCTCCACCAGCTACACTTGCTCACTCATGATCTAGGGACGTTCCCCTGGGCTTCTTGAGGCTCTGGGCCAGCAGTAGCCTGTACACAGTCCTGGAGGATCAGAGCCAAGGACGCCCCTTCTGCAGCTCCTAGCACAAGGTGCTGGGTGGCCAGGGCGCAGGCCCCAGCATCACCCTTGCATGTCCTGAAGCACCTGGGGACAGTCCCCTCTGTACACTGAATTCTGGGATTGTCACTGTTGGTGCTGCAACCCCTGGAGTGTGCCACACTCACCCGTGGCATCTAGAGGGCCTAGCCTATATTCCTCTGCTTCAGGCAGGTAACTGCCCGTCTGCAGTCCCTGGAATAGCTGGCATTCGCCTGTGAGTCCTTGTATCCTGGAGCTCCAGGTCTGTGACTCAGTACTACAGTTGTCGGAGTCACTGGGACATAGTTACTGCAGGACATAGGAAAGACCTTACTGCATGCCACTGCTCCAGACCCACATCTTTCAGTGCAATTTCCCCAGCACAATCTGTACTCACCCCAAGGGACCGGGGCAAGTTCCACTCAGCATTCCCGAGTGCTTGGACTAGGTCTTGTGCTGCTACACACCCCAGCATTCATCACACCCACCCAGCAGGAGGAAGGACCCAATCTCATCACACGGTCACGTGGCCATAGCAATCAGCGCGACGATCCCCGTCATCACTGAGGCTTGTCTGGTGGGACAAGGGGACAGCAGCGCAACACAGAGATTTAAAGTGATGTCTTGGAAACAATTGGTGACTTGAATGAGAAAATCTATAAAGAGATAGAAATCATTAAAAACACCCACGTGTGCAGTCGCTTTCACCCTGCGTGTGCATTCTTATTCGCCCATGTGTGGGTGGTCTCATTCACCCACACGTGTGCACCTCATTCACCTGTGTGCATGCATCTCTTTCACCCATACATGTGCAGTCTCTTTCACCCACATGTGTATGGTCTGCCCAGGGCAGCAGCTGGGCTGGGCCCTGTGGACCAGAACACCTCTATGTGGCCTCTCCAATCAGCTTGCCGTCCTCACAGCACACTGGCCTCCGAGCTAGTATTCCACGCAGCCATCTGGAAGCTCCACTGGGAGCAGGGTGAGCCTCAGACAACACAGGGCATCACTGCTGCCATACTCCTCCAGAGGAACCAGCTCCCAGACTCCCGGGGAGGGGCACGGAGCCCACCCCTCACTGGGAGGCTGTCAAGGCCATGCCGTAACAGAATATGTGGGACAGGCCATGGTCATGACCATCGCTGGGAAGACAGGAGCGCTGCCGTTCTTGTGCTCCACACATCTCCAAACGCGGTGACCTTGTGCTCCTCACTGTGCCTGGCTCTGTGCAGTGGGAGAGTAAGTGCCTGGCGGGACAGAGCGAGGGCACGACGTGAGCCCCCCAGCAGCAGTCAAGGGGCACCTCGGTTTTTTTGCACTGCCCTCATGGGCCTGTTGGTGGTACCCTGGGCAAAACCTGTACACCCACTCCTTCCCAGTGACAGGAGCCCCCACGCCCCCACAACCTCGTTCTCTGGAGAAATGCAAGGAGCCTCTTCAGCTCCTGAATAGTCAGTCTCCTACACTCACAGAGGAGGATGCTTTGGTTCTGCAGGCCTCCGTTTGCTGGCTCACCCAGGACACAGAGGCAACAGCAGCATCTCCCCACAGGCCTATGTGGTGTCGACAGATGCCTATCAAAACCCACGGGGCAGGCAGGGTCTGCAGGGGCTGGTGAAGGACAGAGAGGACGAGTTGGAAACAGGGTTCCCACGCAAACAAGCTGCCTCCCCAGGGACTGGCCCACGAGAGTCACTCAGGGCGTGTTGGTTGACCGAGTGGAAGAAGGTGACGACAGCAGAGAGGCAGGGCCGGGCTGAACGCCTGCCTCATGGGCCTTGTGGACAGTCCCTGCCCACATGAAGCGAGGAGAAGGCATGTGTTCTGGGAGGCGGAAGCCGCTGTCAAAAGAGGAGACCTGCCCCTAGCCACATAAGGGGTGCAGCGTAAGGATGATTGACAGTGAGACCCTATTGATGACATTCAGCATGCTGATGACAGCAGGGAAATGGTGCTATGCATGGAACAGACGGCAGGTGGCACTTGCAAACCCTTCATTCCTGACCCTTAAGACACTTCGAGGGGAACACACTGCAGTGCAGGGTGCACTTCTGATCCAGCTCCTTGTTGAAGCACCTGGGAAGACAGTAGAAGATGGCCCGAGTCCTTGGGCCCCTGCCACCCAGGTGGGAGAATCGGATAGAGTTCCAGACTCCTGTCTTCAGCAGGGACCAACCCCAGGCATTGCAGCCATTTGGAGAATGAACCCAGAGGGTGGAATATCCCTGTCTCTGTTGCCACTGTCTCTGTAAGGCTGCCTTTCAAATGGATAAATAAAATATTCAGAGAGACAAAGAGAGAGTATAGAGAGAGCAGCCAACATTTTTATAATTTTAAAATGTGAGGGACTTTTCATAACAAACACAATCTACATCCAAAATGAAACAAAAGCACATCCTGCACATTTAAATATATTGAAGATTTTTGTATATTTTGTCCAGAGGGGCATATTTGGATCATGCCCTGTGAGAGGGGCCAGAGGCAGCCGACTGGGCTGGGCTGGGCCAGATGGACCAGGGCAGCTTGCAGAGAAGTGGGAACTTCAGCCCAGAGTGGGAGAGCAGCTGGTCCCTCCCAGAGAGCCCAGCCCCAGAAACCTCTTCTCTCCCAGATGCTCACTGCTCTGGACCGAGAAGCATCCTGTGGGAAGCGGAGACTGCCACAAGCTGGAGCACGTCATCAGCACCCTGTTCAGTGACAGCTAAGGGTGGCCAACGCAGCGAGGAGGGTGCTTGTCTCTGTGCGGCTGTCCTCTGCGCACATGGAGCGGCCACTTCCAAAGGGAGTCCGGGGCTGAGCCCCGCGTCATGTGTGTGGGGAAGGCGCCAGCCACGATGCCTCGCACACCTGGGCCCCCTTCGTTAGTGCCTTTTTTGGACCCTGTGGGAGCACGGGGTGAGAGCACAAAGCAGAGGGAAGAGGAGGAGGGATGGAACTGAAAACAGAGGGCGGCAGGAAAGCTTTTCGGGAAGGTGACACTTGAGGGAGGCAGATGCACACTGGCAGAACAGGGCTGCGGATGGGGATAATCCAGCGCACTGCCCCTGAGACAGGGATGGTGATGAAATTAGTGTTGCTGAGCCGCAGAGAGAGCCGGGGAGACTCCAAGGGGAGGAGGCCAGAGAAGACTCGGGCCCGGTAACTTCGGGCCGGCAAGCCACTGTCAGGGCTTCAGTTTTGGCTCTGAGCGAGCTCAGAGCTCACTGGAGGCTGTGAAACACAAGCGTGGCACAACCTGACTTAGTGTGCAGATCTTCCAGCCCCCGCAGTCTGTCCAAAGGGCCCAGGCCACAGGCTGACTGTGGCTTTCCTGTGTGAGAGAGGGAGGAACAGACTAAAACATCACCCCGACTCCCCAGGGTGGGGGGACTGATCCCACACTCCCAGGCCAGTGCAGCAGCACCATCCGGGAAGGGCAAATCCCGATGCCTCGTCTGCTTGTCCCTTTCCCCAGCCACTCCCTTGCAGTCGCTCCCCTCTCCATCGGTTCTCACCCACAAGTCTCATTGGTCTGCTTTTCTAACAGAATAGGACGTGATGGCTTCTCAGCTAGGAGTCAACCCTTGGCCAGAAACCATGCGTAGATCTCCCTTTAGGGAGAGAAGGCCCAAGTTCTCAGGTGGCACCAGGCAAATCAAGAAATAAACACATGGGTCTTCAGTGTAATGATAAATACTTCAGTGTAAATGATAAATACTCAAGAATTTTCTATCGCATGGGAGTAATAAAAAGTGAAACAAGAGAGATTCCAAGATGGCAGAATAGGGAAAGGGCAGACTGCTCCAGGCAAGGGAAAAATAGTAAAAGAAAAAAAAGTGGAAAACGTGCATTCCCAGGGGAGAGTTGGAGGGAAAACTGCAGTGGAAATTCTGCAGAAGCAGCAGAGACGTCGTGGATCTGTGTGGAAGACGCAGATTCACAGCAACGAGCTTGGACACCACACATGACCCCAGCAGCCTAGAGCCTGAGACAGCACCAGCTTTGGAGAGCAAGGTGAGATCAGACTGCAGCGGCCTATGGCACTGCTGATGCAGCTAAAGGAGAGTCTAGTGGACTTCACTGTCTGAGTGCAGCCTGGAGCCCTGAGGGGAACAGGGTGCTTGCTAACCACAGCAGAAAAGGAAAGGGCACATTTCACTCTCCCCATCCCCCCACAACAGCACCCAGCAACTGGCTGAGAGAAGGCGGGCACCATTTTGGATAAGTCAGTGTCGTCCCCGCTCCTGCCCGCATGCCCTGCACCTGGCTGGAATAAGATGCCGTCTTCTCAGCATAGGCACCAGCGGTAGCTCGGGGGCGTGCACACAGCAATGGGAGGGGAAAAGCAGCCATTCTGAATCAGTACCGGCTGCAGAGATTCTTGCACACGCCTGCCTAGTAACCAGCAGGGAAAAGGTATAATTGTGAAACAAGTTAGGGCTGTGGCCGGTGGCTACTGTGCACGCCTGTGACCCAGGGATTTTACCAGAGGGAGTAATCAGCATGATCCACCATCTTTGATTCTGGCTGGGAAGATTGACAGGCAGCTGGACACCCCCGTAGGACTGTGAGGTTCTCCCAGCATCGCAACATTTCACGGGCCCTGGGTCTCAAGTCGCCTAGGTGGAGTACCCACAGGAAGCTGGCTCTGGGAACGTCTCAGTCTCTCCATGGACAGGACAGGCTAGCGGGGTGGAGTGGATCCTCTGCATCCCATGACTGTGGGAGCCTTGTGTGCTGAGGCTGTGGGAACTCTGCGACTGCATTGGAGGTTGCAGGGTGCAGCTGGGTCTCTGAGCAATCATTGTGTGCAACTCCACAAGCTCACTGCTCCCTGATAGCCTAGGGTGAGTCATTGCAGCTGTATCTGTGCTCACACCAAGGACTGAAGAGATCCTTTGTGCAGTTCACACAGAAGCATGTATCAGATCTCTGTTAACAAGAGATCTACCACATGCAACTTGGGTGTCACCCTGGATACTTGCCCCACCCTGGAGCACTGAACAAAGCACCCTGGCCACATCCAGCACACACCTCTGGATATTCACTGAAAACAAGACACTCCACTAAGCCACAGTTCAAAGAAAAAGCCATAGTTCAAAAAAAAAAAAAACCAGGGGGAAAAAACCAACAAGTATCTCCACAAATGCCTAAAAATACACACAGAAATTCAAGAAAGAAGAATAAGGAAGACAACAAGATCCTTTCCCAAAGCAACACAAGATTTCAATATTAGAATGTGAAGATGAAGAGATTGATAAAATCCCTGAATGGGAATTCAAAAGATTAATCATAGAATTATTCAGACGCAATGAGAAGCAAATTCACAAATTAAAGAAATCCATACATAGCATGAGTGAAAAATTCTCCCATGAAATTGAGATTTTGAAAAGAAATCAAAATAATAATGTTAGAAATGAAGGATGCAATAGATCACATAAAATATAGTGAAAACCTTTAACAATATAACTCATCATGCAGAAGAACGAATATCCAAGCTAGAAGACAGAACTTTGGACATTTTTCACTCAGACCAAAAAAGAAGAAGAAATAAGAAAAAATAACAACAGTTTTGGAGATTTATGAGATACTATCAAATGACCCAAGATACGGATTGTAGGAATGCATGAAGGTGTGCAAGAGGAAGATGGATTAGAAGGCCTATTTAATGAAATATCCACAGAAAATTTCCCTAATTTGGAAAAAGAAAGGGGCATCAAGTGCACAAAGCACATAAAACTCCTAACAGACATGAACAGAAAAGACCCTCACCACGACACATTGTAGTCAAACTCTCCACAGTAGAACATAAGGAAAAGATTCTGAAATGTGTATGAATGAAGTGCCAGAATACTTTCATAGGATCTTCAGTTAAACTCACAGAACTTTCATAGGATCTTCAGTTAGACTCACAGATGACTTCTCATCAGAAACCTTATAGGCCAGAAGGGAATGTCAAGATATTGTTCAAGTCTTAAAAAAAAAAAACTGTCAACCCAGTACTGTGCCCTGCAGAGCTCTCATTTATGAATGAAGGTGAATAAAGTCTTTCCATAACAAACAGAAATTGAAAGAATTTGTCACCACTTGTCCAGGCTTACAAAAGATGTCTAAGGATGTGCCGCACACAGGAAGATTACCATCTTGTTGAGGAACAGTTTTCTTAGTTTTTTATTCCCTTCCTCTCTCTCTCTCTCGCTCTCTCTCTCTCTCTCTCTCTCTCTCTCTCCCTTTTTCTTTCTCAGACTAAATAGGAGAGGAAAGAGGAAGAGGTGGGAGGAGACTAGGTGGGAGGTCAAGTATGATGGGAAGAATTACTACGTTGCTAATATTGTATTTATCAGATACATACAAAGAAAAAGAAAAAAAAAAGAAAGCGAGTCGTCACTATGAAAGAATGTGAAGGCAGATAATCTCCCAGTAAATGGACAAAAGTAATCCAAAGTAAACAGCAGGAATATTTATGGGAAAATGGCAGGGCCAAGTTGTTACTTATCAATAGTCACCTTGAGTGTAAATGGCCAAAATTCTCCAATTAAAAGATACAGACTGGATGAATGGATTAAAAAACAAGACTCATCTATTTGCTTCCTATAAGATACACACCTCACTAACAAAGATAAACACAGACTGAGGGTGAAAGGATGGAAACAAATATATTGCATACTAGTGAAAACTAAAAAAAGAGCTGGTGTGGCCGTCCTAATATCAGACAAAATAGACTTTAACACAAAAACTGTTAAAAGAGACAAAGAAGGGTACTCTGTAATGATTAAGGAAACAATTCAACAGGAGATGTGACTATAATAAATATATAGGCACCTAATTACGGGGCACCTGGTTTTTTAAGAGAAATGTTAATGGATGTAAAAGGAGACATAGACTAGAACACAGTAGTAATGGGGCTCTTCGATATCCCACTTAAAGCAATGGGCAGATCAACCAGACAGAAAATCACAAATGAAACAACAGACTTAATCCACACTATAGACCAAATGAACCTAACGGATATTTACAGAGCATTTCATCCTACAGTTGCAGAATACACATTGTTCTCACTAGTGCATGGAACATTCTCTAGGATAGACCACGCGCTAGGCCATGAAACAAGTCTCAGCAAATTCAAAAAATTGAAATCATACCATGCCTCTTGACTAGCACAATATAATGAAGCTGGAAATTAACAATTCAAGAATCTCTAGTACATATGCAAACATGTGGAGACTGAAGAACATGCTCCTGAATGAACAGTGGGTTATAGGAGAAGTCAAATATTTCTGGAAATGAAAGAATATGACAATATAATATATTCAAAGTCATGGATTACAGCAAAAGCAGTGTTAAGAGAGAAAAATCTAGCAATTGGTCCCTACGT
This sequence comes from Sylvilagus floridanus, assembly GCA_949820135.1. NCBI lineage: Eukaryota > Metazoa > Chordata > Mammalia > Lagomorpha > Leporidae > Sylvilagus > Sylvilagus floridanus. The sequence goes on from OX463223.1 coordinate 1,371,568, forward strand.
CAAGAAATTGGAAAGGCATCAATAAATAAGCTAACAGTGCATGTCTAGTGGAAAAAAGAAACCAATACAAAATTAGGAGGAAGAAAGAAATAATTAAACTTAGAGAAGAAATAAACAGAATTGAAGCAAAAAATAATATAAGAGATCCGTGAAGTGAGGAGCTTTTTTTTAAAAAAAGATACACAAAATTGATACATCATTGGCCCAATTAACCAAAAAAGGGAGAAGGCCCAAATCAATTAAATCACAGATGGAAAAGAAAATATAACAACAGATAACACAGAAATAAAAAGAATCACCAGGGATAACTACAAAGAGCTGTATGTCAACAAATTGGGAAACCTAGAAGAAATGGATAAATTCTTGGACATATATAATCTATCAAAACTGAGTCATAAAGACATAGAACATCTAAATAGACCAAGAATCAAGAATGAGATTGAATCAAGAATAAAGCCCCTGCCAAAAATAAAAGACAAGGGCAGGATTGCTTCACTGCTGAATTCTACCAGACATTTAACAATAATGAGTTCCAATTCTTCTCAAGCTATTGAAAACAATTGAAAGGGAATGAATCCTCCACACCCCTTCTATGAAGCCAGTATCACCTTAGTTACTAAACCAGAAAAAGATACCACAGAGGTAGAACTATAGACCAGCATCCCTGATGAATATAGATGCAAAAATCCTCAACAAAATACTAGCCAATCTAATCCAACAACACATCAGAAAGATCATTCACCTGGACGAAGTGGGATTTATCCCTGGTATGCAGACATGGTTCAACATTCACAAATCGACCAATGTGATACATCACATTAATAGACTGCAGAAGACAAACCATATGATTATCTCAATAGATGCAGAGAAAGCATTTGATAAAATGCAACATCCTTTCATGATGAAAACCTTAAGCAAACTGGGTATAGAAGGAACATTCCTCAACTCAGTCAAGGCAATTTATGACAAACCCTCAGCCAGCATCTAATTGAATACCCACTCTCACCCACTGCTATTTAATATACTCCTGGAAGTTTTAGCCAGAACCATTAGGCAAGGGGAAAAAACCCAAAGGATATAAAATGGAAAGGAGAAAGTCAAATGATCCCTATTTGCAGATGATATGATCCTGTATATAGGGGATCCAAAGGACTTGGCTAGAAGACTACTGGATGTGATAGAATTTGGTAAATTTTGGCAGAATATATAATTAACACAAAAAATCAATAGCCTTTGTACATACAGAAATTGCTATAGGTGAGAAAAATCTTCTGAGAACAATCCCATTCATAATAGCTATGAAATAATTCAATACCTTGGAACAAATCTAACTGAGGAAGAAAAAAATCTCTACATTGATACAAAACATTACACATAGACGAAGACACAAAAAATGGAAATATCTTCTATGTTTGTGGGTTGGAAGAATCAATATCATCCAAATGTCCATACTACCAAAAGTAATTTATAGATGCAATGTAATTCCAATCAAAATACCAATGACATTCTTCTCAGATCTAGAAAAAACTAAGTTAACATTCATTTTGAAGCACGAGAGTGGCGAGGCCAAGGCAATTTCGGCTGGCTGTCAAGGTCACAGCAGAAAATCTGTCTCAGCAAGGTGTGAGAACAACAGCTGCATTCCTCTTGGTGGTTTTAGGTTTGTTGAGAACTACACTCTGCATAAGAAAGCCGGAACTTCCTGGTGGTCCCACTAATGACTGCTGTATTACTAATTTTAGGGAAGAGCACTTAGTCTCCTAATCCCCATAATGTCCATTGCTTTGTAGAATTTTAATCAAGCAGAATGTTAGTGTAGGAGAAGGGGTTGATGCTTCAAGCAAGTTTGAGCTGTTTGTGGAAAAGAATTAAAAGGCAATAGGCTCCCTGGTGCATCCTTCCCACTAGAATAAAGATAAATGTTATTAAAGCTTTAATTCAATATGTGCTACAAATACAACGATGGTTTGGCTGTCAAAACTGTGGAATAGATCTAAGTGAACCTTTAGACGAGTGCAATAGAGAAATTAAAGAGTTAACAGAAAGAACTGCAAAAGAGGGGATTCATTTGAAAAAAGGCTTGCCTTGAACACTGGGGCTTCTAGTAAAGAGTAGATTAGGAAGGTAACATTCTATCTTGTGTAACCAATTTCTGTGTAGCTCAGCAGCACTCTAGGCCTTCGCTTGTGTGGGCAGTGGTATCTTGAGCCTGTCTATGATTGTAACTCATGCTCTGAATATGCCCCTGAAAATTGTTGTCTTGCATCTGTCTGTGAATGTAGCCCATGCTCTGAATACGCCCTTAAAAATCAAAGAAATTGTAACTAGATGTAGACATAGAGTCTAGAGGAAACATAAAATACAAGGCCAATGGCTCTAAGAAAATGGACAACAGACTCTATATTGTAAAAACAAAATCATTATGTGACTTATGCTATAAAAATGAAGTCTGGTGCTTGAGAGCCAGATCCATGCCATCAGCCTTGCTGTGAGTGTGTCTGTCATTTCTTCCTGCGCTGACACCTCTCAGACCTTTGGGAACCCCTGGACTGGCTGGAGCTGGACTCCCACACAAGAGACTCCAAATAGCTAAAGCAAGCTTTTACAGTGAAAACAAAGCCAGAAGCATCGCAATGCCAGATTTCATGACATACTACAGGGCAGTCATAATCAAAACAGCCTGGTACTGGCAAAAAACAGATGTGTATTCAGTGGTACAGAATAGAAACTCCAGAAGTCATTCCAAGCATCTACAACCAACTTTTCTTTGACAAAGGAGCTAAAATCAATCCCTGTTGCAAAGACAGTCTCTTCAACAAATGGTGCTGGGAAAACTGGATGTCCACATGCAGAAGTATGAAGCAAGACCCCAACTTTAAACCTTACACAGAAATCCATTCAAAATGGATCAAGGACCTACATCTATGAACTGACACTATCAACTTACTAGAGAACATTGCGGAAACCCGACAAGACATTGCCCTAGGCAAAGACTTCTTGGAAAATATTCCAGAAGCACAGGCAATCGAAGTCAAAATCAGCAAATGGGATTACATCAAACTGAGAAGCTTCTGCACTGCAAAAGAAACACTCAGAAACGTGAAGGGGCAACCGACAGAATGGGAGAAAATATGTGCAAACTATGCACCTATCTGATAAAGGATTAATATCCAGAATCTATAAAGAGCTTAATAAATTCAACAACAGCAAAACAAACCAGTTAAAAAATGGGAAAAGAACTTAAACAGGCTTTTTTCAAAGAAAAAAAAGGAAATTCAAATGGCCAACAGACACATGAAAAAAATGCTCAGGATCACTACCCATCAGGGAAATGCAAATGAACTTTCACCTCACTCCAGTAAGAATGGCTTTCATACAGAAATGAACAAACAAGAAATGCTGGCAAGGATGTGGGGGAAAAGGTACCCTAATCCACTGTTGGTGGGAATGTAAACTGATACAGCCACTGTGGAAGACAGTAGGGAGATACCTCAGAAATCTGAACATAGACCTACCATATGACTCAGCCATCCCATTCTTGGGAATTTACCCAACTCAAAATAAATCAGCATATGAAAGTGTTATCTGTACCCCCATATTCATTGTAGCACAATTCACAATACCTAAGAAATGGAATCAACCCACATGTCCACCAACTGTTGACTGGATAAAGAAATTATGGTATAAATGCACTATGGAACACTACACAGCAATAAAAGATGAAATCCTGTCATTTGCAACAAAATGGGTGCAACTGGAAACCATTATTCTTAGTGAAATAAGCCAGTCCCAAAGACAAATGTCATCTGTTTTCCCTGATCTGTGGTAAGTAATAGAGGACCTAAAACGTAATCTGTAGGAGTGAATTTGACATTTTGAGATTTGATGCTTGTTTACAGTCCTTGTCTGGACTGTTGAGGAACAGTGTTTTTTTCTTCATAGTATGTGTTGAACTCTTAGTATAGGGTCAATCTTATGAGTATAAAGTAAATTGAAAACAGAGATTTATAAAAACTGAGAATGGGAATAGGAGAGGAATGTAAAAGAATTGTGGGAGCATGGGCAGGATGGAGGGTAGGGTGTGAAGTATCACTGTGTTCCTGAATGCATATATAGAAAATACATGAAATTTGTATGCCTTAAATGAAATTTTAAAAAAGTGAAAGAAGAAACATCAAAAACATTAACATTGGCTTAATTCAAAGTGAGAATATTTGTGTCTGTGTGCCTGAAAGGTCCAAGGGCAGTTCTCAGTTTCAGGCACAGCTGGATCCAGGGTTTGGTTCTCTGACATCTGCCCTCCCACTCCAGTTTCCCTTCCAACCAGTGCCAGCCTATCCCCTTGCAGCTTTCCAAGTGTCACTGCCTTGGTTGAAATCACCATGGGCAGAGGAGTGCAGTGCTGTTATTGGCTAGGCCTGAGCCTCATCTCCAACGTTGGGGTCAGGGGTGAAGTTGACTCTACCACAAGTAAATGGCTGAAGGCAATAGGAGGGTTTTCCTATAGGTAATAAGGACGTCTGAACCTGGAGAAAAGGAACAGATGGATACTGGGTGACAAAACCAACAGGTGCCGTCTCTTGTGGCAAAGACAGAATTTTATCACATTCAAAATCCATTTCCAATGTCTTGAAGTAACAAGACTAGGAAACAAAATTCCTTAAGTTAATTGAGTAGATGATAATTTTCCAAAGTAAAACTATTTATCATGATGCAGAAGAAAGAATATACAAGCTAGAAGACAAAACTTTGGAAATTTTTCATTCAGACCTAAAAAAGAAGAAGAAATTAGAAAAATTAAAAATAGTGTTGGAGATATATGGGATACTATCAAATGACCCAATATACAGATTACAGGAATGCATGAAGGTATAGAAGAGTAGAATGCATTACAAGGCCTATTTAATTAAATATTCATTGAAAATTTCCCTGATTTGGAGAAAGGGACATCCAATTTCTAGAAGCACATAGAACTTCTAACAAACATGAATAGTAAAGAACCTCACCACGACACATTGTAGTCAATCTCTCTACAGTAAAACATAAAGAAAAGTTTCTAGAAAGTGCATGAGAGAAACGCCAGATTAGTTTCAGAGAATCTCCAATTAGACTCACAGCCAATTTCTCATCAGAAATCCTACATGCTATAAAACAATGTTGAGATATATTCCAAGTTATGAGCAAAAACTGTCAACTCAGAATAATGTATCCTGCAATGGTCTCATTTGTGAATGATGGTGAAATAAAGACCTTCAATAACAAACAGAAATTGAAAGAATTTGTCACCACTCATCCAGCCTTACAAAAGATACCTAAGGATGTGCTACACACAGCAACACAGAAAAATACTCATCACTATGAGACAACGTGAAGTCAGATAATCTGCCAGAAAAAGTCAAAGGAAATCCAAAGTAAACAATAGAAATATTTATGAAAAAATGGCAGGCCAATTTGTTACTTATGAATAGTAACCTTGAATGTAAATGGCTATAAATCTCCAGTTAAAAGATACAAACTGGCTGAATGGATTAAAAAAGAAGACCCATCTATGGGCTGCCTACAAGAAATACACCTCACCAACAAAGATACACACAGACTGAAAGCAAAAAGATGGGAAAAATGTTCCATGCCTTCAAAAAGCAGAAATAAGCAAGTATAACAAGCCTCATATCAGACAAAATAGAGTCTAACACAAAAACTGTTAAACAAAGAAGGGCACTACGTAATGATTAAGGGATCAATTCAACAGGAAGATGTGACTAATAAATGTCTATGCACAAAATTACAGGAAGCCTGGCTATTTAACAGAAATGTTAATAGATATAAAGGGAGACATATACTCTAATTAAATAGTAATGGGGGACTTCAACACACCACTTTCAATGGATAGGTCAACTAGATAGAAAATCAACAAAGAAACAACAGAGCTAATTGACACTATGGACCAAATTGTCCTAACTGATACTTACAGAACTTTTCACCCCACAGTTACAGAATGCACATTCTTCTCATCAGAGCATAGAAGTTTCTTTAGAATAGATCATATATTAGGCCATAAAAAAAGTCTCAGCAAATTCAAAAAAATCAAAGTCATATGATGCATCTTCTCTGACAACAATGGAATGAAACTGGGAAGCAACAACTCAATAATCTCTAGATCACATGCAAACACAGGGAGACTGAAAAACATGCTCTTGAATGAACAGTGGGTCATAGAATAAATAAAAAGAGAAACAAAAAATTTTGGAAACGAATCAAGATGACAATATTCCATTTCAAAATTTGTGGTATACAGCAAAAGCAGTCTTATGAGGGAAGTTAATAGTAATTGATGCTTTTCTGAAGGAATTGGTGGAACAGGTTCCAAGATGGCAGAGTAGAGAGGGAGCTTACTATTCTAGCCCAGGAGAAGATAGTTTAAAAAAAGTGGAGATAGTGTAATCTCAGGGAAAACTTAGGGAGAAAATGGCATAGGAAACTCTACCGAAATTAGAGGGTCATGGGGGACCTATGTGGAAGGCATGGGCACCCACGGCCTGGGACTCCAAAAGCTGAGAACCTACACACCAGCACTGAAAAGTGAGGTGAGACCAGACCACAGCAGCCCAAGGCACTGGTGAAAAAGAGGCAAGAAGAGCCTAGAGGGAACCCAGCTTGGAGCCCTGTGGGGGAAAGTGTTATCAACCAAACTAGAGGAGAAAAACAAAGGACAGGACAGACACATTTCTCTCTCTCCAATCACTTTACAACCATGTCCAGTAACAAGCATATAGAGAGGGTGCCATTTTGGATATATATCACAGCTTCACCAGCTTTTTTCTGAACCCAACAACCAGCCGGGTGGAGACTCATGGGGAGAATTAACAGGGAGCTAGGAGCTTGTGACTGAGTGAAGCTTCTGTTCTGGGACTGTGAAAAAAACTGAGGGTGTGTGAGAGGACTCACAGTGTGGCTGGGATGTTGAGCAGTCTCAGTGGGAGATTCCACAAGCTTGGGGGTTCCTGACTACCTGGTGAGAGACATTGCTGGGGAATCTGAACTTACACTGAGGACTGCACAGATCCTTTGTGTGGTCCTCGGGACAGAGCGGACAAATATATTCACTGGAGCTAGTGCTCAAGCACTGGTCTCTATTGAGGAGAGGTGCTCAGCTGAGCAGAATAAACCTCCCTTCTGATTAAAAAAAGAGATTTACCACACCAAACCTGGGTGTGTCACCTTAGGCATGACCTTAACCATGAAGAACTGAACAGAACTCTCTGGCCACGCCCACTACAAGCCTCTAGAGATTCTAAAATGTACAAAAGAGAAATGCCAGATTACTTTCAGAGGATTTCTAATTAGACTCACAGCGGACTTCTCATCAGAAACCCTATAGGCTAGGAGAGAATGGCGAGGTATAGGCCAAGTCTTATGAGAAGAAAAAAAAACCTGTCATTCCAGAATACTATACCCTGAAAAGCTCTCATTTATGAATTAAGGTGAAATAAAGATCTTCCATAACAAACAGAAATTGCAAGAATTTGTCACCACCCATCCAGCTCCAAAAAAGAGGCTTAAGGATGTGTTGCACACAGAAACACAAAAACATATTCATCACTATGAAAGAAGGTAAAAGAGGAAAATCTCTCAGTAAAAGACCACAGGAAGTTCGAAGTATAAATTAGGAAAATCTTTGGAAAAATGGCAGCGCAAAGTCACTACTTATTAATAGTCACTTTGAGTGCAAATGGCCTCAACTCCCTAGCTAAAAGAAACAGACCGGCTGAAATGGATTAAAAAACAAAACCCATCTACTTGCTGCTTACAGGAACCACATCTCACCAACAAAGATGCCTTCAGACTGAAAGTGAAAGGATGGAAAAAGATATTTCATGCCAACAGAAACCAAAAGAGAGCTGGTGTAGCCATCTGAATATCAGCCAAAAGAGACATTAACACAAAAACTGCTAAAAGAGACAAAGAAGGACACTATATAATGATTAAGGGATCAATTCAACAGGTAGATGTGACTATTGTAAGTGTACATGCACCTAATTACAGATCACCTAGCTATGCAAAATATATGTTAAGGTATTTAAAGGGAGACTTAGACTCTAATACAGCTGTATTGGGGGCCTTCAATACTCCATTTTAAGCAATAGACAGATCAACCAGACAGAAGATAAACAGGAAAACAGCAGATTTAATCAACACTATAGACCAAATGGATCTAACAGATATCTACAGAATTTTTCATCCTATACCTAAAGAATACACATTCTTCTCAGCAGTACATGGAACCTACTCTAGAATTGACCACATACTAGGCCATAAGCAAGTCTCAGAAAATTCAAAAGAATCAAAATCATATCATGCATCTTCTCAGACCACCATGGAATGAAGCTGGAAATTAGCAACTCAGGAATCCCTAGAGCATATGCAAACACATGGAGACTGAACAACATGCTCCTGAATGAACAGTAGTTCAGAGAAGAAATCAAAAGAGAAATCAAAAACTTTCTGGAAGTAAGTAAGGATAACAACACAACGTATCAGAACTTATGGGGTACAGCAAAAGCAGTGTTAAGAGGAAAGTTTATAGCAATAGGTGCCTACATCAAGAAACTGAAAAGGCACCAAATAAATGAGCTATCAATGCAACTCAAGGAACTAGAAAAACTGCAGCAAACCAGACCCAAAACTAGTAGGAGAAGAGAAATAATTAAAATTAGAGAAGAAACCAACAGAATCGAATCCAAAAGAAACATTACAAAGGATCAGGAAAATGAAGAGCTGGTTTTGAAAATATAAATAAAATTGACACACCATTGGACCAACTAACTAAAAAAAGAAGAGAAAAAACCCAAATCAATAAAATCAGAGTTGAAAAGGGGAATGAAACAACAGACACCACAGAAATAAAAACATCATCAGAAATTACTACAAAGATTTGTATGGCAGCAATCAGGGAAATCTATCAGAAATGGATAGATTCCTGGACACATACAATCCACTTAAATTGAACCATAAAGACATAGAAAACCTAAACAGATGCATAACCGAGTCAGAAATTGAATCAGTAATAAAGGCCCTCCCAACAAAGAGAAGCCCAGGACCAGATGGATTCACTGCTGAATTCTACCAGACATTTAAAGAAGAACTGACTCCAATTCTCAAACTATTTTTCGAATAATCGAAAAAGAGGGAATCCTCCAAAATTCTTTCTATGAAGCCAGCATCACCTTAATCCCTAAGCCTGAAAAAGATGCAGCAGAGAAAGAGGATTACAGGCCAATTTCCCTGATGAACATAGATGCAAAAATCCTCAATAAAATTCTGGCCAATAGAATGCAACAACACATCAGAAAGATCATCCACCCAGACCAAGTGGGATTTGCCTCTGGTGTGCAGGGATGGTTCAACGTTTGCAAATCAAGCAATGTGATACACCACATTAACAAACTGCTGAACAAAAATTGTATGATTAGATCAATAGATGCAGAGAAAGCCTTTGATAAAATACAACACCCTTTCATGATGAAAACTCTAAGCAAACTGGGTATAGAAGGAACATTCCTCAATACAATCAAAGCAATTTATGAAAAACCCATGGCCAGCAACTCTACTGAATGGAGAAAAGTTGGAAGCATTTCCACTGAGATCTGGTACCAGAAAGGGATGCCCACTGTCACCATTGCTGTTCAATATAGTACTGGAAATTTTAGAGCCATTAGGCAAGAAAAAGAAATTAAAGGGAAACAAATTGGGAAGGAAGAACTCAAACTATCCTTCTTTTCAGATGATATGATTATTTAGGGGATCCAAAGAACTCTACTAATCTACTATTGGAACTCATAGAAGCATTTGGCAAAGTAGCAGGATATAAAATCAATGCACAAAAATCAACTGCCTTTGTATACACAGGCAATGCCATGGCTGAGAAAGAACTGCTAAGATCAATCCCATTCACAATAGCTACAAAAACAATCAAATACCTTGGAATAAACTTAACCAAGGACGTCAAAGATCTCTACGATGAGAATTACAAAATCTTAAAGAAAGAAATAGAAGTGGATACCAAAAAAAGGAAAACTCTTCCATGCTCATGGATTAGAAGAATCAATATCATCAAAATGTCCATTCTCCCAAAAGGTATTTACAGATGCAATGTGGTACCAATCAAAATACCAAAGACATTCTTCTCAGATCTGGAAAAAATGATTCTGAAATTCATATGGAGGCACATGAGATCTAGAATAGCTAAAGCAATCTTCTACAACAAAAACAAAGCTGGAGTCATCACAAGACCAGATTTCAGGACATACTACAGGGCAGTATAATCAAAACAGCATGGTACTGGTACAGAAACAGATGGATAGACCAATGGAACAGAACAGAACACCAGAAATAAATCCAAACATCTACAGCCAACTTATATTTGATCAAGGATCCAGAACCAATCCCTGGAATAAGGACAGTCTATTCAATAAATGGTGCTGGGAAAACTGGATTTCCACGTGCAGAAGCATGAAGCAAGACCCCTACCTTACACCTTACACAAAAATCCACTCAACGTGGATTAAAGATCTAAATCTACAACCGGACACCATCAAATTTTTAGAGAACATTGCAGAAACCCTGCAAGATATAGGCACAGGCAAAGGTTCTTGGAAAAGACCCCGGAGACACAGCCAGTCAAAGCCAAAATTAACATTTGGGATGGCATCAAATTGAGACGTTTCTGTACTGCAAAAGAAACAGGAAAGTGAAGAGACTACTGACAGAATGGGAAAAAATATTTGCAAACTATGCAACAGATAAAGGGTTAATAACCAGAATCTACAAAGAGATCAAGAAACTCCACGACAATAAAACAAACAACCCTCTCAAGAGATGGGCCAAGGACCTTCATAGACATTTTTCAAAAGAGGAAATCCAAATGGCCAACAGACACATGAAAAAATGTTCAAGATCATTAGCCATCAGGGAAATGAAAATCAAAACCACAATGAGGTTTCACCTCACCCCAGTTAGAATGGCTCACATACAGAAATCCACCAACAACAGATGCTGGCGAGGATGTGGGGAAAAAGGGACACTAATCCACTGTTGGTGGGAATGCAAACTCGTAAAGCCACTATGGAAGTCAGTCTGGAGATTCCTCAGAAACCTGAATATAACCCTACCATACAACCCAGCCATCCCACTCCTTGGAATTTACCCAAAGGAAATTAAATTGGCAAACAAAAAAGCTGTCTGCACATTAATGTTTATTGCAGCTCAATTCACAAAAGCTAAGACCTGGAACCAACCCAAATGCCCATCAACAGTAGACTAGATAAAGAAATTATGGGACATGTACTCTATAGAATACTATACAGCAGTAAAAAACAGTGAAATCCAGTCATTTGCAACAAAATGGAGGAATCTGGAGCACATCATGCTGAGTGAATTAAGCCAGTTCCAGAGGGAAAAATATCATATGTTCTCCCTGATCGGTGACAACTAACTGAGCACCAAAATGAAACCTGTTGAGATGAAATGGACACCATGAGAAACAGTGACTTGATTTGCCATTGTCCTGACTGTTGATGTACAAGTTAATACTTTATCCCTTCTAGTATTTTTTTGTTCTACTTAATACTATTGGTTGAACTCTGTAATTAACACACAATTATTCCTAGATGTTTAAATTTAACTGAAAAGTAATCTCTGCTAAATATAAGAGTGGGAATAAGAGAGGCAGATGTACAACTTGGGACATGCTCAAGCTGACTTGCCCCAAATGGTGCTCGGTTAGTTGTCACCGATCAGGGAGAACATATGATATTTGTCTCTCTGGGACTGGCTTATTTCACTCAGCATGATGTGTTCCAGATTTCTCCATTTTGTTGCAAATGACTGGATTTCACTGTTTTTTACTGCTGTATAGAGTTAGAAATGTGCCAGGGATTCCAATTCAATCCTATCAAGGTGGCATGTACCAATGCCATCTCACTAGTCAAAGTGATCAATTTCATTTCACAATTGATCATACTGATAGGTCTAAGCGTCAAAGGGATCACATAAATAAGACTAGTGTCTGTTAATACCAACTGATAGAATATAAAAGGGAGGGAACGATCCAACATGGGAAGCGAGATACACAGCAGACTCATAGAATGGCAGATGTCCTAAGCAACATACTGGCCTCAGAATCAGCCCTTAAGGCATTTCGATCTGGCTGAAGACCCTATGAGAGTATTTTAGGCATGGAAAGCCAAGACACTTTGGCAAAAAAAAAAAAAAAACCCGAAATGAAAGATCTCTGTGAGTGAGATCTCAGTAGAAAGAATGGGCAATCAAAGAAGGAGGTACATTTCTCTGAAGGGAGGAGAGAACTTCCACTTTAACTATGACCTTGTCTAAATAAGATCAAAGTCGGCGAACTCAAAAAGCTTCCATAGCCTTCGAAACTCATGACAAGAGCCTAGGGAGATTACTGACACCATAAACAAGAGTGTCAAATCATTAAGTCAACAACAGGAGTCACTGTGCACTTACTCCTCATGTAGGATCTCTGTCCTTAATGTGTTGTTCAATGTGAATTAATGCTATAACTAGTATTCAAACAGTATTTTACACTTTATGTTCTGTGTGAGTGCAAACTGTTGAAATCTTTACTTAATAGATACTAAATCGATCTTCTGTATATAAAGATAATTGAAAATGAATCTCGATGTTAATGGAATGGGAGAGGGAGTGGGAGATGGGAGGGGTGTGAGTGGGAGGGAAGATATGGGGGGAAAAGCCATTGCAATCCATAAGCTGTACTTTGTAAATTTATATTTACTAAATAAAAAAAGAGATCTTTTTGGTGAATCTGAATTTCTGTGCAGGTATCTCTGTAGTCCAGTAGAGATCAACTATTTCTGCCGGATGTTTAGTTGTTTTTATCTATTTATTTATGATTTATTTTATTTATTGGAGAGAGAGAGAGACATAGAGAGAGACACACACAGGGAGATATCTCCCATCTGCTGGATCATTCCTCAAATGGCCTCAACAGCTGGGGCTGAGCCAGGATGAATCCAGGAACCTGGAGCTTCATCCAGGTCTCCCATGTGGGTTCAGGGACCCAAGCACTTAGGTCATCTTGCACTGATTTCCCAGGCATATTAGTGAGAAGCCGAATCCGAAATGACCCAGGCCAAGTATTGAATCCAGGTACTCTGATATGAAATGGGGGCATATCAACCACCATCTTAACTGTAAGCAAACCCCCACCTCCGTTGTTAAAGTTTTATCAGATGCTATAGTTAACACATTGGTGGATTATGCCTCATTTTTATATGCCAGAGTTTGGACAGACTCCTAAGGGTGGGCCAAAGGGTATGCACATCCTCAACACAAAATGTCAGATAACTATCTAGATATATTTTACTACACCCCTCCTATACTGACAGAAAAAGTCCTTGTTTCTGAAACCTATTGCCTTGCCAAACACTGGAAACTGTCAATTAATTACATAAATCTTACATTAAAATGTGCTCTCATCTCACTGTGCAAATCCTAAAAGCAAGACTCAAAACTGTTTCCAAATAACAGCATTTCATAAAAAAAAGCTCAAGAAGGGTTTAGAACCAGAAAAACATCCAACACTCAAGGAGAAGTTCTCAATCTCTCATAACCAATCTAGTCTACTAGGCTTGCAAGGAAACAGGGCGCTCCAACCCATCAAAGGGAAATTAATCAATCAAAGCCATCCAGGGGCCGGTGTTGTGGTGCAGCGAGTTAAGACACTGCCTGCAACGCCAGCATCCCACCTGAGCAACAGATGGAGTGCCAGCTGCTCCACTTTCCCTCCAGCTCCCTGCTAATGTGCTTGGCAAAGCCACAGAAAGTGGTGCAAATATATAGGCAACTGTCAGCTACGTGGGAGACCCGGATGGGAGTTCTGGGCTCCTGGCTTCAGCCTGGCCCAGCCGAGGCTGCGTGGGAGCTGGTGGATGGAAGATTTCTCTCCTTTTCTCTGTATCTCCTTCTCTCTATGTAACACTTTCAAGTAAGTAAAATAAATATTTTTTAAAAAGCCATCCAAAGGAGATCCCAGATGGCTAAATAGGGAGAAGACGCACTGATTTTAACCACGGGAAGACACAAGAAAAACCAAGGAAGGGTCGTGTTACCAGGATACAGTTGGAGAAGAATTTTCAGTGGATAACTTATTAAACAGAGATTTCGTGGTGCATGAGGGACAGTATACAGACATGCAGCGGCTGCCAGTATGCTAGCAGTGATTCCTCGAGCTGTCGGCCGGGGGAGAGATGGCATCTTCTCAGAGGAAGGTGAGAGGAGGCTGCAGCGGCCTCTGTGCCACTGGCGGTTTTCTCTGAGGGAGGACTCTGCATTCCCCACACACTTTGACTGTGGCCTAGAGAGTTGGCAGGGGCAGGCCGTCCACGTAGCTCCATGGAGAGAGGACACCTTGTTTCTCTCCCCACCCCACATAAAAGCACCAGGATCGCCTTGCCGAGGCAGAGCTCTAAGCAACCTATGTCATGCTGGCAGCTCACTCTGGGCCCCGGGGACATGGCAGCTCGCTCCAGGGATAGGGCAGCTTGCAGGGCAGAGAACAGATCCCCTGCACCCTGACTAAGGGAGTCCTGCACCTTGAGACTGTGGGCATCCTTCGACTGTGAGTTCTGCAGAGGCCATGAAACGCAGATGGTTGTGGGGTAAGGCTGTGTCTACGGGCATATACTTGGTCTGACTCCAAAAGCTCAGAACTCCCTGAGTGCTGTGGAGGGACCTCACATAGCGCTCGACACTCACATTACAGAGTGCTTAGATCTGCTGGGAGTTCGTGGACTAGAGTGGGTGGGGTGTGCAGGCACTGTGAGCTCATCCTAGACACTGAATCAGTTGGCGCACCTTGGCACAGAGAAGGGCTGATGTTGTGAACACACCAGCCAGCGTGATCAGACTCTGCCTCTACTGAACATAACCAGAAGAGGCCTATCACAACCTAATTTCTGTCGTTCTGGACTCTTGTCTCACCCACAAAGGCTGGCCAGAGCTCCCTGGCCCCAACCAGCAAACACCTCTGAATATCTGCTGTAACCCGCAGGCATTCCACCAAGTCACAGAGACACATTTCTGAGAACAAAGCCTTCTGAGGAGATACCAACAAGTGATTCCCCAGAAACACAAAAATAAATGAAGAAATACAAGAAATATCAATAAAGAGGACAATGTCATTCCCCAAAGGGAACACAATGATACATCACTAGTAGAGTGGGAAGATGAGGAGATTGAGGAAATGGCTGAACACAAATTGAAAAGAATGATTCAAGATTACTCAAGCGTACAGAGAAGCAGTTACAAGAATTAAGGAAATCCATACATGTCACAGGTGGGAAATTCTTCAAGGAGATAGACATATAAAAGAAAAATCCAACTGAAATTCTAGAAATGAAGAATTCAGTACCTCAAATAAAAATACAATGGAAAGCCTTAACAACAAACTCAGTGAGGCAGAAGAAAGACTATCCAAGCCAGAAGACAAACCTTTTGATATGTCACAGACAAAAAACAAAAAAGAAAAAAAAATCAGAAAAACTGAAAACAGTATTCAAGATCCATGGGATACCGTCAAATGACAAAATGTACATGTCTTAAAAGTTCTGAAGGAATGGAAAAACAGCAAAAGCAATGTTACATGGAAAGCTTACAACAATTAGTGCTTACATCAAGAAATTGGAAATGTATCAAAGGATGTAACGATGCAGCTCAAGAAAAACCAGGAAAAACCAACTCTATTGTTAGTAGGAGTAAAGAAATCACAAAACCTAGGGAGGGGTTGGTGCTGTGGCACAGCGGGTCAAGCGGCAGTCTGCAGTGCTAGCATCCCATTTGGTGCCTGTTCAAGTCCTGACTGTTCCACTTCTGATCCATTTCCCTGCTAAGGGGCATGGGAAAGCAGCGGAGGATGCCCAAGTTCTTAGGCCCTTGCATGCACGTGGGAGACCCGGAGGAAACTCTGGCTCCTGGTTTCAGTCTGGTCCAGCTGTTTGGGCAGTGAATCAATGGAGGCAAGAGCTCTCTCGCGCTCTCTCTCTCTCTCTCTCTCTCTCTCTCCTTCTCTCTGTGTGTAACTCTGACTTTCAAGATAAAAAAAATCTTTTGAAAAAATTAGGGAGGAAATAAACAAAATTGAAAAAAAATACAAAAGATTGGGGAAATGAATAGCTGATTTTTCCAAAAAGTAAACCAAATTGGTAAATCATTGGCCCAACTAACCAAAAAAAGGGGGGAGGGGGGTATGTGGGAAGACCTAAATTAATAAAATCAGAGATAAAAAACAAGATGCTACAACTGATGCCACGGAAATAATTATCAGAAATTATTACAAAGTGCTTTATGCCAACAAATTGGAAACGCTAGAAGAAATGGATAGATTTGTGGACACATACAAATGACTAAAATGGAGGCACGAAGACATCGAAGTCAGAATAGATCAATAATCAAGACAGCACACATATTCCCATTTCTTGCCCTGCTTTTCCCAATTACAGCATTCTGCTATTCCCAAATATCACTGTTCTGTGGAAAATTTCTCTCTTGGGGCTGCCGCTGTGGCATAGCGGGTACATCTCCGCCTGCAGTGTGGGCATCCCATATGGCACCCAGTTCAAGTCCTAGCTGCTCCGCTTCCCATCCAGGTCCTTGCTAATGTTCCTGGGAAAGCCGTGGAGGATGGCACAAATACTTGCGTCCCTGCACTCATATGGGAGACCTGTGTGAGCCTCTAGGATCCTGGCTTTGTCCTGGTCCTGCAATGTCTGTTGCAGCCATTTGGAGAGTGAACCAGCAGATGGAAACGCTCTCTCTCTCTCCTCCATAACTTGGGCTTTCCAATGAATAGTTTTTAAATATTACATTAAATTTACTGTGGCCGCAAAGAAACTCAGATGCAGACCAGCAATTCAGTTTATTTTCTGCAGAAACAAACAACAAAGCATCCCTTCTCCCTCCCCTGCCCCCCAGCCGCATCAGGGAAACAGAAGGCCAACAGTGGCCAGGTGCCTGTACACTGAGACAATTAGGCCACTATACCAAAATGACAACTACTTGCAGGAACCCATGCTCTGGGGAAGGATGCATGACCTCAGAAGGGACGCTGAGTTGGTCTTAGGCTGCTTTGCCAGGGGAAGGATTAACACAAAACACGGGCACAAAGCGCTGCAGGATCTGCAGCAGCAGGGGAAGCTGGTTCAAGCAGGAGGAGATGGCAGTTCGGAGCAGGCCTGGGTCCTCAGCAGTCAGCTGGCTAATGTGAGGGGAGAGGACAGCCACGTTGAGGTGAGGCTTCTGCTCCTGTTTCCTCGGGTGGAAACGCCCAGTCCACCAGGTTTCTCCAACCCTGCCTTTGGGTGGTGCTAGTTCGTTCTTTCTTTCTTTCTTTCTTTCTTTCTTTCTTTCTTTTTTTTTTTTTTTTTAAGATTTAGTTATTTACTTGAAAGTCAGAGTGAGGGAGGGAGGGAGGGAGGGAGAGAGAGTAAGAGAGAGAGAGAGAAATCTTCCATCTGCTGGCTCATTCTCCAAGTGGTGGCAACAGGGGTGGGGCAGATCAAAGGCAGGAGCTTCTTCCACTTCTCTCACGTGGGTGGGTGCGGGGCCCCAAGCACTTGGGCCATCTTCCATCGTCTTACCAGGTGCAGTAGTCGTGCAGCTGGGTCTCCACCCTCGGCCATGTGTGATGGCGTCCTCACCCTCTAGGCCACAACACTGGTCCCAGGGGTCCTACTTCTCTATGGGAGCCACCTTGGTTGGAGATTGACCCCCGCCACCCTGCAACATAGGCCACCCAGGACCCCTGCAGAACTGACACAGCCAGCAGATTGCCAAGCACTGTGACCTCCTGCTCAACCGCCCCTCCGAGGGATAGGCAGATGACTCCAGCCACTGGCGGGCTAGCTCCGCTTCCACGCACGTCGGGAAAGGCATGGTGAGCACGCTGCTGGAGGTCCAGTTGAGGAACCACCTGCTTCCGATTTCCACCATATCTCAGGCCCCCTCACAGACGCCAGGGCCCGTTTTCCCCCAGGCTGCCCTTCAGGCCACCCTCGCCCTCTCACCCGGACAAGGCTAGTCCCGCTCGCCCCCTGGCCCATCCCTATGCCATCCCTGCTGTCCCTGTTCCTTGCTGGGCCTCCATGGTCCTCCAAAATCCCTCTGCACCCCTCGCCTGTCCCGCTGCCCTCCTCAGCCCGCCTCCTGGACACCTCCCCCACACCAGCTCAGCCCCACTCCGGGCCCACTGGAACCTCCTCAGACAGGATACGACTGCGGCACCCGGCTGCTCGGTCCACTGGCCGAGGGCCCGGCCTCTTCATCCAGTCCTGGGTGCCTGGCGCCACGGCAGCCTGTGGCGTTTGGCCAGTGGCGGCATCCCCCTCTCTGGCGCCATCGGGGCGGCTGTGGCCATCTTGGCTATCAGCACTGCCAGGCGGCTCACCCCCTGCACCTTGATCACTGGGAGGCTTGGCTCCTCACTCCGTCTCCGCCCTCACGGGAGCCAACAACAAGTGCATCGGAGGAGAAGCCGGCACTGACAGACTGAGGCACCATGCCCCTCAGGCTCCTGGAGCGCCTGCGCAAACTCTGAGCCCCAGACGGCACTGCTAGGCCAGTGATTGGTGCGTTCATAACTAGCCCCGCCCAAAGCGTAGCCACGCAAACCTTGGCGCCCTTGCCACCGCAGTGCGGCTGCGCAAACAGACGCTGTGCCGTCTCCCGCCCTGACTGGGTCCCCAAGACCCCGTGAGGTCTTGAGGAGGCCATGCACGTGCCCGGTGCCCGCCAACAAACCCCGTGGGCCCGGAAGCCTGTACCCCGTGGGCCCGGAAGCCTGTACCCCGTGGGCCCGGAAGCCTGTACCCCGTCGGCAGGGCCGCCCTGACTTGTGACCAGGCTGCCGGCCCGTCCCCTCGCTCGCCAGGAGCCTCTGGGCCCAACTCCTCGGGTCAGGTGCTGTCCTGCGCTGTCCCTCTGCCCCCGCGCCTTGCCCAGCCCTGGGACATGAAAGGACAAAAGTCCCGCAATGCCGTGCGTTTTCAAAAGTCACTCCTGGGCCCTGCCAGTCCTCGAGGAGTACCCCGCGCCAGCCCGTGTGGCTGAGGTCGGCCTGGCACCCCCAGTGACGTTTGTCACTGCCACGTCTGTGATGTTTGCCCCGTAACGGAGCGGGGGCTGCATGTGTGTGGGGGGGTGCAGTGTATGTGTGTGTGTGCGGGGGTGTGCAGTGTGTTGGGTGTGCAGTGTGTGTGCAGTGTGTGCATGGGGGCAGTGTGTGTGCGGTGTGTCGGGTGTGCAGCATTTGTGGGCTGTGTGTTGGCGGGTGCAGTGTGTGCAGTTGAGTGTGCAGTGTCAGGTGTACAGCATGTGTGGGGTGTGGGGGGTGCAGTGTGTGTGTGTGTGTTTGTGGGGGTGTGTGGTGTGTTGGGTGTGCAGTTTGTGTGCAGTGTGTGCATGGGGAGCAATGTGTGTGTGTGTGCAGTGTGTGCAGTGTGTCGGGTGTACAGCATATGTGCGGTGTGTGTTGGGGTGTGCAGTGTGTGTGTGCAGTGTGTGTGCAATTGAGTGTGCAGTGTCAGGTGTACAGCATTGTGGGGTGTCTGGGGGTACAGTGTGTGTGCAGGAGGGTGCAATGTGTGTGTGTGTGCGGTGTGCAGCATGTGCGGGGTGTGGGAGGTGCAGTGTGTGTGAGGGTGTGTGTGCGGTGTGTTGGGTGTGCAGCATGTGTGGGGTGTGTATCTGTGGGGAGGTGCAGTGTGTGTGTATGTGCGTGTGCAGGGGTGTGCAGTGTGTCAGGTGAGCAGTGTGTGGGGTGTCAGGGGGTACAGTGTGTGTGTGCAGTGTGTGTGTGTGCAGTGTGCAGCATGTGCAGGGTGTGGGAAGTGCAGAGTGTGTGGGTGTGTGTGCGGTGTGTTGGGTGTGCAGCATGTGTGGGGTGTGTATCTGTGGGGAGGTGCAGTGTGTGTGTATGTGCGTGTGCAGGGGTGTGCAGTGTGTCAGGTGAGCAGTGTGTGGGGTGTCAGGGGGTACAATGTGTGTATGCAGTGTGTGTGTGATCGGTGTGCAGTATGTGCGTGGTATGGGGGTGCAGTGTGTGTGTGTACAGTGGGGGGGTGTGCGGTGTGTTGGGTGTGCAGCATGTGTGGGGTGTGTGTCTGGGGGATGCAGTGTGTGTGTAGTGTGGCGTGTCAGGTGCATAGTGTGTGGGGTGCAGTGTGTATGTGTGTGTATGTGCACAAGGGTGTGCAGTGTGTGTCGGATATGCAGCATGTGTGTGCAGTGTGGGGGGCAGTGTATGTATGTGCAGTGTGTGCGTGTGCAGTGTGTGCGGGGGTGTGGTGTGTCGGGTATGCAGCATGCGTGTGCAGTGTGTGTGCATGTGCAGTGTGTGCGGGGGTGTGCAGCATGTGTGTGCAGTGTGGGGGGCAGTGTATGTGTGTGCAGTGTGTGCATGTGCAGTGTGTGCGGGGGTGAGTGGTGTGTCGGGTATGCAGCATGCGTGTGCAGTGTGTGCGTGGGGGGCAGTGAATGTGTGTGCAGTGTGTGTGCATGTGCAGTGTGTGCGAGGATGTGCAGTGTGTTGGGTGTGCAGCATGTATGTGTGCAGTGTGTGCATGGGGCAGTGTGTGTGTGTGTGTGCGGTGTGTGCAGGGGTGTGCGATGTGTTCAGTGTGCAGCATGTGTGTGTGCAGTGGGGGGGCAGTGTATGTGTGTGCAGTGTGTGTGCGTGTGCAGTGTGTGTGGGGTGTGCGGTGTGTTGGGTGTGCAGTGGGGGGGGACAGTGTGTGTGTACAGTGTGTGTGCGGTGTGTTGGGTGTGCAGTATTTATGGGGTGTCTGGGTGGGTGCAGTGTGTTTGGGGAGGTGTGTGCGGTGTGTCGGGTGTGCAGTGTGGGCATGGGGAGCAGTGCAGTGTGTCAGGTGTGCAGTGTGTTTGGGGGGTTTCTGTGGGGGTGCAGTGGGGGGATGTGTGTATGGTGGATTGTGCAGTGTGGGGAGTGTCTGGGGGTGCAGTGAGTGTGGGTTGCAGTGTGGGTGTACAGCATGTGTGGAGAGTGTATCTGTGGGGGTGCAGTATGTGGATGTGGGGTGTGGAATGTGGGCGGGGTGCAGTGGAGGGGTGTGGGGAGTGTGTTTCAGGAATGTGTCCTGGGGACTGGGCTGCAGGGGGGTAGAGCCGTGACCCCTTGGGCAGACCCCAGTCAGCCCACCGGTGCTCTCCCTCTCCTAGGAACAAAGTGTTGCGGCTCTCAGGGGGGCTGGAGGTGCCGGGGGCCCTCAGCTGGGAGGTGACCCTGTGTCTGCTGGCCTGCTGGGTGCTGGTCTACTTCTGTGTCTGGAAAGGGGTGAAATCGACGGGAAAGGTACCGCTGGGGTCAGGCAGGGGAGGAGTGTGTCTCTGCAAGCCAGGGACCCCGCTGTAGCAGGAGGGGACCGGAGCTGGGGCTAGGGCCGAGCAGGGGAGAGGAACTTAAGCATGTTAAAGGACAATGGAGTCTAGGGACTTGCAACCAGGTGTTGAGGAATGAAAAGAAACAAATCCTGCAGGATCTGGATGCCCTTTTCTTTTTTGTTACATGAAGTGAGATCTGTGGTGGACAAGAAACATCTCTGTCAAAAACGTTTTTGGAGCCAGGGCTGTGGCATAGCCACCTGCAGTGCCGGCATCCCATATGGGTGCCGGTCCTAGTCCCAGCTGCTCCACTTCCCATCCAGCTCTCTGCTATGGTCTGGGAAAGCAGTACAAGATGATCCAAGTCCTTGGGCCCCTGCACTCGCGTGGGAGACCCAGAGGAAGCTCCTGGCTTTGGGTTGCCGCAGCTTCAGCCACTGTGGCCATTTGCAAGTGAGCCGGCATATGGAAGACCTCTCTCTCTCTCTCTCTCTCTCTCTCTGCCTCTCAAAAAAAATAAATCTTCAAGAAAAGTTTTCAACAGAATTCTCACCATCACCATTCTATCACTCCCCTCCCTGCCATGTTTACACTCTGTCCCTGTTACCTTTTTCTCACTTTTTTGGCCCAAACTGCACCACTGCCTTTCACATCGCATTGGTTAGCTGCTTACTTGACAAATTTTATCCTAGAATTTTTCCATCTGGACCACCGCATCAGCTGCTGTTTCTCCAGTTGACTTGGGGCATCTCCCACATTGACAGCAGGACATGTCCCGGACTAGTATGGTGCTCAGGGCATGGAAGGGAATGGCCGGAGAACTCTCTAGAGGACCAGCATCCTTTATTCTCTGTTTCTGAGAGAGTGACCTGGATCTGCCTCTGCCATGTCTCACCCCCTTAAGAGCACTGGGAGACGGTGACTGCAGCATCTGGGCTAGGCTTCTGCCATCCTCTGGACTCACTTCTAGTCCACCAATCTCTGTGCCACTACCACTGCTCTGACAACTATGGCATCGTAATACATTCTGAAATCAGGAAGTGTGTGTTCTCCAACTTGATTGTTTCAGGACTGTTTTAACCTGTGCAGAGCCATGCTGATGGGGGAACAAATCACAGTGCACTTTCTCCAACACTTCTCATCTAGCTACCTTGAACTTTGATGCAATACACTCTCCCTACCTACACATACTATCAGTATCTTCCTACATGAGATGGGAGCTGTCAAAAGCTAGGATGAAATCTACACTCGAAATTAGTTTACTCAGTGTTAATTTCTGCTAGTTTATGTTCAGGAACTAAATTATCCACCCCTTGTTAACTAATTCAACTTCAGTGATTATCTGTGGATAGACTCTTTTTCCAAATTTATCTTTTTCACCAAAAAATCTGAAGATATAACTTCAAAAGAAGAAATGTATACATCTGTTTTCATAGTTTATAAACTACTCAAGCATAAGAATATGTCTGATCTTTATTCTATCCCCTTAAAAATATACTGAGAACTTTGCAGTAGCATTCTCTACCCCCAAGGCCTGCTCCAGCTGCACCAGCTGCACCAGCTGCACCAGCTGCACCAGCACTGGCTCACTCCAAGTTGCGGGCTTCTGCTAAGCCAGCACTAACATCATTTCCTTCCAGCCACCACCTTGATCATCTACCAGGACCTCATCAGTCATGAAGAGCCGTTCTCTGACATTTTCAAGATCTAGATCAAGGGCAGAGTATGCCTGGAGGTGGAGGGGAGGATGGCCAGTAGGACCAAGGGTAACACCTAAGATTCACTGATTGGTGGAAACGTGTTCACTGAAGTCCTGCAGGATGAAAATTCTGAAAGCACAGTAATAAGTAATGCTGGGGTCATCACGAACTGTCACCTATAGCATGCCAGTTTCACAAAAGAAGCCTACAAGTACAGCAAAAAGAGGAAGGAATAGGGACTTACATACAATGGGTGTGGAGTTTGTCTTGTAAGACGAGAAGTGTTGTGAAGATGGGTTGCACAGCAGCGAGAATACACCTGGCACTGCTCAAGGGTACCCTGGAGAACAGTTAGGACAGAAGTATTTTATGTTCTCTACTTTTACCACAATTAAAAGGGAAAAAAGTGTGGTAGGTACTGTGGTGCAGTGCATAAAACCACCACCTAAAGCGCCGGCATCCCATATGGGCGCCAGTTCGAAACCCGGCTGCTCCACTTCCAATCTTGGGAGAGCAGAAGATGGCCCAAGTCCTTGGGTCCCTGCACCCACGTGGGAGACCCAGAAGAAGCTCCTGGCTCCTGGCTTCGGATCAGAGCAGCTCCGGCCATTGCAACCAGTTGGGGAATAACCAGCAGATGGAAGATACCTCTCTGCCTCTCTGCCTCTCTGTAACTCTTTCAAATAAATAAATAAATCTTAAAAAAAGGTAAAAAGTTTACCAAGATTAATGGAAAACATTTTATATATTTTAAACGGCTTTCTTGTAATCTATGTGTTTGGTAGATAAGTCACACAGGGTCCATCCTTTCTTTTTTGTTTCTTTTGACTTCTGAGGCATCTCAATCTGACAGAGGCTGTCTCCTGTGACCATTGTGGCTTTATCTATTTCTATTTATATGACTAACACATCCTTTACTATTTTATGTTATAGTTCAATACCTTCTCATTTTGTCCATAGATATTGGTGCCTTCTCCCTGCTCGTTTGTAGCATCGACTCTATCAGCTCTTAATGACTTTTGTGCCTGCCAGCTATAGCTCTATTGTTTATCCTTCCAAATAACCTACGATCTTCCTTTACAATACCTCTTCAAAAAAGCATGGAGTGGGTCTTTGGCAAAGCAGTTAAGTTGCTGCTTAGTATCCCATATCCCACATAGGAGTAGCCTGGTTTGTGTCCCTGCTCCACTTGCCTTTTTTTTTTTTCTTTTTTTTTTTCTTTTTTTTTTTGTTGACAGGCAGTTAGTGAGGAGACAGAGAAAGGTCTTCCTTCCGTTGGTTCACCCCCCAAATGGCCACTACGGCCGGTGTGCCAGGCCGATCCAAAGCCAGGAGCTTCCTCCTGGTCTCCCACGCAGGTGCAGGGGCCCAAGCACTTGGGCCATCCTCCACTGCCCTCTTGGGCCACAGCAGAGAGCTGGCGTGGAAGAGGGGCAACCAGGACTAGACCCCGGAGTGCCAGCACCGCAGGCAGAGGATTAGCCCAGTGAGCCGTGGCGCCGGCCCCTGCTCCACTTTCTGATTTCAGCTTCCTGCTAATGAGTACCCTGGCTGAAGTTGGAACCTGCCACTTATGTAGGAGACCTGGCTTTTGTTCCTGGCTCCTGGCTTTGGAGTGGCCAACCCTAAGTATGACAGGCATTTGGGAAGTGAAATGGCAGATAAAAGATCTTTCAAATAAATTTTTTAAAATTAAATTTTATATATGTCAAATTTGTTTTCTTGCCTACTAGGGGAATTCTGTCCTTTAATAGAGAATATCAGGGCCAGTGCTGTGGTGTGGCGGGTAAAACCACCACCTGCAGTGCCGGCATCCCATATAGGCACCGGTTCCAGTCCCAGCTGCTCCACTTCTGATCCAGCTCTCTGCTATGGCCTGGGAAAGCAGTGGAAGATGGCCCAAGTCCTGGGGCCCCTGTCAGAAGAGGCTCCTGGCTCCTGGCTTTGGATTGGCACAGCTCCAGCCATTGCGGCCAATAGGGGGTGACCCAGCAGATGGGAGACCTCTGTCTCTCTCTCCCTCTCCCTCTTCTCTGTATCTCTCTGCCTCTTCTCTATGTAACTCTTTCAAATAAATAAATAAATCTTTTTAAAAAATAGAGAATGTCTAGACTTAAATGTGTATTTTCAGAATCACTGTGCTTTATCACTTTTAATGTAAGAGTACAGCAAAAGACTTGTATAAAAATGGAATTAAAAATAAGATTTTTTTGATACACTAAAATCTGTAATCCACACATACAATGGGCCTTCAAGGTGTTCATGTAAAATTTGCATCATGAAAAAACTAGGCATTTGTTTTGCACTTAATAAGAAAAAAAGTAGTACATCAAAGATGACATGAAATCAATCACAGGCAAACTAGAAGAACAGAGACCAGAAAGAGTAAAACCTTTCATGACGGGGCTGCAGAAGAAATGAGGCACATGCTTGCTAATTTGAAAACGGACTCTATGTGGGTAAACACATACATGCAGATAGGAGGCTGCCCTGATGGAGAACCATGAGGATGGTGTGACCCCGTCTGTGACTGTGTTTAAGCCTGGCTTAGATATGCAAAGATGTTAAGAGATCTGTCACTGCTCCTCAGAACCGGTTGCTGCATGTCATGCACATGCCACCTCAATAATGCTTTAACATTGATTACATACTGAAATGAACATTTTTATATTGGGGTCAATGAAAAGTTTTAAAAAACTCTTAAGACTGCTTTGGCTGTTCAAAGCCCCCAATAATTCCACATGAATTTGAGGATCGACATTTTGGGGTGGAGGCACTGGGATTGTGATAGGAATGGGGTTGAATCTTTAGAGCACGTTGCCATCTTAGCAACATGAAGTTGTTCAATTCAGAGATTCCAGAAACAAGCCCATGCATCCACGGCTAATCGATTTCCAACATGAGTGCTAAAACTATTCAATGGAGCTAGGACAACTAGATATCAACATGCAAAAGAATGAAGCTGGACCCCTCTACTCCATATTATACACGAAAACCGACTCCGAACAATGACATAAGTAGGTGCCTTTCCATCTATTGAGGCCTTTCATTTCTTTCAGCAATGTTCTACAATTTCCAAGTCTTGCATCTCCTTAGCTAAAGTTATTTCTAAATATTTCATTGCCTTTGATGGCTGTTGTAAGCAGATTCCTTATTGCTGGTACATAGAAAACCAAGTGATTTTTACATGTTGATCTTGTAACCTTGGGGCTTTCCAAATACAGGATCATGTCATCTGCAAATACAGATCGTCTTACTTTTTGTCTCCAATTTAGGGGTTTTTTGTTGTTTTGTTCTTTTTTTTCCCTAGGTGCTCTGGCTAAAAATCCAGTTTATGCTAAATACAAGTGATAAAAATGGGCATCATTCCTAACAATTGTATGGCGTTAGCAAAAGGTTTTTCATCAATGTCCATTATCATGGTTAGGAAGTTCTTGCATCTGGTTTGTTGAGCTTTTTCATCACGGAAGAGGGGGGCACTGTGGCACAGCCACTGCCTGCAATGCCAGCATCCTATATGGGCACCAGTTCATGTCCCTGCTTCTCCAAATGCTTGGGACCCTGCCACTCATGTGGGGGACCTGCATGAAGCTCCTCACTTCCGCCTGGCCCAGGTGCATTATTAGGGAGCTGGATTCAAAGTGGAGCAGCTAGGACTCAAACCAGTGTTCCAATATGGGATGCCAGCATTGCAAGCATGGCTTAACCCAGTATGTCACATTACCAGCTCCCTCTTCTTTTTTCATAAGGACACAACTCATGTTGATTTAGGGACCACTCTGCTCCAGTTTGATTTCATCTTGATTATATATGGAAAGGTATCATTTCCAAACAAAGTTACATTCACAAGTACCAGGAATTAGGACCTGAACATATCGGGGGGGGGGGGGGGTGTCACACTTCAACCCACAACAGTGGATGTCACTCAGCTGTTCTCAGCTCTTCAGAAAAGAAGACCAAAATCAGGATGGGGGCCGGTGCTATGGCATAGCAGGTAAAGCCACCATCTGCAGTGCCAGAATCCAATATGGATGCCGGTTTCAGACCTGGCTGCTCCACTTCTGATCCAGCTCTCTGTTATGACCTGGGAAAGCGGTGGAAGATGGCCCAAGTCCTTGGGCCCCTGCACCCACGTAGGAGACCTGGAAGAAGTTCCTGGCTTCAGATTGGCCCAGTTCTGGCCACTGTGGTCATTTGGGGAGTGAACCAGTGGATGGAGGACCATCTCTCTCTCTCTCTCTCTCTCTCTCTCTCTCTCTCTCTCTCTCCCTCTCCCTCTCCCTCTCCCTCTCCCTCTCTCTCTCTACTTCTCTTTAACTTTGCCTCCCAAATAAGTAAATTTTTTAAAGAAATCACAGGATGATCTCAATGGACACAGAGAAAGCACTGTGACCGTTGTCTTAAACTCAAACCTTGACTCTGGCAGAAAACCTAGGTATGTACCACAGTAAACACCTCTTGCTCAGTCACAGGGTATTTGACAGGTCTTCGATTGAAAACTTTTGCAACCAAAAACAGCCATAACCGCACGGGAGGAAAGCTTTGAGTTTGTTCACAAACTCTTGCTCCCGATTCTTCCTTTGCATTTCTGTCAGGTCAGTAGCGAATTTAGTAATCCGAGTCCTCTCTCATTTTTCCTTAGTCCAACTGTGTCCCTGTTATCCTCTGAGCACGTCCTTATTTTTCTAGGACAAGATGCTCCAGCTCATCCCGTGCCTTCTCCGCCCTCACCCTAGCCTCAGTCATCTCTCTAGCAAGTCCGACGCCAGGGCTGGGTGCTCACTGCTGTGGGGATGTCATCAATCCACGCCTCTGCAGGGATGGCGCTGGGAAACATGTGTGCACATACACCACACCCAATGTGTCCACGCAGCCCTGTTAGGGTTGTTTTCTCTACCTGCCTGTACATTGAAAACCACAAGTTCATACTGATAACGCCAATTCCAATTGCCTTCTCCATTTCCATAAACTCCTTTGCCCAACACCAAGAAATATGGGTCTCATTTTCATTTCCATATTTACCACAAAGACAATCTCTCAAGCCCATCAGGCCATTACCCAACTTTTCATGTTTCTTGCCAGGGACCCTTACCCCACGCAAGGACACTGTCACCCTCACTGAGTATGCCTTCCTCATACATGTCTCTGACTCGCTCAACAATTTTGTTGCATATGACATTGCTGTACTCAATAGGGACATTCTTCACACTGATCCCCAAATCCCTTCCACTGCCTTTGCCAGATGTCCGCTCCTTGAGAGGGCTCCAATGCCAAGGGCTTTTGGGAAAAAAGTGGAAGAAGGGCAGGCAAGGGATGGAGGTAGGAAGGCAGGCCAGCAAGGAAGCCAGCAGGAAGTATCATTATTTCTCTTTAATTCAAAAGTTACAGAGAGAGGGAGGGAAGAAGAGAGAAAGTATCTTCCACCTACTGCTTTACTTTCCAAATGCCCACAACAGCTAGGGCTGGGCCAGGACAACACCAGGAGCCAGGAGCGCACTGCAGGTCGCCTGTACAGGTACCTGCACGTCCACCTGCTGCCGTCACTTCCCAGGACACGCGTCAGCAGTGGGGGTGTGACTCAAACTCACTGACAGGAGATGCGGTTGTCCCCGGTCAATTTAACCCGTGTGCCAAACACCCATCCCTCTGGCAACATTGGATGTAAGTCCCTTTCTGTAACTTATTGCCTTTTTGAGCCTTTTCTCTTCAAATTTTTTCAGGGCAGTTGTCCTGACATCTCTGTAATGGCTCACTGTCTGAAATTTCTACCTAATGGAAGCTTGCCTACTCTGGCTACCTAGGGTCACCGTGCTTACTCAGTCTTCACTGGATACTGCTTGTTCTGCCATGCTTTCCAGGGTGGACAGACAGACCTTTAAGCTGGCCACTGCCACCTGGATGCAGACAGAGGCCTTACTTCCAAGGAAGCAGCCATTTGTCTACTATCGCTCTGCCAGACTGAGAAATCAGAACCCAGCTCCAGGTTGCAACACTAGGAACCATGGAATCAATGGAATTGCTCAAAAGCTGCTCTCCCTCGGACTCACCAGCATCTCCCACCCTGGTCCGCTCCATTCTCTTCCTCCAGGGTGCAAGGAACCAGCGGCTGTCCACCCCTCAGGGGGTGCAGAGACTGCAAAGAAAGCAAGCCCAGCACAGCTGAGGGCCGCTGCCAATTTCTGCAGTTGTTATCAAGGCTGAGCTGTGTGGAAAGTGCAGAGTGGGCTCAGCCTGCTTCATGCCACAAGGTCAGTCACCCATTCTCCCCGTACCAGCAGCATCAAAGGTCACCTGTCAAATATAGCTTGGGGGGGGGGGTGTAAATGTTCATCATTTCTCATGTTTACATCTGCACTTTCATGAGCTATTACAGGAGGCTGCACAGGGCCTGTTAAACAACATTTTTTAAAATAACAGCTTTATGGAGACTGAATTCACACACTGCACAATCACCCATGTGAAGTAGGAGCCAGTGGCTTGTATGTTCACAGACACGTTCAGCCATCACCACGACTAATTTCTCATCACCCATCAGTACTTGCTCCCTAGGTACCCTCAGCTCCTCCAGCCCTAGGCCACCACCAATCAGCTTTCCTTAGCCAACATCCGAAGCCCTCCACATAATTACACCCAACTGGGAACTCCAGGTTTGTGCATGGTCTGAACCAGTGCTTTCTACCATTCCTCCTCCTAGCTGGGGCTAGGCACTGCTTGAATTGCTTGACATCCATCATCACATCAAGAACTTTACATGGCATTCTGCCCATTTTATAGACAAGGAAACTAAGGCTCAGAGAGATTAACTAAGGGGTACATTAGGACTGGTCTGTGTGGCCATGTCTGTGGTCATCTATATTTTATAAGCCAACATGATATACCCACCCAAATTCTGAAAAAATTAAAGACAAAAAGCTTCTAAGACGTCTTCCCAAGTTGGTCACCCTACAGTCCCTAGAACGAGGCTTCCATGTTATCATCTCTAACACATACAGTGGTTTCTACTGAGCATCATTTATGGGGACAAGATGATGTCTGCGAAAATAAGAGTGACAGAGGGGCCAGCGCTGTGGTATAGCGGGCAAAGCCACTGCCTGCAGGTGCCGGCACTCCATATGGGCGCCAGTTCGAGACCCGGCTGCTCCACTTCTGATCCAGCTCTCTGCTGTGACCTGGGAAAGCAGTAGAAGATGGCCCAAGTCCTTGGGCCCCTGCACACACATGGGAGACCTGGAAGAAAATCCCGGCTCCTGGCTTCAGATCGGCTCAGCTCTGGCTGTTGCGGCCATCTGGGGAGTGAATCAGCAGATGGAAGACCTCTCTCTCTCTCTTTAAACTTTGACCTTCAAATACATAAATAATTTTTTAAAAAGTGACAGAAATCCTGATGGAGCTTCAAGATAAGCCTGTGCCACTCTGTGCTGAGCATTCGTTGTCTCAGGGATTCTGCCTGACCAGGACAAATAGGCCTTTGCTCTCCCTCTAGTGGAGAAAGAGAGAAAACTAAACAAAACAGAACGGTCATTTCAACTGCCAGGCAAGGAATTAGAACAGGGCAAAGGGACTGAAGACAAACACTACGTTTAGATGAAGGAAGTGCTGTTTAAACTTAGACTTGGGTGACAGAAAGAAATCAGCCACGCAAAGATTCGTGGAAAGAACCTTCCAGGCAGAGGGGACAATCAGGACAAAGACTTAAGACGAGTGGTACATGTTGGAGGGAAAGTCCAGTGTCACGTGGCTGGCCCAGCAGGCTGGCAGAAGGACAGGAAACAAGGGCTCAGCAGCCCGAAGTTTTGGGAGCCAGGCTTGCATGGGCCTTCGGTTTCAAGAATGACAGAAAGCCAATGAAGGGCTTGAAGCACAGTAGAAGCAGCAGCCAGCTGGCCCAGCTGGAGACTAGATGGCCCCACACCCGCAAAGGCTGAACCCACACTAAACTCTGCAGCCTGGTGGCCATCAGCAACCTAAGCAGAGTCCCTCTGGCAGAACTGCCGGATTTAAAGAATCGAAGGCACCTGCCTTCAGTCTGCACTTGCCCTAACATGTGGGCCCTGGAACGTAATACCCCATTCTACGGTGAGCAGGGGCCCCAGAAACACACACACATCCAAACCCCGAAGCTGTGACCATGACCTTATTTGTGTAAAGGGTGATGGCACATGCGATGAAGGTAAGGGTCCTGACTGCCTAGGTGGGCCCTATATCCAATAACAGAAGAGAATACACAGATAAAAGTAGTAGAGAAGGCCATGTGGTCAGAGAGGCAGAGACCTGCAAGAGGGGTCAACAAGCTGAGAACACCAGTGAATGCCAGCAACCACCAGTCGCTAGGAAGGCAGGCCCAGACTGATTCTCTCAGAGCCTGCAGAAGAAAATACCACTGACGATTAGACGTCCAATTTCTAGCTTCCAAACCCATAGAAGAAAGAGGTTTTCTTGTATGAAGTCACCAAGTTTGCACTGATTTGTTACAGCAGCCACAGGAAGCCCATACACCCACACACACTCATACACGCCCCTACAAGTGATCTTGTAGGGACTGGCGTTGTACAGAGGGTTAAGCCACTGCCTGCAATGCCAGGATCCCATATAGGCACAACTTTGAGTCTGGGCTGCTCCACTTCTGATCCAGCTCCCTACTAATGCACCTGAGAAAGCAGCAGCAGATGGCCCAAGTACTCCCTGCCACCCACGCGAGAGACCAGGATGAAGTGCCAGGCTTCTGACTTCAGCCAAGCTCAGCCCTGGCCGCTGTGGCCATTTGGGGAATGAACAGCAGATGAAAAGATCTCTCTCTCTCTCTCTCTCTCTCTCTCTCTCTCTCTCTCTCCTTCCCTCCCTCCCTCCCTCCATCTTTCTCTCTCTCCCTATGAATTTGCCTTTCAAATAATTTTTTTTAAAGTGCCCTTATAACAAAACCATAGTGCTCACAGAGAACCTGTCTACCTTTAACACTTCCCCAAGTACAGAAAGCCTTTAAGCTAATTGCAGTCAGCCTCATCACTGTCAAGCAACAGGAAAGCCTGTGCGAAAGATCAGGGATAGATTCACAACACCCCAATCCTAGCTCAAGGAGCTCGGCAGAGGTGGGAAGAGGATCCAGGCACTGAGCAGTCAGCAGCGCAAATACGTCACACTCTTTCTCAGCTTCCAACCTGTCTCCCTTTACCAGATTTACAGAGCTAACGCTCATGGCAGTAAGCACTCGTGCTGGTCAGAAAAAGTCATTCTTTAAAAAATAAAGCATTACATTTATTTAATAGGCTATCCTGTTATGCATTTGTATAGGAAACATAATCAAATAAAGCATGTCTAGCAAATGACATCAACAGAACTGATAGACAAAGTCTGACTTAAAGTGTAGTAGGTGGGGATTAACACAATCTATATACTATTCATGGGAACTTCAGAAGTGTAAATTGTAGAATGACATACTTGCTTAATTTATTCATTAGCTTTCTTTTGACAATAGAATTCTACACAAACACACACATAAAATTATAGAGTGGCCTCAGCACCCTCCTAGTTAGCATTTCTCTGAGTTAGATTACAAGAATAAAACAATTCAAAAGACATATATACTCCCTGTGTACTTCACACACCAACCCAAGTGGTACCCTACTCCTTGTAAGACAGACAAGTCATCTGATTCTAGATATATTCAGCATAAGTAAAAAAATCTTATGAACATTAGCATGTTTTCAACACATCATGGAAACACATTCAGAGAGAGGGAGTACTCAGTGTGGTCAGTAAGGCTCTTTGCACGCCCAAGAACAGATTTCTGTGTTAGAAAAAGCCAAGTGGACACGTGTGAAGCAGCGTCTGTCAGAGCACGCATGGTCACAGCAACTCTGAGCCCAAAGCAGTGAGAACAAACGGATCAATGTGACGATGTAAAGATAAACAAATTCAACGTCAAAAATCACTAGCAGCAAAGTCAATGTGGGAAAAGATACTTGCAATTTCTATCACAGACAAAAGCTAATCGTGCTAATGACCAACCACCTTCTAGAAACCAAGGAACAAAACCTAATGACTGAACAGGCAAATGTATAAAAGGTACGAACAGCCCATTCCCAATGGAGGAACTGAAAAGCGCCTTCAGCTCTGAAGACACTTAAAGCCATTAGCTGATAGCAAAACGCGAAAGGTTTACCCTCCTCCTCCTTGGCAAGGGGACAGCCAAACCGTGGGAGCAGAAAACCAAGCTCCAGGGGGACAGGGGTTGCAGTGCCGCTGCCAAGACACGTGAATCATGCACAAGGATGTTTGCTGACAACAGAGGACTGGAAGTGGCACCAACACTGTTAAACACAGTGAGGCCTGGTCACACGATGCACACCACAGCCCAGGAGGAGAGGCTGAGTCAGTGCTGGCAGGAAGCTCTCCCTGAGGGCCCCTGGCCTCCACTCTTGACTTGGGCAGGGAGTGGGGTGGGAGACTGGGGAGGAGGAGAGGGAAGAAGAGGGAAGGATCAGCCCCAGAGGCAAGTGGTTCAAGCAGAGGGATGGCTACAAAGAGCAGAGCATCAGGCCTAGCTGCGGCTCCAGGCACCATGTGAGATGTGACCCAGCAGACCCAAGGGCTGGAGTGCAGGTCCTTGGCCAGCTCCAGGGGACTGACGCAGCAGCCACTCTTTCTCACGAGTCCTTAGCTCTGGGCAAGGTACAGTCCTGGGCGTGGTGTCTGCAGCGGCCTTTGAGTGCGCTGGCCCTACTCAATGCACTCCATGACGTGTATCTGCAGGGTGTCCATATCGGGAGCCTGATATTGGCACTTAGGACAACAGAAGTCGGGTGGCTCCTCTGGGGGGCTTCTCCTCTGGTTGCTCAGCGTCAGATAGAAGGAGTGGTGGGCTGAGAAAAAAACAGGGGTGGCTGTGAAGGCTTTGTGTTTAGCTCCAGTACAGATCCGAGGGGAGGGTGGACAGGCACTGAGACGTGATCCATGCGTGGCCAGCAGCCACCACCACAGGACTTTCCTCCCTTAGCCTTCGGCCAACACAGCTCCTACTCAACTCCCACCCCGACCCCCGACAAGGCTCTGGAGAGCAACAAGGAGGCCAAGACTTGACACTGTTCGGCACGCAACCCGCCTCCCCCACCTCCTCCCGTAGCCCGTGTATTCTCCCTCACCTGGGGCAGGGGGCAGAGGGGACTGGGAGACCTCTACATGCCGCTTCCTCATATCCTCAATCCTGTGAAAACAGAAGTCATCGGATGAGTAGCTGGTTTTACAAAGCTCCTAGCTGAATTAGCAAGAAAAGCTGTGGGCAGAACACGGGGGCCCACCTGGCTGACTCCTGACAGCTGGCCTTCAGCTTGCTGTACTCCCTCTGCAGCTGCTCCAGCTGCTCCTGCAGCAGCTCCTTCTTTTCAGCCAGCTTCTCCCGGGCCTGCCTCTCAGCCTGGAAGTCTGCCTTGTAGATATCCGCCTGCCAACATGAGACAGGGACGTGCTCGCCACCTATCAGCCTCTCTGGGGGCACACTGGGTGGGGTACTAGGGATGGAAGCCGAGCCCGCTCCCGCCCTCCCTGACCCCACATCCGCATGGACCACAGAGAGCTCAAGGAGCGATGCAGGGGCTCGGGAGTCTCCAAGCGGCCACCAGAGACAAGGCCAGGCCGCGGTGCCAGGGTGGCCCAACTCCTCACGTGCCACTCGGGCCACAGGAGAAGCTCACCTGGGCCTTCAGGACTGGCACAGTTTCCATCACCATCTTGTGCTGCTCGGCCTCCTCCTTCAACTTGTCAATCACTTCCTGCTTGGCCACCAGGGCCTCCTCTGCCTGCCGGAGCTGCTGCTTCAGATCCTCCAGCTGCATCCCCTGGAGACGGGTGAGGGACACTGACCGGGCCTCCCAGACCAGCACTACTCCCGGTGAGGAGAACTGACAGGACAAGAGTGGCCCTGGCTGGCCCCAGCCCCTTGCACAAGAGCTCAGTATGGGCAGCGAAGGCTGCCTTTTGTCACAACACAAGAGGGCAGAAGAAATGCTCAAGGTTTTCTTGGGATGTGTTAGGAATCGCAGGACTGAGGGGACCTTGGAGGTTATCCCACGGAATCTCCCACCTGGGCAGCTGTTCACCTCACAGACCCCCAGCGGGCCAGGCCTCCTCCTCAAAGGACAGGAGCCATGTGCCTTCCTGAGACTGCCCACTCCGCAGTGAGCCAGTCCCACACACTAACACTCCACTGACTGCATGCCTGCCCACACACAGCCAGAGGTCTACTCGGCCCATCTGGATATCGCACCCCTACACACACAGATACATACATTCACAGGCACGCACGCATGTGTGCACACATGTACACACACCACACCACACCACAGCAAGACCTCTCTCTGAAGATTTTTTTTTATATTTTTTATTTGACAGGTAGAGCTATAGACAGTGAGAGAGAGAAAGACAGGGAGAAAGGGCTTCCTTCTGTTGGTTCACTCCCCAAATGGCCACCACAGCCGGCGCTGCGCCAATCCAAAGCTAGGAGCCAGGAGCCTCCTCCTGGTCTCTCATGCAGATACAGGGGCCCAAGCGCCTGGGCCATCCTCCACTGCCTTTCCGGGCCACAGCAGAGAGCTAGACTGGAAGAGGAGCAACCAGGACTAGAACCCGATGCCCACATTGGACGCCGGCGCCGCAGGCAGAGGGTTAACCAATTGAGCCAGGCGCCGACCCCTCTCTGAAGATTAAGTAGCCATTTTTGTAACTAGCTCTTCCTCGTGTGACCTGGTTTCAGCCTTAATCCTTATAAATCTCCTCTGAGTACAGTCACAGTTGACAACTAGGTCAACTTGAGCCAGCTTAGGGCTGATGAGAACAAACAGAAAAGGGCCCCATCCATTATCAGGGCATACCTCAGTTCAAGGAATCCAAGCCAGGAGCCAGGCCGAGAATGTCTGGAGGGAAGGAACAGCCAAGGGGACAAGCATGCCCCTAGCTCCACAGAGAGCTCATCACAAGGCCCTGGCCCAGCCACAGTGGGGCAGCCTGCTGATGGGCCAAGGCTGACGTACAAGGCCTAAGGGTCCCCATATTCTGTGCTCACAGCTGGAACCCTGATAAAGGTCTAGGGCAAGTCAAGTGTCCCTCCCAAAAGCGAATTCTCAGGAGAGGGGGAGACAAGGCCAGCCCTACTTACCCGCTTCCGCTCACCGCTCACCATGCTGTTCTTGATGTGGTTGTCATAGTCTTGGAAGAGCTGGTGATACGCCACCTGCAACTGGGCCAGCTTCCGCCTGAGAAAAAGGAGCTTTGCTGGAGAAACTGCATTGTCCGAGGCCAGCCACAGCTTAGCCTGCCTCCAACTCGACCCTCTTCATTCATGCCTTGTCACAGACCTGGAAAGGGGCTTTCAAGAATGCCTTTGAGGGGCCGGCACTGTGGCATAGCAGGTAAAGCCACTGCCTGCAGTGCCGGCATCCCATAGAGGCGCTGGTTTGAGTCCTAGCTGCTCCACTTCCGATCCAGCTCTCCGCTATGGCCTGGGAAAGGATAGCCCAAATCCTTGGACCACTGCACGCGCATGAGAGACCCGGAAGAAGCTCCTGGCTCCCGACTTTGGACTTTGGATCAGCACAGCTCCGGCCATTGCAGCCAATTGCAGAATGAACCAATGGATACAAGACATATCTCTCTCTCTCTCTGTCTCTCTCTCTCTCTGTCTCTCTCTTTCTGCCTCTCTCTCTCCTTCTGTCTCTGGGTAACTCTGACTTTCAGATAAATAAATAAATCTTTAAAAAAATGCCTCTGAATGCCTCAGGCTCAATTCTGAGGCAACCCTAGCTGACTACAAGTCTTACTGAACCTCAATTGCTTCCAAAATAGTAAAGATCACTTTCCTTAACATTTTTTTTTGACAGGCAGAGTTAGACAGTGAGAGAGAAAGAGATGGAGAGAAAGTTCTTCCTTCCGTTGGTTCACCCCCCAAATGGCCACTATGGCTGGCGTGCTGTGCCAATCCAAAGCCAGGAGTCAGGTGCTTCCTCATGGTCTCCCATGCGGGTGCAGGGCCCAAAGCCTTGGGCCATCCTCCACTACACTCCCGGGCCACAGCAGAGAGCTGGCCTGGAAGAGGGGCAACTGAGACAGAATCCGGTGCCCTGACCGGGACTAGAACCCGGTGTGCCGGCGTCGCAGGCGGAGGATTAGCCTGTTGAGCCACGGCGCCAGCCAACACTAACTTTTTTAAATGTTTACAGTAAAATGGAACTACCCTGAACTCTTTTTTTAAAGACTAATTTATTTTGTTTTATTTGGAAGTCAGAATTACAGAGAAAGAGTGCACTATCATCCATTCACTGGTTTATTCCCCAAATGGCCACGACAGCCAGGGCTGGGCCAGGTTGAAATCAGGAGCCAGGAGCCTCAGTGGGCCTCCCAGGTGAGTGCAGGGCACCAAGTGCTTTCCCTGGCACATGAGCAGGGGGCTGGATCGGCAGTGCAGCAGCCAGGACTCGAAGCCAGCACCGAGGGTAACAGCTTAAGCTTCTGTGCCACAGCACCAGCCCCTCTGCTGCACTCTGCAGATATGTCAACTTCAGGAGCACGCATTTGGCCTAGCAGCTAAAATACCTGCATCCCACACCAGAGCGCCTAGGTCAAGTCCCAGCTCTGCCGCCAATTCCAGCTCCCTGCCAATGCAGAGCCTACGAGGCAGCAGTGAGGGCTCAATTAGCTGTGTCCTTGCCACCCATACGGGAGACCAGGGGCCACTGGCAGCTTCTGTGGAGTGAACCAGTAAGTGAGAGTGCTCTTATTAGCTTGCTCATTCTCTGCTTCTCAAATAAGTAAAACAAGCTTTTAAAAATTTTAAAGATTTCGGCCGGCGCCGTGGCTCAACAGGCTAATCCTCCACCTTGCGGCGCCGGCACACCGGGTTCTAGTCCCGGTCAGGGCGCCGGATTCTGTCCCGGTTGCCCCTCTTCCAGGCCAGCCCTCTGCTGTGGCCCGGGAGTGTAGTGGAGGATGGCCCAAGTGCTTGGGCCCTGCACCCCATGGGAGACCAGGAAAAAGCACCTAGCTCCTGGCTCCTGCCATCGGATGAGTGCGGTGTGCCGGCCGCAGCGCGCCATCCGCGGCAGCCATTGGAGGGTGAACCAACGGCAAAGGAAGACCTTTCTCTCTGTCTCTCTCTCTCACTGTCCACTCTGCCTGTCAAAAAAAAAAATTTTAAAGATTTCAACCTCACGAAAAACATAAACCAAGGAACTGTTCTAGACTAGACACTCAAAAAGCATACCAAGGGGCCAGCACTGTGGCATAACAGGTAAAGCCACCACCCCTGACGCCAGCATCCCATATGGACACCGGTTGGAAGTCCTGGCTGCTCTAATTCCAAACCAGCTCCCTGCTCATGTGCCTGGGAAAGCAGCAGAGGATGTCCCAAGCCCTTGGGCCCCTGACCCCACATAGGAGACCTGGAAGAAACTCTGGGCTCCTGACTCCTGGTTCTGGACCAGCCCAGCTTCAGCCATTCTGCCCATTAGGGAAGTGAACCAGCAAACAGAAGATTGATCTTTCTTGATCTCTCTCTCTCTCTAACTCTGCTTTTCAAAGAAATAAATAAATGTTTAAAAACAAAAACATGCCAAGGAAAGAAACTCAGGGTCCTGGGCAGGATGCTGGTAGAAGGCTTCCAGAACATGTATAAGATACACGATTGGGGCCGGCACTGTGGCCCAGCAGGTTAAGCCTCCACCTGCAGTGCTGGCATCCCAGATGGGCGCCGGTTCAAGTCCCGGCTGTTCCACTTCCAATCCAGCTCTCTGCTATGGCCTGGGACAGCAGCTGAGGATGGCCCAAGTCCTTGGGCCCCTGCACCCAGATGGGAGACCCAGAGGAAGTTCCTGGCTCCTGGCTTCGGTTTGGCTCAGCTCCAGCCATTGTGGCTGTTTGGGGACTGAACCAGTGGATGGAAGACCTTTCTCTGTCTCTCCCTCTCTATAACTCTGTTTCTCAAATAAATAAATAAATCTTTAAAAAGAAAAAAAAGATGCACGGTTGACTCCACCTCCAGCAAGTCTGACCAGAGAGTTGGCCCTCACGCATAAGCAGTCACCATAAGGGGGCCCAGGAAGTAGGAACAAAATCCTAGGCCCTCTGGTCGCTGCCCCACCCCACTCTTCCCGCCGACTCACTTTTCCTCTGAGGCAGCCTGGCGCTCCATGCGCAGCGCGGCCTCCACGCTCTGGCTCTGCATGCGCAGCTGGTCCACCTGCACGCTGTGCTGCTGCTGCAGCGCCTCCCGCTCACTCTCCAGCTGCCTGGCCTGCTCACTGGCTGCCCGGGCCCTGACAGAGGGAAGGGAAACACTGAGGACAGAGGAAAGACCAGCAGCACGGGCTGTAAGCCAGCAGCAGGCCGAAGGGGTCAGCTTCTGAGCATTTTGTGACCAAAGACGGGAGCAACGGCAGGGCCCTGCCAAGGCCCGCAACATCATGGCAGGTGGGACTCCAAGCGTATTCAATACATCTCTAGCAGGCTCATTTGTAAGTGGATCATTCTATACAGCCCACAAGTGATATTCTAAGTGTCAAATGGCCCTTGGCAGGAAAAAGGGTCCCCATGCCTGAAAGCGGTCACTGTCTGACCCG
This sequence comes from Sylvilagus floridanus, assembly GCA_949820135.1. Lineage (NCBI taxonomy): Eukaryota > Metazoa > Chordata > Mammalia > Lagomorpha > Leporidae > Sylvilagus > Sylvilagus floridanus. The sequence goes on from OX463223.1 coordinate 1,411,301, forward strand.
GGAGTTCTCATCTCCAAGCTGCTGCTGTCCCTGAGCAGAGTCCCGGTGGGAAGCCTTTTGGGCTGTGCCCCTCCCAGTGGGAGGAGCCTGAGGAGGGGCTTCGCCAGTCCCCATGTGCAGCTGGAGGCCCTTTACTTGATCAACCACAGCTGTGGTCTGGGGGAGTCCCTTGAAACGCTTCCTAAGGAAATTATCCAACTCCAGCCCAAGGTCAGAGAGCCCACAATCACCAGCTGGGACCCAGGTCCTGCGTGCCTGGTCCAGAGCTCTCCCCAACGCGTCCTGATGAGATGAGGGTGCTTCAGGCAGTGACCTCCAGTCCATCCTCTCATAGAGGGGCCCCACAAGAGGCACTGAGGCCCACCCCCTTCTTCTACGAATCCTGGAAGTGGCCTCCAGAGTACACTAGCCCTCCCCGCTCACCTGTCCTCCAGAGCCTGTCGCTCCTTGGTGGCAGCCTCCAAGCGACTCTGGCTCTCCTGCAGCTCCCCAAGCAAGGATGTCACCTGAGCTTTCACAGAGGCCTTGTCCTCGGCCATCTGCTGCAGGAGAAAAGGCAAGTCGTGTTAGCCAAGTAGCTGAGGCTTCTCTCCAGCCTCAGCACCCCCAGACCCAGTGCCTTGGGGTCCCCTCAGCCCACAGCCACTTGACCCTCCCCGATCCCCTACCATCACCATCTGCTGATGGTTGAAGCACATTTTTCCCATGGTTTCTTTCCACTCATAGTACCCTCCCCTCCTGATCCCACCATGGCAACTGAGCCAGTGGAAAAGGAGGAATTGCGAGAGGCCACACTTCCCAGGCCCTTCCCCATCCATGAGACCCCAAAGGGCTGCGGGAGCACAGGGGCCCTCAGTCACATGAGGCTACTACGAGGCTGGCCACTGCCCCAGCAAGCAGGCTGTAACAGCTGTAAAAGGAGAAGAGGCATAAAGGCAATAAAGAAAATACACGCTCTGCTCCACAGGCCAGGACACTAGAAGCTGAGAGCTTTCGCAAAGCAAGACTGCATACTGCATTTTGTTAAATACTGAGAACTGGGGACAGGCATTTGGCACAGCGGCTGAGCAAACGCTTGGGGTGTCCACATTCCATATCACAGTGCCTCGCTTTGAGTCCAAGCTCCTCTTGTGATTCCAGTTTCCTCCTAATGCACACCCTAGGAGGCCACAGGCCACACAGAGAGGGCACAGGCTGAATTCCTGGCTCTTGGCTTCAGCTTGGCCCTGCTCTGCTGTTGCAGGCATTTGGGGAGTGAAGCAGTCTCCCTACTTCCCTCCCTCTCTCCCCCCTCCTCTCTCTCTCCCTCCCTCTCTCCCCCCACCTCTCTCTCTCTCTCTTTCCCTCCCTCTCTTCCTCTCTCTCCCCACCTCTCTCTCTCTCATAAATAAAAGCAAACCACTGCTCCGAGAGACCTGACCAGACTCTAACAGGCTTCCAGCAGCCTAGGGCCGCATCCCTGGGAGACCTCAGCCCCTTTTTCAGCTCCTGTCTGGAAGCCCGCAGGGCCATCAGCACAACGTACTGCTCTTCCTGCCCAACACCTGAGCCAGGCCCCAGCCCTCTCTCCTGGGGTATTTTCTAAAAAGGACCCAGCACTGTGACTCCGGCTTCTGTCCCTTTGGCACGTCTGCGTCTCTCCCACAGCCCGGAAGTGCCTTCCTCCAGGACCCGAGAGCCATTCCTGTAACAGCGGTCTCCTGGAAGGATGATGGCCGCAGGCTCCCAGGGTCCCTGGGCACAGAATCCTGACTTCCACAGTTGGCAGCTCATGGACACGCTGGCCTCATCGCATTGACACGGGGCGCCCCATGTCGCTTTCACTTGAGCCCCTTCCCCTCCTGATCCCCCGACCAGACCCTCCTTCGCAAAGGCCTCTGCAGCCTGGGACGGCCACTGCTCAGTCTGTCCTCTACTGGTGGGAGTGAGTGGATAGAGGCTGTTCCCGTGGCTCTGACCAACATGTGCTTTCTCTGTCTCTCACCTGGTGTCCTCATAGAGAGAAGAGACACGGACTCACAGGGAGAAGGCCACATGACAGAGACAGGAAGGATGCGGCGGGGGCTGAGGACACCAGTTGGCCAGCAGCACTAGGAGCTGCGGAGGGACAGGGCACATTCTCCTCGCAGCCCTGGAAGGAGTCTGCCCTGCCACACCCTGGTCTCCGACTTCCGGCTTCTGGCTTCCGGCTTCCAGAACTGGGAGACAACAAATCTCTGGTGTTTAAGCCCCTGGCCTGGGGCACTCTGTTCCAGCAGCCACGGGAAACTCATAGTATCCCCAAATACACAATAAATACCTCGAGCAGGCACTCCCAGCAGTGAGTCATGCTGGCCCCATGGGCCTCACCTCAAGGGATGGGAGCCTGGCAGCAGCCAATCTCCTGTGCCTGTCCCCACTTTGTCTCTCCCGGCTGTCACAGGGATCCTGGGACCAGTTGAGTTCTGACACAAGGGCCAGATACGCCCTCATCAGTACACACCAAGCACACATGGGGGTTCTCACAGTGCAGAACCTGGGGCCACAGGCCCTGTGCCTCCCAGACCCAGGTCTGGCCTGGCCCAGCCGCTAGGGCATAACCTCCAACCCTAGAAAACACTGCCTGACAAGGGTACCCAGGTTTACCCAGGGCCTAGGACCCTGTCAGGAGGCCCATGCTAGCAACACAATGGACAGTGCAGGTCTGCCCTCGGTGCTGCCCGTCCACAGCGCCTCCAGCCCAGCCTGATGAGCTTCCCTGGGTGACAATGCCCCATGCCTGGGGGCCCACCTCACTTCAGGGAGAATCAGGCACTGTCTGGGGAGGGGGGAAGACGCTGGGAGGCTGGCACCTGTTCTCTCCTTTGCCTGTAGTAAGCCACACTGTGAGTACAGCGGCTCTTCTGAGTGCCATGAGTCCTCCCAGAGAAGCACTGCGTCGGAGGGTGCCCTTGAAGAGCCCTGAGCTGCGCACTCCGCACGGGAACAGCAGCACCCCTGAGGGGCCGCGTCCCGGGGGCAGCCCCCACTACCTGCTGGCATCTCTTCAGGTGCTCCGCCTCCTGCAGGGCCTGCTCGCTCCGCCTCCTCAGGTCGAGCTTCTCCAGGCTCAGCCTCTGCACCAGTCTCCGGGCCTCCTGGAACTTGGCCAGCAGGAACTCCTTCTCCTCCCTCTGGCTGACCTGGAAACGCAGCAGCTCCTCACAGCGCTCCCGCAGCATCTGGTTGCTCTGCCGGATGGCATCTGGCACGGGAGACACAGCAGGAGGCAAGTGAGCACTGGCAGCCGCGCAGCCTGGCCAACCAGCCCTGCCCGCGGCCAGACGTGCCTGAGCCAGAGCCACCCATCACAGCCTCCTGCTGTAACACCAGGCTTCTCAAAGGAACAGGCAACTTTCCAGTGCTCCCTGTTAGATATCTATTTAAGTGCTTCTGAAGTCTCTCCAGCGGAGCAGTAAACATGTCAGCTTCACTGCGAAGCAGGTGTCGACACTACTTTCTCTGTGAGCAGCTAGCTCTGCGAGTCCCCGGGCTTCTGGCTCAGTCCAGAACACGCCTGCCCTTAGCTCCTCAGTGCGGCCCCCTCCCGCCTGCATCTCTGCTGTCTTCAGGATCAAGAGCTCCCGACACACCTGCGTGCTCGGGATGGCCACGAAAGCAGACTTCGCTGTGGCCTTGCTGGCTTTGATGGGGCAAGTCAGGTGTCTGTCTAAGCTTCAGTGCCTGCCTCTGCGTACTCGACAGGGACAAGAACACCTGCCCTCTAAGAAGCAGCAGCAGACACAGTGTTTGTGCAGAAACTCAAAAAAGAGCCAGACTAAGCCATGAGCATGTGTCAGTGCCGGTGGCAGGTGGCCGGCAGAGGCCAGAGGAGAGGAAAGCCACATACCAGGGACCAGCCCAGGCAGAGGAAGAAGCATCTGACAAAAGCGATCAGTGATGTGCAAAGGTTCTAGGACAAACAGAACCGTACACAACGGAGGGAGACAGTAGTTGCACATCACTGAATGTTCCAAACCCTTGGCCATCACTGCTGCCTGCCCACTCAGCCCGAGTCTCAACTTGCGTGCAATGTCTCTTAAATTTCTTTTTAGTGACGTAAAAATTCATGTAACATCAAATGCACCATTTTAACTATTTTAAAGTATAGTCGGCCGGCGCCATGGCTCAACAGGCTAATCCTCCGCCTTGTGGCGCTGGCACACCAGGTTCTAGTCCCGGTCGGGGCGCCGGATTCTGTCCCGGTTGCCCCTCTTCCAGGCCAGCTCTCTGCTGTGGCCCCGGAGTGCAGTGGAGGATGGCCCAAGTGCTTGGGCCCTGCACCCCATGGGAGACCAGGAAAAAGCACCTAGCACCTGGCTCCTGCCATTGGATGAGCGCGGTGCGCGGACCGCAGCGCGCAGGCCGCAGCGGCCATTGGAGGGTGAACCAACGGCAAAAAGGAAGACCTTTCTCTCTGTCTCTCTCTCTCACTGTCCAGTCTGCCTGTCAAAAAAAAAAAAAAAGTATAGTCATCCAGTGGTTTTTAGCTAATGAAGCCGTAAGATCATGCAACCATCAGCACTGCCTAATTCCAGAACATTCCCAGCACCCCAAAAAGAAACTCCAAACCCAGCAGCAGTCTCTCCCATAGGCCCCCTGCCCTAGCCCCTGGCGTCCACTCAACTGCTTTCTGTCTCTGAGACAAGTCACGTGAATGCATGCAAGCTCTTCCGGGGTGTTTCTTCACAAACGTTCTGAGCAAACACTATACCCAGCCTTGCCTGGTTTCACAGCCTACCCGATAGACACGATCATGAGCACCTTGGGGGACAATCACCGTCAGGGCCCTGCGGGGTCTCACATGCTGCCCACCAAGCTCTACCCAGCTTCCCAGTTGGAGGCAATATAGCCTCAAGTCTCCACTTGCTGCCAGAGACTTAGCAAAGCTGTTGTGCTGAACACACAGGCTAGGAGGCAGTCAGAAGAGCCGAGCCACCACAGGCCAGGGCATGGGCCCTGCACAGCTGCCCTGAAATGCTCTGGGCCCCTAGGGATGAACAGAGGCCCTGATGTGGCTGCCAGCTCTGTGTGCATGACTTGTTCTGAAGACCCCAGCACACTGGGTCCCACTCAAGGACAACTGTGACTCCCAGGGGCCTGGAGGGGCACTATTGGCATCTGTGAGCAGAGGCCAGGGATACTGCTCACCATGCCACAATGACTAGGACCGCCCTCACCACAGAGAATTAGCTGGCCCCAGAGGTCAACGGAACGGAGGTAGAAGACACTGCCCGAAAGCAGCCACTTCTGACTGCTGCTCTGTGCTCAAGACAGGGCCTCGGGGCCAGCGCCATGGCGTAGTGGGTAAAGCCGCCGTCTGCAGTGCCAGCATCCCATATGGGCGCCAGTTCAAGACCCGGCTGCTCCACTTCCGATCCAGCTCTCTGCTATGGCCTGGGAAAGCAGAAGATGGCCCCAGTCCTCGGGCCCCTGCACCTGCATAGAAGACCCAGAAGCTCCTGGCTCCCAGCTTGGGACCAGCACAGCTCTGGCCGTTGAGGCCATCTGCGGAGTGAACGAGTGGATGGAAGGCCTCTCTTTCTCTGTCTGCCTCTGCCTCTCTAACTCTGCCTTTCAAATAATTAAATCTAAAAAAAAAAAAAAAAAAAAAAGGCAGGGCCTCTCCAACGCAACCTTCGAGGAAACCAAGTAGTCTCCTGGTGGCTAGCTGCCTCCTAGGAAGAGGACACACGTTCCAGCCCCAGGCCTGCTCCCTGCGTGCATGGCATCTGCCGGCACCACGCCCTGAGGCCAGAGCACGTGACTCATCAGCAAAAGACCCTAGGTCATGTCCAACACTCACTTAAGGAGGTGGGGAGTGGGACTACGACTGTGGCAAGAGCCACTGGCCAACTAGGACATGAATGGCCAACTAAAGACACAACGGAGGCATCAGCTATCCCACTGCAGCAGGGGTCACGCCTCTCATGCTGGCCAGCACCACCTCCGCTCAGGGTGGGCCACACCCACTTCCCAGGACAGGCTGCAGCACCCCCTCCCAAACAAGACCACAACCCACCCCATGAAAGTCAGAGTCGCTCCCAGGGAAGAGGTCCTCTGAGGCTGGGCCACGCTGGTCCAGCTTGAAATGTCTGTTCAGCCCCAGAGTTCCCTGGGGAGTCAGCCAAGGCAGCCCACTTCTGCTGCCCACCCCTGCTTTCTCCCACCTCCTTCCCTTCTCCGCCTCAGTACTGACCCTGCCGTGCACCTCGGTCTGCTCCCAGGGAAGCCCACTGGAACCAGGAGGGACAGTAGCTACGCTGGGAGCACAAGCTGGCTCTCGGGCGCCCTCACCCCACAGCCAGCAGACGCAGAGGTGCACGAGAGAAGCCTTGCCTTCGGCAGGACCGGACCCCCTGACTTTGTACCCCACCTACTTGCTGTCCGCCTCACCTCGGAGCTCTTGGTTCTCCTCCAGACAGCGCTGGAGAGTGTCAGGAGCACCCTGCTCTGCGGGCAGATGCAGCATGGCCGGCTTCCCCAGAGAAGACTCTTCAGGCAGCACGTCCTGGTCCCCTGCCGGGCCGCCGCTGGGCTGCACCATGTCACACAGCTGGTTCTTCCAGGGCTGCCTGCTCATCCAAGGCACGGGCTTCGGGAAAGGCAGCAAAGGCATCCCATGAGACCCAGGCGGCACTCGCATCCCCAGCAGGGTAAGCACACTCTGTGCGGAGCTCTGGGGCCATGAAGGCAAAATGCTGACCCCTTCGGCCGAAATAGGGTTTCGATCTAAGAGGTCGCAAATACCCTCATTCCGAAGGAAGATGCTGAACCACCTCTGTGAGGCTTGCACAGGCCCTGGCTTAGCACTGGTTACGGACTCTGAACCAGCACCCATCTTCAGGATGCACACCCAAGGCAGGAACTTGGCCAGAGGCAGAAAACTAAAGATTACTGTAGCAGGAGACGTCGGTATGTGCTGGGACCCCTACCCTCACACAGACCTTCAAGCCGGAGGGGATGCTCCCTCCCAAGCACTGTAGGCTGAATGGTAGCCCCCAAACCTATAAATGCGACTTTATTCCGGAAAAGTATCTTTGCAGATGTAAACTAAGGACCTCAAAATGAGAGCTTGCTGGGTGATTCAGGTGGGCCTTAAATCCACTAACAAGTGTCTTTACAAAAGATAAAAGAGGCTGGCGCCGCGGCTCACTAGGCTAATCCTCCACCTTGCGGTGCCAGCACACCGGGTTCTAGTCCCAGTAGGGGCGCAGGATTCTGTCCCGGTTGCCCCTCTTCCAGGCCAGCTCTCTGCTGTGGCCCGGAAGTGCAGTGGAGGATGGCCCAAGTGCTTGGGCCCTGCACCCCATGGGAGACCAGGAGAAGCACCTGGCTCCTGCCTTCGGATCAGCGCGGTGCGCCGGCTGTAGCACGCCGGCCGCAGCAGCCATTGGAGGGTAAACCAATGGCAAAGGAAGACCTTTCTTTCTCTCTCTCTCTCTGTCCACTCTGTCAAAAAAAAAAAAAAAAAAGATAAAAGAGAAGACAGAGGAAAACATGCAAGGAAGAAAGCCAGGTGAAAACACAAGGGGCCAGCATTGTGGTGTAGTGGGTTAAGCCACCATACAGGCACTGGTTCAAGGCCTGATTACTCCACTTCCCATCCAGCTCCCTGCTAATGCACCCAGGAAAGCAGCGGAAGATGGCTCAAGTACTTGGGTCCCTGTACCCAAGTGCGAGACCCAAATGAAGTTCCTGGCTCCTGGCTTCAGCCTGGCCCGGCCCTGGCTGTTGCAGTCATCGGGGAGTGAAACGGCAGACAAGCTCTTTCTCTCCCTTCTACCCTCTCTAACTCTGCCTTTCAAATAAATAAATCTTTTTGTAAAAAAGCCGCAGCTAATAAACAGATGTGGCCACATGCCAAGGAAAAATCAGAGCCACCAGAAGCTGGAAGAGACGAGAGAGAGCCCTCTCCTCTCAGAGCCTCTGGGCTGCAGTCCTCTCGACTTTTTGCTTTCCAACTACTGTCCTCCAGAACCACGAGATTACATTTCGGGTTCTTTAAGCCACCAAGCTTGTGGTCACTGCCCGCAGCAGTCCTCACAGACCTAGCAAGAGGGACTCTGAGTCCACTAACAGTCTAACAAGTGTAGCCCCTGGAGTCAGATATGCGCTGAGGAATCTTCAAAGTGGGAGCTGGGCTGTCAGCCTGACACAGCTGAGGAAGAAGACAGGCGGAGCTGCCTGTGTTTTCTTAGAAACCAGAGGTGGTGCGTGGGGAACAGCACCAACCCGGGACCTTTTAAATCGTGCCAAGAAGACCGAGCACCAGGAGGAAATGGCCAATCCCAATGCAAGTCTCCAGAAGCAGGCTTGACATGAAGGAATGTCACTTTTTTTTTTTTTTTACAGGCAGAGTGGACAGTGAGAGAGAGACAGAGAGAAAGGTCTTCCTTTGCCGTTGGTTCACCCTCCAATGGCTGCCGCGGCCTGCACGCTATGGCCGGCGCACCGCCCTGATCCGAAGGCAGGGGCCAGGTGCTTCTCCTGGTCTCCCATGGGGTGCAGGGCCCAAGCACTTGGGCCATCCTCCACTGCACTCCCTGGCCACAGCAGAGAGCTGGCCTGGAAGAGGGGCAACCGGGACAGAATCCAGCGCCCTGACAGGGACTAGAACCCGGTGTGCCGGCACTGCAGGCGGAGGATTAGCCTGTTGAGCCTCGGCACCGGCATGAAAGAATGTCACTTTAACACCAAATAAACTTGGCCACTTGGACTATAACACTGATCCTGTCCCAGTGAATATCCGTTGACCCAACCCTCTTCCTGCACACAGTTTCCTTCCCTGGCTTCCAGAACAGCCAGCCCATTCTCCCCGTTTCCTGTCAGCCTTACTGGCTGCTCCTACTCAGGCTGCTTCTCTGGGATGCCACCCCCTTCCTCTTGGGATGCTCCACGACTCTGTCCTGGGCACTTCTGCTCTTCCTGAACTCCATTCTTTCCCAGGCAACTTTCCATGAGGCCTCTTGGTTTTAACCTCTAGTTAAATTCTGATAATGTCCAAAATTAGGTTTCTATCCTGAGCTCCAGGCATGGATCAAACTCCATGTCTACTCAGATACCTAGTAGTCTTCTCAAAACTAACTTCTCTAAAATTCCAGACACTCTACAAACACCAGTTCCACCCAAAGCCTTCCTTATCAGTTGATGGCAAACCTAACCTCCATTTATCACAAGAAACTTAGAGGAGAACTTTGCTACTCTTTTGTCTTGCAGTTCACATCTAACCCATCAGGAAATGCTGCCAAAACATATCCCAGGATTCATCTGGTGACTCTAGGCAATTAACATATCTTAGGTGCCATAGTATTGTGCTTATGGTCCTTAAAGTCCTTTCTTAGCAAGATGCATACTGAAATATTAACTAAAGCATATCTGAAATTCACTTCAAAATGAAGGGGGAACTCCTGGATACATAGCCAAGAAAAATAAAAACACAAGTCCACATATGAATGCATGAGGGGTTACTCATAATAGAGTGGAAACAACCCAAATGTCCATCAGCTCACTAATAAATTAGATGTAGTACATCCACATGCTATCATATGAACAAATCTTGCAACTATTGTGCTGAGAAGAATAAACAAGTCACAGAAGAGCTCATATGGTATAATCCCACGTGTATGAGCTGCCCAGAATATGCAAATTCATAGACAGAAAGTAAATTAGTGGCTGCTTAGAAGTGGTAGGGAGGTAAGGTGCGTGGTGGTGACAGTAGCTAACAACACAGGGTTTCTTCAGGAGGACGGAGGTTGTACACTTTAAATGGGTGAATTGCGTGGCATGTGAAGTACTTCATTAAAGCTCTTATTGAAAATAATTCTGGGGGCCGGCGCTGTGGCGCAGCGGGTTAACACCCTGGCCTGAAGCACCAGCATCCCATGTGGGCGCCAGTTCTAGTCCTGGCCGCTCCACTTCTGATCCAGCTCTCTGCTGTGGCCTGGGAAAGCAGTGGAAGATGGCCCAACTCCTTGGGCCCCTGCACCCACGTGGGAGACCCAGAAGAAACTCCTGGCTCCTGGCTTCAGATTGGCGCAGCTCTGGCCATTGCGGCCAATTGGGGAGTGAACCATCGGATGGAAGACTCTCTCTGCCTCTCCTCTCTCTGTAACTCTTTCAAACAAACAAACAAAATCAAATAAATCTTTAAAAAATAATTCTTATTATGGTAAGTCTAAATTAAATTATGCATCAGTGGATCCTTGGAGATGGGTACATTGGATTTAATTAGGCTTATCTTTGCACTTTTGTATATTTTTTAAATTTTCAACAAAAATGCTCAAAGCATTATCACCGTTCACCTGGATTGAGGCAATAATCGTTTCATGGGCACGCTGCTTCTATCCTTGCCCCTATAGTCTACTGTCTCTCCCCACTGCGGCCACAGCAATCAGTATAAAAGAAAAGTCCCATCACATCGCTCCTCTGAGAACCGTACCATGGCTCCCTATCACTTTTAACAAAAAAGCCAGTGCCTACAACGGCCTACAAAAAGACCCTGTATCACCTTAATCCCCCATTCCTTCCTCTCCAACTGTTCTCACGTCCCTCCCTTGGCCTCCTTGCTGTTGCTCAAATATGCTAGGACGGCCCGTTCATGAAGATCGCAGAAACGATATTAAGATCAGGGAGATAGTAAGCGTTTTTGCAAAACAAGCAAACTGAGGCCCATGGGGTAAGATGGTTTGCTGGCAGACTATACTGGCGGCCTTTTTTAAAAATCTCAAGCGCTCACAAGTTTGCTTATCAGAAAATGACTCCAAACTAGAAAGAGTCCTCGCCCTAAGGGCATGGTTAGACTCCGTGGCTCCGGTACCGCCCAAACAACCCGGCCCGTCTGGCCCGTGCTCGACCAGTGCGGCAGCAACCGGCTGGGGGCCCAAGAGGAGGGGGAGCCTGGACGTCCGGGGCAGTCTCGAGGGCAGTGCCGCGCTCACCCAAGGGATCCGGTCTTGGCGGAAGAGAACCTCACCTGTCAGCAGAGTTGGTTAGAGTGAGCAGGACAGGAGCAGAAGGCTCCGAGAGCTCTGAGGACCCCGGCTTTCCAAGAAGGTCCCGGTTGAGCGGTCGCCCTTCCCTTCCCCGCTGTTTAACCCCCCGCTTCCGGCTTCCGGTGTCGTAGCCAAGGGAACCGGAAGTAAAACATACGAGCAAGGTCCCGGAGAACCCCGGAGACTGGGAGAGGTGCGAGGCCACGGTAAGACTGCATCCTGCTGCAGAGGGAAACGCGAGTTCCCCAGCTTTGGCCTGCCCACGGGACGCTCCCCAGTGATAAGCACCACCCGCTTCTTTTCAGGGCTTCAAGACCCACACTACCCCTCATCTCTCCGGCGACGGCATCCACCCTCGGGGACTCCCCACGGCCCCGCCCCTGCCGCGGGAGGAGCCGGGACGAGGCTGCACCAATGGGGCCACTTTGACTAGAGGACAAGTGCCGGTTCCTCTAGGGAGCGAGGAGGGTTGTAAAACGGCCCTGCCTTGAGCAAAAAGGAACCCAAGGGAGGGGTGGCCACTGCTAGGGCGCGGGGGTCCCCCAGGGCAAGCGGGAAATCCGACCATCTGGGCGAGGCCAGCTTAGCGATGAGGACACGGGAGAACTGCAGGGAGCTGCACCCGTGCCCGCAAGGCATTGCGGACGCTCAGCAGCAGCAGAGACCCCACGGAGTCCACGAACTGGCCAGCGGCGCAGGTGCCCAGGCGCTCGCGGGACTGGGCGGATCGGGTGCAACGCAAACCCGGCCTGCGCGCGCAGCTGCCCTCGCCCCGCCCCGCCCCGCCCCGCCCGCGCGAGAGCGCCTGGCTGAAGCCCCGCCCCTCGCGCCTCTCCTGAGGTCGGTCAGCTCAGCCGATGCACCCGCCCCCGCCGGTTAAATGGGCTGGCGGGGCTCAGCCCCCGGAAACGACCGTGCAGTCCGGGGCAGTGCGTGCGGCGGGCGGCGGCGGCGGCGAGGCGCAGGTAACGGGGTGGGCGGGCGCCGCTCCAGCCGAGCGGAGCGCTTCCCGCGCGCAGCCCTTCCTGCACGCTACTTGCCACGCTTGGGAATCGCGACATAATCCATGGTGGGGTCTTACTGATCCCCTTTGTACCACACACCGCTCTCACTGGGCCTCTAAGAACTGAGACACTGAGAGTGGCGGGGACCTGCTGAGGGCTCCCCGGGGGACGGGGGAGGGCGGGAGCCAAACTCCGTCATGCACTCACCCTGGTTTCTGCCAGAGCTCAGAGTGAGATGCCCTAGGCACGCGGTGCAGGTGTTCGCTCTAGTTAGACTTGATGCTCTAACTGGAATCTTGTGGTGCTCAGGACGATTTTATAATGCGCTCTCCGGAAGAGGTGAGCCGGGAAGCACAGCCAAAGCCCAGAGCCTGCAGTTTCCGACTCACCGAGCCTACTCTCCCACCCACCCCCAGTCCCCGCCCGTCCCAGCCATCAGGAGGTGGTCAGCCGAGTGAGGACCTAAAGGATCCCTGATGGGAGATGGGGGCCAACTTCTCAATGGTCTTCTGTTCTCCTGTCTTGTCAACAAGCCTTTCCTCCCACAGACAGCAGCATCATGGCAGAGCAAGTGGCCCTGAGCAGGACCCAAGTGTGCGGGATCCTACGAGAAGAGCTCTATCAAGGCAATGCCTTCCACCAGGCGGATACTCACATATTCATCATCATGGGTGCATCGGTAAGTCTCCCCAGGCCCCGAATCCTAAAATTGAAAATGTGAATGTGACATTGTGCAGGGCATGTTCCACTCTGTGCAAAAGCTTTGCCAGCCAATTGTGGGGCCACAAGGGCCCTTCCTCTTGCTTGCACCCATGTGCCAGTATCAAGCCCACACTACATAATATGGAACCTCTGCTCAGCTATCGACTGTAGACCCACGTCCTGGAGCTCCAAGATCCTTAGGAACCACCTAGTTGGACGTCTTCCTCCTCCCCAGGGAAAACTGAGATGGAAAGAGGAATGCTACTGATTCTGCAGTCTTCTTTTTCCAGCCTGTTTGTGATTTGACAAGTGGCACACAGTGACTTCCAAAGCCTGCTGAGGAGCTCTTTCCCACCCCACCTGGCCCCGGTTGTCCAGCTGCCGGAACTGCCATTTAGCTCCGCTAGGAAAGGCCAAAGAACAAAGCCCAGGCAAGCATATAGCACATTGATGGTGCTTGGGGACAGCAGAACAGGCAAACATGTAGCATGTTGATGGGGCTTGGGGACAGCAGAAGACAGAGAGGTGGTCCTGGTAGAGCAGTGTCCCCCTGTGTGGCAGCAAGACATAGGCGGCACTGATGAGAACAGAAATTCCAAGTGGTCTCCACTTTGCACTTTTAACTCAGGGTATGCCCACGAATGTGCTCCCAAACATGTGACCAACCATCTTGGACATTAACTTCCCATCACCCTTTGCCAGATCTGCCGCTTGCTCCCTGCCACCTCTGTCTCTGATCAGAACTTGGGAAAGGATGGAGAGAAGCAAGGGAGAAGGGCCTTGCCTATGAAAGAGCAATGGAGGGCCACCCCAAGCACTGTCTTCTCACTCCAGAAGGTACAGGCTGGGCCTCAGCTCTGGCCCCAGTCTGATCCCGCTAGAGGAGATACATTGTGTCAGTCGCAAACTTTAGTCTCAGTAGCAAGTTGGAGGAGAAAGTCACTGAGAATTCTTTTTCTAATCCTTCCCCATCCCCGCCCTATGCTGTCACAAGGATGCTCCAACAGAGTGACCCGGGCCACAGTGCTGGCTTGTGTGTGTCTCCCCTGCTTCAAACCTCCGTCTCCAGCCAGCAGATGAGGGCTTTTGAAATAGGTGCGAAGGGGCCGGTAACTTGGCCTTGATTGTATATCTTCTGGCTACCTTCCCCTGTGTGGCCCTGGGGTTGGGCAACTCTGTTTCATTGCAATTGGTAGAGTTCCTCTTTGTTCTTCTTCGCTCTGGGAGTGACAACCAGAGGCTTTCAGAGCCAAAGGGGGAAGTGTAGGCCCTGGCGTAAGCCAGTGGGGGAGGACAGGGTCCTCTGAAGAGCCTTATTGTTTCTTTCTCCCTCCTCCTGGTGGAAGGGGCTAGAGCAGGGGGGTGCGCCCTGTGCCTGGGCAACACCCAGAACAGCTCCCACCCTCACGCCTCACCCTGCCAAAGGTAGGCAGGGTCCTGTGGCTGTGGGAAACTGCCACGATCCCTGCCCCCTCAAGGACAGAGTTTCAGAGTGGCACATGGGACAGAAGATAGAAGTGGCCACTGTGTCCCCAGTCCCTGCTTTAGCCCTCAGGTCCCACGAGGAGGGCCAGGAGAGCAAGCCCTGCAGGCAGAAGCCAGGGAAGCGTCCCACGCACACCCCAAGCCCTAAGTCAGACGGAGCTCGGCGTGACCCAGAAACCCAAAGGAGGCCAGTGGCTAGTGGGTCCAGAGCCTGGGCAAACAGGCCACTGTGGGGCGGCTAGCCCACGTGGCCAAGCTCTGCCCCTTCCTCCTCCCTGGCTGGCTTGCCCAACTCTCACCTACATGCCCAGCTTCCTTCCCGGGGTGGCCCAATTGCCAGCTCTCAGAGTTTCCACATGGGCATAGAGCCAGCACTCACCGTCTCCAGCCGCTTCCTGCTTCCCACGGCTCCCACCCCAGCAGGAAGGGGGCCGAGATGCTTACCATCCTGCTCCGGAGAGCTCTGGCCTTGAAGACCAAAGAAGCTTGAGCCCCAGAGAGCATCTTCCCCACCTGATAGGAGCTGGGCCAGGCTGTGCAAGGTGAGGGTCACGATCCAGCCGGCCCGGCTCCTCCCTTTCCTTGGGACATTGCTGGGCCGACTCCCCCCAGTGTCGATAAGATTCTTGCTGTGTCATGAAGCTGGCACTCCCCCAGAGACCTGGTGACTCACAAGCCCTGGGGAGTAGGAGGGAGGCCCTTTTGTTGGTTCTGCACTTGTAAGTTAGCTCAGCAGCTCCCGGCTTCTCACTCAAGGCATGGGGAGCTGCCTGCAGCTGCCGCCACCAAAACCAGAAGCTCCACCTCAGGAGCGCGCACCGAGACAGAGGGCCAGAGGGGTTTGGGTTTCTGAGCAGACTGCTGCTGCCAAGCCACAGGCGGCCCCGGCAGGTGACGGCCTACGTCCCTTTGCTCTAGACTGGCCGCTCTGGGTGCTGGAGATCCCAGTCAGGGCCTGCTTCTCCTGGGGTGCACACCACTCCCGCCCTGGTCCTCAGGCAAAAGATGAGAGTGTCCCACGCACCTCTGGTTACCACCGCTGCCACGCAGGCTTTCCTAAGGGCTTCCTGTATGTGGTCCTGCGGAGCACAAGGTGAAAACCTTTTGGGGACAAGCTCTCTCCAAGTCCTGAGGGCCCCACCAGAGGGAGCAGCGTATCCTGCCCCCGCCGCCGCCGTCCTGGGTCCTCGGTCCTACCTTGCCTCTCTCTCAAGTGACTCAGGAGCGCAGAGCTGTCCATTGTGCGCATGGAGCGGAAACAAGGCAAGCAGGTTCTAGCGTGGCTAATCCCAAAGGGGAAGGCGAGAGCAAACAGCTGGGGGTGTGGGGCCGCGTGACTCAGCAGGACCGGCCCTGCCGCCCCCGCCCCGTGTGTGGCCCGCTCCCTCCCAGTCTGTTGGGATCTGGTCCTAAGCAAACACAGCCCGCTGTTAGGAGAGCCAGAGGTTTCCGCAGCCTGGGGTTCTCAGTGTTCTGCTCAGGAGCTAGTTCCCAGCGTGCTGGCCCTGTCTGCAGAGCGTGGGCTGCCGGTGCCTCCCGGCCCCACTAAGGCGAGAAAGCAGACATGGGCATTGGCAGGTGCTTGTGGGGTGGAGAGCTGGGCCCTAAAGCAAGGGCAGCATCTGGTGTGACAGAGGCAGGAGCTTCTCCCAGGAGCAGGGGGACTGAGCAGTATCAGCAGTGAGCAGTAGGTGTCACGTAGGGAAACTGGGGCTGCGAGGGTCCCGTGAGCAGCTTGAACCCAGCTGGCAGCAGACATGGGACACTTCCCTGAAGACAGCCCCTGTGAGACCATTTAGGGGGCCCTCAGAGTGGCTCACGTGCAACACATGGCTAAGATGACCTCAGGAAAAGCGGAGGCACAGTGCGGCCACTGAGAGCCCAGCTCTGAAGCCCCAGGAGGACCGAGAGCAGGGGACTCTGCCCTTAAAGAATGGCCCACCAGGAGCTCCCCTCGTGGCTTCAGAACTGCCATGTTCTGGTGACACAGCCTCAGCGTTCATGTTCAAGGGCTGCTCGATATGTCCCCTTGTCACAGTACTCAGCTGTCACTCATACGTACTGGAGAGGACAGTAAGTGTCTTTGCCCTCAGGGGCCCCTGGGGCTTGGGACCAGGGCAAGGAGTGTCCTGCCTGCCTTCCGCACAGTTGCCCATGGCTACCTCGAGACACTTGCCCCAGACACAGGGACAACTTGAGTCCAAAACACTTGTTCGATGGCGGCTCAGGGCCTCTCTCGCCTGATCTGCCTGCAAGGAGGACTGAAAGGCTGCCTTCACATCTCCTGCTCGAGTCCTTAACCGCTGGCGTCGGTTTTTCTGTCCCAGATGAGTCAGACGTGAGCAGGGACAGGCCCAGTGCCCTGCCACTGGGTAGACGCTCCATAGTCGCCCGCCCCTGCAGTCCCGTGCTCCTGATTATAGGGGTGGAGATGAAAGGGCAGGCTCCCTGTGCTGTTGCGCGCCCTGGCCTGGCTACTCCTGCCCTCTTCATCTTCCACCTACTTCATCAGCTTCCAAATTAAAGCCTGCCTGGCCCTTGCTGGCGCCGGTGCTGGGTGGGCACATCAGCCCAGAGGGAAGGAACTGTGAACCTCCTGCCAGCTCCACCCCACAGCCTGGTCATGTCTGTGACTGGGCAGGGTGGCTTCGCTGCCATGGCCCTGCACATGTGCTTCATCGGGTTACTTTCTAGGCTCTTTGTCACTTTTTTTTCCTTTTGTAAGTGGCAGAATTATTTTGAATTGCTTTTTCTCAACTGCTTGCTAGGAGGACAGTTGACTTTTTTTTTTTTTGACAGGCAGAGTGGACAGTGAGAGAGAGAGACAGAGAGAAAGGTCTTCCTTTGCCATTGCTTCACCCTCCAATGGCCGCCACGGCCGGCGCGCTGTGGCCGGCGCACGGTGCACCAGCCACGGGGGCCATTGGAGGGTGAACCAACGGCAGTGGAAGACCTTTCTCTCTCTCTGTCTCTCTCTCTCTTTCACTGTCCACTCTGCCTGTCAAAAAGAAAAGATTTATTTTATTTATTTGAAGGAGTTACAGAGAGAGGTAGAGAAGAGGTCTTCCATCTGCTGATTCACTCCCCAGATGGCCGCAACGGCCGGAGCTGAACTGATGCAGAACCAGGAGCCAGGAGCTTCTTCCAGGTCTCCCAAGTGGGTGCAGGGGCCCCAGTACTTGGGCCATCCTCCACTGCCATCCCAGGCCATAGCAGTGAGCTGGATTGGAACAGGAGCAGCCAGGACTAGAACCAGCGCCCATATGGGATGCCAGCACTGCAGGCCAGGGCATTAACGTGCTGCGCCACAGAACCAGCCCCATGTCTGTTAATTTTTATAATGTTTCATTGGAATACCTTGTGCCTTCTCACCAGCTCAGTGCACTCACGTGAGCCACTCCCATCAAGAATCAGTGTAATTTCTGATCTTCCCTTTGCTTCCTTCTTCTTCCGACCATCCATTTTGTGTACACATTGCAATGCCAATTGGTTACATACCTTCATGGCGAGATGGAACATTTCCATCTCCCCAGAAAATTCTTGGGTGCCTCTTCCCAGCCAGTTCCTCCCTGCTCCAGGCAAGTACTCATTGAATGTCTGCCACAGCAGGTTGGTGTGGCCAGGCCCACAGCTTTATTGACATATATTACTATTTAGTGTCCAGTTTCTCCTTTGTTCTTTGGCTCAGCATGATTTTTTTCCAGTGTTCTAGCTTTGGGGAGGTCTATAGCTGGTTCCTTAATGTCACTCAAGCAGTGTCCTGTCAAATGGACAGAAGATTTGTCCATTTACCTGTTGATTAATTTCACCATTTGGGTCGTTCCTGTTTGTGGAAAATAAGACTGCCTTGAGCAGTCATGCTCTCATTTCTCCTGAGTAGCACAAGGGAGTAGATTGGCCAGATGGCACAGTAGGTGTGGCCTTCAAGTGATAACAGGCTGCCAGACTGTCTTCTGCATGGGGACACTGGCCCCAAACACCTAGAAACACTTGGGTCTACAGAACTTGTTAGATGGAGGTTGGTGTTTCACTGGATTAAGAGGCATGGCCTTCACTTAGTAAGAGACTGCCAAACTCTTGTGTGCTTTTAAGATTTATTTACTTAATTGAAAAGCAGAGTGGCAGAGAGAGACAGAGATCTTCTATTCACTGGTTCACTCCCCAGAAGCCCACATCAGTCAGGGCTGGGCCAGCCCGAAGTCAGGAGCGAGGAGCTCCATGTTGGTCTCCCATGTGTGTGGCAGGAACCCAAGTACTTAGGCCATCATGTGCTGCCTCCAAAGCACATTAGTAAGAAGCTGGATCAGAAGTCAAGGAGCCAGGACTTGAACCAGGCACTCCAATACAGGATGCAGGTGTCCCAAGGGGCAGCTCAACCTACTGCACCATCTCCATCGTCTACCCACAGCATCTGTGAGGTGTTCCCCACACACGGTGTTCCGGTCTTGGACTAAAGCCATCTAGTGAGTGTAAAGTGATATATCATTGGATTGTTTTTTTACTGTGTTAGAAGAGGCCCATCTATTCATTTTTCAGTGGCATGTGTAGGCTTCATTTCTCAATCTTTGTGGTGGTTTTATGTCCTAAGAAATCTTTGCCTACTATTATTAATTTTTTCAATCTAGAAAATTTGCTAAACTCATTGATTCTGATGGCTTAACCTGTAGATTGCCTTGAAGGCTATTTTCATAGACAAGCTGTCATCTATAAGTAATAGCAGTTTTGTTTCTTTTCTGCCAAACCTGAGGCCATTTTCATTTTGTTGCCTTACTGCACTAGTAAGGGACCTGTATTCTAGCAAGCTTTTCTTGTTCCTGGTTGTTGAAAGGGAATTATTTCAACATTTCCCATTAGATATGGCATTTGTTGGGTGGTTTACAGATGCCCTAAACCAAGTTAAGAAGGTTTCCTTTTATGCCTACTCTGGTACCCATTTTTACTCTGTCTAGATAATTTCTGAGACATTCCGTCTACATCTGTGGAGTTGATCAAGGCTACTAGATCTCAAAATGCAGGGATTAATCGTCAGAGTGGTTCTCCTTTAATCTCTTCATGTGATTTGCAGTGACTGACTTTTGTGTCTTAACACCAAGCCAACATTTTGTTTCCAGGGTAAACCCTACTTGGTTCTGCTGGATTAAGTCTTGAACATTGCAAGATCCGCTCTGGGGTGTCTGTTGCATCCGCTGAGTGTGCGTGAATAACTGGCTTTCCTGTGTGCCTTTCTCATCAGATCTCGGTGCTGAGGTTCTGTAGACCCCGTGCGGTGGCTTGAAGGTGTTCCCCTTTCTTCTCTCTGCAGGAAGGGTTTGCTTCAGGGGGAAGTCCTCTCTTCCTCACGTCCTGGGAGATCCCCTGCGATAGTTTCTGCACTGGGGATTGTCTTGGTGGGAAGATTTGTGGCCAATGTTCCACTCGGGTCACTTGCTCTGTTTTAGTAGGTTGGGTTTTTTTCTAAAAGTGTGTCCATCTCATCTGAGTTGTCAAACAATGACTTGTGGCTTCATCAATCTTTGGATTAGTTTTCCATTATGTTCATTTTTAATTGCATTGTTTCCTTCCTTGAGATTTGTTTGGCTTTAAAATTCTACTGTCCTGGGGCCATCACTGTGGCGCAGTGGGTTAAAGCCCCAGCCTACAATGCCGGTGTCCCAGCTGCTCCACTTCAAATCCAGCTCCCTGCTGGTGCGCCTCAGAGTGTAATGGAGGATCGTCCAGGTCCTTGGGCCCCGTGCCCTCGTGGGGGACCCGGAGGAAGCTCCTGGCTTCTGCCTTTGGATCGGCATAGCTCCGGCCATTATAGCCATTTGGGGAGTGGACCAGCAGATGGAAGACCTCTCTCTCTCTCTCTCTCTCTCTCTCTCTCTCTCTCTCTCTCTCTTTCTGTGTGTGTGTGTGTGTGTGTGTGTGTCTACCTCTCTGTAGCTCTTTCAAGTAAATAAAATAAATGTTTTAAAAAGTCTACGATCCTTTTTCTAACTCCTGAGATTGGACACTTAGCTCGTGGCTTTCAAGCCACTCTTTTTTGCTAACAGAACTACTTCAGGCCACCCTGCACAGGTTGGATACAGGGCACTTCCATCCTCATTTAGTTTTAGTGAGTTATTTTGCAGGTTTCCTTGAGTGTGGGCAACACACTCTGCCTGCCCTGTTGGTCAGAGTGCAGGGCAGATCAGGCTGCCACCTCAGAGCTCCTCTGGTTGGAGAGGAGGGGAGGGAGGCGTCACATAGACTCACTTGGGACTGAGTGCTGACCCGGAGTGAGTGCCCAGATCACCCAGGGCAGGGGCCGACGTGGGTCATGTCCCCAGCTTCTGACCACACCTGTTTCCTCTGCCACAGGGTGACCTGGCCAAGAAGAAGATCTACCCTACCGTCTGGTAAGCACGTGTCTCTGGCAGCCCTGTACCCTCTCCGCCTCGGACAGGCCTGGCCACAGCTGTGCTCTGCCCTCAGGTGGCTGTTCCGGGATGGCCTTCTGCCCGAAGACACCTTCGTTGTGGGATATGCCCGCTCCCGCCTCACGGTGGCCGACATCCGCCGGCAGAGTGAGCCCTTCCTCAGGGTGAGTGGCTGCAGGGTCTCCCCTGGCCTTGTCCTGCCCTCTCCGCCTGGAGCCCACAGGGGGATACCCGCACCCCCACCCCAGCCCTGTCCTGACTTCTCCTGCCCTAGCCTGGCCCTTCCTGGCCCTCCCCAAAGCCGCTGCTGCCTGCCAACCTGAGCGTGTAGAGAGGCACCGGGCAGGGGCAGGGGTCCTTGCAGCCCGAGATACCATTTCCAAGCCCCCCCCCCCGCCCCTCCATGCCAGCTGAGGAAGCCTGCAGGTTGGCATTTTCTTAACAGTCACAGGTTGGTAGAATGTCCGTCTCGCAGCTGAGAGTTTCCTGAAATACGACCTCCTTTTTTGAGGCACAGGGTCCCCAGGGATGTGCAGGGGTCACATCACTGACTGGCTGCCAGGGTTTGCACTGCCTGCCCAGAGATGTGCAGAGCCGCTGAGATGAGCATGACCCCGGCATGCAGTCAAGGGCAGTAGACCTGAAGGGAGGCCTCCAGGGAAGGGCACCTGGCAGGGGAGCGGGCACAGGCTGGGGCAGAGCAGACCTGAACGTGTGACAGGGGCAGCGGCAGGGCTCAAGTCAGCGCCTCCCTCTCTCCCAGGTCAACCCCGAGGAGAAGCCCAAACTGGAAGAGTTCTTCGCCCGCAACTCCTATGTGGCTGGCCAGTACGATGACCCTGCCTCCTACCAGCGCCTCAACAGCCACATAAATGCCCTCCACCAGGGGCCACAGGCCAACCGCCTCTTCTACCTGGCCTTGCCCCCCACCGTCTACGAGGCCGTCACCAAGAACATCCATGAGACCTGCATGAGTCAGACGTAAGGCTGACCCTTTACCCCCTTCCCTCCCTGGAAGCCAGTGGGCAGGATCTGCTCCCCACTCCTTTGAGGAGCCCCTGGGTGAAACTCTAGGCAGTCTTTTGAAAAGGATGTCTCCTTTTTGTTCAGTCATCGCTGAAAATGCTGCCACCCGCATTTACCATTCAAAAAGCTCCCTTAACAGCATGGATCTCTCTAGAATGGTCTCTGGCAAGTGCCCGCCAGGACCGCAAGATGGCAGTGTTGCTCCATGAAAGACTTGCTGCCGCCGCCCGCTCAATTTTGAACATTTCAAGTCCTCGCCGGCCGCCAGGTGGCAATGCTGCTCCATGCGAAGCGCGGTGCTGCCTTTCAGCACGGCGTCCCTGTCTCCTGTTCCTGCCTTTGAACATAGAGGTTCTGTGGGAGGCGGCAGAGAAAGGGGCCTTTTCTCCTTGGAGAACCAGTGGGGAAGCTATGCCCTTGTGGCCACCACCCACCCCGCCAGCTGCCAGGCTGCTTCCACTGCAGACCCAGGGGAGGGCAGGAAGAAAGAGGGCCACACCCAGAAATGCTCCCATTGCCACCCTAGCTGCCAGGCAGGCGCGAGAGCTGTTGCAGACGCCAGCGCTTTGACTAAGAAGATCTTGAGCCTGGCCTTCAGGGAGGGGCACACAAGATGACCTCAGATATGAGGAAGTTTTGTACCGAGGGAGGGGCCCGTCCAGCCCGGCAGAATTGCCCTGGGTCACGCGCCCCTGGCAAGGGTCGGGGTGACGCGGCCATGGGCTCCCGGCAGAGGCTGGAACCGTGTCATTGTGGAAAAGCCCTTCGGGAGAGACCTGCAGAGCTCGGACCAGCTGTCCAACCACATCTCCTCGCTGTTCCGCGAGGACCAGATCTATCGCATTGACCACTACCTCGGCAAGGAGATGGTCCAGAACCTCATGGTGCTGAGGTGAGGGCCTGGGGAGCCCCTGGGCCTGCTGCTGCCCTGAGCTCAAGTCCTTCCCAGGCGCAGGCGAGGGGCTGGGCCTGGCCCAGCGTGGAGCTCAGCTGTGCTCTCTCCCTGCAGGTTTGCCAACAGGATCTTTGGCCCCATCTGGAACCGGGACAACATCGCCTGTGTGATCCTCACTTTCAAGGAACCCTTCGGCACTGAGGGCCGTGGGGGCTATTTTGATGAATTTGGGATCATCCGGTAAGAGCCCCCTTCCTGTTCTGTGAGCTCTTCCCTCGCCAGGAGTTTTGGAACCTGAACGTGTGTTCTTCGGCCCCCTCTCCCTCCAGGGACGTGATGCAGAACCACCTGCTGCAGATGCTGTGCCTGGTGGCCATGGAGAAGCCCGCCTCCACTGACTCCGATGACGTCCGCGACGAGAAGGTGGGGGTGCAGCCTCCCGGACCCCTGCAGCCTGCAGCCTGCCCTGCTGCCCCCAGGGCTCACCCTCCCCTGGCGCCTCTCCCCCAGGTCAAGGTGTTGAAGTGCATCTCAGAAGTGCAGGCGGACAACGTGGTCCTGGGCCAGTATGTGGGGAACCCCAATGGAGAGGGGGAGGCCACCAAAGGGTACCTGGATGACCCCACAGTGCCCCGCGGCTCCACCACCGCCACCTTCGCAGCCGTCGTCCTCTATGTGGAGAACGAGAGGTGGGAAGGTAGGCGAGGGCCGTGAGGAGTGGGCAGCCTGGCCACTCTGCTCTGCCCAGCGCCCGCGCCCGCGCCCTGCACTCGGGGCAGAGCTGTTCGCAAGGCCGGCCTTGCTCCCACGCAGGGGTGCCCTTCATCCTGCGCTGTGGCAAAGCCCTGAACGAGCGCAAGGCCGAGGTGCGGCTGCAGTTCCGGGACGTGGCCGGCGACATCTTCCACCAGCAGTGCAAGCGCAACGAGCTGGTGATCCGCGTGCAGCCCAACGAGGCCGTGTACACCAAGATGATGACCAAGAAGCCTGGCATGTTCTTCAACCCCGAGGAGTCCGAGCTGGACCTGACCTACGGCAACCGATACAAGGTGCCACGCCAGGCTGGGGCCGGGGCAGCGCTGGGGTGGGGGCACTGCGTGGCGGCGTCAGCAAGGCTCCCCTCCCCCGCAGAACGTGAAGCTGCCTGACGCTTACGAGCGCCTCATCCTGGATGTCTTCTGCGGGAGCCAGATGCACTTCGTGCGCAGGTGAGGCCCCAGCCACCCACCCCGCGCCGGCCCCCGCGTGGGCACCAGACGGGGCCAGCGAGCCCCCGCCCTGCCTGCGCACCCCGCACCCCTCCCACTGTCGCACTGTGTCCCGTCAGTGACGAGCTCCGGGAGGCCTGGCGGATCTTCACCCCTCTGCTGCACAGGATTGAGCGGGAGAAGCCACAGCCCATCCCCTACATTTACGGCAGGTGAGGGCCGGGTGCGCGCCCACTGCCAGGGGCGGTGGGGAAACGAGGGGCGGAGTCCCTCACTCACGTCCCTCCTTCTGCCGGTCATCGCCCAGCCGAGGCCCTCCGGAGGCAGACGAGCTGATGAAGAGAGTGGGCTTCCAGTACGAGGGCACCTACAAGTGGGTGAACCCCCACAAGCTGTGACCCCTGCGCCCCGCCCCCAGCCCCGCCCCCGGCCCCCAGCCGCCCATCTCCGTCTCGTCTTTCACAACACCCGGCCCCACGTCGGGATGACTTTGGGACCATAGGCCTCAGCCTCGCATTCCTGCCCCTGGCTTGGGGTACCCCCTCCCCCCCGCCGCCAAGCCGCTCCCGGAGCCCGGCTACATTCCTCAGCCGCCAAGCACTTGGGACTCACTGTGACCTCCCCAGGCCACCGCAGCCCTGCCTGAGCCAGCTGTCTCCACAGGACCTAACCCATCCTCCCCTCACTCCAGCCCCAGCAGAAGGAAGGAGAAGAGAGTGGCCTGTCTCTCTGCCCCAGGGCTCCTTGGGACAGTAATGGCCGGAGCAGGAAGTTAGGGACACTGGGGAGAGGCCACGGGCCTCAGTGGAGCAGTGGCCGAACCCTCACTCCCTGACGGCTGCGGGCAATCCTCTGGTGGGAAGGGCATGCATGTGGCCGTGTGAGAGGACCTGCCTGCGACCACGCCCACCTCAGTGCCACTCCACATTCCTTGTCGCCAGCCGGAAGGGACCTCGTGCTGCCTGGCAGTGTCTTGGGCCTCCTGCACTCCACAGCCTCTCCACCACAAGCGCAGGCAAAGCAGAAGCAGCAACTGGGGCCCTCCACTTTAACCCCTGCCATTAAATTTGCAAAGAGCCCCACCTGTCCCCTTGTCATTTCCTCTCTAGCACCTGTGGCCGTGAAGGAGCGAGCCTACAGCCGCCTGCTTGCCTGGGGACCCAGCCCTTTTTCTGTTCCCCTTGTTGCCTGCTGTTCCTCCCCCTGCACTTGCTCTGGGCCTGCTCACCTCCAGTCTCACGTGGTGCCTCTACAGGGACCCAAACCTGTCCCATGTCCACGCTGCCTCCCGAGTCTTCCTCACTCCACCTCTGCTCATTGTTGTGACCGCAGCCTGAAGCAGGAGGGCAGGTCACGTTTCCTTTCACTCTGCTCTCCGACACTTGCACTGCTTGTCATCCGCACTGTCCCTCCCTAACCAGGGCCCCTTCAGGGATGGGGACGCAATCAAATGTGTGACTAGCATCAGAGGTTAAGAGGCAAAGAGGTAGGCCAAGGTCATGTCCAGCTTTCGGGCCTAGGCAGCCACTAAGGCACCAGAGGTATGAGCTCCTGCGTCTGTTTCTATTGCCTCCCCGGGGTACTAGAAAGCAACAGGGGGCTGAAAACCAGAGATGGATTTTGGACCTTTACCAGGACATCAGACATTGTGGAAGAGGGCCCCACCCTGCTCCAGGATAGCCTCATCCTAACTCACGTGCACCTACAAACACCCTGTTGCCATGAAAGGTTGCTGTCTGAAGTTCCAGGTGGACTTGAATTTGGGGGACCCTTCACTATACCGCACCTAGTGGGGGCCACAGCATTTTCGCCAGCCTCCGTCCTGGGCTGAGTGAGGACACGTGGCAGGAACTGACCCTATGGCCCAAGTTCTCACGGAGACTGAGGCTGCCAGGGAACAAAACGATCCGATGAGGGGGACAGAGCGGCCTGGAAGAGGCCCAGGCAAGGAATGCTGCCCTCCCGACAGGGGAGACTGTGTGCCGTGACCCTACCAGTGACAATGGTCACATCACTCTGTCACCAGGAGCTAAGCAAAAGAGCTCCTCCCCATACCTATGGCTCCACTGCTGGCCACACGACCCCACTTGGAAACAGTCATCTGTTTTCCTTATGCTATGTGGGAATGAGCTAAGGAAGAAACTCAAGTGGCAGGCAGGCCTGTGCCTGTCCCTTGAGCTGCCCGCCCCATACACATGCCCAAGCTACAACCTTGTGCGCCGTGTGTGTCAACAGGAGGGGTCACCTGCCAGTCGTGGGAGGCCATTACCATGGTCACCTAGTCTAAATCGGGAAGGAGGAAGTCTCAGGTCCTTGAGGGGCGTTGTTAGCCTGGGCTGCCCTAGAGCAGTCTCCAGGGCTCTGTGCTTAGGAGCACAGAGGCAGGGGCCTTCGTCCTCTGTTCTGTGGGTGCCCGTGGCCTCCTGGGAAGAAGAGACATGACTCCAGCTGAGAGCCATCTTTCTGAGCTGATGGGGCCACCAAGGGTGAGCCAATTTATGTACTAGTGACGAGGCTGCCGCCCCCTGTCCTCTGGGTTCCATGTCCTAGCCAGGCCTGCTGCCTTCCATAGGAAATTGGGTGCCCCTATAGGGAAACTGGGCCAGAGACTGCCAGGACAAGACGTGAAACCACAGTGAGTGCACATCAGTGCCAGGGTTTCAACACCTCGTGCACACAGTCGCCTCCTCTGGGTCTTACGGATGTTACTGGGTGCTGGTGTGGTTAAAGAGACCCGATCCTTGTCCCCGAGGGGTCTCAATGCCACCTGGCTGCGTTGACAAGTCCCAGGATGACACACAAGGTCTATGAACTCTGAGATGGTGGACTCCCTGCCATCCCCCAGCTGGCCGCCAGAGGGCACCTTGCATCAGCTCCCGGGAGAGAGCCATGTGAATCCCAGCCTGCCCTGGCCAGCGTGCTGGATCTGCAAAGTTTCAAATAGGAGCCTGAGATGACATGGAACCCTTGGTGGAGAACGAATGCTCAGAGGCCCGTCGTGACCCTGCGGGGGGGTCTTGGTGTTGACAGCCCCTTGTAGAGCCCCTGAGGGAGCACCCACTCTTGCTGCCCGCCCCATGCCAGCCAGCTGTGTCCAGGGGCACAGCATCCCTGAAGGGGACAAGCAGAAGCAGGCAGCAGAGAATCTGAAAGCACACGGGTGAGGACATGCAGCTGTCACCGCAGCCCTCAGGTGCCTCCACTGAGGCGCAAGTGCAAGGGGCAGGTTAGGGCAGCCAGGGAGTTGAGACTGCTGTCACCTCAGCTCTAGGGGCCCCCACTGAGGATGCAGCAGAGCCTAGGTGGCCTCTGACACACCTGTCACCTCAGTCCTGGACGCCGTATGGTGCAAGTCAGGGATGTCAGCTGTTCCTCAACCTCTGTGCACCTGCCCAGCGACAGGGCAGGGGGACCCCGGCGGGGACAGTCACCTCGGCCCTGGGTGAACAGGAGCAGCATTAGGTTCAGGTGCCAACATCCAAGTGTCACCTAAGTGCTGGCTGCCTAGACAGGGCAGGGCTTGATGGCTTGGGGTAGAGCGTCACCATTCACCTCAACTCGGCATCTGGCCTTTGGTGCAAGCATGAAGGCCAGGCGAGGACACTCAATGTGACCTCGTGACCAGGTCCCTGTGCAGATAAGCACCAACGCAACATTCCAGGAGCACTTCACGGTCAGGTGCTACACAGAGGCTGAGACAATACCCAGCAGACGGCAGCCAAACGCTACACAAACCAGACACACGCAAGTCCAGGTGGTAGCATCTGACTGAAAGCCCAGACTTTGGTCCCTGCATTGTCCCCTAGCTTGGCTGAGATGTGAAAGGCCAGGGAGAATCAACTGCCACCTCAACTCAGAACACCCGCTCTGTGGGCTTAGGCCTCGAGTTACCCCCACTGCCACCTGAGGCAAGCAGTCCGAGGAAGTCACTGAAGCCACCAACTATCACCTCATGCGGGGTGCCTGTGCGGGGCAGGAACGTGGGGACCCAGGTGAGAGCAGTCGGCTGCAAGCACAAATCCTGCTGCCCAGACTGGGCAGGGCAGTGAGGGACCACTGACGTCATCCAACTGCGAACAGCCAGCTGGGGAGCCACGGCACAGGTGGTGGCACTCAGTTGTCACCCGAGATCCCAGGACAGGACAGTTGGCTGTCACCTCACCTCTGGCTGCCTGCTGTGGGACACAAATGACTCCCATCATCTGCGTCTCCACTGGGCAAGGGGAGTAGGAATGAGGTGAGGGGATTCCACTGTCACCCGCTTGTGGGGTGCCTGCGCTGGGACAGACATGACACGGCACAGGTGCTATCTGCGAACTGATGGCCTGCACCTTTATTTAAACATTTATTTATTTATTTATTTGAAAGGCAGAGTTACAGAGAGGGAAAAACTGAGGGAGAGAGAGAGCAAGGTCTTCCATCCGCTGGTTCACTCCCCAAATGACCACACAGCTTGGGGTGGACCAGTCTGAAACCAAACCCTTTTTTTTTTTTTTTTTTTTTTTTTGGATAGGCAGAGTTAGACAGTGAGAGAGAGAGACAGAGACAAAGGTCTTCCTTTTGCCATTGGTTCACCCCCCAAATGGCCGCTACGGCCAGCGTGCTGTGCCGATCCAAAGCCAGGAGCCAGGTGCTTCCTCCTGGTCTCCCATGCGGGTGCAGGACCCAAGGACCTGGGCCATCCTCCATTGCACTCCCAGGCCACAGCAGAGCTGGACTGGACGAGCAGCAACCGGGACAGAATCTGGTAACCTGACTGGGTCTAGAACCCTGGGGTGCCGGCGCCACAGGCAGAGGATTAGCCTAGTGAGCCACAGCACCGGCCTGAAGCCAAAACATTCTGCCAGGCCTCCCATGTGGATGCAGGGGCTGAAGCACCTAGGCCATCTTCCACTGCTCTCCCAGGCACATTTGAATGGAGCTGGACCACAAATGGAGCAGCCTGGACTCAAACTGGGGGCCATATGGGATGCTGGTGCTGCAAGAGGAAGTTTTACCTGCTGTGCCACAGCACCGGCCCCAGGGGCCCCCCATCTTGGCCTGTACTGGCAACAGTCAAGGAAGCCCAAGTTAGCAATCACCTGGCCCCTTGGCACTATATACACAGAGCTGTGGGAACCAGGTGAGGGAAATCACTGTTAACTCCGATCTGGGAAGCAAAACATACCTAAGCAGTGAAGCCCAGGAAAAAAAAAAAAAAAAAAAAAACATCACCTGTCGCTTCACTTACTGTCCACGATAGAGGCATCAGGGCCCTATGCGTGTAGTCATCTCTGTTCTATTGGTTTACACCCCTACAAAAGTATGCGTTAGAGCCAAGGCAAGTATCATCCATCACTGCCTGCATGGGAAATTGTCAGACCCTCGAGAGAGAAAACGGGCTGGGGGAAGGGACGAATGCAGAGACTGCTAATAGATCCAGAGGCAGTGGGAATGTTCTAGAACTAGAGAGTGGTGACAGCTGCACAACTTTCTGTATGTACCAAAAGCCACTGTACAGTGTACAGTGTAAAACAGTGCATGTTATAGCATGTGGGTGTATCACATGCCGGTTTTTGAAAAGAATGAGAATTGGGGTGGGTATTGTGTCACCAGCATGCCATATCAGAGCATCAGGTTCGAGTCCTGGCTGCTCCACTTGTGACCCAGCCGCCCTGCTAGTGCACCTGGGAAGCAGCAGAAGATGCTGCAAGTACTTGGATCCCTAGCACGCATGGCGATCCAGATGGAGTCCCTGGCTCCTAGCTTTGACCTGGACCAGCCCTAGTTTCCTGCTGTTGTGGCCACACAGAAAGTGAACCAGCAGTTGGAAGATCTCTCCTCTCTCTCTCT
The DNA here is from genome assembly GCA_949820135.1 of Sylvilagus floridanus. Classification (NCBI taxonomy): domain Eukaryota; kingdom Metazoa; phylum Chordata; class Mammalia; order Lagomorpha; family Leporidae; genus Sylvilagus; species Sylvilagus floridanus. The sequence goes on from OX463223.1 coordinate 1,440,866, forward strand.
CTCTCTCTCTCTCTCTCTCTCTCTCTCTCTCTCTCTCCCTTTCTCTGCTCTTTAAATAAATAAATGAATCTTGTCTAAAAAATATAAGGGAATTTGAGTAAAGGGTGGTTGTTTGCGCTAGCTCTGACCATCAATCTAGAGGTCCTGAGGCACACCATCCTCATGAAATGAAGGTTTTCCAAATAAGTATGTAGATTTATTTAGTTAGTTATTCAAAAGTCAGAGTTACACAAAGAGAGAAGGAAAGGCAAAGAGAGAGAGAGGTCTTCCATCTGCTGGTTCACTCTCCAGGTGGCTGCAAATGGCCGGAGCTGCGCCAACCTGAAGCTAAGAGCCAGGAGCTTCCTCCGGGTCTCCCACGTGGGTGCAGGGGACCAAGGACCTGGGCCATCTTCCACTGCTTTCCCAGGCCACAACAGAAAGCTGGATTGGAAGTGGAGCAGCCAGGACTCAAACTGGCACCATATGGGATGCCGGCACTGCAGGCTGCGGCTTCTACCAGCTACGGCACAGCACCGGCCCCAAAATGTAGGATTTTAAAAAAATGTGTTTGACCTGTTTTTTCATCTTGGAGTTACCATGCTATCTAGGCTGGGGAAGACCCAGAAACTCCATAGGCACTTGCGCCAGGGCCATGGCCTTGTCGGCGAGCCCTGGAAGCAGCCAGGAGATCATCAGCAGATTCATGGGGCAAGTGTATACTAGAACAATCTCCTAATACAATCAGGTACACACATTATCACTCCTAGACATCGCATTGAAAAGTCCTCGCTTTTAAGTCACTCCGTTCTCCTTTTGGTTACAAAAGGCTAGGCAATGGGCTCCTCCTGAGGCTTTGCCTACAGATGCCTATACTGACTCCTCTTCCTTGGGCACTGCAATGATGGTGCCTGAGACAATTTGGTTCTCAGATCACACACTGCGAGCAGGGGCAAGAGATCTCCTGCTTTTGGAAGAGCCTTTTTTTGGGAAGTAGCATGCTAGCATGCTTCCAACTGGGGCCAATGGGAACTAAGAGAGGCCCCAGCCCCATTAGTTGCTGAGTGTCGGCACACAGAGAGGCCCGCAAGCTGCAAGGAGATAGGAGAGAATTAGCCAGCTTGGCACGTGTAAAGGAAGGGGCTTCGCGATGGACTGGCTGACATATCCCGGCAGGGCAGAACTGATAAGAGGACAGAAGCTTTAGGTCCTGTGCCTCTCCTCTCTCTGTGTAACCCTGACTTTCAAATAAATAAAAAAAATCTTTTAAAAAAACATTTAGCTCATTTGCAGAATGAATAAAAGCATGCCATTTCTATTTCCCAGTACAGCGCATTCCATACGTGTGTTTTGGTCCTATCAGCAGTAGAAACTGCATAAAACTAACTGAACTGCATTTCTTCCACTTCATGAAGAGGAAACCAAGAGTCAACTGAACTCTGGCTTTGTGAAAGGATAGTAAGCATTTACAAGGTCAGGGGCCAACATTGTGGCACAGTAGGTTAAGCTGTTGTCGGTGGTGCTGGCATCCCATATGGGCGCTGGTTCAAGTCCCAGCTGCTCCACTTCTGATCCAGTTCCTTGCCGACGCCCTGGGAAAGCAGTAAAGATGGCCCAAGTCCTTGGGCCTCTGAACCCACATGGGAGACCTATAAGAAGTTCCTAGATGCAGAAGTTCATGGATGCTGGCTTTCACCTGGCCCAGTCCCCAGCTATTGCAGCCATTTGGAGAGTGAACCCTCTCTCTCTCTCTCTCTCTCCCCTTCCCTCTCTCTGTGTAACTCTGACTTTCAAATCAATAGATCTTTTTGAAAAAAAACAATTTACCAGGTCATATTTTCAGAGAAAAGTGGGATCTGCTGATACATTTCACCTGTCCTTGACAGCCTTATGAAGCAAAGGGGCTAGAAATCACATCCTGAAGCCCCAAGTGGCTACACTGGCAGGTTGAGAGTGAACCTGGAATTGCCACTGAACCAGAGTTCATGTTGCCCAGATACAGGGCTAGTGAAGTGGCGCAGCAGGTTAAACCACAGCTTGCACAATGCTGTCCCATATGCTGGTGCCAGTTCTACTCCCAGCCACTCCGTTTCCAATCCAGCTTTCTCCTAAATGCGCCTGAGAAAGCAGCAGATGATGGCTCAAGTGCTTGGGCCCCTGCCACCCACATGAGAGACCTGGATGGAGTTCCTTTTGCCATGGCCCAGCCCTAGCTGTTGTGGCCATTTGAGGAATACGCCAGTGGGTGGAAAATCGATCTCTCTCTTTCTCTGCCTTTCAAATAAATAGGTCTAAATTTTTAAAAGTGATAACAGCCAAATTCAATGAACTAAATTTAAAAAAAGAAGAGGCCAGCATTATGGTATGTTGGGTTAAGCTGCAGCCTGCAGTGCCAGCATCCTATGTGGGCCCCAATTCAAGTCCCTGCTGCCCCACTTCCTATCCAACTCCCTGATAATGCATCTGGGAAAGCAGCAGATGATGTTCCAAGTGCTTGGGCCCCTGCACCCATGCGGGAGACCCACATAAAACTCGTGGTTCCTGGCTTCAGCCTGGCCCAGGCCCAGCCCCAGCCATGGTGGCCATTTAAGGAGTGAACCAGAGGAGGAAACATTTCTCTCTCTCTCTCTCTCTCTCTCTCTCTCTCTCTCTCTAAATATATATATATATATATATATATATATATATATATATATAAACTCTGTCTTTCAAATAAAAATAAATCTTAAAAAAACACAGACTTCCAAATTAAAATGCAGATGAGGGGCTGGCACCATGGTGTAGCAAGTAAAGCCGCCACCTGCAGTGCTGGCATCCTATATGGGTGCTAGTTCAAGTCCTGGCTGCTCCTCTTCCGATCCAGCTCTCTGCTATGGTCTGGGAAAGCAGTGGAGGACGGCCCAGGTTGTTGGACCCCTGCACCCGTGTGAAGAAGCTCCCACTGCTTTTGGATCGGCCCAGCTCCGGCTGTTGCAGCCATCTGGGGAGTGAACCAGCAGATGGAAGACCTCTCTCTCTCTCTCTCTCTCTCTCTCTCTCTCTCTCTCCCCCTCTCTGTCTTTAAAATAAAAATAAATAATTTTTTTTAAAGTAGATGAGGGGCCAGCGCTGTGGTGTACCAGGTTAAGCTGCTGCCTGCAGTGCCAGCATCCCATATGGGCACTGGTTCAAGACCCGGCTGCTCCACTTCCAATCCTGCTCTCTGCTGTGGCCTGGGAAAGCAGTGCAAGAGACCCAAGCCCTTGGGCCCCTGCACCCGCATGGGTGACCTACGGAAGCTCCTTGCTCCTGGCTTCAGATCGGCCACACTTTGCCCATTGTGGACATTTGGGGAGTGAACCAGCAAATGGAAGACCTCTCTCTTTCCCTCTATCTCTCTCTTTCTGCCTCTCTGAAGCTCTACCTTTCTTTTAAAAAAAAAAAGTAGATGAACTGGTTTAATGCAAAGCTGAAGCAATCCGATGTTAATCAATCAGCTCTTTTTCTATTGTTCTGTCTCCTGGTTCCAACTTTGTTCTTGCTTTCTTTGATCCTCATCTGTCTATAATACCAATAATACCAACCTCTTCTACGAGGCTCACTGGAACACTTAATTTCTAGCTTATGAAATGAAGTGTTACCCAATTCTAGCACGGAAAATAAGGCAATTAAGACTGCTAGAGAGTAGTCATTTGGCCCGGCAAGTCAGATGCTGGAATCACCTATCAAGACCCAGCTCCACTCTTGATTCCAGTTTCCTGCTGATGTAGAAGCAGTTCAAGTAGTTGGGTCCCTGCCACCCATGTGGGAGATGCAGACTCATTTTCCAGCTGTTGGCTTTGACCATTGTGGGCATTTGGGGAGTAACCAGTGATGGGAGCACTGTGTGGTTTTTTTGTGTGTGCACGCACGCATGTGCAGCTCAGAAATAAACAATTTCTTAAAAGATCATTAGACTAGGGGTGGGAGTGAGGAAAGGGAGAGGGGACAGGCCAATTAAAGGAGTGACTTCTGCTATTCTACAGTTGGTAGGGTATCTGCAGTTGACAACAGACATCTCAAAATAGCTAGTAAAGAGGCTCACGAATGGTCCCAATACCAAGTAATGATACATGTATTTTAAAGATTTTATTTATTTATTTGAGAGATAGAGTTACAGACAGAGAGAGGGAGAGACAAAGAAAGGTCTTCCATTCGCTGGTTCACTCCCCAAATGGCCACAATGGCTGCAGCTGAGCCAATCCAAAGCCAAGAGCCAGGAGCTTCTTCCAGGTCTCCCATGCGGGTGCAGGGGCCCAAGGACTTGGGCCATCTTCTACTGCTTTCCCAGGCCACAGCGGAGAGCTGGATCAGAAGAGGAACAGTCAAGACTAGATCTGGCACCCATATGGGATGCCAGTGCCTCAAGTGGAGGCTTAATCTACTATGCCACAGCACCAGCGCCCAGTTAGACGTTTTTAAAGGATCACTAAAGTGAGGGAGGCCTGGGCATGGGGCAAGGACACTGAGGGCAGAGTTAGGCAGTCACACACATTACTGTGTGTGTGTTGCCTGATGCATACATGCTGTCTAGTGGTATGTGTGTCACCACGTAAATCTGCACTCAGTGTCACTGTCTCCTTGCCAGACCTCAGGAGCCCTGTGTGCCCTTTACCGTGGACTGAAAGGTTCTCTGGGGCCAGCGCTGGGGTGCAGCAGGTAAAGCCACCGCCTACAGTGCCGGCATCCCACATGGGTGCCAGTTTGAGTCCCAGCTGCTCCACTTCCGATCCAGCTCTGCTATGGCCTGGGAAAGCAGTAGAAGATGGCCCAAGTGCTTGGTTCCCTGCACCCGTGTGGGAGACCCAGAAGAAGCTCCTGGCTCCTGGCTTCAGATTGGCCCAGTTCCAGCCATTGTGGCCATTTGGGGAGTAAACCAGAAGGTGGAAGATGTCTCTCTGTCTCTACACGTTCGCTCTCTCTCTCTACCTCTGTAACTCCACCTTTCAAATAAATAAATAAATAAATACATCTTAAAAAGGTTCTCTTTGCTAAGGACTCAGTTTCACCTTCTCTTTTACTTCATATGCTTTGTCCCAGGCAGGTGCTTGTACAAGTTTTATTTGAGTGTGTGGATTTTTGTTTCTCCAGAAAACTGACAGAAAGTCTAGAGCTGTCTGTCGCATTGGAATCGCAGCTTCAGTGATGTGCACCCTGGGAGACAGCAGGTGAAGGCTCAGTTGGTTGAGTTCCTACCACTTACATGGGGAACCTGCATGGAGTTCCCAGCTCCTGGTTTCTTTTTTTTTTTTTTTAAAGATTTATTTATTATTTATTTGAAAGGCAGAGTTACAGAGAGGCAGAGAGAGAGACAGAGAGAAGTCTTCCATCCCATGTTTCACTCCCCAGTTGGCTGCAATGGCCAGAGCTGCGCCGATCCGAAGCCAGGAGCCAGGAGCTTCTTTCGGGTCTCCCACATGGGTACAGGGGCCCAAGGACTTGGGCCATCATCCACTACTTTCCGAGGCCATAGCAGAGAGCTGGATCAGAAATGGAGCAGCTGGAACTCGAACAGGCGCCCCTATGGGATGCTGGCACTGCAGGTGGTGGCCTTATCCACTATGCCACAGCGCCGGCCCCCAGCTCCTGGTTTCAGCCTGGCCTAGTCCTGGCTGTTGTGGGCACATTTGGGGAGTGAACCAGTGGATGGGAAATTGGGAAATTTCTCTCTCTCTCTCTCTCTTTCTCTCCATTTCAAATTTTAAAAAACAGAAAAGTCCCAGAAAAAACAAGGAACCTGTGCAAGTCTACTCACTAAGGTACACAGGGCCTGGATGAGAATCTCAGTGGTGTTAGAAGCACATATGAGAGTATGTAGAAACTACTGGATTCTCACCAGAGCTCTGTTGTGTCAGGCTCTTGAAACTTTCTCTGTATCTCCTTACAGGGCTTCCCATAAGTGGGGTCTGGGGGTTAAAGGGCAGGGGTGTATTTGGGATTCCCAAACTGCCCTGCTGCTGCCCCACAGACAGGTGGGTCCGACTGACAGGGTGGCCTCAAGTATCCCAGGAAGATGGGTGATCCCAGTCACTTGGTGCAGTCAGCAGGGAGCTTCCTGCAGACGGCAGTGAGCTTGACCCCCGCTCTGACGGACAAAAAGCCTGAAGCAGAATGTCAGATTTGTTTTCTTTTTTTAAGGTTTATTTATTTGTTTGAAAGGTAGAATGGTGGGATAGGGGAGGGACCCAAGGATGTAGGCCATCTTCCACCACTTTCCCAGGCCATTAGTAGAGACCTGGATTGGAAGTGGAGCAGCCAGGACCCTACCTACTGCCCATATGGGATGCCAGCGCTGCAGACAGCAGGTTTACCCGCTGTGCCACAGCGCCAGTGCCAGAATGCCTACCCCCAGGTTTGTTTTCTGGCAGAAATACACTTATGTAAAGATGAAACTGGGGTGGAGCCAGCACTAGTGGCATCCCATATGAACACCAGCGCGAGCCGTGGCTGCTCCACTGCCGATCCAGCTCCCTGCTAATGCACACGGGAGAGCAGCGGAAGATGGCCCAAGTGCTGCATCCCAGCCCTGGTCGGTGCAGCCATCTGGGGAGTGAATCAGAGGACAGCAGACCTCTCTCTCTTTCTCTCTCTCTCTGCTGCTCTGCCTTTCAAATACATTTTTAAAAAATGAAACCGGAGCCCTCACACTTTTTTCCTCTGTGCTTGGGGTGGGTGCCCTCCACATGGCCCCTCCCATTGCAAGAGTGCTCCGTGAGACAGTGGGAATGTGCTTCTAAACATACTGGGAGGAAAGCAGCCAAAGCCTTCCCCAGCTTGGTTCGGGCTCGTGAGATTCTGCAGTTTTTCCCCATACACGCTTCTGTAACTGCGTGTTCCTAAAAGGCACCTATATCAACTTCGGAGCATTTTCTAAGTATCTTCCCAGACCCAGCTGCTTCGGTAATCCTACCTGGCGAGGCGGGACTTCCACCCTAGAATGCCAGAGAGACTTCCGGGGAGGGGCCATCATAGACCCCGCCTCTAGGCCCGAATAAACTGCGCGCGCGGGCCTGGAGGTGGGGCCTGTGAGGGGCCCCGAGGCCGGCGCGGGGTCCCAGCTGACGACGGGGGCGGGGCGGGGGTGCGGGCTGTGGCCCCGCCCCCGGCCGCCATTGCCGGGCCTGTGGGGCCGCTCGCGCAGCTCGCTGGCCGTCCGTCGCCGAGCGGAATAGCGGGGTGGCCTGCTGGACAGGGCACCCGTCCCTGACCGAGCCCGCGTCTTTCCACTGCCAGGCAAGTCCCCGGCGGCCCGCCCGGGGCTGCATCCCTGTGGCCTGGAAGAATGGCTGGAGCTCGGGGCCTCCCTCAGGAGGGGCGAATCGGTTCCACGTCCCTTCTCTGGAGGTTCCGGTGGGCATGATTGTGAGCTGATGGCTTCCCGGGACCCCTCCTGGCCACGCAGGGCTTCTCCCCGCGTTTCCGAGGAGCTCGGCCTGGCCGGGTGGTTAGTCGGAAGAACTAGTCGGAACGCGGATGGCACGGGCTTGCCCCTGACCTCCACCCAAACCTGCTCTTCCACTTTCTTCCCCCCCAGCGCGCACGGTCCCCAAACAGTGCACCTGCCGGCGGTCCCAACCCAACGGGAGAAGTGGACATGAGGTTGGCAGGTGGGTGGCTTCCACAGTAAACCGGAGGGAGGCCCAGGTGTCCCGACATCCTGTGTCTGGACAGGCCCCGGGTGGCCCGCTGGGTTCGGTTTTGCAAATGGACTCTACGGGCACACTCATTCGGTGACCCTGAGTTAACCGTCTCATCTCTGAGGACTTCAGCTCCCCGACTTTGAGATGAGGATTCGTATAGCCAGTTGCTCCCAACTCAGTTGTCAGGCCGGCCGCTCTTTTGGAAAATGAGCTGAGGCTCCAAGAGAGAGAGAGGATGTGGTTTGTTCTTTGCTTCCTTTTTTTTTTTTTTTTTAAGTTAGTGTTACTTGGTTTAAAGTGTTTATTTTCATTTTATCCAAAAGTCAGAGATTTGTCTTCCATCTGCTGGTGCACTTCTCAAATGCCTACAGCATCCAGAGCTGGACCAGGTTGAAGCCAGGAGCCGGGAACTCCATCTAGGTCTCCTACAGGGTTAGCAAGGACCCAAGTACTGGGGCCATCTGCTGCTGCTTACCAGGGAGTGCAGCAGCTAGAAGCTGGATCAGAAGTGCAGGTGGCACTTGAACCCAGGCACTCCTATATGAGACGCCAGTGGTCCATGAAGCATCTGTTTATTATTTTTAGAGATTGATTTATGTATTTGAAAGTCTGAGTTACAGAGAAAGATGGCGGGGGTCTTCCATCTGATGGTTCATTCCCCAGAGGGCCGCAACAGCCAGAGCTGTGCCGATCTGAAGCCAGGAGCTTCCTCTGGGTCTCCCATGTGGGTGCAGGGACCCAAGGACTTGGGCCATCTTCCACTGCTTTCATGGCCAAGGCAGAGAGCCAGATCGGAAGTGGAACATCCAGGTCTCGAACCGGCGCCCATATGGGATACCGGCACTTGTGGACAGCAGCTTTATGTGCTACACCACAGCGCAAGCTCCCACTGTGGAGTTTGACTCAGTTCTTCCTCCCGTCTCTCAAAGCTCTGCCTCCCAGGCCCACAGTGCGGCAGCTGGTCCCACCTTGCTGGCCCCTAGTCCCTTCCCAAATGGTAGAGAAGATCCGGTTAGCAGAGGCCATGGGGTCACTGTGGAATTCCCCAGCCTCTGAGGTGGGCTTGCCCATGTCTGTCCCGCCTCCAGGCCCCCTGCGCATTGTGGCCCTAGTCGTCACTGTGGGTCTCACTTGGATCATAGGCAGCATCCTCCTGGGTGGACCTGGCAGTGGCTTTCCTCGCATCCAGCAACTCTTCACCAGTGAGTGTGGGCCCCTTCCTTGCCCCGCTGCGGAGGCCAGCAGAGTGGCCTCCTGGGCCTTTGGCTGAGGCTCAGGGCTGGGCTGGGTTGGCTTGGGTTCCCTGGCAGGCTGACTCCTGCTGCCCTCCGCCTGTCTCCTGGCATCAAGCATAGTCCTCCCACCACCTCCCAGTCGCTGCAGCCAGGAAAGCCAGTACCCACTACTGATAGTTCTGTGCACCCCGGGGAATTCCGTAAGGTCAGAGTGCGGGGCGGGGGGCTTCCGTGGAGCACAGGGGATGGTGCCTTAGTTTCCCCTTGCAGGCTTTGTGCTGGCCTCTGACCCCAGTGAGGAGGAGCCTCTACACTTTGTTACTGCGATGCTTCACAAATCCAGCCCCCCTTTCCTGGAATGGGGAGTTCTCCATCTGAACAGCATGTAGGCTCGAGCAGGCCACATAGCAGCGTTGGCCTGGCCTAAGCCCTGCCCCGGGCTGCCTGCCCGTGTCCCTGCTGCAGGCCCTGGGAGGCCTCACTGCTAACAGAAACAACTCTTTGTACCCACAGGCCCGGAGAGCACTGTGACTGCAGGTAAGGCCCCTGTCACTCCCCTGTTCCTCCCCCGACTAGCTACCCCTGCCCAGTGGGGTTGCTTGCACACCGCACACCTGGAATGCAGTGCTGGGACAGGCATAGCATAGACATTCCCATTCCAAAAGGGAGCTCTTAGAAGGAAAACGGAGTCACTGGTTCCATGTAAATCCCAAACCGAGCGTGGTGAATGCCAGTAGTGTCAAAGCCTGCGAAAGAACTCTGGGGCCTGCCGGACGGAGAGGCGGCCCTCCCTCTGCAGTCACCCTTCCTTCCTTTGCGCTCGTCTTTGGCCCTGTCAGTCGGCGCTGGCATGTTTCTGCTGGTGTAAATTTCTCACAGAAACCTTGATGGTTTCTTGTGCAAGCCACCAGGGTGGGAGACAGAAGAGTGCCCCCCAGGGCTTCCTGGATAATGTCATCTCTAATCACATACCACACCTCAGCCAGCCACACCCTGGGTGTTCTCTGCGGGGGACCTCTGTCATTGGCTTGCAACGAGATAGGGTGGAGAATGTTTCAAGGCTTCTGATTCTGATTCCTTGGTGCTTGGCAGTTCTCTCAATTGGTCTCTTTCCTCTCACATTTTACTCTATGTGGCAAAGGGAAACTAGGCTCTGCCTTCAATACTTTGCTGGGAAATCTAAGATAAATATACAAAGTAGCACTTGCATCCTGTCTGCAAAAGGCACAAGACAGCCAAGCTCTTTGCTACCTTGTAACAAAGTTCCAAGTGCTCTTCAATTCCCTCCGATTCCTGGTGCCACTGGGCTGAGGAGACAGATAGACAGACAGACAGACAGATATTGTCTGAGATAATTTAAGCTTTGTCTGGCTTTCTTCTTTATGAGCGCTCACCTGTACTGTCCATGTATCTACCAACAGTCTCTTAAAAGCAATTCAGGCCTTTTCTAACATCGCAAGGTCTACAGCCTCTACCCACCGATTACCCAGTTGCAAAGCCATTTCCACATTTGTAGGTATCGTTACAGAAGCACCCCCACTTTGTGGTACCACAATCCATCCATTTCCCATGACTGCCCTAACAAAGTTCCACAAACTGGGTGGCTTAACCAACAGAAATGGGAAGCCAGAAACCCGAAGCCAAGGAGCCGCAGGGCCTGCTCCCTCCCGCAGCTTTAGGGGAGGGTCCTTCCTTGCCTCTCCTCAGCTGGCGGCTGCCTTTGCTCTGCATGTCTTTGCCTCTCTTCTTCTTATAAGGACATCAGACAAGTTGCACTAAGGGCCCAACCGATTCCCATGTGATGTCATCGTCACTAATATATCTGCAACAGCTGTATTCCCAGACAAGGGTGCATTCTGAGGTAGTGGGGGCTAGGACTCATATCTTTCGTGTCCTGCCTCCCTGCCGTGCTACATGCCTTGTCTGTGCAGGCTCGCCAAGCCCAGCTCTCCCCACCCCTGCCTTGTCAGTGCCCAGGCCAGCCCTCCACCTCCTGCCTCTCCCTCCACGAGTAGCAGAAAAGCTTTCTCCCTGGGGTCCCTGTTGCATCTCCAGTGAGACACAGAGTATCTGTGGAAGTGCCCCTGACCTTGGCCTGAGCCACACTCTCCATGCTGGTTCCCTGCTCTGCGGTCACTTGTTCCACCCTGTGGGTCAGTCCTGACCTTCCCCTCTCAGATCTCAGGTGACCCCAGGGCCAGGCCCACAGGTCACACCTGCTGTCCCCGCCCAGAGCCACGGGCCAGGAAGTACAAGTGTGGCTTGCCCCAGCCATGTCCTGAGGAACACCTGGCCTTCCGCATGGTCAGTGGAGCTGCCAACGTCATTGGGCCCAAGATCTGCCTCGAGGACAAGATGTGAGCTTCCTTGGGGTGAATGGGCTTGGGGAGGCGCTGGGTCTGTGAGGGCTGAGGGCCGTGTGTGGGAGAGCAGAGCAGATCTCCTGTCCCCCCGCTAGGCTGATGAGCAGTGTCAAGGACAACGTGGGCCGTGGGCTGAACATCGCCCTGGTGAATGGTGAGTCACCTGGACCGTAGGGTCAGAGGCGGGAGGGAGCCATGCTGTGACCTGCTGCCTTCCTTCCCCACGCCCCTACCTGGACGCGTCCAGTCCAGGTGTTTGCCCTGGCCCTCCCCTCCACAGATTCCCAGGGAGGCCTAGGAAGTGGTCTGACGAACAGAAACAATAGGAAGTCCCAGGACATTGCAGGGTGCTTCTTGGGAAGCCTCAGTTACTAGACTGAGGCCCCAGTGGTTTGAGTGGGCTGGGCCTGTCCCAACACAGGAGGAGTGTGGGGCAGGGGTGGGTGGCGGGAGGGGCATCTGAAAAGCTTACAGAAGGGCCGCACCCAGCTGCCACCCTCCTGCCATGTCCTAAGTCCCTCTCTTGACACAGGGGTCAGCGGTGAGCTCATTGAGGCCCGGGCTTTTGACATGTGGGCTGGAGGTGAGTGGCAGCCCCAGCCCCCCTGCTACTTGCCTCTCATGGAATGCTGCCTTCTGGGTCCTAGCACTTGGGCTTCTCAGCACTTCCTGCGGGGGCTTTGTCCAGGGGCTAGATATGGCCCCAGGGACAGCTCTGTCTTCTTACTCTGGTGTGGCCCTGCACGGGCGAGCTCTGCCTTGCTTTTCTCGCTTGGTGGGGGAGGGATGCTCAGTGGGGTCCCCTGCCCCCCCACAGATGTCAATGACCTGTTGAAGTTCATTCGGCCACTGCACGAAGGCACTCTAGTGTTTGTAGCATCCTACGACGACCCAGCCACAAAGTAAGTGACTGCCCAGGCCAGCCTCAGCTCCGCCCCTCTCCGGTGACAGCTCACGCTTCTTCCTTCTGTACACAGGATGAACGAAGAGACCAGGAAGCTTTTCAGCGAGCTGGGCAGCAGGAATGCCAAGGAGCTAGCTTTCCGGGACAGCTGGGTGTTTGTGGGGGCCAAGGGCGTGCAGAACAAGAGTCCCTTTGAGCAGGTACAGTGGAAGCCCAGCAGTTTAGCCTCCCAGCCTCAGGCTCTGTCTGTTCACAGCACACAGGAGCCCTGTGCCACCACCCCTCCACTGGTGGCCCTTGGCCCCCTTGCTCTTGGTGCTGGGGGTAGGTAACATCGGCCTTCGCTGCCCTCTATGTATTTCATCCTATAGGGTCTGTAAATGGCAGCACTTCAGACTGGCAACACTCAGCAAGTAGGAGGCCTTCCTCCCCAGTGTCTTCAAGATGCTTAGGCTTTTCCCAGTCCTCCCAACCCCAGCATCTCTGCTTCCCACTGCGCACCCTCCTCCCGCCAGCCTGCACTGCCCTCTGCCACTGACTGTCCCTCACAGACCACATGTGGCAGGCTCTGTGCTACAGGCTGGGTGGGAGGGAAGCCCAGGCACCATCTTCACCTTGGAGAGGCTCCTGCCTCGCCAAGCCTGGGCCTCCATGACACACAAACAAGCTGCTCTGATGGGTTCCAGACAGCTCTGACTGCCCAAAGAACAGCTCAATTCCCGCTCCGCCCCCACCGGGCCTTGTGCTCGCTGCGGCTCCTAGCAGTTCCTTGCGGGCCGGTGGGGGCGGGGCACATGCCCCTCCCCTCCACATGAAGTTGATCACCCGGCACAAAGCAATAGCAAGCCTGCGCCCTGGGCTGCTGCTGCTCGTGTCCCCAAGGGCCAGGCCATGACATCCTGCTCTCCCGCCCACAGCATGTGAAGAACAGCAAACACACCAACAAGTACGAGGGCTGGCCCGAGGCGCTGGAGATGGAGGGCTGCATCCCGCGGAGGAGCACGGCCAGCTAGCATGAAGTGCCGGGCGCAAGGGGCGAGACGCCACCGGCGCTGCCAGCACAGGGCTGAGGCCCCTGCCCCATGCCTCCCGGTGAGGCAGGAACATTCCCTGACCCCAGCACAACGGACCCCGAGATGGACCGTATCTTGGACGCACAATGTGGGGTTGCAGGGGCTGGCCCCGTTGCACTTTGTCATGGGAACCCAGGGAGCTGTCTCCTCCTTTCCTTAAAGCTGCTTCCCTGATGAGGCCCCAGGCCCCCTTTCCTCCTGGGCCCCCCCTGCCTGGAGGGGCCCTGGGTGCTCACCCCGCTCCCTGGATGAGGTGGCTAGCGGCTGCCTGGCAGGCTAGGGCATCCTGTGGACCCTCCCAGCAGTGCAGGCTGAACGTACTTCCAGAGCGAGTCCGCCCTGGGAGCCATGCCTGGTGGCCACTTCGGAAAGCCCAAGTGCAGGCTGCCTCCTGCCTCAGCCTCCGCCTCCGATGGAGAGGTAGCCTGAGCCTGATCACACCGCGTGGGGTGGCTTCTGTGCTCTGTCAGAGGGCTTGCCTTCTAGATGACCTCTTAATAAATTCTTGGCCCTCGGCGGAATAAAGTGGATTCAGATGTTGTCATTGGTGGAGAGTCGGGGTGGTGCTCTGAGGAGGAGGGGCAGATGCCAGCCGCTCAGCCTTCCACAGCCAGCCTTTGTCTCTGGCTTCCCTGCGGGCGGCGGGCCCTATCCTGGTTCCGCAGTTGGTATCACATAGCCTTATCCTGGAGAGATGGCTGTACGTCCTGAGAGTGCAGCAAACTCACCCTCGGAGCACAGGCCTGTAGGGCAACTGTGTTTCCCACAGACTGGCTGCCTTTGGAGTAGGGGATGCAAAGGGTGAGTCACATGGGTCATTTGGGGTTTCTCTTGGGTTGGAGTCAAATGCTCCTTTTTATTTTTTTTTATTTTATTATTTTATTTTTTTTACAGGCAGAGTGGACAGTGAGAGAGAGACAGAGAGAAAGGTCTTCCTTTGCTGTTGGTTCACCTTCCAATGGCCGCTGTGGCCGGCACACTGTGGCCGGCGCACCGCGCTAATCCAAAGGCAGGAGCCAGGTGCTTCTCCTGGTCTCCCATGGGGCGCAGGGCCCAAGCACTTGGGCCATCCTCCGCTGCACTCCCTGGCCACAGCAGAGAGCTGGCCTGGAAGGGGGGCAACCGGGACAGAATCCAGCACCCCGACCGGGACTAGAACCCAGAGTGCCGGCGCCGCTAGGCGGAGGATTAGCTTATTGAGCTGCGGCGCTGGCCAAATGCTTTTTTTTTTTTTTAATTATTTATTTGACAGGCAGAGTTACAGACAGTGAGAGAGAGAGAGAAAGGTCTTCCCTCTGTTGGTTCACTCCGCAAGTGGCCGCAACGGCCAGAACTGTGCCGATCCGAATCCAGGAGCCAGGTGCTTCCTCCTGGTCTCCCATGCGGGTGCAGGGGCCCAAGCACTTGGGCCATCCTGCACCACTTTCCCAGGCCACAGCAGAGAGCTAGACGGGAAGAGCAACCGAGACTAGAACCAGCGCCCATATGGGATGCCAGTGCCTCAGGCGGAGGATGAACCTGGTGCGCCATGGCGCTGGCCTCACAGTCAAATGCTCTTTATCAAGTGAGAACCACTAAAAGCTGAGTTAAGTGCCAGAGTGGCAGGATGTGGAGTTAGAGGCATGGGGTGTTCAGGACAAGGGGCCAGGGACAAAATTATTGTGATGCCACCTGTAAGGGCCATGCAAGAAACGTGAGGATGGCCCAGCAGCCACCAGCCAGTCCTGGCCCCATGCCAAGCACTGTATCTGTTGAGCAAAAAGCACAGAGCTCCCTCAGAGACCCCCTGGCGCCCAAGTCTCCCGTTTCTTACTATCAGTGAAGCTCCATCTGTCTGCTTCCTTATCACACAAAGCCCATCATTGCCATTGAGGTTCACTCTGGGCGTACATTCTAGGAGTTTCGACAAAATTGTTTAATGGCCTGTATCCACGATGGTCATGTGTATGCATTCATTTTTTAAACCGCTCCTTATGGGAAATTTGAAACATTTCCAAAAGTAGAGAGAACGGTTCCAATGTGCTTGTCATGCAGCTTCCATGGCACTCACCTGTACCCACCGCAGCCCCCACATGCTGAAGCAAATAACTGAGCTCTCCCATCAGTAGTTCAGTCAGGCACAGGTTTCCTACACAGTCCTCACAATGCTAGCTGTACGTACTGCCACGATCCCTCTTACACAGAGCAGTCAAGCTCCTAGAGACCAGAGGAAAGGAGCCAGAAGTCCACATTCGTAGCTTGCCCCAAAGTGATGCCACTTCCCTGAACACCCTGAGCCTGGGAGGGGCATGGACTCCCCTGTGCCTCTCAGACAATGCCTGTGATGGCCTGACCTTCCTCCCTTGGATCATTCAGTTCTCTTCTTCACCCAACATGCATTTATCAAGTGCTTGCATCGGGCTACGCATTGTGCTGTATGCTAGGGACTCAGGAGTGAGTCACTGGCCCAGCCCCAGCCACTGTGGGGGTGTGCCGGGGCTGAGGGTCGCCACCATCCCAGATGAAAGCAGCAAGTGGCTTTATCTGCAGCTCCGCCCCAACACCCCTGTGCTACACATACCCTTTTGCAGTTAGGACGTCGTCTTCAGTTACCAGGGCCAGAATCCAAACCCAAAGTAGCATAAGCAAAAAGAGGAGGGGTCTTGATTGTCCCTACCCCAAAGCCTTCAGGTGATTTCAACTCCAGTAACAGGGTCAGGACGCTGGGCTCTGCTGTTCTCCGCGTTTGCATTTCCCAACATCCTGTCTCATGTAGGGGGCAATAATAATATGAAGGTACTTCACAAAATTCATGGAAAGTGCAATGACAAGTTTAGGGGTGGGCATTTGGCACAGCCATTAAGACCCCTCTTGGGATACCCACGTCCCATCCGGCATTTGCAGGGGCGAGTAGGAGCAGCCGTTAACTTTTGCCTGCCCAACATCAGGGTTCCGAGCTGAAGTGCATCTATGTTGTCCAAGCTGTTGCTACTATTGGTTCTATCTGTTCTCTTAGTCCACGTGACTTCTCTTTTATGCCTTCTCTTTGCATGCCTAGTCTGTGCCACCCTTACTCATTCTCTTCAGAGATAAATTATTAATCTCCCAAACGAACTATGAACATTATCTCGCTTTTAATTTTTCTGCAGACAAAGCCAGGGAATTCTTCATGTCAGACATGCCTCCAGCCCACTGTGCCCTTTTAGGGAAGGCTGATGTCATTGACTGACTGGCACCCAACAGATTGGTGGCTTTCAAGTGGCCAGGTCCTTCCTGGTGAATTTCACTGGACCCTCAGGCAAGCCCAAGAGGAGAGGCAGTTGGAATACACAAATTCAGATTTCTTGCAAGGACACATCTTAGGTTTTCCTTCGCTGGCTCTTGCAGCTGACACACCATTCTCCCTGCGCTGTTTTACCCCAAACTCGGCGCTCTCACCTGTTAAGTGCTCCTTTTTTTTTTTTTTCTTTTTTTAACCTGAGGCCCGAGGAGGGGAGGAGAGTGAATAGGAGAGAAGTCCTCCCGGTGGGTGGCAGGAACCCAGACAATTGTCCCATCATGGCTGCCCTGCAGTGTCTGCATTAGTCAGAAGTTGGAGTTAGGCACTGGCGCCGGCAAATGGAACCCAGATCCCATCATGCAGTTAAGACACCCATCTCCCCGCCTCGCAGCGCAGGTTAAAAAAAAAAACATGTAAACATAAATTGTTATGATTATTGAAAAATTAAGTAGTACTATGGGTGCCCGCCAGGCATCCCCATCACAGCGAAACGGGAGGATTTTTTCAGAGAAGTGTAGACGGAGCGTGTTGCCCCACAACTCTGGAGAACATTCAAATCCCGTTTAACCCTGCATTTTTGACTGCCTTTCGACCTCCTTTCCGCACCGCCCCCTCCCATTTCCATTTCATTTCTGCAAAGCCTCCATCCACACCGTGCTGGTGGCGCCAAGCCCTGGTGAACCAGGGGCGAGTGCACTTAATGTTGAACAGTGTGGAAATCGGCGCTGAGTCAATCTCACCAAAGCAGTGGGAACTCGCCCCTAAACAACAGCGTGCCCAGAACCCTAACGCACGCAAGGCTCCCGTCCCTAGCGGCAGCCCGTGGGCGTCCCAGCCCTGGCGGCTGGCCGAGTGTCTCACTGTCCCCAGAGGTCACAGCGTAGTTGGGAGTGTTCGGGGGCCCTCTCTCAGAACGGAATCAAGCAGGCAGTGAGCACAGATTTGACCCGCAGCCAGAGCCAGACTGAGGCCGCGCCTCACCAACCACGACTCTAGAGGCCGCCTCCTGGCACGCCCGCCGCGGCTCAAGGTTCCCAGAAACGTCACTTCCGGTCTGAACCCGAGGCGGCCACCGGAGGTGAGGAGGCCGCCGCGAGAGGGAGGAGCCCTGACGCGCGGGGCGGGACCCGCGCGGGGCGGGAATGGGCGGGGCCTCGGCGAGTGGGGCGGTGCCCCGGCGGGCCAAGCTCGCGGGTTTCGGCCGGCCCCGGCAGGCTCTGGTCTCAGGCTTCGCGGCCGCGGCGGCAGGTGAGAACCTGTGGCCGGGAAGGGGCAGGCGGGAGGCGGCCTCTGGCCCTGGCCCCGCAACGTGATCGCCCGCTCGGGCGTCCAGCTCGGCCGGGCCCGGCAGGGGAGGGCCGCCGCGCGTCGAGAGGCCTGGCACGGCTACAGGGCCCGGGAGTGACGCGAGGGAGCCTCCCGACTCCGAGAGCGCCCTGCCGGGTCGCCAGCTTGCCAGCTGCAGGACGGCGACCCGCTCTCCCTTCCCACCCCCAGCTCCTGCCCCACCTCAGATCTTCCGGACTCCGGCAGTTACCCTAAGCCCGAACACTCGGCCGGCTTGTGTGGAGAAAGCATCGGGGCGGGAATTCCCTCCTCTGCCTTGGGATGCATCTGCTCAAACTCTTCAGGCCCCTCAGGCAGACATGGTGAGGGATCTCAGCCACACCGCCGCTGGGACTCAAAGCCGGCAGCCCCTCTGGAAAGATGGTTATGGGGTGGATGGCCCTTAGCCTCTCCCTTCTAAACTGGTTCACACCACCTTGGTGGCTTCAGTCCTGGTGCCTTCGTCTTTCTCCCTCCACGTTGCTTCTACCCCACTCTGGTTTCCCTGGCTCCCTCTTCAGCAGTGAGACACCAGGCTGGATCAGGCCTCCAGGGTAAGTGACCCAAACTGCAAGCCAGCAGAGGCCATGTCATCCTGGGTTAGGGACAGGGGAAACTCGCCAAAGGAGAAGCCCCTGCTTAACCTGCCCTCTGCCCCGGTCTCCGGTGAGGAAGGGCCAAGGCCAACGGCGGCTGCGACTGATCGGCTGTGGAGAGGCAGGGGCTTCTTCCAAAACCAGGACATTACAGGGCATGGGGCACCTGCCAGGAGTGATGGAAACTCCTGTATCCTCAGCCTGGCCGCCCCGCTTCTAGCACATGATGAGACAGGAGGCTGATGGCTGCCCCAATGGAAAAGCAGGAAGAGGTGACCCTCCTCCTTTCTCCAAGGCACCCGCCCCTAGAAATGCTGGCAGTCCCGCTGGGTGTGTAAGGCCCTGCAGGGCCACATGTGCGGTGGGAGGGCACCCTGGAGCCCCAGCAGGGTCTCTCCGCTGTAACACAGAAGGCCTAGGCACTCGAAATCTGGGAGCAGCCACTTCTCTGGCACTCTCACAGGAGGAAAAGCCCTCCTCCTGCAGTGGCCATGTGCTTTGACCTGACTCACTCCTGCTGCTCCTTTCTGCTCGCTGCCCCCGCCCCCCAGGACCTCCATGCCTCACTGCAGGGAACCAGAGCAGCACTGTTCCCAACCCTGTCTTGGGGGCAAACATCCACCCCCGGGGCCCAGGGCGCAGTGGCCACCCACTGCTCACACAGCTTCGCCAACCATCTTGCACCTGCCAAATGACACCGAAACCCCCAGATCTGCTCTCTAAAGGCCTCCTGGGGCTGGCTCAAGTCTCTCTTCCCCATTAGCACCTTTCCTTCTCATCCAGCAGTTCTTGCTGCCCCCACTGTGGTATCCCGCAGCCCCGCTGTAGCGGCATCCCGAAGCCAGCGGGGATGGCACTCCCGAACCCCTTGGTGTTAGCACATCACTGCAAGGTCACCGTGATGGGCAAACAGGGAAATCAGCAGGCGGGGCAGCTGCATGGGAACGCCTATGTGTAAGTGACCCCTTTAGAAGAGGCAATTTTGGTGGCAGAGGGGACAGCCAAATGGCACTCAAGGGCCAGCGCTAGTCGCTGCCTTTCCACGGCCAGACTTGCGGCAAGGGGCCTCGCCTAGTCTTCTTCACGCGCACTTCTAGATCCCTGTGCTTCTGGGTTCCCGCCTGCCCATCCTCACCAGCCTCCTTTCTGTGTCCCTTCTGTCCCCAGGGGGAGCTCTGCCAATAAGAAGGGCAGCACAGGACCAGGACCGGCCCATGGAGCCTCAAGACAACGCAGTGGCACTGGCAGGGATGCCCTCCTAAGCCGCCAAGGGCCTGGGCACACTGTCCTCTGGGAAGAGCCATGCTATTAAGGAGGGGCAGAGGTGGCTGCCAGCATTGGCCTGGCTCCCTAGACCTGCTCAGAGCTGTCCTGCTGCTCGCTGGCCTGCTATGGGGTGCCCATGTCAGCACAGCCCTGGGCCACACCATGCCACTGACCGAGGGCCGCTACCTGAGCATTGGGGACGGCTCCGTGATGGAGTTTGAGTTCCCTGAGGAGAGCGAGGGCATCATTGTGATCTCGAGCCAGTACCCGGGCCAGGCCAATGGGACAGGGCTTGGCCCCACACTGCGGGTCACATCCCTGGACACAGAGGTGCTGACCATCAAGAATGTGAGTGCCATTAACTGGGGCAGTGGGGGTGGCTTTGTGGTAAGCATCCACTCTGGCCTGGCCGGGCTGGCCCCACTCCACATTCAGCTTGTGGACCTGCACAAGGCGCCCCCCACACTGATTGAGGAGCGGAGAGATTTCTGCATCAAGGTCTCACCTGCTGAAGATGCCCCGGCCACCCTCGGCGCTGAGCAGGCTCACTTCTCGGAGAACCCAATACTCTACCTGCTCTTGCCTCTTATCTTTGTGAACAAGTGTTCATTTGGCTGCAAAGTGGAACTGGAGGTTCTTAAGGGGCTCATGCAGAGCCCCCAGCCCGTGCTGCTGGGCCTCCTGGGCCAGTTTCTGGTCATGCCCTTCTACGCGTTCCTGATGGCCAAAGTCTTCATGCTGCCCAAGGCCCTGGCTCTGGGCCTCATCATCACCTGCTCATCTCCTGGCGGTGGGGGAAGCTACCTCTTCAGCCTCCTTCTCGGAGGCGATGTCACCTTGGCCATCTCCATGACTTTCATATCAACAGTGGCCGCCACTGGTTTCCTGCCGCTGTCCTCAGCCATCTACAGCCACCTGCTCAGCATCCATGAAACACTCCATGTGCCCATGTCCAAGATCCTGGGTACCCTGCTCTTCATCGCCATCCCCATCGCAGCAGGTGTGGTGATCAAGTCCAAGCTCCCCAAGTTCTCCCAGCTGCTGCTGCAGGTCATCAAGCCCTTCAGCTTTGTGCTGCTGCTGGGGGGCCTCTTCCTGGCCTATCGCATGGGGGTCTTCATCCTGGCAGGTGTCAGGCTACCCATCGTACTGGTGGGCCTCACAGTGCCACTGGTTGGCCTCTTGGTGGGCTACTGCCTGGCCACATGTATGAAGCTGCCGGTGGCCCAGCGGCGGACAGTCAGCATTGAGGTAGGGGTGCAAAACAGCCTGCTGGCCCTGGCTATGCTGCAGCTGTCCCTCCGCCGCCTGCAAGCTGACTATGCCTCCCAGGCCCCCTTTATCGTGGCGCTGAGTGGCACCTCCGAGATGTTAGCCTTGGTCATTGGCCACTTCATCTACAGCAGCCTGTCCTCAGTGACTTGAGGCTCCTGGGTCAAGCTTTGTTCACCCCTAGCCCCTGTACTCCACCATCCCCACTGTTCTTGTGTACCAAAGGCCTTTAGTTCTCATGCACTATGCACTCTGAAAAAATCCAGGCTTATTTTTTTTACTGATTTTTTTATTCTCCAGCTTTCAGTGCCAAAGAGGCCATGCTGAATTAGGTAGATGGGCACTGCCCAGAAAATATATTTCAATAAAAGAGAGAAACGAGCCTGGGTCCCTTCCAATGTTTGTCCTTTGGGACCTGGGTAGCTGTGGGCCAGGGAGGAGGGCCGACTTGGGTGACACCACACCACGTGTCCCCTACCTCTGAGAAGTGGGCCTGGCTGGTTCCCCTGCCTGCTGCGAGGCACCGATGGGGTTTTTGCAGCTAGACTACAGACAAGGAGACAGAAAGACATCAGGCAGTGGGGCAAGCGTGGCAGCACTGGGTCATGCCTGGACTCACCGAGTGACAGAGAATCAGGGTTTGCATCAACCTGCTCCACCAGCAGGCTGGGAATTGAGGGCGGGCCTGGCTGTCCGCGGAGGCGAATGCGCCTCCTGGCCCGTCCTTTTCCCTAGCCTGTGTTCCCAGATGAAGCAAACCTGTCCCAACTCGTTTCTCCTCCCTGTTCTGGAAGTCTGAACCGGCTGATTTCCCAGTACCATGGCCAGCGGGGCGGGGTTGGGGGCTGGGGGCAGAATCCGTCAGCCTGGGCGTTTCCCCTGTGTTTGCTAGGCGGGACCCCAAGGCGACCCCTCCTTCTGGGGCGCGGGCCCGAGGCGGCACGGAGGGGCTAGCGTGTGTCGTGGGTGACCAGACGCGAGCTGGAGGCGGGACCGGGAGGTGGGGCGAGGCGCGCCCTGGGGGCGGGGCCAGGTTGCGCGGGCGGCAGGCGCGCCCCGCGCCGCTTCCGGCGGCGGCGGGCGGTTCCGGCGCGCGCCCGGGGCGGCGGCGCGCGGTTGGGGGCCGAAGGGGTGCGCGCCGGCCCTAGTGGACGCCGCTGTGGCCGCCATGCAGCTGACTGTGAAGGCGCTCCAGGGCCGCGAGTGCAGCCTGCAGGTAGGGTCACCACCAGGCCCGGACCACTGGGCCGGGCTTGCGCATTCACGCCCTCTTGGAACGGGGCCGAGGGCGGGAATGGGACGGGCGGGCCAGCCAGGTCGGGGAGGCCGGGAGAGCTGCGCTCAGGAGGGGGACGCGAGGGCTCTGACGCCCTGGGTCGCGGACTCAACCCCTGCCTCCCACCCTCGGCCCGCTCAGGTGCCGGAGGACGAGCAGGTGTCCACGCTTAAGCAGCTGGTCTCCGAGAAGCTGAACGTCCCCGTGCGCCAGCAAAGGCTGCTGTTCAAGGGCAAGGCCCTGGCAGGTAAACCAGGGAGAGGAGACGCCCAGGGATCCCCGCAGGAAGCTGGGGGACGGATCCGCAGGCCGAGCCCGGGTAGCAGCGCGCTGACGCCCCTGCCAAGTACAGCTTGGCCTTCGCAGAGGTGGCTGAATCCACCAGAGCCAGATGCTACATCGTCGGTTCCCCCCGCCACTGCTACAGCCGTGGGTAAGAAACCCCACCGATTTTTCTTTGGCAGATGGGAAACGACTGTCGGATTACAGCATCGGGCCCAATTCCAAGCTGAACCTAGTGGTCAAACCTCTGGAGAAGGTGTTACTGGCGGAGGGCACTGCCCGGAGACTGGCTGACTCACCACCCCCGCCCGTCTGGCATCTGATCTCCAAAGTCCTGGCCCGCCACTTCAGCGCAGCCGATGCCAGCAGGGTCCTGGAACAACTGCAGAGGGTGAGAAGGGTAGCCCTGGACTTGTGCTCCAGTCCCAGCTGCTCCCAGCCCCTAGGCACCTCTGTCACGGTGTCCCCTCCCCCACTGGCACCCCCTGAGCCCTCCTGGCCTTCTCTCCTCAGGATTATGAAAGGTCCCTGAGCCGCTTGACCCTGGATGACATCGAGCGCTTGGCCAGCCGCTTCCTGCACCCTGAAGGGACTGAGGCTATGGAGAAGGGCCTCTCCAAATAGCACTCGTGGACCGTGGGGAGGACCCGAGGCCGGGCCACAGCTGCATGTGCATTAAATGTGTTCTCATGTCGCAGTTTGGCTCATGACAATAGTAGCTCCCATGGACCTGGCTCTTGCTAGGTGCTAGGCACTGCTCAAAGTACTCGGCCTGGGCTTGCTTCCACACCCTGCAGAAGAGGTGAGACAGCACAGCGGAGGCCCCTATCGATGCAGTGGGGAGCCGGGATCGCAGTCCAGCCAACTCCCAGCGGCGCCTCACTGTGAGGAGAAAGGGGCTGTTTGGAAGCACGGGCTGTGGCATTTCACATTGAGCCCACTGAGAATCAGCTTTTCAATGAGGCCTTCCCAAGCCTGGCCCCTGCCGCCCAGTCCTGTTACCCGACCCCTGCTGGGTCCAGCAGAGCCTTCGGCTCAGCTTCACAGGACGCCAAGGGGCAGGCGGCCCTGGGCTCCCTCGGCTGTTCTTGACGAAGGAAAGGCAGGTTGGGAGCCTGGGAGCTGCAAAGTTACCCAGCTTGGTGGTGTCACCTTGGGCAAGGCGCTGCCATTTCGGTTCCCCAGCCACCGACTCTGTCCAGTGAGGGCCAGCCCTCCAACCTGAATCCAGCTCCTTCATTCTTCCTTACCCCAGCCCGGGGCAGGAGTCTGTGCAGTGCTCCTCTCCTTGTGTTCAATAAACAAACTGAAGCCAAAATGACACAGTGGCCCGAGATGTGGTGTCCTAGGCCTTGGTGACACAGCTCTTCTTGGGGGCATGCTGTCTGTTCAACTCCTGGAAGGGGGTCACTCGCGCCCATTAGGACCTGACATGTGACTTAGCAAGGCAGGGTCACAGCAGGAGTCGCCCGCAGCCTGGAAGGTAAATAGATGCTCCCCCTCGCTGGGGTGCCAGGGCTTTCACTTTGCATGGCCTCCCTGCCAGAGAGGAAAACTCAGGTTGCTGGGAGGGGACAGAGTGCATGCTGTGGCAGTGGCTCCTCTTTCACCCTGCCTGGATACACTGCAGGGCATCTGAGCACCTGCTCCCTGGAGGAGGACCCCTGGGACAGTGGAATGGCGCTTAGCGTGCACAGGGCTGCACCGGCCTCCCAGGCCTCCTGGGGCCGACACTAGGTCCCCAGGCTGGAAGAATGGACAGAGGCCTGACAGGTGAATGCTTTGAAGAGCAGCCAAAAACCTCTGGGGGTCTCAAGCCACAGGGCTGCATTTAGGAGAATTATGGTCTGGTCACTCAGAGGATACACTTAGCACTACTCTCATTTATTTTGAGTCAGGAAACTTCTTTTGCACCAAAAGGAACCATGATAGCTAGACTCTGGCTTTGGGTCTCTGACAATTGGTTTAATGCTAAAGGGAATTGGTTCTGTCAATTATGGAAACTTGCTGGCTTCTGAAACTGAAAAGCCCAGAAGTACTGGCCGTGGCTGAGTAGTTTCCCCAACTACCGAGTTGCTTCTTGCCTCCCTTGCGTTTCCCGCTACCTGCTTCATCTCAGGCCGCTACCTCCAAGGATTGCAAGATGGCTGCCTGCTACTTCCGTGGAAGCCCTGGTTTGCAGCCCGCGCCAAGGAGCACCTTCTCTCCTGCAGCTTCGGTCTCAGATGTCCCCAGCAAATAAACACTGTCATCTCATTGGTCAGAACTGGATGGTGCGTCCAATCTTTGGGTGGGGGTGCAATTTTGGGGGAGGGTTAGCATCCTATCGGGCTGCCCCTGGGGCTGGACATGGAGCCGGTTCCGTGGACACGGATGGGCCACAAGAGGGAGGAGGAGGTTGTGGAGGAGAGCAGAATGGTGGTTACAAACAGCGGCTGTCCGCTGCTGGAAGCACTCGTGTGTCGGAAAGATGCCGACCACGTTGCAGGTCGTGAAAGGAAGCACTGGAGGGAGCGAGCTCATGCAAGGGGAAGGTTTTCTGAGGCTTGTAGCCGTGCCAGGCACCGTGGTGTGTGTTCAGCATTTGTACCTCTGATAGGAGCTCACTGCCCCCAAACAGGCACCGTGGTGTGTGTTCAGCATTTGTACCTCTGATAGGAGCTCACTGCCCCCAAACAGGCACCGTGGTGTGTGTTCAGCATTTGTACCTCTGATAGGAGCTCACTGCCCCCAAACAGGCACCGTGGTGTGTGTTCAGCATTTGTACCTCTGATAGGAGCTCACTGCCCCCAAACAGGCACCGTGGTGTGTGTTCAGCATTTGTACCTCTGATAGGAGCTCACTGCCCCCAAACAGGCACCGTGGTGTGTGTTCAGCATTTGTACCTCTGATAGGAGCTCACTGCCCCCAAACAGGCACCGTGGTGTGTGTTCAGCATTTGTACCTCTGATAGGAGCTCACTGCCCCCAAACAGGCACCGTGGTGTGTGTTCAGCATTTGTACCTCTGATAGGAGCTCACTGCCCCCAAACAGCAACGAGAGACTCACGAAAAGGTTGTTGAGTTCGTTATGCCGGTGCCTTCCCGTTCGGAGGGTGACAGGTTGCATGTCGGGTGGTCAGGAGACTCAGCTGGGCCAGGGAGGAGACAGCTTTCGCAATGCACTGTCTATATGGTCGGCAAGTGTGGTGAGTGGCTGCCTGTGGGGAGGGGACAAAGCAGGTGGGTTCCTGCTTCCTCCAGGGGGATCGTGGGAAAGAGTGGCCGGATGTGGTTTTGTCACCTTTGGAAAAGCTCGGTGGTGGCCATCTGCTGGGTGGGGAGAGCTCAGAGGGGACGTGGGCTTGGACACAGCCATGGAGGCGTGAGGACTCTCAGGGTGGTTGCCAGGGCCTACTGACGCAACTGATCAGAAAAAAGGTAAAAGGAAGACGAGGTGCCACTTGGTAGATAGCATCGCCCAGTTCCAAGTCCTTCCTGTGCAGAGTTGCCTCCGCTCAGCCTGACGTAGCTGCCATCTGCTGGGAAATGGAGAGTCAGCACTGGAATCCGGCTGTAGTCCAGTCCCGAAGCCCTAGTGACAAGCTGTCCAGCAGTCATCTGCGGGCAGGAAGTCCTAGAAGCCGTGCGGTTAGATGAGCTGTTGCCCCCGGGAGTGGCATGAGAAGAGGGCACAGGAGGAGGGCTGAGGAGCTTCAGCAACTGGAGGTGTGGAGGCCGCCGTGCCCCACCCTTCCACCCAGAGGTGCAGCGGGGGCAGCACCAGTAACGTAACGTGGGCCGCTGCTGCTGCTGCTGAGGGACAGAACCCGAAGACGAGGGGGAGGAGGAGGCAGTGCTGCTGGCCAGGACTCTCCCGTTCCAAGAAGCCTGTGTTGTGTGGGACTCGGGGGTGGCATGGGAGTGGGTGTCGCTGGAGTTCAGCAGGCCAGGGAGGTGCCATGGGAAGCGGAGGCAGAAAGGTGGCACAGCCCGAAGCCACAGACTTCCCTTCCCAGAGTCGAGGTAGCCATGCACACCTGCAGCCCCAAATACTGAGATCCTCCATGAAAAGCTGGTGTGGTTACAGCAGGCACCCTGCCGCTGCGGGTCACATATCTACCTCTAGAGATGGCACCCCCTGCCCCGTGCAGAGCCCTTGGGGAGGGTCCCTGGGACAGTCCTGGAATCCCTAGCAACAAAGTCTGATCTCAGAGGGCCCAGAGGAGCAGCCTCTCCAAACCAGGTGTCCTGGCGGCCTGCAGGGCCTGCAGGGTGTGCACTGCAGCAGGGCCCATGGAGTCTCAGTGCTCACCATTGGCTGGCACCTTGCAGGCCTCCAGTGCGGCCTCACTAGCTCCAGCAGGTTGCCTGGCAAGGTGCAGCCAGCAGCGAAAGCAGCAGCTAGGCCGGTGGGGTGTGGGAGGCATGCTCTGTCTCCCTCTCCCCTCTCCCCAGGCGACCAGACACCAACAGTCTTTGAGAGCCCTGAGCCTTGATGCTGTGTCCTCCCTGCCCACAGCCCTCCCGATGGCATCGGGCTGTTCCCTGCTGGGGATGTAAGGTGCTGGCCGCCAGACGGCCCCTTGCAAAGCTGGTTTCCCTTCCTAATTCACAAGGGAAGTGCCTAATGCTTCGACATTTCATGAATATTCTGCTCCCCGACAGCCTTTATGATGGTCTCACCATCTGCTGGTGACCTGTGCCTCAACCAGTTATTAAAAATTGGGGGCCGGTG
Source organism: Sylvilagus floridanus (assembly GCA_949820135.1). Lineage (NCBI taxonomy): Eukaryota > Metazoa > Chordata > Mammalia > Lagomorpha > Leporidae > Sylvilagus > Sylvilagus floridanus. The sequence continues at coordinate 1,468,071 of OX463223.1, forward strand.
CCACGGTTCACTTGGCTAATCCTCTGTCTGCGGCACTGGCACCCCAGGTTCTAGTCCCGGTCGGGGCACCAGATTCTGTCCCGGTTGCTCCTCTTCCAGGCCAGCTCTCTGCTGTGGCCAGGGAGTGCAGTGGAAGATGGCCCAAGTGCTTGGGCCCTGCACCCCATGGGAGACCAGGAGAAGCACCTGGCTCCTGGCTTCAGATCAGCACAGCACACTGGCCACAACACGCCGGCTGTAGCGGCCATTTGAGGGGTGAACCAATGGAAAGGAAGCCTTTTCTCTCTGTCTCTCTCTCACTGTCTAAATCTGTCAAAAAAAAAAAAGTTGGGAACTTAATCAGTTAGTTTATTGGTGATTGCAAAATGGTGATTTTCTGGGCTTGCTTCCTGCACTGCTTTGTTGTCACTTCACTATAAAGAGCATTCCTTTACTCTGTTCTCTTCTTGATCACAAACTCATGTCTACTCAGCAACTGAGAATCCAAGATGGTCATTTTTTGCCTCACTTTCTATTGGACTACGCATAGACTAATGTGCATAATCCTGTGTACAGCTCAGTAGATTTGCAAAGTGAGCACACCCATGCACACATCACAATGCAGAGCATTGCCAGCGCAAGGGGACCTTCCCTCATGCTCACTCCCAGTCTTGCTCCTGTCCACAAGGTCTAACACCTTTTTGATTGCTCGGGTTGTTCTCATGCTTACTCTTTCAGGCTGGTTCCTGTGTTGTTTTGCCATGGCCTATCCATCCTTCTGTTTTTCTTTATTTCTAATTCTTGTTTTATTTTATTTTTTTTCAAAAGGCAGACACAGAGAGATCGGTCTTCCACGTGCTGGTTCTCTCCTCAAATGTTCCCAATAGCTAAAGCTAGGCCAGGCTAAAGCCAAGAGCTGGGAACTCAGTCTGGGTCAGTTTCCACGTCGGTAGCAAGGACCCAAGTACTTGAGTCGCTATCTGCTGCCTTCCAGGGTGCACGTTAGCAGAAAGCTGCCTCAGGAGCAGAGTGAGTGACTGAGAGTGAAAGCAGGCACTCTGTCATGGGATGCTGGCATCCCAAATGGCAAGTTAACTGCTCTGCCGAATGCCTGCCCCATCTCTGTTTTTCAGTCATACCCTTACTTCTGGGCACTACAAGATGCTCCAGGCTCATCTTGTGTTCCTTCCTGCTGCAGCCCAAGAACCAGCCATTTCTTCAAAGAACCCGGCTCCTCTTAGCGGGAAATGGTCTTGACAAAGCAAGGTCTGCACATAGGATATGTTCACTGTTACTGGGATGTATGTCAGCTTATCATGACTATAACACAATACCCTAGCAGACCAACTGTACAAGGAAAAGAGGTTCCCTTTGGCTCGCAGTTCCAAAGCTGCAAGATAAAGCCTCATCCAGTGATGGGCTTCTTGCTGGCAGAATCCGGAGGCTGTGCAGAGCTCCACATGGTGACAGACAGGGAATGTGTTCATCTCTCTTGAAAGCCACTATGGATTTGATTATGGGGCTCCACCCCCAGCAACTTAATCCAATCTAATCACTAGGCAAATTGGATTGAGTTTCTGCCCTGTTGGTACCATTAATGCAAGCCTTTGGGATTTAAACTTCTGTACGAGTTCAGCGGCCAGGTGATATTCAAGCAACAGCATAAGATGCCACTGCTTTTAGATTCTTTTCTTATCCTTTTAAAAAGATTTATTTATTTGAGGGGCCAGCCCTGTGGCTCGCTTGGTTAATCCTCCGCCTGCGGCGCCAGCATCCCATATAGGCGCCGGTTCTACTAGTCCTGGTTGCCCCTCTTCCAGTCCAGCTGTCTGCTGTGGCCTGGGAAGGCAGTGGAGGATGGCCCAAGTGCTTGGACCCTGCACCCACATGGGAGACCAGGAGAAGCTCCTGGCTCCTGCCTTCGGATCAGCACAGCACTGGCTATAGTGGCCATTTGGAGAGTGAACCAATGGAAAGAAGACCTTTCTCTCTCTCTCTCTCTTTCTCTCTCTCTCACTGTCCATAACTCCACCTGTCAAACAAAAAAGATTTATTTATTTGAAAGGGAGAGAGAGGGATAAATAGAGAGTCTTCCATCTGCTTGTTTACTCTCCAAATGGCTGCAATGGCCAGGGCAGGGCCAGGCCAAAGCCAGGAGCCAGGAGCTTCCTCCAGGTCTCCCACTTGGGTGGCAGGAACCCAAGTACTTGGGCCATTTTCTGCTGCTTTTCCAGGCACATTAGCAGGGAGCTGGATCAGAAGAGGAGCTTCCAGGACTGGAACCAGCTCTCATAGGATATGGGTGTTGTAGGCAGTATCTTAAAAAAAAAAAAAAAAAGATTGATTTTATTTATTTGAAAGAATGGCAGAGGTAGAGAGAGGAAGAGAGAGAGAGAGGTCTTCCATCCGCTGGTTCACTCCCCAGATGTCACAGCAACCGGAGCTGAGCCCACTTGAGGCCAGGGACTTGTACCTGGTTCTCCCACATAGGTACAAGAGTACAAACACTTGGGCCATCTTCCACTGCTTTCCCATGTGCATCACCAGGGAGCTGGGTCAGAAGTGGACCAGCCAGGACTTGAACTGGTGCCCATATGGGATGCTGGCATTGTAGGCTGGAGCTTTAACCCACTGAGCCACAGCACCAGCCCTGCAGGCAGCATCTTGACCCTCTGTACCACAATGTCAGCCCCCAGCTTTTAGATTCTCTCAATGCACAGAGTTAGGAAATTCTTAGGAAGATTTTATTTATTTGTTTGTTTGTTTTAGAGGTAGAGTTATAGACAGAGAGGGAGAGACAGAGAGAAAGGTCTTCCATCCACTGGTTCACTCCCCAAATGGCCACAACAGCTGGAACTGGGCAGATGCAAAGCCAGGAGCCAGGAGCTTCTTCTGGGTCTCCCATGCAGGTGCAGGGGCTCAAGTACTTAGGCCATCTTCCATTGCTTTCTCAGGCCATTAGCAGGGAGCTGGATCAGAAATGGAGCAGCCAGGACATGAACCGGTGCCCATAAGGGACGCTGGCACCTCAGGCAGAGGCTTATCCTACTATGCCATAGCACCAGCCCCAGGAAATATTTTAAGAAATCACAAGTTCACACTTAAACCTCCAATTCCATTCCAGCATCACAGTTCTTTCTCTCCTTCCCCCTTCCACAGTGAAAATTCTCATTTCTAACAACATTGAAATATTTGCTCCTTTGCTGTAGCAGATAGAGTCTGTCTTAAAGTATACCCAAAATAGCTTCACACTCATCACTAGCATTATCAACAGCAAGCATGCTAAGAGCGAAGCCAGTTTTCATTATCCTTAGACTATATCCCACAGAGGAATACAGTGAGAACAGGACTTAAAAGACAATTATAGCATTTGATTTTTTTTTTCATTCTTTTATTTTTTAAACAGCAAAAAATAGATATGGTTTAAAAATCAAGACTACATAAAAAGGCATATTCCAAGAAATCCTATACAGCAGCCAGCGCTGTGGCCCAGCAGATTATTAAGCTTTCGCCTACAGTGCCTACATAATATATGGGCCCCAGTTCAATTCCTGGCTGCTCCCTGCTACTCCGCCTGGGAAAGCAGTAGAAGATGGCCCAAAACCTTGGGACCCTACACCCACCTGGGAGACTCAGATGGACTTCCAGGCTCCTGGATTTGGTCTGGCAGCCATTTAGGGAATTAGCCAGTGGATGGAAGATTGATTTTCTCTCTCTCTCTCTCTCTCTCTCTCTCTCTCTCTCTCTCTCTCTGTGTGTGTGTGTGTGTGTCCTTTATCTAACTCTGCCTTTCAAAAAATAATCTTAAAGAAATTGCATACATACCTCAACTCCTATAGATGACTATTTTAATTGGTTTCTGGTTTATCCTTCCTATATCTGATTGGTTTTTTTTTTCTTTTTTTAATATTTATTTATTTTACTTGAAAGTAAAAGTTACAGAGAGGCAGAGGCAGAGAGACAGAGGGTCTTCCATCTGCTGGTTCACTCCCCCAAATGGCCACAATGGCCTGAGCTGGGTGGATCCGAAGCCAGGAGCTTCTTCCAGGTCTCCCACGTGGGTGCAGGGGCCCAAGGACTTGGATCATCTTCTACTGCTTTCTTAGACCATAGCAGAGAATTAGATTGAAGTAGAGTAGCTGGGATTTGAACCAGCTCCCATATGGGATGCCAGCACTGCAGGCAGCGGCTTTACCTACTGTGCCACAGAGCCGGCCCCCTGATTTGTTTTTCAATAAGCATGTGTATCTGCCAGTGTGTGTATGTGTGTGTGGCAGGGGGTGAGGGTATGTGTCCACTGCACTTTTTGTTACATGGCGGTATACTCAAAATCCTTTCATTTGTCATTAGATATTTTCATTCTTTTTATAAAGAATTTTATATATTTATATATATTTTATCAATATATATTCTTTTTTTTTTTTTTACAGGCAGAGTGGACAGTGAGAGAGAGAGACAGAGAGAAAGGTCTTCCTTTGCCGTTGGTTCACCCTCCAATGGCCGCCGCGGTCGGCGCGCTGCGGCCGGCGCACCGCGCTCATCTGATGGCAGGAGCCAGGAGCCAGGTGCTTTTCCTGGTCTCCCCATGGGGTGCAGGGCCCAAGCACCTGGGCCATCCTCCACTGCACTCCTGGGCCACAGCAGAGGGCTGGCCTGGAAGAGGGGCAACCGGGACAGAATCCGGTGCCCCGACCGGGACTAGAACCCGGTGTGCCGGCGCCGCAAGGCGGAGGATTAGCCTGTTGAGCCACGGCGCCGGCCACAATATATATTCTTTTATTTATTTATTTGAAAGGCAAGGTTACAGAGAGGCAGAAGGTGGGGGGGAGAGAGAGAGAGGTCTTCCAGCCGGTGATTCACTCCCCAGATGGTGGCAATGGCCAGAGCTGTGCTGGTCCAAAGCCAGGAGCCAGGAGCTTCTTCCGGGTCTCCCATGCGGGTATAGGGGCCCAAGGAATTGAGCCATCTTCTACTGCTTTCCCAGGCCATAGCAGAGAGCTGGATGGGAAGTGGAGCAGCCAGGACTCGAACCAGTGCCCATATGGGATGCTGACATTGCAGGCGGAGGCTTAGCCCACGACACCATAGCACTGGCCTCAAGATTTTCATTTTTATTTGATTGCTGCATAAAGACTACTGTGTGAACACAATATATCTTATTTTTCCAGGCTCCTGCTGATGGATGTGAATATACAAATGTGTCCAACAGTTTCGATTAGCATTTATGTTGCAATTGCTTGGTGTTTGTGAAGCAGCTCTCACATGTAGGATTGCAGAGTGCAGACACACATGAAGCGCGTCAAGGCTTGTACTTCCTTATTTTGTTTCATTCAACAAGCAACAAAGTGGCTACTGCATCTCCTAAGTACTGGAGATCCAGCACTGAAGGAGATGATTAGGAACAGCATGCAGCAAAGTGAAATCAGTAAATGCTGAAGAGTGCCTGGGGTACTGGGTTATCCTAGTGATCTGGAGGCCTCTGGGAGGTGACACAGAAACCAAGTTCCCTGTGGTGAGGAGTCAGCCATGGGAAACGCTGGGGGCAGAGCCTCACAGAATACATACGAAGGGCTGGGTGCGGGGCAGGTCCCAGGAGCTGCAGAGAATGAAGGGCGGGAAGGAGAGGTGAGAGGCTTAAAAGGAGCTGGGTTCCGGGTCACATGGGCTTTTCTAAGCCGCAGCAGCAAGTCTGGGTTGTTTTGGTGTTTAAGCAAGAATGTCATCTGATGTGACCTTTACTAGAACTTGGAAACTCAAGCTCCCAGCCTGTGGAGAGCAGGCTGTGGAAGGTAACTGCAGGGGATCATCAGTCGTGAAGCTGTCGAAGGGGACTGGGAAGGCAGCAGATTCCCAAGCGCCCGGGTCCCTGCCACCTATGTAGGAGACTTGCATTGCCTCCTGGCCTCTGCCTGACCGAGCCCTGGCTATGGTGGGCATTTGGGGAATAAACCAGCAGATAAAGGATCTCTCTCGCGCACTCACTCTTGTCTTCCAAATAAATAAATCTTTTTTAAAAACCTGCAGAAGGGCCAAAGTTGTGGCCGAGTGGGTTAAGCGGCCGCTTGTGACACTTGTTAGGCCGCCACAAAACACACCGAACACCGGAGTAAGGGAAAGGGTTTATTGGGGAAACCCCGCAGGCTGGAGGAGGGGGGTGAAGAGGGAAAAAGGGAGAGAAAGAGTATAAGAGAGAGAGAGGAGAGGAGCTAAGGAGAGAAGAGAGGAGGCGAAGGGAGGCGAGGAGAACAGAGGAGCCAAGAGAGCCACGTGTTCAGGAGGGCGGGCAGGGAAGCAGGAGCAGCGAATTAGGATGGGGAGGAGCTCGACACTGGTGGTTGGGCCCTGTGGCCACCTGGCTTCCCAAAATGGCGGCTCGGGCTAGAGCCTAGGATGGTGTCAGGGTGTAGATTGTGCCATTAGATAAGACTGCGCCATTTTCCTAACAACACTGGCATCTCATTTGGGTGCCAGTCTGAGTCCCAGCTGTTCCACTTCTGATCCAGCTTCCGGCTAATGCACCTGGGAAAGCAGTGGAAGATGGCCTGAGTACTTGGGTCCCTGCACTCACATGGGAGACCTGGCTCCAGACTTTGGCCTGGCCCGGACCTGACTGTTGCAGTTGTTTGGGGGGAGTGAACCAGCAGGTAGAAGACCTTTCTTTCTATCTTTCCCTCCCTCTCTGTAATTCTGCCTTTCAAATAAAGGACTAAACCTTGGGGAAAAAGATTTATTTATGTATTTATTTATTTATTTGAAAGGCAGAGTTATAGAGAGAAAGGGAGGGAGGGAGAGAGAGAGACATCTTCCATTGACTGTTTCACTCCCCAAAGGCTGCCACAGCCAGGTCTGGGTCAGGCCAAAGTCAGGAACCTGGAACTCTGCTCCTAGTGGAGGGGAGAGCGGTTGCCGGGGTTAGTTTCATAGCTTCTTTTCCTCCCTTTAGTATAGAGTTAAAAAACAGGAAACAGTATGCAAAGAAGCAGATACTTTTATTTGATTGGAGGTGCCCATCAGATGGGAGGTGGTTTCACGTACTGTATGTTGATTGGCTTAGGGCTCATGGAGATAGTGGGGGGCTCCTGGAAGCAGCCTGACTCCCTCTAAAGGCTCAGCCCCCTCCTCATCCGGCTCTGGGTGAAGGATTGCCCCCCCCCAAGGTGTGATGGAAAACTGCAAGGTCACACATGCGCAAAGAAGCTATTAGTGGGGGGGGTGCCGGTCGGTCTAGAGACATTCTACCTGTATCTGAGGGGCGCACGTGCCCCCAGCCCCACTGGACGGGCTCAAACTCCATCCTAGTCTCCCACACGGGTAGCAGGGGCCCAAGGACCTGAGCCATCATGCCATCATCCACTAAGTGCCCAGACTGCAGTGTTTGTGCTTCTCCTTCCCCCTCCCTCTGTGGGATAAGGCTGCCAGGAGGGCTTCCTGGGCGTGGAATTCCTGAAATTCCTCCCAGACCTGCATCAGCACAGTGTGATTGGACCGTAATAGCCCTCTTGGCTGGAGGTGGGAAAAACTCCCTCAAGCTGCCCCTGGACGGGGGGGGGGGGGGGGGGGGGGTGGTGGGGGGGGGGGTGGGGGGGCTGGGTCTGCTATGGAGGTGATGCAATGCGCAAATGCACACTCATGTGCAAATGCTGGTCTGCTTCCAAGGCTGGCATCTACGTTTGTTCTCATTCATCCACACCAGAATTCCCATTCGCTCTGGCCCCTCTTGTTAGCAGAGTTGCGTGGAATGGAAGTTCTTGCCTTCACACAAAAGAGAAGTCAGATGTGAGAGAGAGTCGTCAGCAAGGCGTAACACTAGGCAGGGCATGTGTCGGAACTGGGCACCTGAGCAAGTGTCCAGTCATTCAGAATGGGGAGGGCAAGGTTCAGTGGCGAGAACTTTCCTGACGGGCCAAGCACCAAAGAACCAAGAGCTGAGCTGAGAGCCCAGTCCGCACTGAGGCTGGGCCTTCTGAGGGACTGGGGTCTAGTCTTCCTCTGTTTCTCTTTCCTGGTCAAGGGCTTTGCTGGGTATGAAATGGGTGAAATCCCTCCCGAAGTTTTATTACCCAGTGTTGGTTGTTTTTTTTTTTTTTTGTATTTTTTGTTTTTTATTTTTTATTTCTTTTCCTTTTTTGTATGTGTGTGTGTGTGTGTTACCCAGTGTTATCAGACTGAGCAGCCTGCTTAGCGCCAGGCAGAGGGTTCTCCTGGGGTGCCTTTTTGGGGGGCAAGGCTGGGGCCACCTATAAAGTGACTGGGGCATGGACAGGGCTTTGTCGTGTAAAAAAATACAGGACTGCTGCCCATGTGCACGTCCCAGGCTGCTACATTGCTTTCCACAGGGGCTTTGTTTTCCTTAGGCCCTCTTCACACACATAGCTAATCTCTCCCTTGCTACCTAACAGCCTCACACACACAGTCTGAGATCTATCTTGTTACCTAACAGAACGAACTGATACAACGGAACTACGATACATTTGACAAACTTCAGCGAGGGAAAAAAAAAAATCTGGAGCCAAGGTGGCCTTGTAGTTTAGCAGGTAAGGCTGCAGCCAGCAACGCTATGAACTGGCTGCTCCACTTCCGATCCAGCTCTCTGCTATGGCCTGGGAAAGCAGTAGGAGATCGCCCAGGTCCTTGGGCCCCTGCACCTGTGTGGGTCACCCTGAAGAAGCTCCTGACTCCTTGGCTCCTGGTTTTGGATCAGTGCAGCTCTGGCCGTTGCGAGCAATTGGTGAACCAGTGGATGGAAGATCTCTTTCTCTTTCAAATAAATAAATATCTTTATATTTCTTATTATCTTGCCTCCGTTGGTTCACCCTCCAAATGGTAGCCACGGCCGGAGCTGCGCCGATCCGAAGCCAGGAGCCAGGTACTTCTTCCTGGTCTCCGACGCGGGTGCAGGCGCCCAAGCACCTGGGCCATCTTCTACTGCCCTCCGGGGCCACAGTATTGATTTGGACTGGAAGGGGAGCAACCGGGACTAGAACCCTGTGCCTTATGGGATGCCGGCGCCGCAGGCGGAGGATTAACCAAGTGAGCCACGGAGCCGGCCCCAAAATAAATAAATCTTAAAAAAATGTATTGCAGCTTAGTTTCTCCAGGGCCTGTGGGTACCAGCAGCGCTGCGTAGTCGGGAACCGACTACGCATCTGCCTGCTTCACTGGAGGTATGTTCCGGCTAGCGCACTAGCATCGAATCACGAATGAAGTGTTTGTCAAGCTGCCAGGGTCTCCAAGAGCCCCCACGTTGGGCCACTACCGCGGGAACTCACGGGGTGTCCCGGCAGCCTCGCCAAAGGTGTGTTTGCGCAGGCGCGCGCGGACGTGGTCGTGCGCGAGGGGCGGAGCTTCAGGAGGGCGGGCAATCTACGAAGCTCCGGGAGATGGCGGGCGGTGGCGCAGCGCCCTGAGGGTGGGGTTGAGGGCGGGGCAGCGGCAGCCATGCAGGCTGCGGACGCAGGCGCAGGCAGCGTGGCGGGCGGCGCTCACACCCAGCGTGGACGGCGTGGCCGCGACTTTCCCGATGGTACCGACACAGGAGCAGCTGCGGCCCGTGGAACTCGAGAAGTCGCGCAGGCACAGCACGCTGCCATTCCGGGCGGAGACGCCGCGACAGCAGCCGCAAGCCCGGGAATGCGACCGCACTCCTTGTATCCTGCCTGAGGGCCACAGTGGGGGACGGGGTGGAGGCTGCCCGGGGCGGGGGCAGGGTAGCCTGGAACTGAGGGAGGGAAGGGCGAGTGGGAGGACCGGTAGCACGGAAAGAAGAGCAGGGTAATCAGAGCCGGCCCGGATGGCTGTGGGATTAAAGCGTTAACCAGTGGGGGGCGCCCGAGAGAGGGCATGGAAGCCGTCCGAAGCGCAAGGGAGACACACAGGCGAAGTGGCTTCCGATGGTGCCTTTACAAAACCTCCGGCAGTACCCTCAGTGTGCCCTTTCCCACCCGTCTGGAGGCAGACATCGCCTGTGCGTCCCTGGCTCCAGACGCTGAGCCTCACCCAGAAGCCGTTGCAAAGGACCTCGCAGTGACCGGCACCGTGCTGGCGGTGTAAATGCCACAAGGGCCCGGGGGTGGGGTGGCGGGAGCGAGGGAGGGGGAGGCGGTGAGGGGAAGGCAACGGGGCATGTGGCCATTCTCCACCGAGAGGTCGTCTGGGAGACCTGGAGGCACTCCAGGGGAAGTCTAAGGAACAGGTCTGGGACGCTGCCTGAAAGAAAGGCCCTATAATACCGGGGCTTCCAAGCATCTGCTGCACTGGATGCCTGAGGGGTAGAGCCAGGAATGTGGGCAGCTACTGTCCCCGACTTGATTTTCCTGTTCCTTCCCTTTTAGCCGCTGGACAGCTAAAGATCCACGCCTCCTCCGAGTTTCCATCCTCAACTTTCTGGAGCAGCTCTCCCTGGTGGTGCGCACCCTGCAGCGCTTCGGGCCTCCCGTTGCCCGCTAAGACTGCACTGGCTAAAGGGGCCCAGTTGTTACCTTGCTCCCCTCCTAGAAAATGTGTCTCCCTAGGGCGATCATGCCCGAAGCAGGATGGGGCCTAATGGCTTGCCTGCATTGGGTTCTGGGTGCTCAAGATCTGTTTCTTTTCACCAGTGCTTAAATGTTTGCTACCACAGAAAATAAAACTGACCTCTTCCCAGTTTCAGATCCTTCTCAAGTACAAATATCCTTGCCATTGTCCTGGAGTTGTAGTGGAAGAAACAAGATTCACATGTTTAAGAAATACAAGTTGGGGCTGGTGTTGAGGGACAGTGGGTTAAGCTGCCACCTACGTTGCTGGCATCCCATATAAGTACCAATTTGAGTCCCAGCTGCTCTACTTCCCATCCACCTTCCTGCCAGTGCCCCTGGAAAAGCAGCATAACATGGCCCAAATCCTTGGGCCCCTACCACCCATGTGTGAAACCCAGGTAGAGGTCCAGGTTCCTGGCTTCAGTCTGGCCCGTTTGTGTGGCGAACCATCACACCTTTCTCTGTGTCACTTGTTCAAATAAATAAATCTTAAAGGTAAAATTTAATTGTAGACAATTTAAGAAATAGAACAGGAAAATAAACAATTGGGCCTTACCATTCAGCATTTGCTGTCAATGTTTTTGAATATTTCCTTCCTTTTAGACCTGTACTTATATAGCAAATATGCAGCGGTAATATGTATAAAGTTTGACAAGTTTAGCATTAAGCTTTTCCTGATATCTTTAAAAGCCAGCATGAGGGGCCAGTGCTGTGGCGTAGTGGGTGAAGCCACCCGCCTGCAATGCTGGCATCCCTTATGGGCACTGGTTCAAGTCCTACTTGCTCCACTTCCGATCCAGCTCGTTACTAATATACTGGGAGAGCAGTGGAAGATGATCTAAGTCCTTGGGCCCCTGCACCCATGTAGGAGATCTGGAAGAAGCTCCTGGCTCCTGGCTTTGGTCTGACCCAGCCCTGTCTGTTGTGGCCAGTGGGGTAGTGAACCATCAGATGGAAGATTCTGATTCCCTCCCTGCCCCGTAACTCTTCTTTTTTTTATTTTTTTGACAGGCAGAGTGGACAGTGAGAGAGAGACAGAAAGGTCTTCCTTTTGGCATTAATTCAACCTCCAATGGCCGCCGCGGCTGGCGCGCTGTGGCCAGCGCACCGTGCTGATCCGATGGCAGGAGCCAGGTGCTTCCTCCTGGTCTCCCATGCAGGTGCAGGGCCCAAGCACTTGGGCCATCCTCCACTGCACTCCCTGGCCACAGCAGAGAGCTGACCTGGAAGAGGGGCAACCAGGACTAGAACCAGGTGTGCATGCGCCGCGAGGCGGAAGATTAGCCTATTGGGCTGCGGCGCCGGCCGTAACTCTTCTTTATTTAAAGATTTATTTATTTGAGATGCAGAATTACAGAGAGAGAGAGACAGAAAGGTCTTCCATCTGCTGGTTCTGTCCCCAAACAGCTGCAACAGTGAAACTGGGCTGATCAGGAGCCCACGTGGGTACAGGAGCCCAAGCACTTGGGCTACTTTGCACTGCTTTCCCAGGTCACAGCAGAGAGCTGGTTCGGAAGTGGAGCAGCCAAGACTCGAACCAGCACCCATATGGGATGCCAGTGCCACAGGTGGAGATTTAACCCGCTATACCATAGTACCGACCCCTGTAACTCTTTCAAATAAATCAATCTTTTAAAAAAATAAAGTCTACATGGATGTTTACTCTTTCTTAGAATTCTTCAAAAACATCAATCGATACATAAAAGGTGTTACAGGAATAGGCATTTGACGCAGCAGTTGATATGTCTGCATCCCCTTTCAGAGTGCCTGGATGCAAGTCCTCGGCTCCACTTCTGATTTCAGCTTCCTGCTACTGTACACCCCGGGGAGCAGCAGCTGATGGCTCAGGCTTGAGTCCCTGCCACCTGTGTGGGAAACAGATTAGGTTCCTGGCTCCTGGCTTTGCCCTGGCCCATCCTCAGTTGTTGCCAGCCTTTGGAAGGTGAACCAAGAGATAAAAGATTTTTTCTCTCTTTTCCCCTCAAAATATATAAATACAATTTTTTGAGGAACATGCCTTAAGTTGCACGTTTCAATTGTTGCCAACTTTCCCTGCTGTGTTGATTCAGTAGAATTTTTGTCTATGTCTTTGCATGTATGATTGTTAATGTAGATTCCAAGAGATAGAAATGAGTTAAATGCAGTAGAACCCCTTTATCAATGAGTTGTATGTTTCCCACAGTGGATTCCTGAAACCATGGATAGTACCAAGCCTAAGCCATGGTTTAGATGTAGTTTGTCCCTCAAAGGTCCCCTGTGGGTGATGCCAAGAGGAGGTGGATCCTTGAACAGGTGGGGCTCAAAGGGAGGAGAGTTAAGTTAGAGAGGGCAGATTGTTATGAACCTGGCACCTCCCCTGAGTCTCTTCCCAATGTTGCCATTGTACACTCCCATGGTGTACCTTAGCAGGAGACCAGTCTTGAACTTGCAGCCTCTAAGACTGAAGAAAATAAACGTATTTCCTTTATAAAAGTACCTAGGCTCAGGTATTTTGTTATGGCAACACAAAACTGACTAATACACCCCTACATGTACTATGTTTTTTCCTATATATATAAATACAAATTTAATACCTTGTCCATGTTTAAAAAACATTTATTTGAAAGAGAGACAGACCTCCCATGCACTGGTTCACTCCCCAAATGCCTGCAACAGTCAGGCCTGGGCCAGGCCAAAACCAGGAGCTGAGGGCAGGCTCTGTGGTGTTAAAAAGAAGAAGAAGAAAGAAAAAGCCAGGGCCAGCGCTGTGGCGTAGTGGGTAAAGCCACAGGCTGCAGTGCCGGCATCTCATATGGGTGCTGGCTTGAGTCCTGGCTGCTCCACTTTCAATCCAGCTCTCTGCCTATGGCCGAGGAAAGCAGTAGATGGCCCAAGTCCTTGGATCAGCACAGCTCTGGCTGTTACAGCCATCTGGGGAGTGAACCAGCAGGTGGAAGACCTCTCTTCTGCCTCTGCCTATCTGTAACTCTGCCTTTCAAATAAATAAGTAAATAAAGCTTTTTTTTAAAAAAAAAGCCAGGAACTCTGGGTCTCCCACGAAGATGGCAGGAACCCAAGCACTTGGGTCATTTTCTGCTGCCTGCCAGATGCTTCAGAGCAGGGAGCTGGATAAGAAGCATGGACTAGCACAGACACTAGTGTAGCAGGTTAAGTTAATGCTTGGGATACCTCATCCCTTATAAAAGTGCCAGTTTGAATCCCAGCTACTCTGCTTCCTATCCAGATTCCGTCTAATGCATTCTGGGAGGTAGCAGATGCTGGCTCAAGTGTTTGGGTCCTTGCCACCCACGTGGGAGACCTGCTGGAATTCCTACCTCTTGTCTTCAGCCAGGGCCAGCCTGGCTATTGCAGGCATTTAGGGAGGGAACCGGTGCATAGGAGATGTGTTGGGGACTGGCGCTGTGTTGTAGCGGCTAAAGCACCGCCATATGGGTGCTGGTTTAAGTCCCGGTTGCCCCACTTCCAATCCAGCTCTGTGCAAATTTGCCTGGAAAAGCAGCAGAAGATGGCCCAAGTGCTTGGGCCCCTGCATCCCCATGGAAGACCCAGAAGCATCTCCTGGTTCTTGGCCTCAGATTGGCCCAGCTTTGGCCATTGCAGCCATATGGGGAGTAATTTGAGATTTATTATTTGAAAGAGTTTACAGAGAGGGAGACCTTCCATCCACTGGTTCACTCCCCAGATGGCCACAACAGCCGGAGCTGGGCTGGTCCAAAGCCAGGAGCTTCTGTGTCTCGGGTGTGGGTGGCAGGGGCTAAAGCACTTGGGCCATCTTCTGCTGCTTTCCCAGGACATGGGCAGAGCTAGATCAGAAGTGGAGCAGCGGAGTCTCAAAGTGGCACCCCTAGGTGCTGCTGGCGTTGCAGGCGGCCGCTTTACCCACTACACCACAACGTCGGCTCCTATTTTATTTTTAAATATTTTAAAGATATTTGTTTGAAAGGCAGAGTTCCACACAGAGAGAGGGGGAGACTGAAAGGCAGAGTTACACAGAGAGAGAGGGGGAGACAGAGGTCTTCCATCTGCTGGTTCACTCCCCAAACAGCCACAATGACCAAGGCTGAGCTAGGCTGAAGCCAGGAGTAAGGGACTTCCCTCCTTTCCTAGGAGCATTAGCAGGGTGCTGTGTTGGAAGTGGATGGAGCAGCTGGGAGTGCAAGTGGCACCCATTTGGGATGGCAGCGTCGCAGGCAGTGGCTTAACCCACTATGCCACAGCACTGGCCCCATGCTACTTAAGTCACTGCTGTGTCTGTTTCCTGTCAAAATGAAAAATCCCAGTTTGCCTGCTCTTTTGTGGCTGCGGTCGCATGCTCTCCACAGGTGAGCATGACGCTGTCTCCGTGTACCGGCCGTTGGGCCTCTTCCTTTGACTTTCAGTGCTCTGTGCCCCCCTCAAGGGTGGGGTTTCCCAGCTTCTTTGTGTGCCTGCTGGTTTTGGAGCGCCTGTCAGGCTTCGGGCTTTTTTCCTTGCGTGCTGGGGCTGTCTGGACTCCCAGGTGCATCTGTGAGCTGTTGAGTGGCAGGGAAATGGTGTGGGCCTTTTGAGTTTGGCTTGGAAGATGAGCAGCGTGGGGGCTGGAGCTGCTGCGGCTAGACCCTTCTGAGTGCTCTGCGGGATGAAGGCTGTGTGCTGGGCAGACTTCCTTTTCCTCGCGGGCGGGTCCCCTCCCAAGCCTGGAGCGGTTTCCTGGTGGGCTCATCCTCATCAGGGGTCTGCTGAATGCTTGCGTGGGACCCGCTGGGGATGTCCAGGCTTCAGTGTCTGTAGCGCTCTGCTGTCTGCCCTGTAGAAACTCTGACCCCGCGCCTCCCTCCTACACTGCAGGTGTCAGCTCCCAGCTCCAGCAGGCAGCTCACTCTGCCACTCTCACTACCTCCCGTCCTCTCCTTTCACTCCTGATTCGTATTTTACAGATGTTAATTATCGCTGAATACACCGGAACTCTGCTCTGCTAACCCTCTCATTCCCCCACTCTGCTGTTAACAGATCCTATTCATTTCCCAGGGATAATTTGGCCCCCTGAGGTGAAAACGTGGCCTTGCTTTTCCCTTTCGCATGATTTCTGTAATCGCACGTGGGCAACATTTTACCCCACCTGCCTGTCGTCTGTCGGGCTGGTTCTGTGCACAGTCATCCTTGCACTTGGCCTTTGTCCGGGCCTGCAGCCCCGCCCGTGCGTCACACACCTTTCTCCGTGCTGTTTTACGCCCTATTTTTGTTTGATTATACTTGTCTGTGAACGTAGGTGACATCATTCAGATGCCTCGTTTTAGGCAGACAGCTGGGTACTGGTTTCCACCCCTAGAATCTGCTTGCCTTCCGCCAGTCCTTCGCAGGTGTCACTCCTTCAGAGAGCCCATGACCTTGCTCTCAGCTGTCGCCCAGATGCCATGCTCCCAACTTGGCCCTGCTGCCGCAGGCTGTGGTGTGAGATTGCCAAGTGTACAGGATGCAGACTTCACCAGAGCAGCAAGGGGTTGCTCCATGTAAGGTGCAGGTGCTCCTGGAGCTGCTTGGTGGGATCTCCCACATGGCGAATTGGCTGACCGGGGCCAGGGCAGAAGCCGGGTGGTGGGGGAGCTAGCATCCAGGCAGGAGACAGCAACGCCTGCACAGGGCGGCAGGGGGCAGACTCTTGAGGATATGTCACAGGCAGAGCCGCCAGTGTTTGCTGATGGTCCAGGCACGCTCCTGCCTCTGCTCATGTTTTTTCTTTTTTAAATATTTATTTATTTGAAAGGCAGAGTTATACAGAGATAGATCTTCTGTGCACTGGTTAACTCCCCAGATGGCCAAGGCTGGGCCGGTCCAAAGCCAAGAGTGCCACTCCATCCAAGTCTCCCACGTGGGCGCGGGGGCCCCAGCTACAGGGAGGGAGACAGAAAGGTCTTCCATCCGCTTGTTTACTCCCCAAATGGCTGCTTCTGGCCCCAAAGCCAGAAGCCAGGAGCTTCTTCCAGGTCTCCCACGTGGGTGCAGGGCCCAAGGACTTGGGCCATCTTCCACTGCCTTCCCAGGCCATAGCAGAGAGCGGGACTGGAAGAGGAGCAGCCGGGACTCGAACTGGCACCCATATGGGATGCCGGCGTCGCAGGTGGCTCAGCCTACTACATTGCTCACATTCTCAGCAAGCAAGAGCTCCACCCACATGCCCCAAAGACAAAGCCACACATGAACTCTGTTTTCCCACCATTTAATTAGGAAAGAACATTATGTGAACAAAGAAAAACTCATGCAACAAAAGAGGAGAGAACTGGGAACCACAGAGAGGGCCGGGTTGCTCAGAGGAGGCAGAAGACACAGAGCAGTAAGGCACTGCCGCCTCAGCCCCTCGGGGCTGGCACGGACAGGGCAGTGGGGCTGAGGGGTGCAGGGCAAATGCAGACAACACTGAGGACATTTGGCAGTAGGGCCAGGAAGAGGACAGGTCTGGAGCCCCGGGCCCAGGCCAGGCCCCAGCACAAGGCTGGTTACAGCCGTGCTGGTGCTCAGAGGGAACAGGGCCCCGGGAGAAGGAAAGGTCTGGCCCTGAGACGCTGGGACAGCCACACCGCGGCCCAGGGTGGCGCAGCCAGAGTCGGAGGGCAGCTTCCGATCCGTCAGCACCGAGGCCCTGCTCGGGACAGGGTGAGGTGCTGGACCCTGGGCCGAGGCTAGCACTGTCACAAAGGAGCCAGCACGACTCCAGGGCAGAAGGTAAGTGAGGCTGGCAACATCCCATGGGGGCACATTTGTACAGGGGGAGACAGTGAGGGTGAATTCAATGCAATAAATAGGCAGTTGGGGTATAAATAGCAAGGGGGAGGGGCTGGCCCAAGACCTCGGGGTGCAAGGGCTGGAGGGTGGGGGTATTGCTGCTGCTGGATGGGGGCGCTGGTCCTGTCACCCCGTCCTCCTGCAGGGCCCAAAGCAAGGCACTAACGAAGGGGGCCCAGCTGTGCCGGGGGCACCTTGGCCCGGCGCCCGCCCCCAGAACACCTGACACGGGGCGCAGCCCAGGACCCGCGCTGGGAGCAGCCACTCCGCGTGCCAGAGGACAGCCCCAGAGGGACAAGCCCCTCACCGCCGGATGTGCAGCTCTTAGCTGTCACTGGACACGAGGCTGATGATGTACTCCAGCTTGTGGCGCAGCCTGTGCTTCCGACAGGACGCGTCTCGGTCCAGAGCGGTGAGGATCTGGGGGAGAAGAGGTCCCTGGGGCCGCCTGGCCCAGCCCATGCACCCTCACACAGTGCGGGGCCAAGTGTGTTCTCTTCCCTCCGTGAAGCCCACCGGCTTTCCTGGATACCAGCCCCCTCCAAGGACAGCTCCCTTCTGTCCACAGCCGGGGCACAGCCCGTCCCAAGTGCGCCCAGGGCTCACTGTCCCCACTGCCCTTTCCCAGTCCCTCCTGACCCGCACTGCCCCATGCAGCCTCTCCACGACCTCGTGGCCAGACTCAAGGAGCTGCGCTGTGGCGACGGCATCTTCCTCCGCTGGCAAAGCCCGTCGCCCCTCCTCTCGGACCCGTGAGGATCACAGGATGCCAGGAGGTGCTGTTGGCTTCCTTCCCACCTGTCCCGGCTGCCCCTGCTTCCCTCTGCCCACGGAGCGTCCCACGGGCCCAGGGCTCAGCGCTCAGGCCGCCTCTCCCTCAGCACCCACCACGGCCTCCCGTCATGAGCCCAGCCAGGCTCAGGGCTTTCAGGGCCACCTGTGGGCTCACAAATGTGTGTGTGTGGCCCCACCCGTTCCCCACCCTGCATAGCCTGTGACGGGAGGCGGCAGGCAGTCTGCGGTGATGCCCCTTCTCCCAGCCGTGCTCATGGGGCTCGAGTTTTCCCCGGAGCTTTCCCACTTCCCAGGGAAGGGCTGCATGCTCTGACGAAACCCCGAGATCTGCCCCTTCCCGTCCTCTCCCAGTGGCTGAGGTGAAAAACCCCAAAGTCGCCCCGGCTCCTCGCTTTCTCCTGTGGCCCATGGGCAATCCCTCAGCTAAAAATCCATCCTGAAGTTCATACTTAATCATAAACCTCATGGGCCCTACCGATGTCCGCCCCCTCCCCTCCTCCCTGGTGCCATGCACCTGCAGTTCCACCTGACACCCCAGCCCAGCAGGAACTGGGACTCTGGCCCCTTAACAGAGTTCCCAGTAGGAACTCTGTACTCCAGCCACTGGCTTCATGCCTGGGCCCCTCTAATGCTAGCCCCAGCACCTGGTCAGGAGACGGGCTCCAGGTCCCCACTGTCCCTTCCATCACCCCCACCGAGCAACAGGGCCTGAAGGGGCAGCACATACCTCCTGGCGATACTTGGTGACATACAAGTAGAGTTCGCTTAGTGCGCTTAGGACATTGAAGTCACTGGCGTGGAGGCGGGACTGCTCCACCAGGTAGGCATCCATGTCCTGGTCACTGATGGAGGCCATCTTTGAAATGTCTCGGTAATACCTGTTGGGACCCTGAGTCAGTCCCTCAGGCACGCGTCCCGAGAGCCAAGTGCCTGCCTTTGTCCCCTCCCCCGCGGCTGCGCCTCCTCCCAGGGCCCACCTCTCCACCCAGCTCTTGTAGTTGGGGATGTCCTTGGCGTAGAGCAACTTGTTGGAGGGGGAGTCCTTGCCCAGGCGATGCTCGGATGTGGAGCAGGAGTCCATGAAGGTCTGGGCCACCACCGACAGGCAGGCGTCCGTGATGCTGCTCTTGTGGATGTCGAACACGAACTGCGGGTTCTTGATCACGTTCACCCAGAAGCGCAGGGGCAGGCTGCATGGGGGGACACATGTGCGTGGCTCCCAAGATGCTCCTGGGAGCCCTTCCCCTCTCCCCTCCCTCCCCTTGCTATCTCCTTCCTGGCTGGCTGGCTCATGTCATGCTCGGGAAAACAGTCTGTTCTTTAAGTTTTTGCTGGGCTGCAGGCAGTAAGAAGTAAGAGTACAGGCCTGTTGTCCTCTTAGCAGGTGCAGGTCTCCCCTGCAGCTGCCACCGCCACCGCCACCGCCTCCGCCAGGGCAAAGCTGCCAGGCACCCCTGCCCTGTGCAGGGCCGCAGCAGGCACGTGGCCACGTCTCAGTGCTGCTGCCCTCACTGCCAGCACCTCACCTGCCCCAGTGCCCGGCAGAGTCTGCCTTCCTGGCCAAGCCACGCTGTCTTTTCCTGACAGGCACCCTGCCCCACAAGACCCGGGTCTTGGCTAAGCTACAGCTCCTTCTAGCACGGGGTAGTACCAGTTGCTCTTCCAGGTGTGGCGCACGTCAGGGTCACTGATCTGGCGCTGGTCAGCCTGCTCATCCAGGAAGTCAAACATGTACTTGATGGCCAGGGGCAGGGCTGAGCCCCGGTGGGCCGTGCTGAACACTGTCTCAAAGAGGTCGTCCACGAACTTCTGCAGCGTGCCCTGTGGGAAGACAGCCAAGGCAGCACAGAGAGGCTCGGCAAAGAGCAGGGCTGCCTGCAAGGGCCAGTGGGTCTGAGGCAGACCTGGCCTTGACCTTAGGCTGGGAATTCCTGCAGCAATGGCCTTCAGAAAGGCCCACTGGCTCCCAAGCACCCAGGGCCAGGGCCAGCCTAGAAGGCATCTGTGCGGAGGCCCAGGTGCTATGGGGACGCTCCCCCTACCTTGGTGGCCAGCAGCCGCGTCAGATAGATCTCTGAGACCATCTTGCTGCCACGGTCCCCTTCCCGGTGGTCAGCGTGGTCATGGTTCTTCACCAGGTGCCACAGCTTGGTGCCCGTCTCCTGGTCAGGTGTGATCATGGGTGCCCGCGAGCGGAGGCTGTCAGGGCTGCTGGCCGTGCGGAGCAAGCTCTCTGGGGCGCAGGAAAGGCTGAGGTCACCAGGGCCACGAGGGATCGCCCAGCCTCTTCCCCATCCTCTCCCAGGAGCCCCTGCCTGCTCTCGCTGCCCACCCTACTTCTAGACCCGACCCGAGGAGACCTGCCGAGGGCATGGTCCAGGAAGGCTTCCAGAGCTGAGCCATGTACCTACATGGGGGAGCCCCAGGATGCCTTATGCAGCCTGCAGGGGCACAGGGCCAGCAGAGGCCTCTGTGCTGGGGACACCTACCATAGCGGCTGAGGGAGCGGGTAAAGGTGAAGGAGTTGGCCATGTTGTAAGCAGACACTTGTTTGGGCACCAGTGCTACCAAGGAACCATCTGTCACCTGGAGGCCCCAGAGAGAGAGAGAGAGAGAGAGAGAGAGAGAGAAGGAACAGTGCAGGAAGCCCAGAATCCCAAGGGCCACCCCCAACCCAGAGTTTTCAGTGCGCACGTGGGTACCACTGGAGGCCCCATGAGAAGGGCCTGGAAGTGAGGAACAAGGACTGGGACAGCCAGAGCCACTGGCTTCTGGGTGCTCCTGGGGTGAATGGGTGTCTAGCCCCTCACCTGGTAGTGGGCCAGGGAGTTGACCCTCTTCCAGTCACACTCGATCTTGGTAGTGACGTCTTCATCCTGGAGAATGATGCGGGCCATGCGGCCCTGGCGCCACTCTGCGGGCCACAGACAGTCCTTGAGCTCATGCCCCGCACCCCCACCCCGAGACCCTCGGCCCACTCTTCGAGGACCGGGCTCAGGTGGGGAGCAGCACAGACGGCAAGCCGCCCTGGAGGCCGTGGGCAGCAGGGCAGGAGGAGGAGGCCTCACCCAGGTCCATGTCCTCCGCTTTAGGGCGCTGGGAGTACGGGATGCCTTTGTACACGGTGTCCAGCAGCTTGTCTTTGGCCTGGGTGATGCTGTCGCAATTGAGAACCTTCACTGGGACCTGGGTGCTACCCTCGCTCTCCGGGCACACACAGTGCAGCGTCTAGAGGTGGAGGGCACAGCAGAGTTGGTTCCGGGCGAGTGCCCTCCCCGCGGCCACGCCTCTTGGCCCCAGGCTCACCAGCGTCTTGTAGTCGATCTGCTGGCGGATGAGCTTGTCCTCGCTCAGGGAGTAGCGCGCCTCGCCCGTGATGGCGTCGATGGGGCCCTTCTCCATCTGCTGCTTGATGGCGCAGTAGAGCAGGAAGAGCGGCTCCCCGGCACACTCCTGCAGCCAGGTTGGGGGCACGGCTTGCTGCGTGCCTCGCGGCCTGGTGTCCCCTGACATCCCCTCCTTTACTGCCCACCCGCCCGCCCGCCAAGCGTACCTTCAGAAACTTATGCAGCAGGAAGGTGAACCAGTTAGTAAGCATCTTCTCAGCCACCGACTCGGTCCTAGGGCAGGACACGGGTCCTCAGGCCGAGCCTAGAAGGGGCGGGGCTTGGCCGAGGGGCGGGGCCGTGCAGGGCGGAGCCTCACAGGGCTGCAGAGTACGCACCTGCGCAGTAGCAGCTTTGGGTGGTTCTTGCTCTCCAGGTTTTTCTCTATGAGGTCGGCGAGCAGTTGCTTGAGCAGCCCCGTGGCATAATCGAGGCGGCTCTGCAGGGCCACCATGGTGAGTGAGGCCACAGTGCCACGGTCGCGCATCGAGAAGCTGCTCTGGGCCTCCAGTGTGTGGATGAAGGTGAGCACGAAGGCGCGGCTGTGCAGCAGCTGCCCAAAGAGGCGCAGGGCCTTCTCGACATTGGGGGGCGTCTGTGGGGAGCAGCGCGGTCTCAGAAGGCGGGAGAGGCCCCGGGGGGAGTGGGCAGTGGGCAGGCCAGGAGGGACTCACATCCAGCTCCTTGAGCACGGGGTGGGCTTCGATGCCGGGGAAGAGCACGCGCACAGCATAGGTCCTGTAGTCCAGGAAAGGGATCTGCACCCCGTCCATGTGGTTGGTCAGTTCGTTGATATCGGTCTGCAGCTCTGCAAACGCTGGGGATGGGTGGAGAGGTGAGCTGAGCAGGACAAAGGAGGCCCCCGGCCCCACGCCCTGCGCTAAATCCCCCCCCCCCAATCCCAGGCACCTTCCTTGCATTCCAGGGCCACACGGGACTCCAGGTTGTCCATCTGCAGCTGCAGCCGCTTGAGTGTGCGGTCCGCATCCTGAGTCTTGCGCTTGTAGGCAACCAGCACCGCGCTGATGGCCAGCAGCAAGAGCCCGCCCCCTGCCGCCAGCCCCACCATGGCAGGCAGGGTCAGCGCCCGCTCGGCCGTGATGTGCAGCGTGCCCAGCCAGAACTCCAGGCCGCCCACCAGCACCTGCGGAGACAGGCCTGGGGTGAGCCCTCCCCCATGCCCACTGTCAGTTGCCCTGGAGGCTGGCCATCGCCCACCCACCATGACAGGCTGCCGGCCAGTCTGGCTGGGCGAATCACACAGCAACTGTGTGTCCGAGACGGTGAGCGCGCACGGCTGGCCTCCGATCAGCACTGTGTAGTTGAGGCGGGAGCTGCCGGCTGCTGCAGGGATCAGGTTCTTGCCCTGGGGGTGGGAGCTCCGCTCAGTCTGGGGCTCCACCTCCCCGCCGCTCCCCTCCCCTGCGGACCTCACTCCACTGGCACCTTCAGCACCACGTGGGAGCCAGGCTTGACGTCCAGGACGCCGGAGGGCCCCAGGGGCTCGAAGCTGGGGTCCGGGTAGTAGGTGAAGGATGAGCGGTTGAGGGAGCGGGCTGTCTGCACGTGGTCCAGCAGGAAGCCAAATTCGTCAGGGTGCTCGCCTTGGGCCCGTGGCTGGGGCCGCCCAAGGAAGATGCCGGGGGCCTTACACAGCATGGCCGTGTCGTTGATCACCTGGCATGTCTGTGGGGACAAGAATGGGCAGCCCAGCACAGGAAGCCACGGGCAGCAGGGTCAGGTGGGGAAGGGCGGCTGGTACTCACATTGGTGGTCTCAATGCCACGGTACTTGGCCCGCACCCGGGGCTCCTGGACTGTGAGCAGGTGAGTGCCACTCACAGTGATGGCGGTGCTCCCACTGGGGACAAGGGGAGGGTCCTCAGGCTCTCTCCCCCACCGCCCCTCCCACCCCTCCCTGGCCCTGGAGCGGCCCCTTCCCCCAGAGGCGACAGGCAGGTACTGTGCCGTCAGCCCAGCTCAAAGGAAGCGCAAGGCCGCGGTCCCCAGAGCTTACTTGATGATGCTCCAGGTGGGCTCCAGGCGAGTGACGGTGGGATCCTGGGTGTAGGTGTAGATGACTCCAGGGCTGGAGATGTTGGCACGGTCAATGGCAAGCGTGATAGGGGCCTGGCTGGGGCCCTGAGTGGAGCCGGGGGAGATACACACGATCGCCTCGGCGTCTCTCCTACATGGGCAAGCGTAGCGCTTGGAGCACGTGGCCCCCTGGGCTGCCCTGCCCCCACAGCCACCCACCCAGTGCGCAGCCTGAGGCGGCTGGGGCCCCGAGCCACCTCACAAACTGGCACTCGCCGTCTCTCACGGTCACTGTGACTCTGCTGCCAGCGTTCAGAGAGCTGCCGGAGATGGTGAGGCGTGTGCCCCCCGAAGCCGGGCCCCGACTGGGGCTCACACGGTCAAACGTCGGGGTCTGGGGGAGAAGCAGTCATGAGGGGTGAGAGGGGCCAGCCTGCTGCTGGGGGGAGGGGGCAGGGAGGGCCAGGGGGAACAGGCCACGCACCACAAAGCTGTAAAGCTGCTCCGACTGCGTGCGGAAGTCAGCAGAACAGTCACCTACGCACAGCTCAGCAGGCCCTGGCGGCGGGCTGGGCACCAGCGACTCCTCCATCTCACACACAATCCTGGAGGTGAGAGGCGGTCACGGCCAGCGGGCCCCAAGGGACCCGGCTGCCCACGTGGCCACACTCACCTCTCGGCACTGACGTACTCGGTGGGGATGGAGTTGCAACGGACACCTGCCACCCGCAGGCCCACCTCTCGGGAGGCCAGGCCCAGGTTCTCGCCCACGATGGTGACCCGGGTGCCTCCTTCCTTGGGCCCCATGAGCGGGTGGATCTGCACAGGAAGATGGCAGGCGAGGGTCAGTTCACATGCCTGGGTGTCCTGTGGGTGGGCGGGGCCGGGGGCTGACCTGGGCAATGCGAGGGTGGCTGCACCGGGCACCCTTCTGGCTCGGGTGCATCCAGTTGGTCTTGGGAGCCGGGCAGTGGGCTCGCAGTTGGCACCTGTGTTCCGAGATGCACCAGCCACAGTTGAAGCGGGGGTCGGCCTTGAGGCAGAGGCCGCAGCTGGCCCGCTGGGCCCAGCACTTATACAAGAGGGCTGCAGACAGAGGGGACATCGCTGACGGGGGCGGCGAGGGACTGGTGCCGCACGCCTGCCCCGCGAGGCAGACTGCTCAGCTCCCGCTGACCCTCATGCTCACCTCGGAAGCTGGGAGGCTTGTCAATGGGGAAATCGCCATCCCAGACCACGGAGAAATCCAGCTCGGTGTCGCCATACTCATCGCCTTCATAGGAGTACTGTGAAACACGGCCCCACGACCTCAGCTCGATGAGCCGATCGATCACCGCACCTCCCAGCCTCAGGCCGCCCCAACAGGCTTGCAGACCAGCGCCCTCCCCCAGCCCGGCCGGCTCGCCACGCCACACGGCGCCGCGCCCTCACCGAGGCGTTCTGGCACTGCACGCTGCTGCTGTTGAAGCGCACGGCGGGCACCCGCTGCTGCCGCCCCTGCACCCGCAGCACACACTCGTAGTTCTTCTGGCCTGACTGCGGCTGCGGCAGGTTCTTGGCCCGCAGCGTGAGAGGCTGCATGACGCCGACTGGGATCAGG
The DNA here is from genome assembly GCA_949820135.1 of Sylvilagus floridanus. NCBI lineage: Eukaryota > Metazoa > Chordata > Mammalia > Lagomorpha > Leporidae > Sylvilagus > Sylvilagus floridanus. The sequence continues at coordinate 1,493,140 of OX463223.1, forward strand.
AGGTCCCCGCTGGGCAGGAGCTCAGGGCAGCCCTGGGGGGGGGGGGGTGGCACCTGTCAGCTGCAAGCGAGGAGACCAAATGCCGAAAGGCCAGGGGCCAGCCCGCGCAGAGCCCAGCGCCTCACCTCCGGGCTGTGGACCCTGCCCTCCTGGAAGGAGCACTCGTGGGGGTGGCTGGTACACACGTGGCGGTACTTACACCAGTGGCAGGGGTAGGCACTGCCAACGCAGGACATGCACCTGGCGGAAGGTAGAGCCTTCAGCACTGCCCTCCCCACCCCTCCGAGAACCCACCTGCACCGCCCACCAGGGGATGAGGGGAGCCCGGCCCAGGGCTGAGGAAGGCCACCCGGCCAGCTCCGCTGTCCCACAGCCCCCTGTGTCCCATGGGGTAAGTACTCACGACTGCAGGACACTGCAGTTGTAGAAGACAAAGTCAGCCCCGGCAAACCTCACGCCGGTCTCCTTGGAGAGCAGCTGCAGCCGCACGGTGCGTGTGGCCCCTGTGACAAGCCCAGGGAGGCCTTGAAGTGGCCGGCAGCAGGGAGCACCCCCTCCAGAGACCCCCCTCCCACTCCAAACTCAGCCCACTGACCATGCCCCCTGGTGAGCGCCTGGAGCTCCTGGAGAGAGGGCGAGGCGCAGCGCAGCTCGCCCGAGGGCAGCAGAACACCTTCACTCTCCGCCGCCTCCTCGAAGGCGCAGCTCACGCCCGCGCTGAGGTCTGGCACGTTGCGCATGGCTACAGTCAGCTGGAGGAGGCAGAGGGATCAGGGCAAGGCGTACCCCTGGCAGAGCTCACGCGGGCCCCAGCACACCTCCACGCCACTTACCTGCACCCCAGCTGACGTCACCGACACGTTGTTGGGCCGCACGCGCACCTGGACGCACTTGCTCAGCTCCTCAGCAAAGCCACGTGGGGCTGAGGCACCCGGACAGGCCCCTTCCCGGCAGCACCTGCGTGGGGTCAAGCCAGAGCTGTCCCAGCACTGCCGCAGAGGGAAAGAGCAGGGGACGGCCTGCCCAGCTGACGATGCCAGGCAACAGCGTGCCTCAGCTTCATCCCCTGGGGTCCGAGTGACGTCACTCAGGGTGGAGGTTCCGCTCATTAGCTGGAGAGAGCAGAGCAGGACTGGAGGGGGGAGGCTGCCAGGGCACAGCTGGGGAGAAGTGGGCACGACACATGGGACTGGCTCCTGCCTGGCAGGCCCACTCCTCCCAGATCCCTGCAGCTCCCTCACCTGTGCTGCAGCACGCACCAGCCGCAGTGTGGGTCTCCTGAGCCCAGGCAGGCCTCACAGCTCAGGTACTGCTCACAGGTCTCCACCGGGAGCTGGCTCACCTGGGGACAGCCACACGTCAGCACCCGGCGCACGCCCGCCCCCTCACCCGCCGCCACCCACCGTGGGCCCACCTGCTTCTCACTCAGGAGGTAGATATGCCGGTGGTCAGGGCTGAAGAGCAGGTCCCGCAGGATGGGGCTGCCGTCCACCACGGGGACCGTCTCATACAGGTGGGCATCCTGGGAGCTGTCGACCCGCACCTGAGCCACGAAAGCAGCCTGAGGCCACTGCAGCTGCCTGCGCCCAGGCCACCCTCCTCCCGAGCTGGGGCCTTCCTAGCTGCTGGCAGAGCTAAAGTCAGGGCCTGGTCAGGCTCAGCACGGGCCTGCAGAGGCCAGGGGGAGGAGGTGCAAAGAAACTGCTCCCAGGAGGCGGAGACAGCGTGACTCACGCTGCTCAAACCCAGGGGCACGGGGAGCAGGGGTGACAGTGGATGACGGACTAGGGGACTTTTAAGAACAATGAACATGTCCTGGAATGAGACCCTGGTGATGCTTGTACAGAACTGACTTTGGCACTGTCCATGGCTGGGTGGCTGGACTGTAGGGAATGTGAGTGACAGCTTCTGCAAGTGAAAGTTCCAGAAGCAGAGCACCCGAGCACAGCATCTTCCTGCAGAAACCCTCCCCGGGGATCGCACCACATTTGCCAAGACAGCCCTCGCCCTGACTGCTGTCCCTTCAGCACGCGTGAGCTCCCAAGAGCCCATCCCGCCTTCATGCCCGGCCAGCCCCAGTCCCAGAGCAGACGGCTACGGTGCCGTCTCACTCCCCGTGGGCAGAAGCACAGTCCCAGTGCCTGTGAGGGAAAGAACAGGGATGTGGCTGAGGCTGGAGGGATGGCACGGAGTTAGCGGGGAGAGCGCCAGAGGCGAGCGTGGCCTGTGGCTGCAGGCTAAGGAGCAGGGTGGCCCCAGGCACAGCGCTGGGCTGTGTCTGCATCTGCCCCCTCATCCTTCCAACTGAGGACCCAGCAATGGCAGTTCAGCCGCAGCCCCTGCTGTCATGGCAGAGAGGGCCCGCAGGAGGTCGGTGCCTAGTCCCGGGCCACAGTGGGGCTGCAGTGGCAAGCGGTTGAGGGGCTATCCGAAGAGCAGGGGAGGTGGCCCTTGCCCCACCCTCCGTGCCCTGTGCAGGGGGCTCCCAGGCCTTGTCCACATGCTCCGCCCCTCACCCCCTGTCCCATATCTCAAGAGCCTGGCCCCATCGCCTGTTCTAGACCCAGCTATTCCACTTCCAATCCAGCTCTCTGCTGTGGCCTGGGAAAGCAGTGGAGGCTGGCGCATGTCCTTGGGCCCCTGCACCCACATGGGAGACCCGGTAGAAGCTCCCGGCTCTTGTCTTCGGATCAGCACAGCTCTGGCCATGACGGCCACTTGGGGAGTGAACCAGCAGATGGAAGACCTCGCTCTGTTTCTCCCTCTCGCTGTCTGTAACTCTACCTCTCAAATTTTAAAAACGAATCTTTAAAAAAGACTGGCCCCAGCCCCACACGAAAAGGGATCCCGGACCCACCTTTTTCAGACTGCCGCTGCGTGTGCCAACGAACACCACAGAGTGCTGGTGGTAGGTGTAGGCGGCCACGCTGGCCATGCCGTCCGTGCTGTCAGCCAGCAGGGGCAACCCCTCGATCACGTGCAGGCCGCCCAGGGGCTGGTTCAGCACCAGCCCGCAGAAGTTGCCGTTGATCTGCATGGGCTGGTGAGACAGAGGACAGCGACTATACCCCACATGCCACCCTGACAGAGGCCGACAGAGCCCATGTTCCTTCCACCTCAGAGCAAGGACTGGGACCCACAGGCCTGACGGCTTGCCCCGGGACCCCGTGGGACACTGGCAGCTGAGTGGGGGAGAGCAGGGAGGGGCACAGCCTGGGCCTGCTCAGTGGGGACAGGCTGGGAGGCTGTCACAAACAGGAGCATCCAAGAGGAACAGGTGGGGCCAAGAGGGGAGGTGGCAGTCAACAAACAGCATGCCGGGTAGACAGACAGGAAGAAGAGGGGAGGGCAGACAGAGCACGGGAGAGCTCCGACAAGGAGGCCAGGGCTCGGGGGAAGCTGCCAGTCGCGGCACCACAGGGCCGGGTGCTCACCGTGTTGATGCAAGGCATCTCCTTGTTCAGCAGCCAGGGCAGGGCCAGCGTGCCCTCCCCACGGTAGCACGACTGGATGCGGCGCCGGATGTGGGCGTTGATGTTGCTGAGGGTGAAGAGGCAGAGGACGGTCTGCCGCGGCGGGCTTGCCCGGTTCTTCTGGCCCTGGGAGAAGATGGTGAAGAGCACGTCCTCGTCGGCCGGCACGCCCAGGGCCTGGGCCAGCAGCGGGCCAGGCTTGGCCAGGTGGGCGCTCTGTACCAAGCGGTACTCCACGCCGTGCCAGGAACAGCCGATGGGGAACTCCACGTACGAGTAGAACTCGGAGTCGCCGGCGCACATGCGCACTATCTTGGACGTGAAGAATTTCTCGCCGGCTGTGTCCAGCAGCGTCTGCTGGGTATCCAGCTGCAACGTCAGGAAGTACACGAAGGAGGCACTCACAAAGCCGTAGACGTAGTAGATGTCAAAGGCGGGGTACAAGGACAGCGTGTCTGAGGGGATCTTGATCTGCGAGGAGACAAACTCGTCCTGGTACACCTGGGGACCAAGCGGAAGGGACAGCACGGGTGACGCCCTGGGCCTACTGCGCTCTCCTTGGGCACTCAGACGGCACCACCAGCCCAGGCCACAGAGGCGTCCGAGGGCAGGGTGACCGGCCTCTGTCCTCCCACCCTCAGCCGCTCTTCCACACCGCAGCGACAGTGAGGGGCCAAGCCTCTGGAGCAGGGCTCGCCTCCGAGGGGAACGAAGGGGGGGGAGGGGCCCAGCGCATGGCGGGGCAGAGACGCCTGGCTCACGCACCAGGCTGAACATGTCGGCGCTGTCCTCGTTGCTGATGAGCTTGCGGGAGCTCAGCGTGGGGAAGTACTCGGACTTGCCGTCGACCGCGGTGCCCACGAACAGCTTGCTGGGCCCCTGGTCCTGCTCCACGATGACGCCAGCCATGGAGTCAGGCTCCTGCGCGCCCGACAGGTAGTGCTCCTTGCGCTGGTGCGGCTCCCCCAGCTTAAAGAGGTCGTCGAGGCGCAGGAACTGGCAGATGCCCTGCCACACGCTGCCGCAGGCCACCAGGCGGCGGGCCGCGTAGTCAATGAGCAGCAGCTTGTTCACGTTGTCTGCCGGTGCCAGGCGGTGGGCACACACGCGCATGCTGGGGGGCGGGTAGCAGTGAGCGTTGTCCTCCACGGGCCCGGTGACATGGGCCCGCAGCTCAGTGAGGTTGGAGGCCAGCTTGAAGACGCGGTTCACGGCACCCACGAACACCTCCCCAGTCACTCGGTGCACGGCCAGGTGAGTGAGTGTGGTGTCTGTCACCACAAAGGCACGGAAGGACCCGGTGCTGCCCACGGCCCTGCCCACCGTGAGGAAGAACAGCAGGAGGACGCAGGCAGTGGGCATGGCCGGCAGCTGCTCCCGGGACAGGCCTGAGGAGAGAATGGCAACGGGAGGCACAGGGCCCGGGCCCAAGCTGCTCGCCCTCCTCCTGGGGACGCGCAGCCCAGGGCTGAGCTCCGTGCCTCAGGGAGCCAGAGCCCCAGATGGTGACAGCGGCTGGCTGAGGAGGGGCCCCCACCAGGGCACATGAGGGAGCAGCAGGCGCGAGTAGGCCTGGGGGCCATCAATCATCCCCCACCCGGGGCTGCTGGGCCACACCCAAGGGGGGGCAGCGGAGGCAGACGCACGGGAGCTTCTCCTGGAACTCAGATCCCCAGTAGCACCTCCCACAGCTCAGGGTGGCCTGCTGCCCAGGAGAGCAACGATGAGGAAGCCCAGGCCACAGAGGTACCCGGGATACCCGGCAATCAGAACCAGGCGGGAAGGCGGGGGTGGGGGCTGCACTGGCCCCCAGAAGCCCTGCACAGGGGTCTGGCAAATCAAGACCTCAGGCTGAACCCACAGCCACCACATCTCCCGCTCCCGGCCGCAGCTGCCTCCTGGCCCCGAGGGCCTCAGCTGGCTGTCCAGGAGCCTTCTGTCTGGGCTGCCCACTGCAACACAAAGCCGAGTGGCGCCTGCCCCCACAGCCATGCGCTGAGACAGACGTAAGTCAAGCTTCGCTCAGGCACAGTCAGGCTGATGCCCAGGCAGTCCTGTGCAGCTCTCCTCTGAGATCCAGAGGTTAGCTGGCGAAGGGAAGGTGGAGGGAGTCCCAGAAGCCTTGTGGAAGGGAGTAACATCCCCCATAGAATCAAGGCCTTGGGGAGATGGGGTGGGGACCACAGGGACAGTGCAGGGACTGGCACTTCGCCCCCAGGCCACACCCAGCCAGTCCCAGGCTGCAAAGACAGCAGAGCAGTGTCGTGGCAGCCAGCGGGGCAGGCTCAGTGCCGATCTCTCGGCGCCTAAACCCCAAGGGAGACAGAAGGTTCTCAGCTTGGGAGGGTGCAAGGAACCAAACCAAGGGAGCACAAAAGAGAGAAAGGGGGAAAATGCATTTGCTAGACAAGGGGCAGGCCCAGCTTGAAACTGCAAAGTTTCAGCCTGGATTGATCATCTCCGGGGCTCTTTTGTCAGGCCTGCCTCCTGGAGCCCTAATGCAACAGTCGGAGAAGAAAGGAAGGCGAAGCAGGAGGCTGCCTGCGCCCTACCTCCCCTCCTCCGCATCCCCACAGGAAGATAAGCCTGACTAGGCTAGGCTCCGGACAGGAGGGAGCCCCAGAGCCCAAGACAGCCCCCTCATCCCCACCCCCCACCCTAGTTAAGTGCTAACCTCGGGCATCACAGGCACACCGAGCCCCTCTGCTCCAGATGAGGCCAGCCCCGCACAGCGATGCTCCCGAAGCTCCCCGCTGTGCTCCTGGCCAGGGTTAACCCTCAGCAGACCTGTGGAGACCTCAATGGATTGGGGTGCCACAAAGGGTCCTGTTAGACCGAGAGTGGGCTCTTGTTGGCCATCCCTACCTGCGCAGGACGGCAGAGGGTCAAACAGACCCGCGCCAGAGGGACAAGAACAGGGTCTAACCCCAGCAAGCCCGACCTGAATCCCCGGACTGCCCGAGCCCTGAGACCCCCAGCGGGTTCCCCCCGCACGGGCAGGGGGCACGGAGGCCACTTACCTGTCCCTCCGCCGCCGCTGGCTTCGGGTGGCCGCCCGCTGGCCACGTGGACGCGCCCCTGAGCCCCACACTGGCCCCACTGGCGCGCCCCCGCTACCTTGCCTCGCGCCCAGCGCCTGGCGCCCTGCGCGCGCCGCCGCCACCGCCCACACACTGGGCCGGCCCGCGCCAGCCGGGGCCTTTTAAGTCCGGACCGTACCACCGCGCTGGGCGGGGGCGCCCGAGTGGCAGCAAGCATGGGCGTTCCTTCCTGGGGCTAAGGGGCCCGGCACGCAGCGCCGGCCCCCAAAATGCCGCGGTGGATCCCTACCCAAGGATCCGATTGCCTTCGCTTAATGGCCGTGTCCTCGTTCCGAGCTTCTCAAGCCCCCCAGCTCCCCGCCCTCTGCCTTGGGCGACCCTGGAACCCGCGCGCGCCCGCGCCACACCCCCCTCGGGCCTGGGGCGCGCGGCCGCTCCGCCCCGTCCAGGCGATCGGAGGTGTGCCTGGGGCCACCTGCTGCCGCTGCGCGGCCTCCTAGTGCTGACCGCCCAGGTGCATGCCAGCCAAAGCCTCCCGTTCGATTCCAAGCTCAGCCCTTCCCCCAGCTGGCCACCACGACATGGTATCGCGGGCTTTCATTGCCTTGGTTTCTTTCTCCTTTTCTTTTTAAACAATGTTATGGAGACACAGCTTAGCTATCACATGTCACCCATTGTAAATGTACAATAGGAGCCATGGGCTACTATGGCCAGTATCTAATACCAGAACATTTCTGTCATCCCCCAAAGAAATCCGGTACCTATTAACCTCCACTCACCATTGCCCCCTAACCCAGCTCCTGGCAACCACTCGTGTACTTTCTGGCTATGCGTTTCTCAGTTCTGGACATCTGAAATAAACGCAATCATGCAACGTGTTTGTGTCTTCTTTCACTTAGTATAGGTTCACCCGTGTTGTACCCATGTTCACCCATGGATCAAGACTTCATTTCTGGGGCCAGCGCTGTAGCACAGCGAGTTAAAGCCCTGGCCTGCAGCGCCAGCATCCTATATGGGCACCGGCTTTGGATCCAGCTCTCTGCTATGGTCTGGGAAAGCAGTAGAGGATGGCCCAAGTCCTTGGGCCTCTGCACCCACAGGGGAGACCAGGAAGAAGCTCCTGGCTCCTGGCTTTGGATTGGCTCAGCTCCAGTCATTGTGGCCAATTGAGTTGTGAATTAGAGGATGGAAGACCTCTCTCTATGCCTTTTCTTCTCTGTATAACTCTTTCAAATAAATTTTTATTTATTTGAAAGACAGTTACAGAGAGAGGTAGAGCCAGAGAGAGAGATGTCTTCCATCCGTTGATTCACTCCCCAATTAGCTGCAATGGCCGGAGCTGCACCGATCCGAATCCAGGAGCCAGGTGCTTCTTCCGGGTCTCCCACACAGGTGCAGGGGTCCAGGGACTTGGGCCATCTTCTACTGCTTTCCCAGGCCACAGCAGAGAGCTGGATTGAAGTAGAGCAGCTGGGTCTTGAACCGGTGCCCATATGGGATGCTGCCACTGCAGGTGGTAGCTTTACCCACTACATCACAGAACCGACCCCCCCATACTTCTTAATGTTTAGTATTTTTTATTATTACAATGTTCATACCCCTGGGACAAGGGTTACCTCATTGCAGTTCTGCTTCCCATTTCTTTGTTGACTAATGATGTTGACCACCTTTTCATAGCATTAGCGGCCATTTCTATTTCCTCTTTAGAGAAATGTCTAACTCCTTTGCCTATTTTTCACTGGAATTTTCTGTTGTTGAAATAGAGAAGTCTTATATATTCTGAGTATTCATCTTTTGTTAGATATGATTTACTATATATATATATATATATATATATATGATTTTCTCTCATTTTGTGAATTCTTTTTAAAGATTTATTTATTTATTTATTTGAAAGTCAGAGAGGTCCTCCATCTGCTGGTTCACTCCCTAGATGGCTGAAATGGCTGGGTCTGAGCCAGGCTGAAGCCAGGAGCCCAGAACTCCATCCAGGTCTCCAACATGGGTGCAGGGGCCCGAGTACTTGGGCCATCCTCCACTACTTTCCCAGGTGCATTATCAAGGAGCTGGATCAGAAGTGGAGCAGGTGAGACTTGACCCAGCACTCTGAGATGCTGGCAAATCAGGTGGCAGCTTAACCCACTGCACCACATCAGCAATCCCACCTACTTGTGCTTTTGTTGTCTGATAAATCATTGCTTAATCCCAGATCACAACATACACATATGTTCGCACCTAAACGCTTTATGATATTAAGCCTTAAACTTGGGTCTCGGATCCATTTGGACCTATTCTCCATCTGTGTGAGGCTGCGGTCCAAGCTTATTCTGTTGCCTGTGGATCTCTAGTTGTCCTGAGACCGTTCGTTCTCAGTTGAGCAGTCTGCGCTTTCTCCTGAAAACCCGCCGTCTGTTTCAGAAGCTCTCACCTCTGTCCCAGTGGGCCTTACACCACACCACATGGTCTTGAGCACTGTAGCTGCACCTTAAGTGCTGAGACTAGGAAGTATGAAGCCAGGAGCTTCTTCTGGGTCTCCCACATGGGTCCAAGCATTTGGGCCATCTTTTACTGCCTTCCCAGGCCATAAGCAGGTGGCTGGAATGGAAGTGGAGCAGCCAGGACTCGAACTGCCACTTCACATGAGATGCCACTGTCACACAGCACCTTAACCCCCTGCACATCAGTCCCAGCTCATTTGCTATGCAAACTTTTGTGGATGAAACATTAAAACTCTACATTAAAGGTTAGTGCCAGAGATACCATGTGCGCCGCCTCAGCTCAGCACACGTCCCTGGGACTCCAAGCTTGGGCGGGACTCAGCAGGGAGGCCGGACGCAGCCTGGTCATCACGGGCTTGTTTCCCAGCAGCAGCAGGGCTGACGCTGGCTCCTTCAGAGACCACCCACCAGCGCGTAGGCTGCTGTCGGTGGCTTCTCAAAGGCGGGAAGGCGTTAGCACGAAGGAAAGGGGACCCCTCCGAGGCTCCTGGGACCCGCTGAAGGCCTGGCCTCCCCTACCTCTTCTCTCTTCCAAGTAACCCCAGACGGCCCCACCTCCAGCACAGGGCCAGGAACCCGAGACAGTGCCCAGCTGCCAGCCAGGCCTCCCTGGCCACGGCTGAATGGGACCCAGGACTTCTGCCCAAGCAAAGTCCACCGCCCACCCCCGCAATTCTGCACACTGGTTAGGGACGTGGGGCCAGACCGTGAGCTGAGGGCCTCCCCACGGCTCACAGGCTGTCCCTCCTCTCTGCCTGACCACAGATAGTGGAGGACAGCTTGCAGCAGGGAGCTGTCAGCTCACCTTCCTCAGCCCCCTCAGCCACGCCTCCCTGCCTCAGCTTACTCAAAACCTGGCACAGTGAGGGGCCACAGCTTCTGGCCCTGGGGTCACAGAACACACCCTCAGCTGGTTCCTGCCCCTGGGCCGCACCTGCTCCGGACAGTGTGAGCAGGGCAGGCAGGCATGGCATCCACAGCAGCCAAGCCCACCACTTCCCCTCCCGCCCTGCCAAACACGCACTTTCTCCCCAGACGGGTACCCCCCGGAGAGACCGGAAGTAGGCCAGGGGCAGCCGAGGCCCGGGGGAGCGGGGTGGGGGGGAGGCAACACTGCCCGGTGCCCGGTGACGAAGTGCTGGGTTTACAGGTGGATTTCACCGCAGGAGAGGAAGTTGCCACACAAAACACACTTTCCCACAGCGCACCTGCTCCAACTCTGACAAGTGCATTCTTTTTATTGTAAAAGAGAAAGGCAGGAATGACGCTGCCAGGGTTGGGGTAGCCACGACCACACAGCGGTGCGCCGGGGGAGGCCGAAGGGGAGCCAAGACCACGCCACCTCCCAGGATGCTCAGCGGATCTGGTGTGAGGATGAGGAGGGCATAAGGGCAGGGAAAGAGACGAGGGCATGAGCCGGGCTGCCTGGCAGCTGCCCGCTTGGCAACAGGGGCTGCCCAGCGTCCCCGCCTCCTCACCGTGTACTTGTCCCACTTCTTCTCGGGGTCGTAGGGCTCCCAGCGGCTGGCGGGGAAGATGTGCTTGTTTTTTTCATACCAGCTCCTCAGCACCACCTTGCCAGCATGGGACTGCGGAAGGAGACGGCCCTGCAGCTCTGCCCGGAGCCGTGTGACCCGACACCTCCCGCCTGCCCTCGGCCGCGGGCACCCAGCGTACCTCATCCTTCTCCACGGTGGCGTCACTGAGCAGCCGCACATCATCGTGAACGTCGAAGTTGAAGAGTGGCCCTGCAGGGGGACGCACACGGCCCAACATCGTGCTGCCGCCCCCTCCCCCCCCCCCACGGCTGGGGCAAGACGCCGGCACAGACTGGGCGGGGGCACTCACCACTCTTTCCCCGGGCCTTGGTGACGATGAAGTCATAGAAGCTGTGATGCTAGGAGCCAAGCACAGGGAGGAAGTGCTGACGGCTGCCTGGCTCAGCTGCACCCACCCCGTCACAGGCAGGCCCGGGGCCGGGGGCACTCACGTGGGGGATGATCAAGTCCTCCTTGATGTACATGAGCTGCTCCACGCCTGCCGACCTAAGGACGAGAGGCAGGAGGGGCTGGGCGCACAGACGGGGAGGGCGGAAGCAGCCAGCAAGGAGCGCTGAGCCCTCCCGCCAAGCTCTCTCGAGGGCAGGAAGGAAGGCAGAGCCTGAGCCTCATCTTTGGTGCCCTCTGTGTAGCCTTCCTACGCAGGGAGCACTCGTGCCGGGGGCCTGCTCCATGGGCATGCGCGCACTCCTCACCTGAGCTCACTGAAGTCTTTACGAAGGATCTCGAGCGCCTTCTGTAGGAACTGCTGCATCGTGTTGCCCTTTTTCATCTGCAGTAACACCAACACAAACGCCTACAGAAGGGCTCTTGCCAAGGCACAGGCCCAGGGCCCTCACTCCCCACCCCCACTGCTGCCCTCTGAATCCATAGGGGGTCCTCCCAAAGCCAAGAAGTGCCTTCCCCCAAAACACACTGCTCACCTTGACTGTCCGCCGGTGCCCGGAGCCATCCCAGTAACTGAAGGTGATCTCGATCTCCTCACCTGCAAAGCACAGCTGCCCTTGGCCTCCACATCCGGGTGTCCCCGTGCGCCCGCCCCCAGGCTTCCTCGGGGCTCAGCCTGTGCTCCTGCTCCACCTCTCCGGACCCCAGGGCCCCCGCCCGGGCCGCACACCTCCACGTCCGCGAGTGCTTACTTTTGATCTTCTCTTGCTTGGCTTCCCACTCTTGCCGCAACTCCTCCCGAAGCCGGTTCTCTTCCTCCTGAGAGCGCAAAGCAGCAGAGCAGTGAGGGCCAGCGCTGGATCAGGGCCTGGGCCAACGGCAGGGCAAGGGCTCCGTGGCCTTTACCTCACGGTCTCGGTCAGGCAAGAAGCTTGTGTCAACATCTGGATTCTTCCCTAACTTCCTCTTCTTCGTGGTGACCTCTGGAGCAGAGAATGTCGGCATTGTTACGTGAAAATGCTGTGGTCTGCTGGCAGGCAGGCGGGCGGCAGCGCTTCGGCTGGCCACTCTAGCACAGAGCTTGGGAGGACTTCCAACTTACAAAGCAACACTGACACTGCCCTCCCAGTGCTGGGCCCCTTCAAACGAATCCCCCAGAGGGAGACAGGAGCCCCTGAAGCAGTTTCCTAAAAGCTCTGGACAAGTACACGGTGAGGAGGCGGGCACGGTGGGCCTTCCCCTTCCAAGCCGCAGCTCCTGGCACACACGGGGCTGAGCCCCCGGCACCCAGCTAGTGCCACCTACTACCATGGCGGTATCTGCGATCCAGCCACTTACATACAACGTACTACTGAAATGACACAGGGTTCTTGTTCTGTTGCATCACGCCTGCTAACACGTGCAAAATCAAAGCCGCAGGTGGTGGGCACGGTCTCCCTCCCGAAAGCCGTGCAGTGCCGCACCCTGCCTTGGCTTCCTCTTGCCCCCTCCCGAGGCCTGGGAAGCGTGATCTTTGCCCCCTCCCCGCAGTGAGATTTCCCGCATCCTTCAGGCCCACCTCCATCGTTCCCTCATGGGACACTTTGCCTGACCTGTTACTGCCACTAAGACAGGGACAGGGCCTGCAGGGCCCTTGGCCAGGCACCGAGCAGGTGTACAGTACACAGGGCTGCCACCCTCCCCAGCCTTCCCAATTGGTACCTGACGGCCCCTAATTCTGGGGCCAAACCAGTAGCCACCAAATCTCAGCAGATATGTAAGATCAAACTGAATGAACTACTCGGGGCCTCAGTCACATGGCAAGCGCTTCGGCCACCTGTGCCAAGCGGCTACCATCTCGGGCCATGCGAACACTTCCAACATTGCAAGGTTGGACCAGCCAGCCTGGGCTTGAGACCATCCTGCACAGCACTAGTGAAGAGCAGCTTCTGGAACATTCTGACTGGGTACCAGTCTGTTTCTGACACTGAGCCCCACACCGAGCTGTAACAAAAGGTGCGGGGGGGGGCCAGCATGGTAGAGTAGCAGGTCAAGCCACTGGCCTGAAGTGCCGGCATTCCATGTAGGTGCCAGTTCTAGTCCCGGCTGCTCCACTTCCAATCCAGCTCTCTGCCTTGGCCTGGGAAAGCAGTGGAAGATGGCCGAAGTCCTTGGGCCCCTGCAGCCATGTGGGCCTAGCCCAGCCCTGATCATTGAGGCCATCTGGGGAGTGAACTAGCAGACGGGAGACCTCTGTCTTTCCCTCTTTCAACATAAATAAATAAATAAAATCTTCTACAAAAATTTTAAAAAATTAAAACCCAGTGCGGTCTGGGACCTGTGCATTCCTCTGCTATGCAGAGAAGCCGGGAACCCAAGCCACGACTGCGGAAGGACGAGCCCGCCCGCCTGCCCGCCTGCCCGAGCCCACGCTCACCTTCCCTCTCCAGCTCCTCCTCGTCCACGGCTGCCTCCTCTTCCTCCTCGGCCCCCTGCTCGTCTTCCTCCAGGGTGAAAGACAGACTCGAGATCTTCCGCTCGGCCTCCTTCTTGCGCTCCTTCTCCCGCAGTTTCTCCAGCTTCCTATGAAGGGCCCGCAGGCGTCACGTCCCATGTCCTCCCTTCCCTGACCCAGAGCCCCTGTGCCAGACTGCGAGACGGGACCTCCCCAGCAGCCCAGGGCCCACAGGCCCGAGCTCCACAGCCAGGAGGAGCCGCCAGCACCCACAGCTGCAGCTCCTTCGACTGCTCCTTCTTGGCCAGCTGCTTCTCCCGCTCCTTCACTAGGGCCTCCTGCTTGGCCTTCATGTCATTCAGGGTCACCAGCCCTGTGAGGCAAGGAGACGTGGGGTGGGTCAGCCATCGGGGCAGCAAACCAGTGGCCCCTGGGCTCCAGCGACCACGGCACATGCGCCCTGCTCACCCACGGTGCTGGACTTGAGCTCTGCCTCCACGGCATCGTAGTGCGCAGAGAACTTCTTGTCGATATTGGATTTCATGATGTTCTCCTGTCCGGGAGTGAAAGTGGCGCTGAGCACCCCCGCCCCCCGCCGGCTACTCCCGCTCTGGGGAACTAGGTGCTAGTCCTAGATCTGCCCCTCGAGTCACTACAATGTGACCCTGCAAAAGACATGTCCCCTTTCCTTTGCTGATGGAAGGGTCCACGAGGCTGGGGTAATGTTCCCTGGGTAGCCTGGGACCACCTCACGTTTGCCTGTTTCTGTCTGCAGCCTTTAAGCTAAAGCCAGCCCCTTTGGGAGCGAGCTTTCTCCTCCAGATTCCCGATACTGCCAACAGCTTTACCACAAGGCCTCTTCCGTGCAGCCTCCGCCCACTTGGTGCCACTGAGCCACCTCTGGGGTCTCCAAAAGATGTGGCCAGCAGAGAAATCGACTTTCAGCTTGCCAGACTGTCCCCGGGCACGCAGCAGGCCTCTGCGCCACTGGATCCCCCGCTGACGGCCCACTCTCACTGGACACTTGCTGAAGTGCTGCTGGGACCACTAGCACCCGAAGGTTCGCCTTTGCTGAGCGAACAGGGCGCACAGAGGATCTGCAGTGTGCCTCAATGGCCGGCGGGGAAGCCAAGATTTGCGGGGCGCCCCCTGCAGCTCTCCTGGGGAGAGGGTCTGCCCTTCCCAGTACCCACTGGGTCAGGGCAGGAACCTCGCCCCGAGAGCGGAGGGAATCGAGCCACAATGCGCTGTGCTTGGGAAGGGCCGCGGAGACGCCCATCAACACAAACACTGAGAGTGACATCTCTCTGCTAGACGCTTGCTACAATCCAGCTAGCTCAGATCCTGGGCCCGTTTTACAGATGAGACCCGCCGGCTCGCTTCCGGCCCCTGCTGGAGGTCGACAAGCAAGGGCCCACCCCGGCGCACGGCCGGCCCTCCGAGAACTCGCAGCACGCCGCCCGGGGTTTCCCAGGGCCCCAGCGTCCCACGCGGCCGCCAGGGGGCCCCGGCGGCGCGCATGCTCCGAGGCGCCCCGGCCCGCACCTCTGCAATCCGCTGCTTCATCTGCTCCATCTGCTCGCGCTGCTTCTCTCGTTTCTTCATAAGGTGCATGGCGCGGCCCGCCTCGCTTGCGGCGCCCTTGTATTGAGCCATGGCGGCGGCGGCGGCGGCGGCGGCGGCGGCGACACTGACAGCGGCCCGGCTGAGTCTCGGTGGCGGCGGCGGAGGCGGCGGCGGCGGCGGCGGAGGCGGCGGCGGCGGCGCAGTCAGCCGACGCGTGACGTCAGTCACCAGGGACTGCGCGGGCGCCCTGCCCTGTCCCGCCCCGCGCCAGCCCTCCCGGCACGTGACCGCAGCCCGCTCCGCCCGCTTTCCGGGGCTGGGCCCTTTCCCAGCCTTGGCTCCCATCCCTCATTGGCCTGGAGGTTGGGGGCCCCGGCTTCCTGCGCTTGCTTGTTAACCCCGACTCCACGTTGGAACCCCCTGGTCACCCTATTTCCTCCACCTGCTTGCTGAGGACCTCTACCCAAGGACATAACCCCTAGTCCTCCTGCCTCCTCCCTGCCTGACGTCAGGCCTTGGTTGTCCACGCTCCCCCTCACCTAATTGGGCATTGATCTGGAGATCGGCATCCCTGCTATGCTACCTGGGACTTTTTTTGCCCCTGCCTGGGACTTTTGATTCCCACCCAAAGCGGGGCCCGAGTTCTTTTCCCTCGCTAGGCCCAAAGCTGGCAGTCCTGGTGCCAGCACTAACTCCCTGGAGGGCCCTGGGCAGGTCAGTTGCACTTCAGCCTCCTCTGAAACGCCCTGATGAAGAATGTCAGCTTCCAGAGTCAGACCCCAACCCAGGGAGCCAAGGCCCTGCCAAGAACTACAGACCCAGGCACAGGTTTCAACACGGTTTTATTGGGAGGCTTCGTTTTCTGTGAAATACACTAGAGGTTGGGGAAGGGGACACATTCACTTCGCAAGGTAAGTAAGGGTTTCCCACCACTAAAGGAAAGGGGTGGGGCAGGGCACATGGGGTCGGGATCCATTTTCCCACCTCCTTCTGCTTTGCTCACATTTCTTCTCTCTTTCAAGTACCGGAGAATGCAAACACAGACAAGAAACCAAAACAGAAGATCAAACTCCACCAGGGCCACACCTAAGCCTTCCCGGCTGCCCAGGCTAGGCCAGGCTGGGAGGGGCTGGGAGAGTTCACTGGACAGCCCCCAGGTTGCACTAGGAGGATGCAGGCTCAGGTGGGATGGGCTGCAGTTAATAAATTAGAATAAATTACGGGGAAAAGGAATGCAATTTTGTGCTGGGAGGGCCCCTTCTTTCCAACACACGAGAGTTGGTGGGGGGAGGCAGGGGGCATCTCCAAAGGCCACTACAGTAGGAGTAAGAGCGGTGGGGGCAGAAGCCAGCTTGTCCTCCATGTTCTTCCCAGACAGAGCAGAAGAATTAGGGGCGAGGGGAAGAGACACGCACAAAGAAAGGAACCGTCTTTTCCTAGGATAAGGAAGGGCCAAGGAAGAGATGCTATCCAACCCCCCATCTCCCAAACCATCGCTAAGGTTAAGGATTTGGTCAGTGAATCAATGAGGTGGGTAGTAGGAATGTGGTGGGGGAAGCAGAGATGCTGGGAACGGGGTGCCCGCCCGCACATCTCCCCGGCCCTGCAGGACACAGGAGGGGCAGCGCGGGGACTAGCAGGGCTCAGCAGTCACTGGTCAGCTTCTCCAAAGACGTCGTTCTGTTTGCGCTTCATGTTCTCAAAGTCAAAGGCTGAGCCAGCCATGCGCTTGTAGATGTCCTTGATGTCATTGCAGGTTGTCTCAAAGTGTGTGGTGGCGTCGTAGGAGCAGGAACAGAACACCTGGCAACAGCCAGAGCCCAGGGCCTCAGGTGAGTCGGGCAGGGCGGCCGGCTGGGCGGCCGGGACTTGGGGCTGGGACAGGCACTTACCTGGCTCTCAGAACCATCATCAATGGGCTCGTACAAGTCACTGATAGCCACAAACCTGAGAGGCAGAGACAGGCCTCGCAACGGGCCCCGCCCTTCCTGGTCCTCCCCACCCCCCTCGGGCTCCGTGCAACCCCTTACTTCTGGTCAATAGGCTCCAGCAGCTCCAGAGCTGGCTCAACCTCCTTTTCAGGCTCTGCAGTCTCCACTGTGGTGCTGGCAATGGCGATGTACTTGCCCTGCGCAGCCACGTTGTGTGCGTAGGAGATCATGCACACGTAGATGTCTGGCCGCAGGAAGTGCTCAGTTAGCACGGGCAGGAGTAAACACCATGCAAAGAGAAGGCGCCTAGGGGCTGCATGTGATTCTGGCCCACCTGACCCAATCACCCCCGCCCCACACAATGAGCAGCATCCAGGCTGTCACCCTCACAAGGAGAAAGAGTCCAAGCCACCCAATCCCTGGGGCCCCAAGTCGTGGGGACAGTCACGCGGCTCTCATTTCTGCTGTGGAGGGATCAGGTGGGGAGCCCCAAGGCTGACGGGGAGAGACGGAGCAAGCCCACCGAGAGCACCCAGGAGGATGCCACGTGTGCCCCGGCCCACCTGACTTCCTGTTGACCTGGTTCTGGGGGATGATGATTTGGCAGGAATTGGCATCGTTGGTGTTCTTGATGGGGTGGCTGAGGATGCAGATGATGCGGATAACCTGGCCAGCCTTCCGGACGCGGTCTGGGATGTAGCTGGGGTCACAGATCAGCTGCTTGCAGCGGGCCACCTGTGAAGGCACCGGAGGGCGTTACCTCTGTCCGATCCCTGCCCTAAAACCTCGTGGGGCTGAGCCCACACACAAGGCCAGGCAGCAGGCAGAGGCTCCACTCTCCTGGAACGCACAGCCACAGCTGGCAGGGCAGGCAGGTGAGTCCAGAAATGGGATGAGCCCCGGCTGCAGGCACACTGTGATCAACAGTGCTTTCTGCACTACACACAGAACGTGATCATTGTGGCTTTTGGTTTTTTTTGTTTGTTTGTTTGTTTTTCTTTTAAAGATTTGTTTATTTGAAAGACATAGTGACAGAAGGAAAGACACACACACACACACACACACACACACACACAGATCTTCCATTTCCTGGTTCCCTCCCCAAATGACAACAGCCAGGGCTGGGCCAGATCTAAACTAGGAGCCTACAATTCCATTTAGCTCTCCACGTGGGTGCAGGAGTCCAAGCGCTTGGACCATCTTCCGCCGCTTTCCCAGGCTATTAGTACGGAGGTGGCTCCGAAGTGGAGCAGCCAGGACTGGAACCAGTGCTCACACGGGATGCCGACGTTGCAGCCAGTGGTTTAACCTGCTGCGCCACAGCATTGGCCCCAGTACACCACCTCTGAAGGGGACCTCCCACCAACAGGAATGGCTTTTGGACCCCCAGTTCTCAGCTCTAAAGCCCTGGGGCTGAGGTGTGCAGCAGATCCCGCACAGAGTCAGGCTCCCTAGGAAGCAGCCCCTGAGGAGGTAGGCGAGCCCCGCCCTAACCACGATGGCCCCATGGCCCGGGGAAGGCTTACCTCTCCCTCAGACTTCACACCCACAACCTTGCCATTCTCCATGATGATGTCGTCCACAGGTTTGTTCAGCATGTATGTGCCCCCATAGATGGCGCTCAATCTGTGGGAAGGGGAGAGAAGCTGAAGTGCCCCTCCCAGGAGAAATGGGGACCAAGTCTCCTGCACCGTGCCCTGCTACCACTGAGGTATAGAGGAGGCTTCCCCAGGCAGGCGGTGTCAGGACCCTCGGCAGTTGATCCCGGCCGGCACTGTGGGGTGGCGGCTAAAGCCACTACCTGTGACACCAGCACCCCATATGGGTGCCAGTTCAAGTCCTGGCTGCTCCACCTCCGCTCCCTGCTAATGGCCTGAGAAAGCAGCAGAAGATGGCTCAAGTGCTTGGGCCCTTGAACCTTCATGGGAGACCTGGAACAAAGTCCTGGCTCCTGGCTTTGGCCTGGCCCAGCCTTGGGCATGTGACCATCTGGGGAGTGAACCAGAGGATGGAAGATCTCTCTCTGTATATCTGCCTTTGAAATAAATAAATAAGTCTTTTAGAAACGTCACATCCCATCTTACTGTGGTCTTTCCTTTGGAGCTTCATGCCTAGAATATCCTGCAAAGGGCTAGTGTGAGGGTGGCCTGAAGGACCAGCACCACACAGAAAGAGCCTGAGGGACCAGAACAAAGTGCAGCTCCCCACTAAGCGCAGACTCAAGGTTCCCGAGTCTGCCTCCCAGGGCTCTGCACTTCAGTGTGCTGGGGCTGTGTCCCCGTCTCAGATGTCAGAGTAGGGAATGCTATGGAAATCCCCAAGGGAGGCATTGCTAGTGTTGCTCTCAGTCCCACCTGGTCATCCCAACTACACAAAGCCACGTTCTCACCTTGCAAAGCCCTGGGGCAGCTCACCCAGGCCGTAGAGTGGGTATAAGTATGGGCTCTTGCCATACCGGGCCAGGGACTCACTGTACAACTTGATACGGTTAATGGTCTCCAGACAGGGCTGGTCCAGGTAGCTGGGGGGACAGAGGTCAGGGAAGATGCTCCAACAGGCTCCCTGGCTCACCCCACCACCCCGAATGGCCCAGGGGAGCCGGGGGGTCAAGTGCAAGGGAGGGGCGGACAGGCAGCAGGGGAGCCTACGGCTGAGTAGGATAAGTGTGCAGGGCAGGCAGAGGGAGCAGTGGGCAGGTGCTGGGAAGGCAGGGTAAAGGCCGGGCAAGGGGACCGCCGCCACACCAGCTTCCCCTCACTCATCAGTGCGGTAGAGCGCCAGCGCGTGGCCAGTGAAATCAATGACATCCTGGCCCAGGTCAAACTTCCGGTATACGTCACGCATGCTGGTAGTCTGGGGATCGACGCCCTCAAAGGTCTTGGGGTCATTCTCATCAAAGTTTGCCACAAACACCAGGAACTTGCGGAAGCGCCGTTTCTCAAACATGCCCATCAGATCTGAAGAAGGCGGCAAGAGGGGACCCTTTGCACTAGAATACAAAATTCTCCTTCCCGCCCCCCAAGCCCCACCCCCGTGGGCATCCCGGCTCCCAGTGAGGTCTGTCTCTACCTGTCTCGGCCTCGGTTTCCCCACCCATGGGAAGAGGGGTTGGGCCGGGCACACTCTGAAGGCCCTCTTGGCTGCGACACTTAGAGACGCTGCAGGGCTCAAGTGGAGCCCTGTCAAAGGCATCCAAAAAGGAGCACCCTCCACTTCTCTCTGCACGCGGACCTCCGTGCTAGCGAGCCACTGTGAGGTGAGGCACATGGCAGCGGCAGGAGCAGAGCAAGGGACATCTGCTACCTCACAGGGCATGCGACCTCGGGCGAACAGTGGCCGGCTCCGGGTGTCTATCCTGCCACCCGTCCTGAGGTCGGGAGACCCACACTCACTGGAAGCCAAGGCCTCGGTCTCAGTGGATGGCACTTTGTAGATCTTGCCGCCTTTGTAGACAAAGCTGCCCTCCACCACCTTGAAGTCCAGGTAGCGAGTCACCTCCGTATACAGGAGCATCTTTACCAGCTGCCCTGTGGTGGGGACAACATCAGCACAGCTCCCCGCAGGAGCTCTGGCCAGCCTGGCCGGCCCCTGTCTGGAGCCCAACCCCCTCTGGTCCTTCCCACTCACCACTGCCTCCCCTCCCCAGGAAAACCACAGCAGCTCCTCCATCTCCCTCACCATTGGCCATGAGGAATTTGGGGATCAGGTCAACGTTCCAGTCTCGGCCCCGGCCCATCGACTCAGGGGGCCCCTCCAGCAGCTGAAAGCGCTTATATAACTGTAAGCAGGGGGTGGGGAGAGAGAGACATCTCAAGGACTGGCCCTCCCTCTCCCTGCCACCCAGGAAACCCAGGCGGCTGCTGCTACACTATGGCTCCAGTGAGAGGTTACCAAGGGCCAGGCCTGGGCCAGGCTGGGCAGCCTTACCTCTTCCAGGGGAGTGATGGAGGAGCTCTCGCCCCCATAGTAGGGGTTCCGGTCCATGTGCAGCACCTTCTTCCCGTTCACAGACATGATACCAGACAGGATGCACTCCTAGGGGCGTGAGGACAGTCGGTGCACTCCCACCTGCCGACTTCGCACCAGCAGCCCCGATCTGTTCTCCACCCCAAGCCTGCCACAATGGACAGCTCCTTCCACGCCCCCAGCCTCCACCGCTGCCACCGCCGCAGCCGCCGCCTTGCCTAACACTGGTGGCGATGGCTACATCTGCCCCGTCTCCTTTTTTACCCTGATAAGCAGAGGGGAACCAGGGAGAAATAATGAGGGAGTCGGGGGGGGACAGAGTGTCCAGCAGACCCAAGGACAGGCTCATGGCACCGACTGCCAAGAAAGTCCTCTATCAGTGCAGAGCCGCACAATCCGGCAGATAAGACACAATGAGCCACACAGCGGACCTGGCCAGGCCGCAGAGGGCGCCCAAAAGGGAAGTGAAGAAAGGCACTCGGACTCTCAGGCCCCACCCTCGGCTGCTCCGTCGTCAAAGGCCAGGAGCCCCTGACCCTAAGCCTTCTCCACCTGGGCTCAGGAGGAGCATCTGGGCCTGGCTGAGGGAAATGTGTCTCTCAGGGGAGCGGGTGAACATGCTATGGGGGAAGGGGGACGATGAACATTCTCCCTAGTCACTGTCACCAGCCCAAGGACAAAGGCTGCAGATATTGCTCAGGGTGGGGTAGCGGGAATGTGGTCACTGCCCTCACTGTTAGTTCTTCTGGAACATTCCCTGGCTCTTCTGATCCCAGAAGCAGCCAGGGACACAAGATGAGGCCCCAACCTGGCAAGGCCCCCTAACCCCAGGTCCTTGTACTTCACCCCTACTAAGATTAGTATAAGTTGGGGGGGGGGCACAATACTAGGAGGGTGATGGGTGGGGGCGATGGGTGGGGACTGGATGGGAGGGACTGGGGGGCATCAGGCCGAGTGGGGGATACGTTTTCCGGCCCAGCGGGACAAGGTAGGGAAGATGGGAGAGGCCGGGAGTCGGCACCCAGGGAGTCAAGGGAGCAGCCAGGAGACCCCGCTTCGAGGTCATGGCAGCGAGCAGAGAAGACGTCGCGAGGCCAAGGGGGCTGGGGAGTGGGGGAAAAAGAAGGTAGTGGGGTGGGCACGGGGCTGGCTTTTCGGGGACCCAAGGGCAGAGGATGGGAATGATGGGAGGATGGGTTTGGCGGACAGCGGCTGCATCATCGCAGGGATTCAGGAAGGCACGAAGCGGAGGCGCAGGCGCCCGAGGCCACACTTACGGTGAGGCCGGTCCCCAGCACGATCACATCGTATTCCTCGTCCATGGTCAGGCCTTGGTACCAGCGCCCGCTCGGCTCCTCCTCCCGTTTCACCACAGCAGCCGCCGCCGCCGCCGCCGCCGCCGCCGCCGCCGCCGCACTGGACCAAAGATGGCGGCACTTCGAACGCCGCCTGACCCCTCCGCCGCGTCAAAAAGTCCCAACACTTCCCGGGGCCCCACCACGCCTAGCAGTGATCACCGCTTCCCTGGCTCGCCTCCTAAGAGGGTTGCCGGTACTCGGGCCCTAGCACCAGTGCGGCTCTGCTGGCGTCGCCGTTTGCCAAGGACCCAGAGGAAGCTAGGCGGGGCGGTCCGATGACCGGTACTGCGGTCCGAGAGGGATCCGTGCGCGGGAGCCGCGCGCGCCCCGCCCCGCCCCGCCCCCCGGGAGGCTCCGCGCGGCCCCGCGGGCCGGGCACGCGCTGCTGCAGCAGCCGGGGGCGGCCTCCTCACGACGCTGAAGCTGCCATTGTCACGGCGACCGCTGTCCCGACCACTCCTTCCCCACCTTAAAGGTTAGGGGCCCAGTTTGCTAAAAGAATCCCTGGTGGCCCCTGGCTCCTGGATTTTGGTCTGGCTGGGATACACCTAGGGCCACCTCCCCCCCACACACACACAGCCGCCCGCCCTCCTCCTCCCATCCCTCCGTCCAACGCTTTCCTAATTTCTAGTCCAGAAACGAATGACAAGAGGCCCAACGTGTGGCGACCCATCTTTATTTATTAGGAAGGAGACAACGGAGCACCCCAGGCTCCTGCCAGGCGCTCCTGAAACGCAGTGGTCACACCCAGCCCACCTGTCTCGGAGGTTCCTTCCTCCTGAAGTCACAGAAATAAACCCCAGCACACTGCTGATTGTTAACACACATCATCACCAGGATACAAGAACGACAGCCAAGCGGGACACAGAAGCGGTCACTTCCACATTGTGCCAAACTCGGGCAACCTGAAGCTCTTGGCTGCTGGGGGAGGGAGAACCTGCTACACAACAGCGCTATGTACAGCGAGAGCTTATGCTAGATAGAGAAGAATAAATAAGGGGAGGAGAAAGGGGACCCTAGAACTAATGAGCCCTGTGCTCTAGCATGGCTGACCCCGGGAGACAGGTCTAAAATCTACACAGAATATCTACACCTTGTCAGTAGAGCTGGGAGAAGCCTCGGGGAAGCCCCTCAGCAGGCTGATGAGGGAGTGAGACAGGCTGAGGGGAGCTGGGGCTTCATGCTATGGTAGCAAGACGGGGTCCTTGGGTGCCTTGTACCATAAGGTGGGAAAATGACAACCTGGACACCATCACACCACAACCCCCCCCCCCCCCGGCACGGGGTCACACGATCTGGGTCAGAGAGATGGCAGGGCCCTTGTGGTCATCAAAGCGATCCATGGTCTTGAGGCTGAGGATCATGTGCAGGCCGTAGGTGAAGATGAAGAGCATGAAGAGGGAGGTGAGCAGCCCCATCCAGATGCCCGGAGAGAAGAAGCCGGCACAGTCGCTGGCGTAGGAGAACTGCTCGCCGGTCACGTTGAAAGCCTGAATCTGGAGGACACACAGACACAGGTCATCAGAGATGAGGTGGCTACACACGGATGGGGGACTCAACAAGAGCTGGGCTTCGGGAGACAGTAGACAGCCCACATCCCAGGGACAGGGCGGCACAGGAAATGGAACCCCAACTACGTGCCCGAGCCCCACTGAAGACTTTCTTCAGGCCCCCCAGGCCGGCAGCAAACCTGGAAGTCGTGCAGAGTCATCTGCCACAGTGAGGGCTGCGTGCGGGCCACCAGGAGGTTGCCGTTCCTGCCCAGACTGCTGACATACTCGCAGTGGAAGGAGTAGATGCTGGGCCCCGTGACCTGGGAAGCGTTGAAGTAGACGACCGAGCCGTTGCTGTGGACTTCCAGGCGCTCCATGGTAAACCAGTGCCGGGCAGACACTGGGTAGAAGCGGTTAGCCAGAACGAACCTGGCAGAGGTGGCAGCGGTGTCAGGCGAGCAGGGAGCCTGTGAGCACAACAGCCTCCCTCAAACCTCAGCTGCCCCCAGGACTCACTTGAATGTCACCGTGGTCCCAAAGAGATGGTCGTAGGTCAATGAGAGCCTGTGGGGCCAGAGTCAGAGAGGCAGGCTCCTCAGAGCTGCCCCAGGGCCTCACAAGGCTACCTCCCCACCCGACAGCTGAGCAAACGGAGACTCCAGTCCTATTTCGAGTCAGGAAGCTCCCCACCTCCTTCCTCTGGCTCCCTGAGCCTACCACCCTTCCTTTCAGCTCCCTCTTAGGGTCACTGAGGTATTGGGTTGGGCTGTAGGCATGAGAGGAAATAGGAGGCTCTGGGAGCCCACTTGCAGTCCTAGGGGTGGTGCCAAGGGGTGCAGCCAGGATCGACCGTGAGGTGTTAACAACTGGGGCCCAACCAAGGAGCGCAGGGAGGCAGAACCCTGAGGCACTCCCGCCCTGGGCCACCCCTCATGAGACCAGCTACAGCTGCACGGTGCCCACACCCACCAAGACCCCGCCTCCCCACCCTCGTCTTCTGAGCCTCAGTAGCAGGAAGCGCATCTGGTGGCATGGTCCTCCCCAGCCCAGTGCCCTTACCTGGCAATGGAGTCATTCCAGAAGGAACCAGTCAGGTTGAGCTCCTGTACCCCGAAGGTGAGGGGTGTCAGGTCTTCCCACTGGTCCTTGTAGGCCACAGAGAAGTTCTGAGCCCAGAACAGGATCCGGGGGGCAGTGGTGTTGTAACTTACAGGGGGGTGGATCACAGTGGACACCGGCTGTTTTTGTAGCAGCTGGCGACCCAGTCCCCCAGCCACCATGGCTACATCACGGGCCACCTGCAGAAACACCCAACAAGCTCCTCATCGGCCCAGAACAAGCCCCAGCCCACCGTCCCAGGGCTCAGAGGCAGCCTTCTGCCAGAGGGCCACGTACCCTGGAAGGGCGGACAGCCGTGAGGGCTGCCGTATACGGGACGTCTTCAGACTGCAGGGTGCTTAGCACCTGCCCGATGACCTCATCTGAAGGGTGACGGGAAAAGCAGAAAACAGGGTCACATGTAGAGATACACCCCCACTGTCTCCTAGACCGCGTGGAAGCATGGCTTCCCTCTCTACTGAGGATCCCAAGATCAGCCATTTCTCACCCCCCCCTCTCCCCGGCTCCCCCGGAACAACAGTGGCCCCTGTCCTCAACTCCCTAATGCTAGGTCCTACCTGAGTGAAAGGAGAAAATACACAGAGACACACAAAAGGCCTCCTCAGTCCCTGCAACCCACGTGGGAGACCCACATCAAAGCCTGGACTCCTGGCTTCAGCCGGGCCCAGCCCCTGCTGTTCTGGGCATTTGAAGAGTGAGCTGGCGGGAGACCTCTCTCTCTGTCTCTACCTCTGTCTCGCCCTGTGTCTCTCTTCCTTTCCAACACAAGTAGACATTTTCTCACAACAGGAAAAGCTGGCTTTCTGGGCTCTAGCACGGAGGGTCCCTAAGCATTCTGACAGCTCCGCCAGGCCTGGGAGCCAGTGTGTCCCTGCTCAGTTGTCAGCTGCTCCAGGAAGCAGGTGGACCACTCTGGGCATCAGCAGGGGCCAAGGAGCCGCGACTCAGCGCTGTGCCGTGCTGGCCCAAGGGTGGGATGAGGCTGGGCATCCTCCCTGCCCCCACTCACCATTGCCTGTGAGGACTTCCCTGGGTGCCATCAGACCAGAGCTACGGGAGAGAGAGGGGGAGAGAGAGGGGGAGGAGGAGGGAGAGAGGGAGAGAGAGAGAGAGAGAGAGAGAGAGAGTGTGAGTCAGAGCCCTGCAGGGGGCCTCCCTCCAGTCCCACCTGCGGCCCTCCCTCCTCCCTTCCAGCTTCTCCCTGCGGCTGGCCCTGCTCATAGCCTGCACACTGCAGCCAGCAGGGGCCCTGGAACCCACACCGCGGACTGGCACAGTGCCACACCTTTGCTTTACCTCAGCTCCCCTACCTGGGATCCAGCCCCCCTTCTTCCCACGTCTCACAGTCACATTCAAGCTCCCGCCACCTGCTCTGTAAACAGGGCTTGGCTAGGCCAGGAGGGGCTCCTCTAGTAGGGCCCATGTCTGTCTCATCTCAGAGGCCCCGTGGGCTTAGCTCAGGGCCTCGTGTGTCACAGCCTGGCAGGAGGCACTTGCCACCACTGCTAGTTACACTGGGCACCTTCCGGGAGGGTTTGGTTGACCTGTGCCACCAGACCCAGAGCCCAGGGTCTCGTCCCTCTCTGGGCCCCAAGGCTGGGGGCTGGGCCTCCCAGGCCATACCTGGTCGTGTAGGGCAGGTGGATGAGCAGCAGGGCGGGGAGGCTGGCATTGAGCTTCAGCTCCCGCAGGGTGGCCAGGTCCACGTGCAGGGGGCTGGCGCCAAGCTTCTCCTGAAGGTAGGTGGTCAGAGTGCTGACTGCGTACCAGTCCACAGCGGGGAGCACCAGTGAGGAAGGGGCCAGGTCCAGGGCATTCTGGAGGCGGGGAGAGGCCGAAGTCTGAGTGCTCCAGGGGGCGGGGGGCCAAGCCACACTCTGGTTCAAGGTCAGAAAGCTTTTCCACACCCCATGCCCTTGACACTCAGCCCGAAGGTCTTTCCGCCCCTGAAGTCAATCTGAATCTCGGTTCCCGCTGTGCTGGGACCAGGGCACAGGAGACCCCCAAGGCCGGGGGCTGGGAGGAGATGCTTACCTCCAGGTTAGAGAAGGCGCTGTCCTGCTTGTTTCCAAACACACCACCATATGCCGTAAAATCCTCGATGCTCAGCTGACAGGGAAGCAGGGGGAACGTGTCAGGGCTGTGCGACAAGGGCTCGGGGCTGTGCACTCTCAGGGCCAGCAACGTCTCCTTGACAGAACTGGACCTGCTGCGGCCTTCGGGTATTGGGTGGGGGTGGGGTGGGTGGGGGCCGAAGGCTTGCTCTCTTCCCTCCAGCACCCTGGCCAGGGTGAGGAGATGCGGAAGGCAGTCATGGGGCTGGGAGGAGATCAGTGGTCAGCTGACTTGCGGTAACCTCGGGAGTAGGAGTCAGCCACCTCGACTGCAGACAAGAGGAACTGGGGAGGGAAAGGGGAAGCTGGGGGGAGGGAGGGGGCAGCCAAGTGCATTCATCACATGCCTCCCCCAAGATGGAAGCCAGAGCAAAGGAGAGCAGTTTTAGCTTGGAGTCAAAGATCTTGGAACCTGCTGGACGAAGGCTGAAGCCTCAGGAGCACAGCGACCCGAGTGCATTGTCCTCCAACCCCTCCCTGCAGTGCAGTCCCCAGCTCCCTCCGGCTGTTTCCAGTCAGGCCCGGGCCGGTGATCGGTGATCGCGATCAGTCTTGCTGTTTAGTGTACACACTGGCCCAGCCTCCACTGTCTACAGGGACCTTCCCCAGCTGGCCAGCCAGAATCCTGGCTGCGGCCAGTGCGCTTTCTCCAATCCAGAGATCGGACCACTACCTATTCTACATGGCCCACTGCTTTGTGCCCCATTTACAATGGTGGGCACCGCCCCTCCCCATGCAATACACCGCACCACCTCACGTCCTGGCTGCGTTCTGGCACCTACAGTTTCCCTGGCAGGAATATCTTTCCACCGCAGACACATGGCTTCCTCCTTCCTTCCACTGAGGGCTCTACTGAGATATCACCTCCTCTTTGAGGCCATGCCTGATCATGGATTTTGAAAACATGCCCCCAGGGGCCAGCAACCACCTGTGACACCAGCATCCCATAGGCACCAGTTCAAGTCCCAGTTGCTCTATTTCTAATCCAGCTCCCTGTTAATGTGCCTGGGAAAAGCAGCAGAGGATGACCCAAGTCCTTGGGCCCCAGCACCCACGTGGGAGACCTGGAAGAAGCTCCTGGCTCCTGGCTCCTGGCTTCAGCCTGGCCCAGCCCCAGCCTTTGCAGCCATTTAGGGAGTGAATCAAAACATGGAAGACGTCTCTCTCGAAATAAAATAAGTCTTTTTTTTTAAATTTTGCCTTCAAAATTAACTACTTTAGCAGCCATCTGGGGAGTGAACCAGTGGATGGAAGGGGTGTGTGTGTGTGTGTGTGTGTGTGTCCTTCTCGCTCTGTAACTCTGTCTTTGAAATAAATAAGCTAATTGGAAAAAAGGACTGTAGCCGTGATATATTATATACCAACTTGGGACTTACTAGGTGCCCCGACGAGGATGTCAGCTTCATGAGGGGAGGGACTTGGATTAGTCTGCTTACTGCAACACCCCAACACCTGACGATACTTGGTACACAGCAAGACACTCCATATTTGGCAACTGAGTGAGTGGACAAATGCCCCACGCACGGCAGATGTAGAACTCTCATTTACAAAGATCGCTTCATGTGTCCAAAGGCTGGCGAGTGGTAAAACTAGGATTGCGTTTTAGTCTGACTACTTATTTACCACCTCCTGGCAGGCACACAGGCCAGCGTGACCACCACCACTCGCCCACATAGCAGTGGGGTGAGGCTGCAAAGTGAATGAGCCATACAGGGCCCCGACAAGGAAGGGACAAGTTGAGGCTTGACAGTCGTCCAAGTGCCACTGCTGTGCTGCCCTAGAATCTTCTCCTGCTTGGAAAAGGGGGAAACCAGATGCTCACATTCAGACACCGGGGAGAAGCCTAACAGCCTCACGCTGGGACCAGTGTGTTCTCTACAAAGCAGGGAGCTTCAGCAAATCACTGAACCTCGACAAACCTTAGTTCCCTTGGCTTAGCATGGTGCCTGTGAAACACTAAATGAGTGAGGGCGTTCCTGTTACTTTACCACCATCATTACAGTTAGAATGAGGAATCTACCCTCCCTTAGCCATGTGACCTTGGGCTTCTCCCAGCACCAGCGCTCTCATCCATTACCAGGGATGGTAATCCCCACCACCTAGAGCGTGGCAGATAACATCTACAGTGCTTGCTACTTGGTAAGTATCTGGCCTCTGACCCCTTGCTGCCTCCAGTCAAGTTGGTGCTGTTTGTCTGGCTCCAGCCATTCCCATACAGGCCTCCCGAGGAGACCAGCCACGCCTCCCTACAGTTGGGACAAGGTCACCGAAGCGTTCCTCCGGAAAATGGGCATCATTGTCTTGGGGCAGAGCAGGCTGCAGCCAGCACACCTTGTCCTGCAGGAACAACAGCACATTCCGGGGGCCCAGCTCCAGGGCGGGGTCTAAGTAGGTAGACAGCTGCATGTCGCTGGTGATGTGGCCCTCGTGAGTGTCGGCCGCGGGAGCCCACAAGTCCCTGGTAGGGGACACAAAAGGTGCTGTCATGCGGGGGCGCATGGTTTAAGATTACCAAGCCCACGGGCGCCCTGTTTGATGCGCGGGGCGCAGACTGTGTCGCCGAACGACATGCTGCGAGCCCTTGAGCGAAGGACAGTCCCCCTCTGGATCTCGCCGCCCCTCGCAGATGACAGCCCCGAATTCAGCCGAGGGCGCCTCAGCCGCCGCGGCGCGCAGCGAAGCCCACCCGGCCCGGCCTGCTCACCGGTCACTCGACCACAGCACCAGCGGCACCTGCTGCTCTGCCGCCGTCACCACCGCCACCAGCAACAGTAACAGCGGCAGCCACGGCACCCGCCACAGCGCCGGGACACGCAGCGTCTCCGTCCGCATCCGAGCCGCCGCCGTAGCCGCTGCCGCCATCATAGCCTCAGCCTCCAGTGCCTGGAAGACTGCGGCCACCGCGGATCAGGTGACTGTGCTCCCGCCGGAGCTCCGCCCCGTGCCGCCATTGGCCTGGGCCTACGCCTTCTCGCCACAGCCGCACTTGATTGGGCCAAGCACATGCCACTCGCAGCCACTCCTTTTCACTGGTTGGCTGTACGTGTCTCCAGGCGCGTAAGCCCTGAGTGGGAAAGGAGGCGGGACAAGCTCGATCCGCTCTGGCCGGGGCGGGGCAGAATGGCTGTAGAGACTCTCGCTTGTACAGATTCACCCATCCCTATATTAATCTTTGCCTTAAAAATCGCTAGAGTGCTTTCTATTTAATTATAGGTGTACCCTGCGTGATCTAGGTGGGAGGAGAATGCGATCCCTTAGAGTGAAGAAAGAAGAGGGCCCAGGAGAGTATCCGGAGGAACACCGGCACCTACAGTAGGCAGGGAGATAGAAATGGAAAGAGGGTCCTGAAAAGAGATCACAGAAAATGAAGAGGAGGGGAAAGTCCACGGAGAAGCGAAGTGGCAAAGACATCATGACGCACATTGTCAGTGTCGGCTGCCACTGAAAATCAGGCAAGATGAGCGCTGGTGACTTTGCCAAGAGCTAGCCCCGTGTGGCTTCAGTGGAGACACGTTATGACCCTGCCCTTTCTCCAAGTTTGCCTTAAAGGAAGGAAGCATAATGTCACACTCAGAAAACGGGAGACACCACCTCTAAGGAATGGAGGCACGTTTATCTTTTCCTGTGCCATTGTTCAATTTCTTGGACTGGTGACCATTACAAACCAACTAAAGGATAACTGTAACCAGATCTTGAACTCTCCTGAAGAATACGTACGCTGATTAATTCAGGAAGATGTGAACTGGTGTCTTCCACTTACCTTGAAACACGCCTAAAATAAAAAAGATGGAGGAGGCGTATGGCCTAATGCTTAAAAAGCCACTTGGGGGGCAGGGCATCCAAGTGCCTGGGTTGGAGTCCTGGCTGCTCCATTTACAATGCAGCTTTCTGCTAGTGCACATCTGCCTCACAGCAGATGGTGGTTCAAGTACATGTGTCCTGGCCACCCACGAGGGAGCCCTGGGTGTAATTCCAGGCTCTTGGCTTTGGCCTGGCCCAGTCCCAGCCATTGTAGCCCTTTGGGGAGTGAGCCAGCGGGTGAATGATCTCTCTGTCTCTTCCTCCCTCTCTGTCACTCTGTCTTTCAAATAAATATAATAGAAATTTAGAAACATTTTTTAAAAACAAAAATAAAATGGAAATGGGTACAGAGATAGATGTATGGATACTAAAATGTTAATGGCAGAATCACAAGCCTTTCTTTCTTTCTTTCTTTCTTTCTTTCTTTCTTTTTTTTTTTTTCTGGACAGGCAGAGAAACAGAAACACACGAAGTTCCCATCTGCTGGTTCACTCCACAAATGCCCACAACAGCCAGGGCTGGGCTATGCCAAAGCCAGAAGCCAGGGGCTGGCACTGTGGCACAGCAGGTTAAAGCTCTGGCCTGAAGCGCCAGCATCCCATATGGGTGCTGGTTCTAGTCCTGGCTGCTCCACTTCCCATCCAGCTCTCTGCTGTGGCCTGGGAAAGCACTGGTAGATGGCCCAAGTCCTTGGGCCCCTGCACCTGGGTAGGAGACCCAGAGGAAGCTCCTGGCTCCTGGCTTCGGATTGGCACAGCTCCGGCCATTGCAGCTATCTGGGGAGTGAGCCAGGGGATGGAAGACCTCTCTGTCTCTACCTCTCCATGTAACTCTGTTTTTCCAATAAATAAAACAAATCTTTAAAAAAAAAAAAAAAAAAGCCAGAAGCCACGAAGGAGCCAGAAGTTCCATGCAGGTTTCCCATGTGGGTGTCAGGAACCCAGTTACTGCGCCGGCATCTGCTACCTCACCGGAAAGCAGAGCAGCCACGACTTGAACTGGCACTCTAATATGGCACACAGGCTTACCCAGCAGAACTGCCACAATGCCAGCCCCTCTCTGTATGTTTTTCTCTCTATCTCTGATTCACTGTCTTTGTCTCTCTGTCTTGCAAATAAATAAATAAGAATTTAAAGAAATCTCTTGTGAGGGAAGAGGAAAATATCGATTGTAAAAACATGGGAAATAATGGCAGTGAAACTGCAGACAGGCTGGCGATGCGGCTCACTAGGCTAATCCTCCGCCTGCGGCGCCGGCACACCGGGTTCTAGTCCCGGTCGGGGCGCCAGATTCTGTCCCGGTTGCCCCTCTTCCAGGCCAGCTCTCTGCTGTGGCCCAGGAGTGCAGTGGAGGATGGCCCAAGTGCTTGGGCCCTGCACCCCATAGGAGACCAGGAGAAGCACCTGGCTCCTGCCATCGGATCAGCGCGGTGTGCTGGCCACGGCAGCCATTGGAGGGTGAACCAACAGCAAAAAGGAAGACCTTTCTTTCTGTCTCTCTCTCTCACTGTCCACTCTGCCTGTCAAAAAAAAAAAATTAAAAAAAAAATTGCAGGCAACCAACCTTGGTCCTCAATGACAATAGGGCTTGGGCAGCACTGTGCTAAGCCTCTACCTGCGGTGCTGGCATCCCATATAGGCGCCAGTTCGTGTCCTGGGTGCTCCACTTCCCATCCAGCTCTCTGATTATGGCCTGGGAAGCCAGCATAAGGTGGCCCATGTGCTTGGGCCCCTGAATCCACGTGGGAGACCCGGAAGAAGCTCCTGGCTCCTGGTTTTGGATCAGCCCAGCTCCAGCCATTGTGGCCATTTGGGGAGTAAGCCAGCGGATGGAAGACACCCCCCCACACCCCGCACGCCTCTCTGTCTGCAACTCTGACTCTCAAATAAATAAATAAAAACGTTTAAAAAGTAGAGCTTAGAAATTCTACAAAGGCACACTGTCTTTATTTGCAGCATTTGTCAACATTCCTTCTGGCAAAGGAAGTATATGAAGCCCTTAAGCAAGCGTGAGCTGGAAAACTGTGCTGTGAATGAGACGGCTGCCTGTCCTGCAGGTAATATTACCCTCCCTGTGAAACTCGAGAGAATGAGCTGCGCCCATGCTACAGTGCTGGAGAAGCAAGGTCTAGAGCAAGTCCATCGAATCAATGTGTTACTCTGAACCCTATGGAAAAAGTTATATTCTGTTCACTGAGGTCATGATTATTGCAACAGATAATGTAAACCATAGTGTTCAATAAGAGATAGAGAAATTGAAGAGGACCTAGAGGCAGGTGTAAAAATGGGAGAACATTGAAAACTGTGATGGGAAGGGTGAGCATTTGGCACAGCAGTTAAGACACCACTTGGGGGGCCAGCACTGTGGCGCAGCAGGTTAACGTCCCGGTCTGAAGTGCCGGCATCCCATATGGGCGCCAGTTCTAGTCCCAGCTGCTCCTCTTCCAATCCAGCTCTATTCTCTGGCCTGGGAAAGCAGTAGAAGATGGCCCAATTCCTTGGGCTCCTGCACCCAAGTGGGAGACCCAGAAGAAGCTCCTGGCTCCTGGCTTCGGATTGGCACAGCTCCGGCCATTGCAGCCAATTGGGAAATGAGCCAGCGGATGGAAGACCTCTCTCTCTCTCTGCTTCTCCTCTCTCTGTGTAACTCTGACTTTCAAACAAATAAATAAATCTTAAAAAAAAAAACAAAGACGCCGGCGCCGTGGCTCAACAGGCTAATCCTCCGCCTTGCGGCGCCGGCACACCGGGTTCTAGTCCCGGTGAGGGCGCCGGATTCTGTCCCGGTTGCCCCTCTTCCAGGCCAGCCCTCTGCTGTGGCCCAGGAGTGCAGTGGAGGATGGCCCAAGTGCTTGGGCCCTGCACCCCATGGGAGACCAGGAAAAAGCACCTGGCACCTGGCTCCTGCCATCAGATGAGCGCGGTGCGCCGGCCGCAGCGCGCCCTCCGCGGCAGCCATTGGAGGGTGAACCAACGGCAAAGGAAGACCTTTCTCTCTGTCTCTCTCTCTCTCTCACTGTCCACTCTGCCTGTCAAAAAATTAAAAAAAAAAAAAAAACAAAGACACCACTTGGGGGACCAGCGCCTTGGCACAGTAGGTTAAGCCTGCGCCGGCATCCCTTATGAGCACCAATTCAAGTCCTGGCTGCTCCACTTCTGATCCAGCTCTCTGCTATGGCCTGGGAAAGCAGTGGAAGATGGACCAAGTCCTTGGGCCCCTGTACCTGCGTGGGATACTGGGAAGAAGCTCCTGGTTCCTGGCGTTGGATCGGCACAGCTCCATCCATTGTTACCATTTGGGGAGTGAACCTACAGACAGAAGACCTCTCTCTCTGTCTCTCCCTCTCACTGTCTGTAACTCTACCTCTCAAATAAATTAATAAAATATTTTTAAAAAGACATGACTTGGGACACCCACATCCCATATCTGAGTGCCTGCTTCAAGTCCAGGCTATTCCTCTTCCAGTGCAGCTTCCTGCCAATGCGTACCTTGGGTCCAATCCCTGCTACCCATGTGGGAGACCGCGATGGAGCTGCCAGCTCTGGCTTTAGCCTGCCCTAGCCCCGGCCATTTTGGGCATTTGAGGAGTGAAGTAGCAGATGAAGAATCTCTGTTTCTCTGCTTTTCAAATAAAAAAATGCACACATTAATTTTTATGATAGGGACAGACTGTGAATGGCTGTCAGTTTGGCCTTTACACTTTTTTAAAAATCTATTTTATTTGAAAGACAGAGAAACAGATAGCGAGAGATCTCCCATCTCCTGGTTCACTTCCCAAATGCCTGCAACAGCTGGAACTGGGCCTCACGGAAGCCAGGAGCTGGAAAATCCTTCAGGTTTCCCAGGTGAGTAGCAGATACACAGCGTCTTGAGCCATCACCTGCGGCCTCCCAGGGTGCACATTAGCAGCAAGTTGGAGTCAGGAAACCTGGAACTCAAACCTAGGCACTCCCATATGAGATGCAGGTATCCCAAGCAGCATCAACCAGTGTGCCAAACACCCGCCGCAGCTCGAACTTTTTAAGGTCTCTGGAATCCTATGGTCTTTTTTTTTTTTTTTTTTTTTTTTGACAGACAGAGTGGACAGTGAGAGAGAGAGACAGAGAGAAAGGTCTTCCTTTGCCATTGGTTCACCCTCCAATGGCCGCCGCAGCTGGCGTGTTGCCGCCGGTGCACCGCGCTGATCAGATGGCAGGAGCCAGATGCTTCTCCTGGTCTCCCATGGGGTGCAGGGCCCAAGCACTTTGGGCCATCCTCCACTGCACTCCCTGGCCACAGCAGAGAGCTGGCCTGGAAGAGGGGCAACCGGGACAGAATCCGGTGCCCCAACCTGGACTAGAACCCGCTGTGCTGGCGCTGCAGGGGGAGGATTAGCCTAGTGAGCCGCGGCGCCGGCCCCTCTGGTCTTAAATTATATTTAGAATCAAA
The DNA here is from genome assembly GCA_949820135.1 of Sylvilagus floridanus. NCBI lineage: Eukaryota > Metazoa > Chordata > Mammalia > Lagomorpha > Leporidae > Sylvilagus > Sylvilagus floridanus. Next base: position 1,528,308 of record OX463223.1, read on the forward strand.
TATTTTTACATAATCACCAAAGCAATTTAAAATCAATACCACCTTCAACTTTTCCTGACCTTCTGTAGTCTAGCATAGGGAACTTGTTTTCTGCCAAAGGCTATTTGGATAGAACTTCCTTCGTGGGCCATATAAAATGATCAACTTATAAATTAGCCTGCTAGAGACTTAGTGATTTTTTTAACTGGAAGAAAAATTGGGATAGATCTTCCTGACTTTAGTATTAGACCATGGATTCTTTTTTAATACTTGTTTATTTATTTGAAAGGTAGAGTTACACAGAGAGAAGGAGAGGCAGAGAGAGAGAGAGAGAGAGAGAGAGAGAGAGAGAGAGAGAGTCTTCTATCTGTTGTTTCACTCCCCAATTAGCCACAACAGCCGGAGCTGCACCAATCCGATGCCAGGAGCCAAGAGCTTCTTCCGGGTCTCCCATGTGGGTGCAGGGGCCCAAGCACTTGGGCCATTTTCTACTGCTTTCCCAGGCCATAGCAGAGAACTGGATTAGAAGTGGAGCAACTGGAACTCGAACTGGTGCCCATATAGAACGCCAGCACTGCAGCCGATGGCTTTACCCATTACACCACAGCGCCAGCCTTGAGACTCAGTGAATTTCAACTCCTGCCTGTGGTTGCCTCGGCAGGGCCAGACCCAGTGCTTTCACAGGCCTTACACGGCCCGTGATGTTCTCCACCCCTGCCTCCCTCCCTCCCTCCCTTCCTGCTTAATTTTTCTTCATGGTCTATATTGAAATGTAACCTGCGCAATATTTTATCCACTTACTTTATTGTTTATATCTTGTCCTTCAGCCCCTACTAGGCTGTGAGCTCCAGTGAGGGCAGGTAGTCAGTCTGTTTACTGCTGTGTCTCTAGCGCCTGGCACAGTCAACAAATATTTGTTAAATGATGGAGGGACTTGTTGGAAAGTAGTTTCAATTTTTTGCCATTGTCAATTATGTGTATGTACCCTTGAAGAATTTTGTTTGTATCTCTAGTCATTTTCTTTGGATTAATGTCTTACAAATCGCCATTAATAAATCAAAAGTTTCATTTCAAAAAAGCATCAAATTGTGGAATCACCTATACAATACTTATTTAAAGCTTAAAAACCTGCAAAACAATATTTATACAATATTTCTGGGTAGTCAGTCATTTGGTGCAACAGTTACGTTACCACTCAGGACACCTACGGAGTGCAGGGTTCATCCTGCCAATGTGTGCTCTGGGAGGCAACAAGTGGTGGGTCCCTGCCACCCAGGTAGGATATCTGGATTGAGTTCCTGGCTCCTGGCTTTGGCCCTGGCTGTTACGGGCACTTAGAGTAGGTTCCAGTGGATGGGAGACCTCTCTCCTTATTGCTCTGCATTTCAAATACATAAAAATCCTAAAAATATTTATGGACACTAGTAAGAAAAGTACAAGAACATGAAAGAATGGAAGAGTGTAAAATTAAAACTTCATGAAACATAGTCGATGTTTGTTCATGTTCATAGATTCACGATGGGTTGATACACTTGGGCTTGCAGTGTATAACATAGAGTGTGTTTTTTTCCCCAAGTGATTTTTCTCTCTTGTGGTCATTTTTGTAAAACCTTTATTTTCGAGTGCATGTTATACACCTGCAGCCCTGGTTGACTATTCCATTGTTGCTGGCTCATTTCCATGATGCCTCCTCTTATTTCTTCCCAAGTCTCTGCTACAGTATTAATAATGTGTGTGACCCTGTCAGTGTTGGAGGTACCCATGCTGTCCTTGTTTCTGCTGACAGAAATACAGTGATTCATTTTTCTGTATGCTTAATGATTTCATGAGGTCTTTTTGATAGATCTGAACCTATGGACAAACTGAGGACCTGATCCAAGCACGCTTTTCTCTAGAAAGGGTTCCCTTTCACTTCTGGAATTCCAAGACATGGCCACCTGTTGTGGTGGATTCGTTCTGAGAGGAGGAGTGCAGTGGGGGCAAGAGGCAGAGTCACCACCAGTGGGGTGAAAGCAGGCCAGAGGTGAGCAGCCCGCAGACTCTTATTTCAGTCGGAACAGCAGCTTAAATAGCCAGGGCAGCCAATCTGGTCAAGGGGCGGTCTACGCCCTAACCAATCACAGCCTGTTGCCAGGCAGTTTCCGAAGCCATCCAATCACAGCCTGTTGCCAGGCACTTTCCGTTGCCAGCAGCCATCTTGGCATGGCCTTCTCATTCCACCACAGCTACCCTGGATCCATCTGCTCCCATCCAGGGTACCCAGCTCAACCTGTGTGTCCCCTTCCCACCTCCTAATCACAGCGCATGGCCAGCTGTTTCTTGGAGCTTTCAGGAGGCCCCACCCTGTGAACCAGCACAGGACTGAATTGATTCACCACACTGAGGGCTCTCTGGACTATGGCCCCAACCTATCTGGTTAGCTTTGCTTTTGTTTTTAATTCTTTGGAAAGCGAGGGAGAGTGGGCAGGGCAGGAGTGGGGGGCGGGGGAGACTGACTCTTTCCCATGTGCTGATTCACTCCCCAAATACCCACAACAGCCAGGGCTGGGAACTCAATCTAGGTGTTCCACATGGAGGACGGAGACCTTGAGTCATCACTACTGCCTCACAGGGTGCACATTAGCCAAAGCCACATCAGAATCCAGAGCCAGAACTCAAGCCCAGGCCCTGTACCATGGGATGTGGACAGCCCAAGCAGCGTACTGACCACTCTGTCACACACCTACCCCTCTCTATCTTTGGGTTTTGAAGCAAGCTTCTTACCCTTGCTTGTCCCCTTCTCGAAATGAGATTAATGCCTACTTAGGGAAGGTTGTGATGGGGACTACAGACAACAACTGACACTTTAAGTAACCAGCACACCGTGAGAGTTCAATGGCCATCTGCTCAAGAGCTCTCGCCATGTCCAGCGCTCTAAGGCCTAGCTGGTCACCTCCCTCCCCTGTCCCTTACAGAGAGGCCATAGGTACAACAGCACAATACAGTTGCTTTATTGTTTTAAAAGTGTGGAAACCAAGGCCCCAGGACACAAGTGATGCCAGGGGGCAGAAAGGATGGAGAAGCCATGGGTCCTGGCATGGAGACGAGCGGACAGATGTCAGGCCCTCGTTACAGGCTCCCTTTGGCAAAGGGTTGGTTTCTGCCTGCAGCCCACCTGAGGCCGGGCCCTGTTCAGGGCCAGGCCCTGCAGGTGGGGGGAAGCTTGGGCAGGAAGACATGTCTGACAACCATCCCTGAAGAGGTAGTGAGCAGCTCCCAGATCAGTCCAGGGTGGGCGAATAGGAGCTAGGCTGAGGGGGCCTTATGGGCCACCCACACCCCACACAACTGATTGTCCACTGGCATGCTGTGCTCCCTCCTGATGCAAGCACCGGAAGAGAACATGTGAACGCGAGAAGGAAGGAGGTCCCTGCGTAAGCCTCTTCCTCCCTTCTCAGTCCCGAGGGAGGAGCAGCTGAGGCCCTTCCTTTAACCAGAGGGGCACCCGGAAGAGTTACAAACCAACCTGCCTAAAAGCCACATTGAGCTAAAAGCAGCAATCCATTCATCCGCTCCAGCCGCAGGGGGAGAATCCAAAAGGCAGCACTGAGAGCTGTGGACTGGGGCAGGGGTCCCCCACTGCCTCTTCCCTGAGACGTGGGAGACCCAGCTGCTCCTCAGGCCTGAGAGGAATCCAGGACCAGGGCCGGACAGGCAGGGCCTATCTTCCAGGCTGGAGGTGGTTGTGGAGCTGCTCCGCCTGGGTCTTCAGGCGCTGGAATTCCTCCTGAATGAAGTCAGTGAGGGCTTTGCGCATCTCCACCTGATGACAAGGACACGGTCGGCCCGCACCCCGGGGGAGCTCGGCCAAGGTGCCGTGTGAGACCAAGGGGCTTGGGAGGGCTGAGGACAGCTACGGGAGGAAACTCACTGCTGACTTGTTCTCTGCCCTGAGCCGCTCAAGCACAGGCAGTGCGCTGAAGGGCTTCCCAATCAGCACGGTGATTTTCTGCGGATGACAAGGAGCAGGCCGAGTGTCGACAGCCCCAGCCCAAATGATCTGGGGACCCAGAAGCAAGACCTGGCCTCGACATGCTGCAATTCCTTCGCAGCCACCCTTCCTCTCTCCAGGGCGCTGTTGGGCTCAATGGCATCCCAAGGCCAGCCTACTCCAGGGACCCATCCTGTAGTTAACCTCTCCTGTCTGGGCCCCAGAGCCCACACCTGCCCCAGCCTCATTTCCTCTGCCCTCTGCCAGGAAGTCCCTGTCTATGGCCCACTCGGTAACCTTGCTGGAGCCTAAGTTCAGCTCCTCCCGACGTGAGCTGTGTGGTGCTGAGTGGGGGCCCAGGGCAGATGGCGGATAGACAGAGACACACAGGTCAGCAGTCCCTACTTACCTGTCCGAAGCGGGGGAAGTAGGGTGGGCTGTTAGGGAGGACGTCGTTCATTCCTGCAGCACAGTGGATAGAGGCCAGACATGGGGTGCAGCAGGGTGCCCTGGGACCAGAGGGAGCCCTCCCCGCCATACACTGGCACCCTCCCAAACACCGTCGAGGGCAGTCCCTCTCCTGCCCGCTCCCGGCTCACCAACATGCCACAGCGGCAGGATGATGGGGTTCAGATGACACTCAGCAATCAGCCGCCCGATTCCTGACCGGGGAGGGGCAGACACATCAGCATGAGTGGGGACAAGCTTCCATGGCAGTCTCCAGCCACTGCCACCCTGCTGGCCCCCAGTTAAAACCACTTCTCGTGGGCTAGTCCTTGTCTTGGCACCTGTCCCTTCTTGCTGGCCCCAACACACCCAGCCAGAGGCTAGGAACCAGGAGCCTCAGGGCCATCTCGGGCCAGGAGGATGGCCATGGCGAGGGCCCACAGCCCTTACCCCACTTGAAACGCAGGAACTCGGAGCTCATGTTGACTTTCCCTGGTGAGAGAGTGCAGAGACAAGTCCTGGCGCTGGTCCTGCCCACACTGAGGAGGGGCGGGCCTCAGCCCAGCAGCCCTGCTGACCTTCCGGGAAGATGTGCACCCAGTCCCCGTGGTTGAGCTTCTCCAAAATAAAGTCCATCCCCTTCTGGTAGACACCATCTCCTGCGGAGAAGAGGCCAGTCACCGTCAGTGCCATTCTCGGCCCCTCACTGTGCTGTGTACATGTACACATCGGCGTCTGCCAGGGGCTGCCTCCAGGGCTGGCTCTGTGTCCCACCCACTGTGACCCTTGACGTCCCTGGCTCAACAACCTGCTGCGAACCTCCAACTGAAGGCGGGCGTTTGGCCTGCAGCTAACACACAGGCCCCATATCAGACTGCCTCAGTGTGAGACTGATAGAGCCTGGCCCCTCACTCTCGCTTCCTGCCTCTGCAGATCCTGGAGGGCAGCAGTGACGACTCAAGTGACCGAGCTTCTGCCACCCCTGTAGGAGACCTGGATTGAGTTCCCCGCTCCCAGCTTCACCCTGGCTGGGCCACCGCGGGCATTTGGGGAGTGAACCAGCAAATGAGAGCTCTGTCTCTCTGCTTCTCAAATGCCTTTTTTTTTTTAATTTTAAAAACTTTGAAGTACTGGTCACACGCAAGGTACCATCATCTCTAACCATCTCCTACTGAAAATCTGAACTTGGCAGTTCTCCCTGCGTCTGACTGTTTCGCCGGCTCACGCACATATACCCACATATCATCCATCCTGTCACATACCCCAGGCTCCCAGGTCCTCTCTCCCCAGCAAGGCCCCCAGCTGCCACTCTACCGCTCTGAGTCCTCCTTCCTCTCGGACGCACCACCCCGAGGGTGACCCTACCGTGCATGATCCCCGCCCTTGACAGCGCTGCTAGAACAAGCCAAGTGCATTCACTCGGGCCCCAGAAGCTAGGCAGCAACCCTTGCCTGGGGTCTCGGCCACTTGCCAAAGCCACTCTTCACAGGCACCCCTGAAAACCAGATCCTCCTTTAGGGAGGTCTCTTGGGCAAGGGAGGACAGCGAAACACATGGTATCATCAAGAGCTTGGGAAAAACCGAAACTGGCTAGACTGAATAAAGGGGAGTTGAGCTGCCCCTGGAACCAGCAACCTTCCACCCTGGGGAACCCTATGACCATGGCACGGGCCCCAGGAGAAGGACTGCCTCACACGCTGTGTCTGCTCACAGTAAGCACACAGTCATGAGCTCACAGATGGAAAGGTACCCACACATGGACCGAAACAGAAGAGAGGCCGCGGGAGAGGTTGAAGAAACAGGCAGAGTAAGTATCCTCATAAGGTGACAAGTGAAGAAGCCCCGTCTCACACAGACATTGCAACTAATGCACAAAGAAAGGGACTTTTAACCTGTTCTCTGCCATGTTGATTCTTTGTAACGTGCTAGTTAGGGATCCAGGAGTCCCGAGCCAACCCAAACAGGGACCTGATCTGACAACTCACTCAGGGAAAATGGTGGGGAGCCCAGAGCCTTCTTAGGACATGGTAAGAGCAGCGGCTTCCTCATTTGGGATCACAGCGTATAGTAGGTGTGGCGTTCATAGGTATTGATCCTTCTCTGCGAAACCCACTTGAAATGAGGGTTTAAAAGCATTGGAGATATGGGGGCTAGTACTATGGCATGGTAAGTTAGGCCTCCGCCTGTGGTGCCTGCATCTCATATAGGTACCAGTTCTAGTCCTGGCTGCTCCTCTTCTGATCCGGCTCTCCGTTGTGGCCTGGGAAAGCAGAGGATGGCCCAGGTCCTTGGGCCCCTGCACCCATGTGGGAGATTTGGAGGAGGCTCCTGGCTCCTGGCTTCACATAGGCCCAGATTCAGCCATTCCGGCCATGTGAGGAATGAGCCAGTGGATGGAAGATAGATCTGTCTCGCCCTCTCTCTCTCTCTGAATCTCTGCCTCTGAAATAGATAAATTAATCCTTACAAAATTGGAGACATACTTCATAATTTCTACGTTTTGTGAACGCTCTTCCTTTCTTTTTATTTGTTTGAAAGGCAGAGCTCGAGAATGAGGGAGGGAGAGACAGCAAGACCTTCCAGTCGTTGCTTCACTCCCTAGATGGCTGCAATGGCCAGGGCTAGGCCACACCGAAACCAGGAGCCTGGAACTCCATCCCGGTCTCCCACGTGCGTGGCAGATTCCCAAGTACTGGAGCCATCACCCACTGCCTTCGCAGACCCCGTATTAGCAAGGAGCTGGATCAGAAGCAGAGCAACCAAGACTTGAACTGGCACTCATGCGGGACGCCAGTGCTGCAGGCAGTGGCTTAGCCCACGGCTTAAACTGCTGTGCCACAACACAGGGCCCTTGCGAATGCTATTCTTCTCACTTGCGTAAAATCAATAATACTTAACAATCACGCAATGTCTATGCTTGGGGAGAAAGGGAAATTGGGGAGAGGGGGACACAGAAGCCAAGTGTGCCACACACTGCCTTTGCTTGAAACCTGTGTAACCAGATCTTCGCTACACAGCAAATGAGTCAGAAATAACTGCTCCCTGCCCCTTCTCGGACTGCACGTGCTGGAATGAAGAGCCCACTTCTGTCTTTAATTAGACAATAAAGCCTAGATACAGAGCAAAGAACAAAATAAGACACAAACAGAAGTAGCCAGGGGAGGTCTGTGAGGGCACTGCCTGGAGGAATGGAGACTTAGGGATGGGGGGGTGGTCAATGTCCAAGTCCCCTCTCTCAGAGCAGGACAGGATAAACGGGGCCACAGCCTTCCACACGGTGGCAGGAAGAGAAACCGCGTCTGCGAGGAGAGGCCGCCCTGCCGTCTAAGGCTACGGCAGCTCACTCTTGCGACTCTCCCCGCATGGCAAGGCTCCCGTGGGCCCAGCAGCAGCTTCCGTGCTGCGACACATCCGAGTTTGCTTCTTTCCTCCGCGACAACTGCCTCCTGCCAACTCGGTGGCATCCCCCTCCCACTGTGCCTGGAAATGCCATCGTGGACCTCCTCCCTCCCTCTCCCCCGGAGCGGTCAATCTCAGACCCACTCACTCCACAAGCCCGTTTGTGTCCCCAGAAAGCCAACTCTGTGACATATGCTACCGCTATCAGCTGATGACAACTGTGCACCACCACAAGTCTCTCAGCTACCTTCCTGGGAGAAGGGCTGTGCCTAAGGCTTCCTGGAATTCCCGTGCCACAGCTCTGGGCCCGCACCACCCTTGAACTGGGCAGAGAATTGAGGGCTCAGGAGGAAGCCATCTGCCTGCCAGCAGCCTGCGCTACCTCTCGTGGTCACCCAGTGGTTCCCCTGCCTCCCAGGCCGCCTCTCACATACGGGGCTCTCTACGACAAAGGCACGGGCCTCTGGCCTCCCTGCCCCCAGGGAGGCCTGGGCAGCTCGGTAGAAGCGCCTGCAGGAGGGGCAGCTCACCTCGGCACACAGGCACACACTTGCCCAGGCTGAAGAAGCGGGAGTGCAGCTCCTTAGTGAAGCAGATGTCTGCAGCCGCGGGGGTCCTGCAGCGGGCACAGATGCAGTCACCCCTGCCTCCCAGCACCCTGCCCCCTCCCCAGCTCAGCTCAACGCCTACTGGCAGGGCATGCTGAACAAAGGCCCGGGAGGAGAGCCTGCAGGGCAGAGATGGGCGGCGGCTGCCGGCCCGGCTCAAGGGGCCCCTTCCTCCTCACCAGCGCATCAGCTTCAGGTTCCAGATGTGCTGGAGTTTCAGGATCCCTGGGGAAGGAGAGGGAAGCCTTCGCATTCGCACGCCCCTTTACCCCGGGAGTGCCTGTCTGTGTCGGGTCATTGCAGGGAGAGAAGACATACGGCCCTAAGTGTCGCTTTCCCATCCAAAGGCCCGCCAGCTTCTTCCTCTTCGGCCACTCAGCACATGGCACTAATGCTGGTGTCTAGTCTGCATGCCGACAGATGCATTCGGACAACACCCACTCTACACCTCCCGCTTCACCATCACAGCCAGCAGCCAGGCCTCCTCCGGGGCCGCCTATGCTCCCCTGTGGCATCCCACACGCCATTCTCCACCCAGAGGCCGGAGTGAGCTCTAACCCGACCAGGGGGCTCCACATGGACTCCACTCCATTTAGCCATGCAGGTCCCGGGCAACCTCCCCCTCCCTCCCCCGCCACCCCACTTCTGGAGATGAGCAACCTCCCGTGAAGTCAGCAAAGCAGGTGTTTCTGGGTGGGGCAAGTGGAGTCCCAGATGGGGGCTGGTTGAAGGGTACAAACTCAGCCAGGGGCAACCTGGAACCAGGACAAAGGGCCTACAGGCCCTAGGCTGCAGCTTCCCTGACAGGATCCCCCGCGGTTAGTACTGCCAAGAACCTGTGGGACTTCCACCAGCAGAGAGAACGGATGGCTCCAAAGGCCATGACGTCAGAGTAAAGAAACCACTGGACCTTGCTCTGCGGCTGTTTCCTCATTCTTTCGAAATCTCGGAAGCCCTCGCTAAATTAAATCCTGCTCCCTGGGAGGTCCTGATGGGCCCACGGTGCCAGTGCCAGCCTCTCCACGCCCAGCCCACTGGTCGGGTACCCCAGAGGTGAGGGTCATCCATGCAGGACTGGTGATTGGAGACGGTGATGAGGGGCGTGGCGGGCCCTCTGTTCTCGATGAGCTCGTACAGCACTTCCTTGTTGTGCACGGTGAGGTGGTTCATGTACTCTGGGGGGACAGGACGATGTCAGCCCCCATCTTCCCACTAGGCCCAAGGCTAGACCCTGCCAGCGCCCCCACACCCCCAAGCCCCAACTCTGGCCGGGCAGGGGAACCCGAGACAGACCCGGCCGCAGCCTCGGGCCCACTCACTAGTCCAGAAGCAGCTGTAGGTGCCCACCAGGCCCATGACGACACTGCTGGCCAGGGTCCAGGTGAGCCGCGGCACCGCCGGGAACGGCCATTTCACGTGCAAGGGCATCTCCCTCGGCCGGCCCGCCCCCGCCCCCAGCGGCCCCGGCCACTGTGCAAGCCTGTGGGGCCGCTCTGGGGAGAGGGGGTCTGGGTCCTCAATTGCTTCAGAGAAGGGGCTCTGATAGGCTCGCGCACAGGTGATTCGACCAAGGTCACTTCGTGGTCAGGCCAGTGCAGTGCCTGGCCCCGCTCTCTCGCTAAGGAGGACACGCAAGCGAGCTCCGAAGTCGGGGCCGCAGTGACGAGCAGGGCAGGGGTCGCCGACCGCCTGCAGCGGCAGCGCGCGGCCCGCGCACCCGCCGGAAAGCGGGCCCGCTGCAACACCCGGCTCCCTGCCGACTGTCGCAAAACGCGCCGGAGCCGCTTGACGGCAGCGGGGGCGGGCCCACAGCCCCGACCCCGCCCCCGTCCCGCCCCTCCTTCTCGGAGTCCTGGTTCGAGACCGCCAGCGGCCGAACTTCCGTTTTCTCTTCAATTCCTCATGAGCTGTGCAGCACGAGTGTTTGAAGTCACTCAAAGCCTAGGCTGTCGGAGCACTTTTACCTTATTTGAGCGTCTCCCCTTTATTTTTATTGCGTTAAATTCTCATGATATAGACTCTCATGGCTGTTGCAGGCTTTTGGGGAATGAACCAGTAGATGGAAGATTGCTCTCTTTGTCTCTGTCGCTCTGTCTGTCCCTCTCTGCCACTTTGTCTTTCAAATAAGTAAATCTTTTTAAAAAGAAGTAACCATTTTATATCATATTAATGTAATTTTTATTTTTAAAAAATATTTATTTATTTGAAAGGCAGAGTTACAGAGAGAGAGGTCTTCCATCCGCTGGTTCACTCCCCAATTGGCAACAACGGCTGGAGCTGCGCCGATCCAAAGCCAGGAGCCAGGAGCTTCTTCCAGGTCTCCCACATGGGTGCAGGAGCCCAAGGACTTGGGCCATCTTCTACTGCTTTCCCAGGCCATAGCAGAGAGCTGGATTGGAAGTGGAGCAGCCGGGTCTCGAACCTGCACCCAAATGGGATGCCGGCACTGCAGGCAGCGACTTTTCCCACTATGCCGTGTTACGCCAGCCCCCTTAATGTAATTTTTTAAAAAGATATATTTATTTGGAAAGCAGAGTAACACACAGATTTTTTTTAAAGATGTATTTATTTTTATTTGAAAGAGTTACACAGAGAGAGGAAAGGCAGAGAGAGAGAGGTCTTCCATCCGCTGGTTCACTCCCAAATTGCCCACAACAGCCAGAGCTGCGCCCATCCGAAGCCAGGAGCCAGGAGCTTCTTCCGGGTCTCCCACTTGGGTGCAGGGGCCCAAGGAGTTGGGCCATCCTCTACTGCTTTCCCAGGCCATAGCAGAGAGCTTGATCAGAAATGGAGCAGCCGGGACTTGAACTGGCACCCATATGGGATGCTGGCATTTCAGGCCAGGGTGTTAACCTGCTGTGCTACAGCGCTGGCCCCAAGAGAGATATTTTCCATCTGCTGGTGCACTCCTCAAATGGCTACAACAGCTAGGTCTGCACCAGTTTGAAGCTAGGAACTCCATCCAGGTCTCCCATGTGGGTGCAGAGGCCCAAATACCTGGGCCATCCCCCACTGCCTTCACATGCGCATTAGCATGGAGCTGGATTGGAAGTGGAGCAGCTGCTACTTGAACCGACACCTATATGGGATGTTGGTGTTGCAGGTGGGGCTCACAAAAGCAGCTGTTATTTTTTTTTTTTTTCATTTTGAAAGCTGTTGCAGCCTCTTGGGGAATGAACCAGTGGATGAAAGATCTGTCTCTCCTCTCGCTCTCATTCTGCCTTTCAAGTAAATAAAATAAATATTTTTAAAAATAAGAACATACACTGCACATTTTAAAAACCGTAAGTAAATAAATACACTGCACATTTCTTAAAATAATAAGTAAACAAATACCTGGCAAATTTCCAACTTCCTGCCCATCGCCACACCCATAGGTCCTAGGAGCAGGGCATTGAGGGTGCCGCCTGCCTGGAGGCCCATGTGAGTTCCAACAGTGACAGCCTGTGCACTCAAGCGGCAGCTCTCTCGTTCTCTTGTTGCTAGGACAGTCCCTGCACAGACTCTTCCTCATCTCATGTTTCCAGGGTGCTCGGATCAACACGCCTAACTCAAGTGTGGGCAGCACTCCCGGGCTCAGGAGCCTTGTCTCCCCAGGCTGCAGTCCTCTGGGGCACCCGGTCACGCTGTGGGCATCTCTATCCAGCACACGTCCCGTCGGCTCCTGTGCTTTCCCTAGCTGTGTCCGGAGGCCTCCAGGGAGAGCAGAGCTCAGGGCTGTGCAGAGCCACCCGCTCCTGCTCGCCCTCGGCCCCCGGCCCCCGGTCCCCGGTCCCCGGTCCCCGGCCCTCAGCACAGGTAAGAGTTCCTTGACTGTGAGTGCTGCTGCTGGGTGGGCCAAGTTCTGCGGGACTGCTCTCCCATTGGCCCGGCTCAGTCACAACTGTCCTGCCAAGTTCTGCGAGACTGCTCTCCCATTGGCCCAGGGAAGGCTGGGATCTGGCAGTGCCGGCCGGCCAGAGCGCCTGCCCTTCCTGCCTGTGGGAGTGCAGAGCCAGCAAGGGTGGGGCAGGAGCGGGCCGGCTAGTAGCTCGGCTGCGTGAGTCACAGAACAGGCGTCTTCCTCTTTTTCCTCTCGGATCCCCACCCAGCCAGATGCTGTGCTTCCGCTGGCTGTCTTGCTCCGGTTGAGGCTGAGGCAGGCCCCATGACAAGCTGGTGTGTGCAGGTACGAGAGCCCCTGGGCTGAGGAAGAAGGGGATGGAAGTTACCCTCTGTGTGCGGTGGGAGCTGGGAGCAGAAGGGAACCCCAGGGCTGGGCTTTGAGGGCAGGGTCCAAACAGTGGCTCTTGGTTCTTCCTGCCCGTGGTGCTTGTGGGGGGTCTCTGCGCCAAGAGCCTGCGGCGTGCCCCTGCCAGCCCAGGGCCACCCAATACGCACATGGATCCCAAAATAGGGACAGGGCAGGAGACCCAAAGCAGCCTGAATGACAGAACAGGTGCTCAGAGAGCAAAGGCGAGAGTGGCCAGGGAAGACACTGTGACACAGAGACAGGGGAGAGCACGGGACGGGAGTGGGGGTGGGGCAGGGGGGAAGGAAGTGAGCCGAAGGGGAAGGCGAGAGGGAGACTGAACCAAAGGGGTCCTGCCTGAGACTGAGCCGCAGACAGAGCGACATTCGGGTGACGCTGTGACAAAGTTAAGCTGAGAGACAGAGAGAGAGAGAGAGAGAGAGAGAGAGAGAGAGAGAGGTCCAGACAGCAGGGTCTCCCGTACAGAGCTGTGCTCAGCAGAGGTGGCAGGGCACGAGAAAGAGAACCCATCACACACTGCAAGTTGGTGGGTGGCCCATGTCATAGCTGGGACTTTGGCTTGAAGATGACTTCTCACCAGTGGGGGGAGTGAGCCCATGAAGATGCTCCTCTAATCGCTAATGGAGAAAAGCTGGATGCACTGGGGCCTCCCTGACTCGGGAGTGGGGGGCCTGGGCAGTGTGGGGGGTGAGAGCAGCACTTTCAAAGAATGAGGTTGGGGCTGGCATTTGGCACCTCAGGTAAGCCTGCTGCCTGTGACACCGGCATCCCACATGAGCACTGGTTCAAGTCCCAGCTGCTCCACTTCTGATCCAGCTCCCTGCCAATGTACCTGGGAAAAGCAAAGGAGGTTGGCCTGGGTGTTTAGGTTCCTACTATCCACATGGGAGACCCAGATGGAGCTCTAGGCTCCTAGCTTACGCCTGGCCCAGCCCCGGCCATTGCTGCCACTTTGGGAGTGAACTAGTGGATGGAAGATTCTCTCTCTCTCTCTAACTCTGTCTTCCAAATAAATAAATAAATAAATGTTTTTTAAAAAGTGAAACAATGAGGTTGAATTTAGCCTAGTGTTTGTTTACCATACGCACATCCCATATTGACGGCCTGTGTTCGATCCCCTGGAAGCAACCAACCACTAAGACCTCAATCCTGACTTCAGCCTGGCCCAGCCCCAGGAACTGAACCCAGGTCTCCCACGTGGGTGGCAGGGACCCAAGCACTTGGGCCATCACTGCTGCCTCCCAGAGTGTGCATCAGCAAGAGCTGGAGTCAGGGGCAGTGCCCGGACTCAGCCCAGGCACCCCAATACGGGATCTGAGCGTCACAAGCAGGGTCCTCACTGCTGTGCCAAATGCTTGCCTCAGTAAAATTTTTAAAATGGCGCATTTATTTATTTAAAAGTTGGAGTTACAGAGAGACAGAGGGAGAGACCAAGTGACAGAGGTCTTCAATCTGCTGGGTCATTCCCCAAATGTCACAACGGTCAGGGGTAGGACAGGCCAAAGCCAGGAGCCAGAAGCTTCTTCCAGGTCTCCTACACGGTGCAGGGGCCCAAGCACTTGAGCCATCTTCTGCTGCTTTCCCCAGGCATATTAGCAGGGAGCTGGGTCAGAAGAGGAGAAGTTAGGACTTGAACCGGTGTCCCTGTGAGATGCCGCTGTCTCAGGCAGCATCGTAACCCACGGTGCCACAATGCCAGCTCTTAGTTTTTAAAGGACAGGAACTCAGAGCTGGCGCTGTGGCATAGTAGGTAAAGCTGCCGCCTGCGGTGCCAGCATGTTTATGGATTCCAGTTCGAGTCCTAGTTACTCCACTTCCGATCCAGCTCTCTGCTATGCCCTGGGAAAGCAGCAGAAGATGGTCCAAATGCTTGGGCCCCTGCACCCACGTGGGAGACCCAGAAGAACTCCTGGTTCCTGGCTTCTGAACGGTCCATCTTCCAGCTCATTCCCCACATACCCGCAACAGCTGGAACTGAGCCAGGCTGAGGCTGGGGAGCAGAAACTTAATCTGGGTGTCCTACATGAGTGTCAGGCACCCAAGCCCATGAGCCACTCCAGGGTCTACATTAATGCAGGAGCAGATCTGGGGTTGAAACCCAGGCACTCTGACATGGGACATGGGTGCCTCACTGCTGAGCCACAAGCCTGCCTTGGTGTGCCCACGCTCATAGCAGCACTGCTCACAATAGCCAAAAGGTGGCTGCAACGCGGTGTGCATCAGCAGAGGAGCAGATCAATCAAACATGGGCTGCCACACTCTGGCAAGGGAGAGTAGGGAGGAAACTGACACTTGCCATGACATGGATGCCTCGATGGGCCGGCCGGCACTGTGTGATTCCAGTCATTTGAGGTCCCTGGAGGAACCCACCTCCTGGAGACAGACCGCAGCACGGTGGCGGCCAGGGGCTGGGGGTGAGGGAGTAGCGGAGAGCTGGTGTTTCCCGGGGACGGCATTCCCGCTCCGGCCCACAGGCGAGTTCTGGAGAAGCATGGAGACAGGATGGCAGGGTGAGCGTGCTCAGTGCCCCGGAACTGTATGTGCACCTGGGAGACAGTCACATCGTATGCAATTTGTATCCGATCATGGTTTAACAGAAGAAAAGCCTGAGGTTGGGTTGGGCCCAGTGTACAGGCGGCAGGCAGCGCAGGACCCCAGAGCAAGAGGCAGGCACCGTGCAGGGCAGCTGCAGGTGAGAGCAGCTTTCTTCGTGCTGTGTTCCCAGGTCTCTGCAGGAAGAGAAGCGCCCGCACCTGGGAGCACACCCTGGGCAAGCTGCCTGTGTTCCCCGAGAGGGGCCTGCAGCTGCCTGCGGCCATGACCTGCCCAGCTGTGCTGCTCTTGGTCCTCCTGGCCAGTGGGGCCGAAGCCTTTCGAATCTGCGCCTTCAACACTCAGCGGCTGACATTGGCCAAGGTGGCCAAGGAGGAAGTAATGGATGCTTTAGTTCGAGTACGTTCTCTGCTGCAGGGAAGCTGGGCCCCTGAGGACCATGACCCAAAGCCAGCAGCCCTGCGTGACCAGGGGCGTATCCCAGAGAAGAGGGGAGGGACACAGAGATGTGGGTGCAGAGTCGCAGATCACATTCCTTACCTGTCATTGGCCTCAGTCTCCTCCTCTGTGAAATGGGTGGGATGGGAGCAGGGATGGGACTCGATCTATCCCTAGGTCCTTTCTAGTCCCGTTGCTCTCTGGGGGCTGCAGCCAGTGAGCCAGGCCAGTCTTGGCCACAGCACTGCCAGGTTCGCCCCGCCCCAGCCCGCCCCGCCCCGCAGCAACTGGCACCAAGTCGGGTTGGTGTTTTGCAGATTGTGGCCCGCTGTGACATCATGGTGCTGCAGGAGGTGGTCGATTCTTCTGATGCTGCCATCTCCCTCCTGCTGCGAGAACTCAACCGGTGAGGAGGGCTCTGGGCGTCTCAGCTGGGCCTACCCAGAGCCACAGAGGCCCTGATCCTGGCTTCCTCTTTTCCTGGCAGATTGGATGGCTCGGGGCCGTACAGGTCCCTGAAGAGTGACATGCTGGGGCGCAGCACATACATGGAGAAGTATGTGTACATCTACAGGTAAGCAGAGGCCTGGCCGCCCTGTGTGTGAGATGGCTCACGAGTTCCCCGGGCAGCCTCCCTCCTCTCTGTGCTTGTCCTCCTCAGTGCTTTCCTTCGGGGATCGCTCCTCCCTCCCTCCATCCCAGCCAGTGTGCTCACGTAGCGGAAAGCTTCTCCTTGCACAAACGTGGGGCCTCTTCCTGTCTCCTGACCGCTCTAAGGGGGCGACGGGCACTGGGTTCCAGGGAGAGACTCAGTGGGAGCCGCTCAAGGGCCTTGGCTGCACCTGGCTTCCGGAAACAGCTCCAAGGCCCTGGAAGACAGGCTGTGTGAGGGGGCAGAGGGCTCTGGAGTCAGCATTGAGATGGGGCAGGACTGTCAGGGAAGGGGGCCTGCTTTTCTAGCTCGGTGAAATTATGTGAAGCTGGAATTTGCCCAAAATGAATGGAGAACTCCTAGGTATCTACAGGAGGAGAAATGGAGACGGCCCCACGGTGAAAATGTCCAGCTGTGTTCAGTGGGTGAGCGGGTCTGACACGCGGTCTACCCACATGCTGTGATTTATTTAGCAATGAGAGGGAGTGAAGAACGGCCACATGCTGTAGCATGGGTGGACGGAGAGAGAGAGAGAGAGAGAGAGAATCTTGCATCTACTGGCTCACCCCCCAAACGGCCATGATGACTGGGCTGGGCCAGGCCAAACACAGAAGCCAGGAGCTTCCTCTGGATGTCCGACATGGGTACAGGGGCCCAGGTACTTGGGCCATCTTCTGCTGCATCTCCCACATTGGCAGGGAGCTGGATCAGAAGTGGAGCATCCAGAACTCGAACTGACGCCCAAATGGGATGCCGGCACTGCAGACGGCGGCTTAATTCACTGTGCCATAGTGCCAGCCCCGCCGCACAGCATCCCATTCATATGAGAACTTCAGAATGGGCAAGTCCACAAGGCGTAAAATAGACCAGCAGTTGGGAGGGGCTGCGGAGAGGAGAGAATGGAGAGTTAACTGCTAATGGCTACAGTGTGAGGTTTCTTTCTGGGGGGAGGAGTAGGTTCTAAAATTGACTGTGGTGATAGTAGCATGCCCTTGTGACCAGACTACAAACCCACGTGCACTTTAAACTAGCAAAACTTGTTGGCATATTAAGAAACATGTCTAAACAAAAAGAAGTTGTAGAAAAGACTGTGGCCTCCACGCAACTGGGCCGCCGGGAAGAGGTCCCTCCCTGAGCGCCAGCTCAGCCATTGGCACTTGCAAAGCCAAATCGGTGACTTGGGGTCACCGCTTCCCACCCTTTGCTCCTGCCAGGTCCCACAAGACGCAGGTCCTGGATTCCTACGTGTACGAAGACCAGGATGACCTCTTCGCACGGGAGCCCTTCGTGGCCCACTTCACCTTGCCCAGCAAGGGTAGGAAGGGAAAGAGGGTGGCCTGGTCCGTGGGAGCAGGACAGGGAGCACGGCTGGCCCCTCCGGGGGGCCTTGCTCGCCTAGAGGAGGCTGTGGGGGAAAGGGGGCAGGTGGCAGCCCTGGCCCCCTGGACTTTGCAGTCCTTCCCAGCCTGGTGCTGGTCCCACTGCACACCACTCCTAAGGACGTGGAGAAAGAGCTGAACGCCCTCTACGATGTGTTTCTGGACGTCTCGCAGCGCTGGCAGAACCAGGTAAGGCTGGGGCGTCGGTGCGGAAGGCATGGGGAGCGGGTGGCCCAGCGGCCAGGCCCGCTCACTGCTGCCGTCTCCAGGACGTGATCCTGCTAGGAGACTTCAACGCTGACTGTGCGTCCCTGACCAAGAAGCGCCTCAGCGAGCTGCTCCTGCGGACAGACACAGGCTTCCACTG
The DNA here is from genome assembly GCA_949820135.1 of Sylvilagus floridanus. Classification (NCBI taxonomy): domain Eukaryota; kingdom Metazoa; phylum Chordata; class Mammalia; order Lagomorpha; family Leporidae; genus Sylvilagus; species Sylvilagus floridanus. The sequence goes on from OX463223.1 coordinate 1,546,352, forward strand.
GGCGATCGCCGATGGGGACGACACCACGGTGCGGGCCAGCACGCACTGCGCCTACGACCGCATCGTCCTGCACGGGGAGCGCTGCCAGAGCCTGCTGCAGGCTGCTGCTGCCTTCGACTTCCCCAGGAGCTTCCAGCTCACCGAGGAGGAGGTGCAGGATCGGGCCATGCTAGGAGGGGAGATGGGAACAGGGCCCCAGGGCAGCCCCTTACCCTGGGCACTCATGCTTCTCACCTGCCATCCCCAGGCCCTGAAAGTCAGCGACCACTACCCTGTGGAAGCGGAGCTGAGTCGGGCGGTGCACAGCGCGCAGCCCCTCCACGTGGCCACTCTGCTGCTGCTGTCACTGCCGCTGTCACTGCTGCCTCCGGAGCTGGGCCCGCAGCTGTGATGACAACACCACCCGCAGGACTCAACCCTGGCCCTCCCGCCCAGCCTGCCGAGGCCGAAGGCACCGCAGCCCACCTGCTTTTAGTTTGGCTGCGCCTCTGAGGAGAGGAAGCCAGGGCCCCTGAGGCCACCCCATGCTACCAGGTAGTGTCTGGAGCGAAGACAAAGCAGGGCTGGGGGGGGGGGGTGCGGCTCAGCAGGCGTTGCAACAGATCCAAAGATTTTATTTTGACAAAAAGGACACCTCTACACTGGAAGAAAAGCCAGTTGTGGAATATTGCACATGTGTAGCAGACGCCAATGGCCTTTGAATACAGCGTGCATACAATCAACAGGGAAGCATCAAGACCCCAGGTGGTACCAGGATGGAAGCAGGCAGTTATAGCAAAAACAACAGTTTCTGTGAACAATGGGAAACGTTCCTGCTCCTTGTAATCCAGGGAGCGATTGGCCGAGAAACAGCCCAAGGTTTGCTGTCAGACTTGCCCTTAACCTAGGAGCAGCCTGGCTCCCACCCTCCATGGTGCTGTCAGTCCACACTGTACAGAGAGCAAGCCAGCCAAGGCTGGTTACCAAGGCAACAGACCCACACCAAAAATACAGTAGCCCCTTCTCATGACATCAGAACAGCTACTACATGAATACACAGTTGCCCAAGGACGGGACACACAGCAGAGGAGTATCCTATCTAGGAACCTACTGATGCTATCCAGGGTGTGTCCTGGGACACCTCCCTCCCCACCCTCCATTTTCCAAAGAAAGTAACAATAAAAAACACTTACTGGAACTCTATCAGACTTGCCTTTTTTAAAAAACATTTATTTGAAAGACAGATCTTCCATCTGCTGGTTCACTTGCCAAATGGCTGCATCAGCAAGGGCTGGGCTAGGCCAAGTTGAGGACCTGAACTCCATGCAGGTCTCCCACAGTAACAGGGGCAGAAGTGGAGCAGCCAGGACAGGAACCCAAACTGATAATGGATGCCAGCTTTGCAGTGTCTACAACTACATTTATGGTTTAGAACTATTTCCACATGGCAAGAAATGAAGACTACAGGGGCCGGTGCTGTGGCTTAATGTGTAGAGCTGTGCCTGCAGTGCTGGCATCCCACATGGGCGATGGTTCAAGTCTCAGCTGCTCCACTTCCCACCCAGCTCAGCTATCTGGCAGGGGAGTGGAAGATGGCTCTGGGCCCCTGCATGAAATCCTGCTTGTGTCTGTCCATCTAGGCAGTGAATCTAGAAAACCTTGAAAATGCATAAAGATCAAAAAAAGTACAGATGAATAGGAAGGGCCCTTGGCTTAGACAAGGAGGTGTGGGACCCCAAATGACTCCAGCAGTGCCTCAAAGACTAGCTGAACCAGGTGGCTGGGCCGCACCCAGCTGACTTACTCCTATGCATTTTCTGTGTGATGTTGCTCACAGGGAAAAATACTCCATTTGGGCAGTATATGGACCCATGCAACCTGGGCTTGCTTAGTACTTTTCTACCTTCTGCCTGGATGTGGGAGGCCCAAACCAAGCTGCAGATGGGCAGCTAATGGTCCCAGGCACCCCTTCCCAGTAGCTCTGCCTAGTGCCATATCACTGGCCCATGGCCCACGGCCCACTGAGCTAGGTGGAGACTTTGTGCCACAAGCCTGCTGAATGAAGATGCGGACACATCTGTGGTAGGAACCAAGCTTTATTATCAATGATTACGGAGCACAGGAGAGTGAGGCTCATGAGTGGAGGGCCCGCCACTTGTCCAGGGGACCACGATTGGGGATGTACTTGACCCCGCAGCCGTCAGGGATGAGCCGCTTCTCCGCCACCATGTCTTCAAATTCATCCGCATTAAACTTGGTAAAGCCCCACTTCTTTGAGATGTGGATCTGAGAACATGGACAGAACAGAGTTGAGTCTTGAGGCCTGGGGTTAGAATAAGGGAACAGAGAGGCTGCAGCAGTGCTTACCTTCTGGCGGCCAGGGAACTTGAACTTGGCCCTGCGTAGGGCCTCAACCACATGTTCCTTGTTCTGCAGCTTGGTGCGGATGGACATGATGACTTGGCCAATGTGAACTCTGGCTACTGTGCCTTGGGGCTTTCCAAAAGCACCCCGCATACCTGTCTGCAGCCTAGGTTAAGAGCAGCATGAGGTCAGAGGCACGCATGGCCACTGCGTAGGGCTGTCTCCAAGGTCCCTTAGGGCAACCCATACAAACAATAGGTTGCATACACTACCAAGGAGGCTGCTGTTTGCAGCCATTGCACACCAGGCCCCCATGAAGAAAGGGAGCTGGTCGGCTTAATTAGCTGCAGGGCACACAGGGTCCCAAAGAACTAGTGTCAGACTCTGCAAAGAACCACGGGCCCACCTGATGGCTCCCCAACTACCTCCCTGACAGCAGGGGTCGTTTCCAAGAGGATGGAGAAGGAGCTATGGCCACCAGAAGTGGCTCCCAGCACTTGCAGCCCGGACACAAGCCAGACACAAAGACGAAAGTCACAGCATGGCTTTCTGGCTGGCTTGACCCACTGTAAGCCCAGCTACAACCCCAGGGAGAGGGAGTGTCCCTGGGGGCCCATTTGCCAGCCCTGTGCAGACTTCTCCCACAGCGACTTCAGTGCCTAAATGTACATGGACTCACCTCTATGCCCTGATGACAGACCAAGCCCCAAACAGAAGTCCTAAGCTAGGGCAAGATGCCGGGAAAACGCAGAGCCCCAGCTCACCTGTCAGCGCCAGCGCAGGACAACATCTTGTTGATTCGGATGACATGGAAGGGGTGGAGCCGCACTCGGATATGAAAGCCATCTTTGCCGCAGCTTTTTACCATGTATTTGTTGGCACAAATACGGGCAGCCTCCAGGGCTATAAAGGGGAAGGAACCAATAGGCTGAGGTAAGGTTACCATCCCCACCTCAAGGGTTGGGGGTTCGTGTCTTGGCAAAAAAAGCAAAGAGACTTCTATTCAATCCACTGTTAACACTGAACCATGCCTCACCTTCAGAGGAGAGCTGCTCATACTCATCCGACACCATGTGGCCACACAGTGGAAACTCATCCACTTTCGCCTTCTTCCGGCCCAGATCAAAGATACGGATCTTGGCATCTGAAAAAGGCTCATGGGTAAGTGTGTGGGCAACTGAGCACTGCCAAACTAGGCAGAAAGAGTCTACTACTTACCAGGGACACCTCGGCAGAAGCGAGACTTAGGGTACGGCTTGTTCTTACAATACCGGTAACTGCAGGAGGAAAAAGAACCCCAGATTTGGTGGGCTTCACGCGTGAGCTCAGCAGGCACTCTTCAGTGCCGCCGCAAGGCCGAAGAACGACAGAGGAGTTTGTGGCAAATACACGGGGACCTCTGAGCTGTGTCCACTGGGGCAAGCTGACGCCAAGCAACAAAAGCCCAAGCACCTCTTTTCCCGCAGTGTCCAACTTCCCATAAAGCCAATGTAAGAAACTCTCCCAAGGCGAAGAGAAGTAACTTCCCACGAGTGCACTGTGCGCTAGACACTGGTCACACACAAGCCTCCCCCAAGGACACTCGACTAAAGTCCCTCTGGCACGTGGCAGTTAATCCGCCTTCAGGCCACGTTAAGGGCACTCGGCGCCCCCTGTAGGGGACAAGCGGCTACTGCACCGCTTTTGCCGGGCAGTCCCTGGTGTCCAGTAAGACCCACCGCACGTCCGGAAAAAACACGGGGATTGCACACAAAGGCACTGACAGGGCATGGAGCCCCAAAACGCGGCAAAATTGCAAGACAGATGGTGGGAGGCAAGACTGACGTTGTTCCCAGTACGACAGTGGAGCAGTCCTGGGTCAATCCCCAGCCAAACAAGAAAGCGAGGGACGGGCCATAAAGTAGCACGAACATTCAAGTTCAAAAAAAAAAAAAAAAAAGGAAGAACAGAGTATAAACAAAAGCTAAAAGCATCCCGAAAAACTGTAGGGAAGACATGGGATGAGCCCCCAGGATCGCCACACGTCCGAGACTCCACCCAATGGTTAAAGCCGCCAAAAGTAATTCGCCCTCCCTTTTCCCAGAAGTGAAATTACATAGATTCGGAACTCACCACCGGGCGGGGCGGCGGCCCATGGCGACACCAGGGTCTTCGGTGGCTGCAACGAAACAGGTAAAGTCGGAAAAGAAATCTAGGATAGGCCTCTACCCAGACAAGAGAAAAAAAAGCAAGGGCACCTTACGAGTCCACACTCGCGCATACTCACCGTGCCGAAGGAAAAAGAGGCGCTCCCACGCCTGCGCAGGCCTTTTATAGTCGGCCTATCTTTACGCATACGGACCATAGAGTCTAGACCGAGGCCGGTGGACGCTCTATCAGACGTTCCGACCATAGACGCAATAGCGTTCTGCGCCTGCGTAGGGGAGCGAACAGGCGCATGCGCAGAGTGGAGAAGCAGCTGGCCTTCTGAATCTCCGGCGGCCAGCTGGCGAATGGGGCTTGGCCACATCGGCAGCGTTAGACGCTCGCTTCCGGTTGGCCATTTTGGGGATGGAATTCTCGCCCTAGGCTTCGCCGTAGCGGTGACAGAAGTATATTCGAAGCGTTGAAAGAAGGAAAGTATTCTCGGATGGGATTTAGGGCGGCCCAGCAGGCAGTTCCTGAGACGGAGGGGCCCTAGGCAGGCGCTCTGAGCCTCCCTCTGGGAGCCTTCCCAGCAGGAAACGCCATGCTGGGGCCCTTGGGCTGCGTGCCTTTGTACACAGCAGCAGACTGTGCCCGAAGCCCTCAATAGCCAGTCTGAAGCAGGCCTTGTTACGACTGGAGTGCCGTGTACCCTTTTCCTAGAGACGCAGTGGTCTTCGTTATTCCCGCGGGGAAGAAGCCAAAGAGACGCCTTCGCGTAGATCCACGGACTGGGGGAGCCCGTGGACAGTGTAGGGTCAGCCCCGCCCACTGTAACCTGAATAGGACGTTGTGCGTCCAACCCTGGGAGACGGGAAGGCAGAAGGCGCCCGCCCGGGGCCGCCGTGGCGCTGGCGAGTCCCTCAGCCCCGGCCGCGGCCGGTCCTCCCCGCCTCCTCCTGGGGGCTCGGCCACCTCCCAGCGCCCCCTCCCGCCCCTGCAGTGAGTGCACAAAGTACGGCTGGGCGTGGCCCGCGGCGATGCTCAGGGCCGCCCGCAGCACCCCCCCCCCCCCGCTGCCAGGCGGCGTCCGGGGACGTGGGTGGTGGGCGCACAGCTGGCACCCAGCCCCGGGGGCCCCGGGGACCTGGGGTCTGTCTGGGGGTCTGGCTGCTTCCGGAGGCGGGGACGTGGAAGTAACCGAGGCCTCCCCGCGGCCCTTGACAGGTGTGGCCCTCCGGTAGGTAATTGTGTTAGCATGCACTTATTCTCCTTGATCAGCTATTTTAGTAACCGGCTGCAGACTCAGGAAAGCTGGGCGGGGGATGAGGGTAGGGGTGGGATTTGTGTATGCATTTGCAACAATAATGCAGGCAAACACAGTTGTGGGGTAAGGTGTGCAGGTCACATGTAATGAATCCATGCGAAACTCGCTGTTTCCCTAAGAACGGACCTTTCTCCCTATACCCCATAACAAGGTGTCTGAAACTGTACACTGCAAGCACTGAATCCAAGGTTCATGCAATTAACAGAATGACCTCACAGTTACCACGACCTGTGCACTATAACACACTCAATCTGGATTGTCTACTAATTGTATCGCTATCAATGAATCCAGTTCCAGCTAGTTATGCTTCATCCTCCTTACTCGGAGGATCCACTCCCATGGTGTTCCTCAAGGTTCTGCAGGTACATAACACTCGTTCTTTTAAAATTTTATTGAAGTGGGTAAAGCCACCGCCTGCGGTGCCAGCATCCCACATGGGCACCAGTTCAAGTCCCGGCTGCTCCACTTCTGATCCAGCTCTCTGCAATGGCCTGGGAAAGCAGTGGCAATGGGGCCAAGTGCTAGCGCCCCTGCACCCACGTGGGAGACCTGGAAGATAATCCTGGCTCCTGGCTTAGGGTTGGCGTACCTCCTTCAAGGCCATCTGGGAATCGAACCAGCAGATGGAAGACTCTCTCTCTCTGCCTCTGTCTCTGCCTCTCTGTAACTCTACATTCAAATAAATCTTTAAAAAATAAATAATTTTTTTAGATTTTTAATTATTTATTTATTTGAGAGGTAAAGTTACAGACAGTGAGAGGGAGAGACAGAGAGAAAGGTCTTCCGTCTGTTGGTTCACTCCGCAATTGGCCACAATGGCTGGAGCTGCACCAATCTGAAACCAGGAGCCAGATGCATCTTCCGAGCCTCCCATGCGGGTGCAGGAGCCAAAGCACTTGGGCCATCTTCCAGTGCATTCCCAGGCCATTGCAGAGAGCTGGATCAGAAGTGGAGCAGCCAGGACTAGAACAAGTGACCAATGGGATGCCAGTGCCACAGCCAGAGGATTAACCTACTGCGCCATGGCGCTGCCCCCACCCCCACATTAAAACTTATGGAGATGTCACCTCTGCCACCTGGGAATCACCTTCTGCTTCTCCTCCAAGAACATATGACTGCACACAAGCTATGGGTGTAAGGTGACAGGAGGTAGTTGCAGAGGGTGCCGCAGATGGCCAGCCTCTCCCTGCAAGGTGCTGCCCAGGAAAGCCTAGGGCGGACATTGCACAAAGGAACTCCGCTCCCCCGGCCACAGGAGGTCAGGCCATTCCACTAGCAGGGGAGGCTCTCGAGGACTGCAGGACAGTGGCCCCGTCATGGACAGATCAGTAGGTGGCTCAGAGAGCGGGACAGGCCCCGTCAACGCTCCCGACCTCGGGAATGTGAGCACGGGACACCCCAGACTCGGCTGCTACTGAGACTAACCAGAGGCCCCAACTCCAGGTTGAAGGGGGCCACCCCTCCCCAGCCACTGCCTACGTTTTCCATGACACACCTACCAAGGCTGGGAATCCTTGGTGGTGGTGGGGATTCCTTTTTTTTTTTTTAGTTTCCACTTGCTGTATATTTCACTTCTCTCCTAAATGAGAGTTTTGTATCATAGAAACTTCCTTGTGTTCTTTTAAAAAAGATTTTATTTATTTACTTGTGAGGTAGAGTTACATACAGAGAGGGAGGTCTTCCATCCAGTGCTTCACTCCCCAAATGGCAGCAATGGCCAAAGGGGGCCCGGTCCGAAGCCAGGAGCCAGGAGCCTCTTCCTGGTCTCCCATGTGGGTGCAGGGGCCCAAGCACTTGGGCCATCTTCCACTGCGCTCCCAGGTATAGCAGAGAGCTGGATCTGAAGTGGAGCAGCCGGGACTAGGACCAGCACCTATATGGGATGCCGGCATCACAGACGGAGGCTGAGCTCACTGCGCCACAGTGCCCACCCCGCATTGGGGACTCTGTAACCGCTACCAATAAACTTTTTTAAAAAAGATTTATTTATTTATTTATTTGAAAGTCAGAGTTACACAGAGAGAGGAGAGCAGAGAGAGAAAGAGGTATTCCATCAGCTGGTTCACTCCCCAATTGGCTGCAACGGCTGGATCTGTGCCAATCTGAAGCCAGGAGCCAGGAGCTTCTTTTTGGTCTCCCACTCAGGTGCAGGGGTCCAGGGACATGGGCCATCTTTTTTTTTTTTTTTACACTGAAAAATTGCTATTTATTTAATAGAAAACTTTTCAATATAATACAGCAATGGCAATGGCTGGTGCATACGTTAATTCCAAATATTTTCACTAAGCACCAACTAGCATCATTCTCATGCTTTTCATCAGGAGCCCCTTTATAATTAAAGGACTAATACTTTAAGTTTTTAATCAAGAAATTTAAAGCTGCCAATCAGAGTTCCTAATTAGCTTGAGATGACCAGGTTAACCCTCTTAGAGTGTAAGCAAAACTGACTTGTAAAAACGTTGTTTAACTGAAGGGATTCACTGGCTTCTGCTGGGTATCAGGACCAGAGGCTAAACATCGCACCAGAAAGATAAGTAGTAGTATCCTGTGTCAGTGATAGGTGATACACAGTCTCTGCCTACCCAAGGGACTAATACCTAACTCCCGCAGGTCTTCAAGGATCGACCCAGAGACTGACTCAAGCCCCTAACCTCCCAGGGTGAACCGGGCAAGGGCAAGGGAAGAGGTCAAAGTCCTGCGGCCTGGGATGAGAAGAGGGCGCCGAGGCTAGGTGGGAAACATTAATGAGGGTTCAGTGCCAGGGAGAACAAAACAGCCAAGACTCGGGGCCACACCAGTGCCAACTGCCCAGAAGACAGTGCAGTACCTGTTTTGGGGGGTGGGACATAAGCCACTAAGAGACTGTAGACATCAGGGAAAGGAAAAGCCCATTCAACAAGAGGGGAAAATGTCCCCCTTGCACAGAGGCTCCGCAGCTCTTGGGGAGGCTCGGAGGCCCACCCTGGGGCCCCGCCCCTTACAATTAAATTCACAAGCCAAAAGCTTTCTTGAAGCTGTCTCTGCTCCAAAAAAGCAAAAACACAAACCCAGCAACAAACTCAAACTCAAAGACTGTGAGAGTAAGCTTTCACCCCTGCGACTCCCCCTGCAAGAACAGGACCCGCCCTGTCATTTGCAGCGTGACTTCTGCAGAGCTCGTCACCACCCAGCATCTCACTGCTCCTGCTACGTGCTCTCCCGATGAAAGTAAACACAAGCACACCCCGAATAAAAGCCAGATGAGCGCAAGGACCCCTGGAATATTACAACCCTAACCCAGGGTATTTAATCCTCTTCTGACCTATTTACAAAACACCAACTTCTGTAACCCTCTGGAAGCGTTGCAGACTCGGCTCTCGTTAGAGTCCTCTTCGTGAGGTAGTTCAAAGTCTGAACACCATTTAGACCTCTTTCTAAATTGCCCGAGGGGAAATTATCCCAAAAGCCCTAAGCAAAACCCCTTTCCCCGGATTCTCAGAATGCGGTCATTCTTTTTCTCAGATCACATAAACTAACCACACAATTGTAAAGACAATGAAGTCCTACGGAAAAATCATCAGAAGAGTCTGCCAGTGCCATCACACTGTCTCAACTTTGCACAAGACAAAAGTGCTTTGCCAAGGAAACGGTAGCCTTTTTATAAAGTATGCAGGAAATGAACAATTCATAAAAATAGGGGGAAGCTTTAATTGGGAGCATAAGACTAGAATCAGCTCATCCTCTGGCAAAGAGCGCGTCCCAACGCCAGGTCCAGAGGCGGACTGTGTGCCAGAACTGCCGGCCCAAGGCTGCCTCAGGTCTGCTTCGAGGGGCAGGGATAGCAGACACCTGCTCCAGGGAGGCCAAGGAGCCGGGGGGTGGGGGGGGTGTCTCGGCTGGCTTTCTGTGCTGCACACGGATGTCCTCCAGCACCTGCTGCCCATGCGTCAGCGTGCTCCAGCGCTTCTGCACCAGTGCGTCCTCCGCTGCAGCTCACGCCTCAGCTCCGAGACTTCCTCTCGGACAACTCACGCCGCCTTCCGAGCAGACCACTGCCATCCTTTCTGCAGGAAACAAACATTGTGTCTGTCTCTCAATATCTAGAAATTCCTACATACACTGATCAACACCACTTCAAATTTCTTCCTGGTGGGTGCCATTGAAAAAGTCCAGACTCGCCAGAGAGGCAAAGCAAGCCACGCAGGATGATTCCAGCTCGTCCACCACGGTATGTCAGAACGTGTCAGCGCTCCTGGCAACGCCGGAAGAAGCGAAGCCTGGACCGGAAGTCCAGACCCTTGGTGGCAGGGGCGCCGGTTGCTGCCCAGAGATGGCCGCCCAGGGGAGTCCCCATGTCGGGAATGGCAAGGAAAAGCCCCATGGGCCATCTTCTGTTGCTTTCCCAGGCCACAGCAGAGAGCTGCATCAGAAGTGCAGCAGCCGGGACTCGACCCGGCGCCCATAGGGGATGCCAGCACTGCAGGTGGCAGCTGTACCAGCTGTGCCAGAGCGCCCACCCCACGTTGGGGATTCTGTAGCCTGCACCAGCAAACTTTGTGTCTAAAGGTCAGAATGGTCAGCCCTGCGGGTACAAGCGGTAAGGACTGTGGAGCGTGTCCTGGGAGCCCTCTGGGCCGCTCACCGTGCCGGACCGGAGAGCCCAGGACTATGAGCTTGGCATTCCTCTCCCAGATGTGGCCGGAGCGCTCCTCGTGGCCATCGTGACCACCGTGGCTGCCGGGCGCAGCACGGACCTGAGCCGCCCGGGCCCTCGCTCAGATGGCCATCCTAGCAACCAGGCAGAGGTGGTAGCTAGGTGAACGGTGAGGCAGCGCGGGTCACGCGGTCTCGCACCCCAGTTCCCCGTTGGCACCATGCTCAGACCTCCCTGACTGCAGCCCGCAGGCGCGGCCACCTCAGCCCCCAGGCTCCAGGTCACAGGCCTGTGTTCCGGGACCTCCCCCTCCCCCAGGGCCCATTCTGTATGAGTCTGGGGCCTGCAGGAGCCCAGAGAAAACCCGAGAGTAGCTCTGGAGAAGGAATTGAATGACAGGAGGCGGCACTCGGGGTTGACTCCAGGATTGAAGGGTCAGAGAGAAACAGGGCAGTGGGAGAGCTGACACACGAAGGGGCGACTGCCCCCAGAGCGGTGGGGGGTGGGCGCAGAAAGAGGTGGGGTGGCCAGAGCCCACAGGCCAGCCTGAGGGGCGCTGCAGACGGACCTAGGGCTCAGATCTCCGAGCAGGGGCTCTGAGGTCCCAGGGAGGGAGGAGGCAGCGGAATGGGCAGCTCACGGGGAGGACAGGGCTGGGGGAGGTGTCCCGGCAGCATCTCCCAGTGCCCGGCTCCCTGCGACCGCATCGGGGTGCTGTTTCCTCCATCGCCGAGAGGCTTACTCCGGGGCCTCTGCTGCTGCACTTCTCCAAGTTCTGTCTGCTTCCTGTCCAGGGCCTGCGAGAGCTGCTGCAGCTTCTCAAATCTCAGAGACCGGAAGGAGAGAGGAGGCGGAGCACCTGCACAGCAGTGCGGGGGGGGGGGGGGGGGGAGCGCCCAGGAACGGCTCTCTGGCCTCGTGGGAATGGGAAGGGGACAGAAGTTCTCCCTGATGAGCACACAGGAGACCGCTGGATCTGTTCACCCCGCTCCCCTTCTCCTGCGAGGGCCTGGGGCTAGAGACTCCTCCAGCCACAACTGATCTTCAGTGATCCAGGGCTGGGAGCCCCCTACTGATGACCTATGACCCAGATGAGACTGCTGGCCCATCAGGCCCCGCCCCTCTGGGAGTCCCCTGTGGTGCCCCGGGGGCAGAGTCATCCCCAAGGGGGGCAGCTTGTGCCAGGACCCCAGCAGTGCGGCCACGGCAGAAAGGCCCCTGGCTCTCTCAGCCAGGGGTGCACAGAGACAGAAAGGCCCCTTGCTCTCTCAGCCAGGGGTGCACAGAGACCTCCGCGTGCGGCCGAGGAAGGAGCCCCTGCGCGCAGGGGCAGCAATGACCCAGGTCGGGGCGGCCCTGAGCCTCTAGGTCCCTGCCACCCGACCCTGCTCTTGTCCCTGCAGAGAGCCCTGCAAGAGCTCCCGATGCAGGGAGGGATCTCCCTCACACCCACTCACTGCTGAGGCCACAAGGCCAGGAGAGCCAGGAGCCCTGACTCTCAGGCACCGGCCCCTGCTGTGCCAGCCCCAGCCTCAGGCCTGCTGGCCCCGCTGGCTCTGCCGCTGCCCTGGGCTCCCCTAGAGGAGCGTGCCCGGGAATGAGGAGCGTGCCCCAACGTGATGCAGCACAAGGCCCCTGCTTCTTCTTTGCCAAGCCCTCTCCCAAAGGGACGGAAAGCCCCTGCACTGCACCCAAATGCAGGCGCTGGGGGTCTGAGAGCTGCCACCCCGAATCCCTGCCCCCACAGCACTGGCTCGTGCAGCCCTGGCTGCAGCTGACTGGGCTGGCGGCGTCACCCGTAATTGGCAACAGCACTCAGCAGTTCTGCCGGGAGCCCTGGCACTCTGCACTGGGTGTTGATCTGAACTCGCCGTAGCCACTTGGGACACAGGGAGGCGGTGCGGGCTGCCTGCCCAAAACCATGCCTCCTGGCAGGGTGGGGGCTGAAGCCCCTCCTGTGTGGTGCCTGCCCCAGCCTCGCACCGCCCAGAGGCCCCAGGGAACGAGAGGCCGAAGGAGACTACAGCAGTAGGACCTCCACGGTGGGCCAATGCACGTGCCTCGACAAGAACCCCCCCCCCCCACGGCAATTCCGAGCACCGTGCCCCCTTGACGCAGGGACCTGGGGACTGAAGGCCAAAGCTAGCAGCACCAAGGCAGGCACCGGTGCCTTTGGGAGGGGGGGGATCCGGGAGGACGGGCCAGATACAGGCGACGTGCCTCCAGCCCACTGCCAGACGCAGAGCAAGCTGTCAGCCCTGGGTGTTGGGGACCCGTGGCAAACCGTCGGCCCTGGGTGCAATGGGGACGGAGGATGGAAAGCGGCAGGGACTCTGGGGACACACGCTATCTGAGGGAACTATAAAGGCCTGTGAACTTCCCCCGCAGTTCCACTCAGACGTAATTATCCCGGAAACAGACACGCGTTCAAGCCTGTGAGCTGCACCAGTCGTGCGATAGCCTGCTAAGGACAAAAACAACAAAGCGTGAACGTACAGCAGTCGGGGCTCGAGATGGCGCCCACGGTGCAGCTATGCTCTGTGAACCCCACAGAGGAAAGTGAGCTGCACGTTGGTGCAGGGACACTGGAATGCAGCACTGTGACAAAGGAAGCCACAGCAAGATGGATGCCAGAGTCCTTGAAAACCGAGCGAATGACTATGTTGGTGACTGCTCAGAAAATGTTAGAAGGCAGAAACAAAACGCACAGCATTGCTGCGGATCACCTTGTCTTGAAAATGCCTCGCTGAGGGGCCGGTGCTGTGGCACACTGGGTTAACACCCTGGCCTCAAGTGCCGGCATCCCATACGGGCACCGGTTTGAGACCCAGCTGATCCACTTCTGATCCAGTTCTCTGCCATGGCCTGGGAACCAGTGGAAAATGGCCCAGGTCCTTGGGCCCCGACACCCACGTGGGAGACCCAGAAGAAGCTCCTGGCTCCTGGCTTTGGATTGGCGCAGCTCCAGCCATTTTGGTCTTATGCGGAGGGAACCAACGGATGGAAGACCTCTCTCTCTGTCTCTACCTCTCCCTGTGTAACTCTATCTTTCAAATAAATAAAATAAATCTTTTTTAAAAAAAGGTAGAGTGGAGAAAGAGAATGCTTCCATCTGCTGGCTCACTTCCCAAAGGCTACAAGAGCCAGGGCTGGGCCAGACTGAAGCCTGGATCTCAGAACTCCAGCTGCTATCTCACACGGGTCGCAGGGACCCAAGCCGCTGGGCCACCATTGGCTGCCTTTCCAGGGGCGTTAACAGGAGGCTGGGTCACAAGCAGGCATTCTGTGTCGGAATCAGGGGGAGCCAACTGAGTGAGTGGGGTCCAACTTCCGGTCAACTCCTGCCAATGACTTGCTTTAGAACGATGCAGGTCCACATAGCACTCAGAATGACAAGTGCTTGAAGTAGCACTCTGACCTCAGCATCAGCCCTTGAGGCATCCTGGTCTGGCTGAAAAGCTCATGGGAGCATTTCAGGCATGGACAGCCAAGACAATGTAGTAAAACATGTTGTACGTGAAGGATCTCTGTGAATGAGACCCAGGGGTAAGAAGGGGCCATCAAAGAAGGTACCTTTCTCTGAAGGGAGGAGAGAACTTGCACTTTGCTTATGGCCTTGTCCAAATACTGACAGTTTGTGGATTCAAAAGGCTTTCTTTTTAAAAAAAGATTTTATTTATTTATTAGACAAGTAGTTACAGACAGTGAGAGAGAGAGGTCTTCCTCCATTGGTTCACTCCCCAAATGGCCACAAAGGGACCCCAGAACACATTCAGCTCCTCTTAGTAAAAACCAAAAACCACTCAGAGGGGGCCGTGTCAGCGGGCTCAGTTACTCTGCAAGGAGGCTGGGCGGCTGGCCTTCCAACTAGGCAGCCACTTCCCTATGACCCTCCTGCTCGCCTGGGCATTTACGCCAGCAATGGACACTTGACCACGGCAGCCCGCAGGGCACTGCTGCAAGGGTGGATCTTAAGGCGGAAACTAGGAGCCACCACGTCCCCTCCGACAGCTGGGTTCTCCCGAGCCTGGGCCGTGACGCAGGGGCAGCAGCAGCCGGGCAGCGCCGTGGGCCAGGGGCCAGGGGGAGGGTCACCAGGGCCTGAGGCTGCGCGGACCGACGCCCGCAGCGGGGTGGGCGGCCAGGTCCCCTGCTCCGCGACGCGTCCCGACGACAGAATCACAGGCACGGACACGCGCGCAGGCAGCTGCCTCGGGCCGGGCGCGCGCAGCTGCGCAGCGGGAGGCCGCGTCTCCCTGAGGTCAGCGGCGGCTCCTGTGACGCAGGAGGCTGCCCAGGTAACTGGGGAGGGCTGCGGCGCGGCCGTCTGGGAGCCGCGCTCCAGAGTCCGCCCGACGGCGCCAGCCGGAGCGGAGCTCGCTGGGCACGGCCGCCGCGCCGGCCTCCAGGGCCCCGCAGTCCCTGCGCGAGACCCCGCCGCCCGGAGCCGCCGGAGCCGCTGGAGCCGCCGGAGCCGCCGGAGCCGCCGCCGCCTGGACCCGCTCGCCGACTCCCTGCGACTCTCGGGCGGGATGAACGACCAGGCCACGCCCGACACCACGCGCATCCGGAACCTCTCGTGCGACCGTGGGACGGGCCCGCTCTCTCCCCGGCACCGTCTGACGGCACGCGACGGAGAAAGCTTCATTGGGTAACAGAAGCGTCCGTCAGGAGGGACGAGCGGAACTTCGCCCTCTCCCAGCCCACTTCCTCCGGCAGAGCTTCGTCATTGGCCAGGCTCGCCGGAAGGGGTGGGCGCGAGGGCGGGACTTGGTTTCAGCGGGCGCGCTGAGGCGACGGGAGGCGGTGGCCGCCGAGGCTGAGGCGGGGTCGAGGGTCTGCGCCGGCCCCTCGGCCCCGCCCCGCCGGACAGGCGTGGGGTCCCCCTTCCCCAGCACGCTGCGCTCCCCTGGGTCGGAGGCCGCGTGGAAGCGTCCGGGGAAGTCCGGGGCGCGGACCCGGGCCGCGTGGGACCCGCCCCGCCGCGGGCGTCCCTTTCTCCCCTCCCGTGCTCAGGCCCGTCCAGGCTGGAATTGCGGCAGACACTGTGTCCCCAACCCTGGGAGACGGGAAGGCAGAAGGCGCCCGCCCGGGGCCGCCGTGGCGCTGGCGAGTCCCTCAGCCCCGGCCGCGGCCGGTCCTCCCCGCCTCCTCCTGGGGGCTCGGCCACCTCCCAGCGCCCCCTCCCGCCCCTGCAGTGAGTGCACAAAGTACGGCTGGGCGTGGCCCGCGGCGATGCTCAGGGCCGCCCGCAGCACCCCCCCCCCCCCGCTGCCAGGCGGCGTCCGGGGACGTGGGTGGTGGGCGCACAGCTGGCACCCAGCCCCGGGGGCCCCGGGGACCTGGGGTCTGTCTGGGGGTCTGGCTGCTTCCGGAGGCGGGGACGTGGAAGTAACCGAGGCCTCCCCGCGGCCCTTGACAGGTGTGGCCCTGCACCCACTGGCACCCGGTTCTCCAGGAGGACGCGAGTGGGGCGTCGGCGGGGGCTTTCGGGTCCTGGCCTGGCTGTCTCCTCCTCGGGGAGGTAGGTCTCGGCGAGCCCGCTGCCCCCGCAGCCTGACCGCAGGTGGCGTCCCTGGACGTGGGTGCCGCTGGACGCTGGCACGCTGCAAGGTGCGTCTCAGCACGTGCCGGGCTGCTTCGCCCGCGTGGGTGCTCTCGGCCCCGCCCAGACAAGCCGGGGAAGCTGCAGGCCCTCCCTCCCGCCCGCCCAGCAGAGCCTCCCAGGCCCTGGAGGCTGCCTTACCACCCGGGGGCAGAGCGGGGGAGGGGCTGCGTGGGGCCAGTGTTTGTCCCCTGGGTCTCTGCTGGGCCCCAGGGTGGCCTGTTCCAGCTGGGGGCCGCGGCCCGGGGCACCCAGCGTCTCTTCCCAGAGGGTGGGGACGCCTCCCAACAGTGCCGTCCGCCCGGGGCTCCAGGTGCACGAGGCTTGGCCTTGGGGTTCCCTGGCTCCCCTGGGCCCCTGGTGCTGCCCTCCGCCCTCCGCCCCTGGGCTTCTCCTGGAGGTTTGTCCCTGCACCCTGTGAGTTAAGGCGCTGAGCCCTGAGTCACATCCTGCTACTAATTTCTCCCCACGGTGTCACTCGCCTCTCGCGTTGCGGTTTGGGGGTTGTGTTTGGTCAGGCAGAAGGTCTGGTTTTCGTGTCATCGCAACTTCCAGACGTTTCCCGAGGCCCTCTGGAGCCTCTGGGGGGTTGGTTTGCTCCGGGCTGGTGTAGAGTGGCCTTCCCCAGCCACAGGGCTGCCCTGGCGCCCAAGGCAGCATCACAGGTCCCGCCCAGCGTCCCCCTTTCACGCAGGCTCCGCTCTGTATCTGCCCAGTTGCCTAGCCTTGGCTCCCAGGGGTTCTCTGGGCAGCGGGCGTCCTGCTCGGGGTCCTCCTCTCCCTTCCCGCCTAGGTCAAGGCCACAGCCGTGTGATCGGACGGAGGCGGTGCTGCTAGCTTCCAAGCTGGGCTCGGGGCTGTTGGCAGGAGTGTCAGTTCCTCTCCACGGGGGACTCAGGAGCCGGGGCTTCCCCTGCGCCCATGGAAGCCTGGGAGCAGGAGGGAGCCCCAGGGCAAGCTCGTCTCCCTGTGTCCTCATCTCCGGGGGACGCGCTGTCCGCCGCGTGACCCGCCGTGGTCTCTGGGGTCAGCCCTGAACAGCGCAGGGGAGGATGAGGCTCATACCCTGGGAGAGGGGTGGGGGTGGTGTGCCACCCGTCGGAAGAAGGCTAGAGGGGCTCCTCTGCCCGCTGCCGACGTGTCCACTCCTGGTCCTGAGCAGCAGGCCTTAGGAATGGGCCCGCGGTGCGAGCGCGGCTGCCCAGCCGGGTACGTCCTTGGGACCCTGGTGGCCCGGCCTGGGCGGCAGAGTGGCTTTCCGAACTCGTGGTGTTGCACAGTGAAATGCAGAGAACGCACACACAGAAAGGAGAGCGGGCCCAGAGACACCGTCTGGACGTGGAGCTGCACCGCGTGCTCTCCGGCATTTGACGGAAGCGGGGCCGTGCCCGGGGAGTCCTGCTCAGAACAGGGCCCTGGGCCCCTCCTCTCAGGGCAGCCTGCGCAGCCTGCCCACCTCCGGGGCCCCCACCCCGTGGCTCACACCTTCCCCACAGCCCCGCCCCTGGGTGCGGGTGCCCCTCCTGCACCCACGGGAGTTCCCACACCCCACGCAGCCGGGAAGGGCAGGACGGGGCTGGTGGGGGGCTCGTTCTCAGGGTGCGTGGACAGGCCCCTGTTCTACAGGGACCGTGCCAGGTGAGCAGGGCCTGGGCTTGGGGGGGGTGGGGCTGCCCCAGGGAGGAGGCGGTGGGCTGGGGAAGGAGCTTCTCACTTCCTGCAGGGGAGCAGCTTGGATGTCCTTTCCGGGAGGGACGTGTGCCGCAGCCTTCCTGGGCTGGTCCCGCAGCTCCCTTCCCAGCGAGGATCTCGCCCTCTCTTCTGCGTTGGCCCCACAGCTGCTGTGGTGGCAAGTGCAGTTCCTCTTGGCTCTGGACACTGGGGAATGCCAGGGGGCTTGGGGGTAGCTGCTGGCCCCCTCCAAGGCCGTCTCCCAGCTCTGGAGCCGCAGGAGAGCAGCCGGCTGGGCCTCCCCTCCAGCAGCATGTCGGCACCTAGGGATGGATGGCCAGCACCCGCGTGTCTGACCCAGGGGCCCTGGGAATCCTGTGCCCTCGCTCAGGCCTGGTGGACTCCCTGTCCATTCTCTGCCTCTCAGAGCACAGCTCGGATCCAGTGTGTGTGTGTGTGTGTGGGGGGAGCCCAAGGAGGGCAGGGTAGCCCTGTCCCTGAGCGCCCGGGTAGCCCTGTCCCTGAGGGCCCAGGCCAGGCCTCGTGACCCCTGTGCTGCTTTGCGCCCAGGGCCTCCCAGCCGTGCCCACTCTAAGGGGCCTCCACTCTAAGGATGCTGGCCCTGCCCTCGGGAATACCTGGTGAGCTGAGGGCTTGGTGCCCCACTGACTCTCTTCAGCTTCGACAGTGCTGCCTGGGGGCCTCCACACACCTCTGGCTGGGGTCACCTAGGGCTGGGGGCCCTGGCAGGTGAGCGCTCTGCCCTGGGTGCAAGTGAGGGTGGCAGGCTGTGTCTGGGGAGCAGGTTCCCTGGGCCCTGCAGTGCAGCCCCATGTCTCCCTGTGCTGGGCGCCCGGTACCACTGCTGATTGCAGTGGCTGGGGCTCCCTCCCTGTAGGGTGCGTGGGACCTCTCTCTAGGGGCCTCTGGCCCCTCTCCTCACTTGGGTCTCCTTCCAGCTCCGTCAGGTCAGGGGAACGGGGCTATGGGGAGGTTGGGGTGTAGGCAGTGGGGTGCAGTGCAGAGGGAGGGCAGTGGGGCCCTACTGCCTGCCCCATGGTCCTGGGACTTGGTGCAGGCTGAAGTTCCAGTTTGGGAGCAGTGCTCCCCGCTGGGACGACCGGCCCATCCTCTCCCTGGTCTCAGTGGGCGAGATGTGGCCAGACCAGGGAGGTTGGGTGCAGGGACCTCCCTTTGGTCTGGCCACCTGGTGGTCCTCGAGGGGCCGGGTGGGACTGAGCCCACACCCTGCAGCTCTGGGTGGGAGACACTGCAGTGCTTCTCTCCTGGGTCCCAGCCAGCGGGCCTGCAGGCCCCTGGCCAGGGCGGTGTCCCAGTGTCACCCCGTCCTGGCCCATTCCTGGTAGCCTCCGGCTCCTCACTTGGTCTGTCCTGCACCCCTTGGGCCTGGCTCCCCCACCCCCTCACTCCCACCATGTTGGCATCCTCTTCCCTCAAAGCCCCATGGTCTCCTGGGTACCTGAGAGTTATGGGCAGGGAGGGGATGGGGGCAGGTGCTTTTCTGGACTCGGCTCTGAGGCTGTTCCCCCCTCCCTAGGACAGTGTGAGGTGAGGGGTCCTGCCAGGGAGGATGTGGGGCAGGATGTCCCCTTTAGGCGAGGGCAGGGGCCTTTGGGTGCGACGGGACAGGACATGGGTGCCCCAGGGTGCAGAGTCCCGGGTGCATCATGAGGAGAGGGCAATGCCTCAGGAGCCCTCTGGACCTGGCCCTGCACCCCAACCCTGTACCAGCTGGGAAGCCTCAGGGGATTCCGGAATGTGCCCCCCCCCCCCAGGCAGCCTAGCAACAGCTGAGTGCCTGGTGGGGCGGAGCCTGGATCC
Source organism: Sylvilagus floridanus (assembly GCA_949820135.1). Lineage (NCBI taxonomy): Eukaryota > Metazoa > Chordata > Mammalia > Lagomorpha > Leporidae > Sylvilagus > Sylvilagus floridanus. The sequence continues at coordinate 1,565,897 of OX463223.1, forward strand.
AGCTCTGTCTGCCTGCTGCTAGGTCCTGACCTACTGGGTCTTCCTGGGATGGGCCGGCCCAGCCTGAGGCAAGGGCTCAGCCCAGGACGGAGGACAGACAGGTGAGGGCACAGGCTATGTGGCTCCTCCCTGGCAACACGGGACAGCGAGGTGAGGTGGGAGCCCTCGCTGAGGCCCGGGGTTGGCCCGTGTGTCCAGAGCCTGGTCCTCTCTGTCCCCTGCTCTGTGCAGCTCCTGACCACCAAGGCTGCAAGGGGCACGGCCAGGGGGTCGGCTGTGGGGGAGGAGGAGGAGGAGCTGTCCTGAGAGCCGACCTTGGAGCCCTGAACCCTGATTCCTGGCTCTTGCCTGCAGGACGTGGCCATTGTGCATCTGGGGTGCATTCTCAGGGCAGGAGGTGGCCTGAGCTGGAGTGGGAGCCCGTGGCTGGGCAAGCAGAGGCGGCTGTGGAGCCAGGGGCTGAGGGCCCCAGTGGCTGATGGCAAGAGGGGGTTGGGCTGAGGGCCTCCTGCTGTGTGTGTGTGTGTGAGGGGGGGGGAGGGGGAGGGATGAGGCTGCTTCCCCACAGTGGGTCCTTTGTCAGTGGTTCACTGGGGCCATGAGCCCCACAGCCCGCCCCTTGGGGCAGGGGCCTCACGACTGCCCCTTCTGAGTGTCTGGGACAGGCCCACAGCCTGCTGTGAGTCCAGGGACGGCTCAGGGGGCCCCATATTTCTACAGCTCCAGCAGTGAGCCTTTCCCGTCCCCACCCTGCCCAGCCCCTGGCACCCAGCACCGGGCACCCAGCCCCCAGCAGCCTGTTTTCTCCCTAGGCCTCTCTCTGGGCGTGCTCCAGCTCCGCCCTCTACCTGGGTCTCAATGCAGGCAGACGGGGCTCCCTGGAGTCAGGGGCTGTGCAAAAGCAGAAGGTCCTGGGCACCAGGAGGGGCCACACAGAGACCCAGGAGCCTGGGCCGGGCCTCACGCCTGCCCTGCTGGCACGCTTGGCAGGTTGGCCTTGGCCCAGACCCCTCCCCAGCCGCCGGCTCCAGGAAAGCCACAGCCACGCATGGGAGAATGGAAGCAAAACTTTATTCCTCTTGGCTGGGGAAGAAAACTAGTGGGCGGTCGTGGCCAGGACCCCTACGCCCTCCCCTCCCAGAACGCAAGAAGACAGGCGGCGCCACCGATCGATCGGCTCCCTCTGCCCAAGTGAAAGCCAAGAGGCCAGCCGGGGAGGCAGGTGAGCGCAGCGCGGGGCAGGGGCCACTGCAGTGACGGGGTGGCCGGGGCAGGCCGGAGGGCCGGGCGGGAGGAGGGGGAGAGCCTGGGGGAGGGGCGGGGGGCTGCTCGGGCAGGAGAGCAGGCGTGGGTGGGGGACACTTCTCGTCCTGGCGGCGCTGGCCGGCGGGGGTGCCGGGCTCAGGGCACCAGGACGCGGTAGGGGCTGCCCGGGATGTGCTCGTCGCCCCACTTGACCACCAGCGTGTACTCCCCCTTGTCCTTGAGCAGGTAGGAGACGCTGTAGAGCCGGCTGCCCACGTGCTTCACCAGGATCTCCTCGCAGGGCGTCCTCGGGCCGTGAACCCCGACCAGCAGCATGTTGTTGCCTGAGGTAGGGACGGGTCTCGGTCACGGGCCCCGCTGCCGACCGCGCCCGGCCCTCCTCCCCGTCTCCCTCCCTGCCTGAGTGGCACAGGCCGCTCCAGCTGCTGCTCCCGGCCAGCCCTTTCCTGAGGGTGGAGAAGGCAGGGGCCCGGCCGGGGCTGGCCGTCCCCGTCCCGTGTCCTCGGGGAGGCGGGGCGGCCCCGGCTGCCCACCTGCTTTGCTGCAGTCCACCGTGAAGCTGCTCTTCTGGCCCGCGTAGGCCTTGCTCAGCCCCAGGCCCTTGGCCACCACTTTGCTGGCATCGGCAAGGCCCGGGCCCGCGGTGGCGTGCTGGGGGGCGCCCGTGGCCTTGGTCAGGGAGTCCACAAACACTGAGGACGTCTCGTGGAGGCTGTGGTTGCTGACGAGACGGGGGCCTGCAGGGCACAGCGGGTGGGGCTGAGAGGGGGCGCGAGCGCCTGGCGTCGGGTGGCCACCAGCAGCCTGGCCGTAGGCTCACCTGTGACTTTGGCCTTGAAGGGGCTGCCCCCAATGTGGTAGGGCCCGCCGTACTTGATGGAGATGAGGTAGCTGCCGGGTGCCATGGGAGTGTAGGTGACGCGGTAGCCCTCGGGGCACTCCTGGCAATCCATCTTCACCTTGGAGGGCCCGTCGATGGTCACCGAGAGGGCGCCGGCTCCCGCGTTGGTCGTGTTCACGATAAACTCAGCCGGGCTCCCTGCGAGCACGGGAGGTGAGGCAGAGCCGGCCCGGCCTGGTGACCCCGATCTGCCCCGTCCCCAGCTGCCGGGCCTGTGCTGTCCCCCCAGCCCAGCCGTCCACCCCAGACGTCGCCGGGAGCTTGGCCCTGGCAGCCTCAGCCACGCCCAGAGCCGCAACCAGGGACCCACCTGTGACGCCGCCTTCCAGGCCCGCTCCGTAGGCGGACACCATGCCTGGGTCCCCTCCGTGCCCAGGCTCCCCCACTCGGATCTTGAAGGGGCTTCCAGGGATGTGGGTGCCGTTGAACTTGACATCAATCAGGTAGATCCCATTCTCCCGTGGGATGAAGCGCACGGCATACTTATCTGAGGAGCAGAAGGGCACGCTGCGGGCCTGGGGCTTCAGTCACCAGCAGGTGGCCTCCGACAGGACAGCCTCGGTCCTGGCCTGCCCCGGCTTCCCCCACACCCCAGCCCGCGTCCCCTCCGCTGCCTCTGGGGCCCTGCTGGGCGTCCACACCCGGCAGCACACACCTGCAGAAGGCTGAGGGCAGAGGCTCTAGACACCCAAGCAGCCCGCCGTCCAGGCTCAGAGGCACGGAAATCGTTCCCCGGCCAAACAGCCGCCTCATCTCATGGCCTCCCCTGAACGGCTACCGTGAGTGCCACACGCCCCGCCCGTGACCCGGGGCTCGTGGACGGGCCGGAACGTGCTTCGGGTCAGGCAGCCGGCAAGGGGCAGGACTGCGCGGTGACACTGGTGTGCTTGAGCCTACTGCAGGTGCCACGCGCCTGGCGAAGGGCCCGGCAGCCCTGTGGCTACACTGGGGGCTGTCCCTCTGCAGACACACCGCGTCGCGCTGCCCCACGAAAGGCCTTCTTCCCAGCGGCCGTGGCTGGCGAGCTGATGGCCGAGGCCTTTTTTGGGGCCACCGGTCGGGGAGGGCTCCCCTGAGCGAGGGGGCCCGGCAGCCATCGGGGGGCCCCGTGCTGGGTGCCAACAGAAAGTCTGTACCTTCCTCACGTACTCTCAGCCTGCTTCCAGCCGGCTGGCCAGGCTTTGGGGAGGCCCGCTGCCCCGCTGGGGCCCGTGCAGGTAGGTGGCCGGGTGGCCGGACAGGGACAGGGCCTCACCTTGGTCAATCTCTGTGACATAGCACTCCTCCAGGGCTCCCGAGGGGCTGTGCACCTTGGCATCAATCGCCCCCTTGGCCCCGTTCAGGCTCACTGCAAAAGAGGCTGGCTGGTTGACCTTTAGCCCTGACTCCTGGAAGCACAGCAGACGAGGTTAGATGGGGTGGCGGGGACCGGGCACGGGGCCGGTGCATGGCCCCAGAGTTGGGAGGCCCCACGGGCTCACACTTACCCATCTGGCGTCCAACTTGGTTTAAAGAGGGAGAGCCACTGATATGCTAGGGGCATCAAGCTTCAGACATCGGTTCCCCCACCATGCTACCCTTCCCCCGCCCCCACCGCCCAGACCCCTGAAGTCACAGGGCCCCAGACAGCTGGAAGGGACAGTGGCCCCGCCCTGGCAGGCTTTCCCTCTTTAAACCTCAGCCCTGGTGCTCAAAGGGCACAGGCTCCTGTTCAAAGCCTTTAGACCTGAGACACGAGAAAAACTCCACGCGGTGGGCAGGGTGCTTCCTGCCCACCCCAAGCGCGGGTTGGACCCGGCCAGAGCAGGGGCCCGGGGCCCAGAGCTGGGCCGGGTGGGTTACTGGGCACAGAAGCGCGGCCTGTGCTTCGCGGTGCCTCTGGTCTGGCCGGGCCCAGGAGCCCCAGGTGGGCAGTTTCTCTCAGTGCCTCACCTGAAGACTAGAAACAGTAAGGCGGCGGGCATCGCCGGACGGAGAAGCCACAGGCACCACGAAAGGACTGTCCGGGATGTGCTCCTCGTTGAACTTGACCGACACCTCGTAGTCACCTGGCAGGGAGAGGACACGAGGCTATCCTGGGCCAGCCCAGGCCGGGCACGGTGGGAGGTCTGGCTCCTCGGAGGCTGGGCCTCCTGCCTGCCCCACAAACAGCCTGGGAGGGGGGGTTCTGAGGCTTCGAGGCAGGTGGTGGGGAGACAACCCCGGCTCCCTCCCTGAACCTCCTCCAGCCCCGGCCAGGCCCCCGGTACCTGGCTCCTGGACCACGTAGGCCACACCACATGAGCCATCCTTGCGGTCCTCAAAGGAGATCTCGGCCTTGCTGGGGCCCTCGACGGCGATGGCCAGGCCCCCGGCGCCGGCTTCCCTGGTCCAGATGCTGAATTCGGCTGTGGAGAGCGGTATTTCCTCCTGGAGGGTTGCGCCTCTGCCCTCAGCCCCTCCCCATGGCCCCGATGGCATGGCTGCCGGCAGCCTCCCCCCTCTGCCCCCAGGCACCCAGCGGGGCAAGAGCTTGGTGGGCAAGCGGGCCTACCTGGCACTCCAGCTTCAGCCCTCTCCAGGCCAGGGCCCCCAGCACGAACCTTGTGGGCTCCTCCTTCCCCCAGGGGCCCCACGGTGAACTGGAAGGGGCTTCCAGGCACGTGCTGGCCCTTGTACTTGACACTGACTGTGTGCGTGCCCATCTCAGCAGGCACAAAGCGGATACAGTAGGTGTGGTTCTCGCCTTCCACGATCTCGGCCTCATGGCTCTTGCCCGAGGGGCTGGTCACCTGTGCTGTCATGTCCTGGATGCTGATTTCTGCAGGGAGGAGGTGGCCCGGTGGGTAGGAGGTCTGTGCCCCCCCCCCCAGCAGCCCTCCCTGGCTCTCACAGCCCCTACCAGGGATCTTGAGGCTGAGGTCGCAGTGACTGCCAACGTTGGCCACCGAGGGGGCCCGCCGCCTGCGTGTGATGCTCTCTTTCACCCGGCCCTCGCCTGTCACTTTCACGGAGAAGGGGCTGCCTGCAGGGAGAGAGTGCGGCCCATCCATGCCCTGCGCCTGTCACACCCGGGTGCGGTAGGGCTGGGGGTGGGGCGGGACTGCACTGTCACCACACCTACCAGGCACATGCTGGTCAGCGAACTTGATGTTGATGATGTAATTGCCGGGTTCCGTGGGGCAGTAGGTGACCCTACACGTGCCGTCTTCCAGGTCTTCTGTGTTGATGTCCACCTTGCTGGGACCCTCGATGGACAGGCTGAGTCCCCCGTAGCCTGGGCGATGGACAGCCCTGAGCCAGGCAGCCCAGCGCCACCCACGTCCCCCGCCCCAGCGGGCACGCCTCCGCCACCTACCTGCGTCTCGAGTGTCGATGATAAACTCCGCGGGCTCAAAGGTGCGGCCCTCGTGGAGGCCCTGGCCGGACACCCGCACGCGGCTGGCGTCCCCGATCTCCGACTGGCTGATCACCACCGGGATGGGGCTGCTTGCCACGTGCTGCCCGTTCTTCTTCACGTGCACCAGGTGCTCCCCTGTCTCCTTGGGCACGAACGAGATCCCTGGGCACGGGGCGGGGCTGTCAGCGGGGGCGGGGGCGGGCACGGACACCCCCACCCACGCCCGCCCACATAGCCGCTCTTCCTCTGCTGTCCCCTCAGCCTCTCACCCACGTGGCCGTTCCGCAGCCGCTTCAGCAGGCAGGGCTCCTCCCTGCCCGAGGGCGGCACCACAGTGGCCGTCAACAGGCTGAGGTCCGTCTCCGAGATGTTGATGGGGATGTCGGCCGCAGAGCCCACCTTCAGGTGGGACATCCGCATGGAGTCGTCACCTGCGGGGGGGCGGGGGCGGCCATCTGTCACCATCCGTCACCGCGCGTGGGGCCGCACGCGGAGAGCACGCCCACCCCGCGGCTGCTGCCATCCCCGCTCCCAGTGCCACCCACCTGTGACCCTGGCGGTGAAGGGGCTGCCCGGGATGTGCTGCTCGTTGTACTTGACCAGGATGCTGTAGTCGCCGGGCAGCACGGGCAGGTAGGAGACGCTGCACGTCCCGTCCTGGTTGTCCGTACAGCTGATTTCCGCTTTGGAAGGCCCCTCGATGGCCAGCGACAAGCCCCCTGGCCAGAGTTGCGGGTGAGGGTGGGCACCGTGCCCGGGGACACGCCTGCTGAGGAGGAGCCCCGCTGGCGGGGCGGGGGCCGGCAGGCGGGGCTCCCCCGTTTGGGGACCCCGCCCACGTTCAGCCCTCAGCCCCCCCAGTGAGGAGGTCCCGGATGCCCAGCACGCGGAGATTCTAGGCGCCGCTCACCTTCTCCTGCGTCTTTGGTGTTGACGGTGAACGTGGCGGGCTTGTTGACCACTCCGTGACTGAGGCCAGGCCCGTAGGCAGTGACGTGGCCGCAGTTGACGTAATCCACGTAGAACTGCAGGGGGCTCCCTGAGGCGGGAAGGGGGCCGTGTCAAAAGCAGCCTCGTGTGCCCCCACCCCATCTCCCTGCGAGATGGCAGCGGCGGCGGCGGCTGGCCAGAGGCAGGGTGGCACACCTGGGATGTGCATGTTGTCATAGCGGATGTCCATCTCGTGTAGGCCGGCCTCGCTGGGCGCATAGCGCACGGTCACGGTGCCGTCCTTGTTGTCAGTGATGGAGGGCTGTGCCACCTTGCCTGAGGGCATGCGGACCTCCCCTGCGGGGCAGCGGAGCTGGGTCAGGGCCGCCCAGCGGCTCGCCCCAGCCACCTGCCCGGGCTCCCGCGCTCCTTCCCCGCCTCATGCTCACCGGTGATCTCGCCCTTCTTGATGGTGAAGGGGATGACGAGGTCAAAGGGCCTCAGGCTGGTCACGTCCAGCCCGTTGACACCCACCAGGGGCCTCTCTGGGGCCTGCATGGAGACACGGGGCCCAGGTAAGTGGCTATGGGGGGCCGTGGGGGTCCCTCCTCGCAGGTGGCAGAGCGGCCGGGGCCCCATGGGACTCCCTGCCAACCAGCCCTGAGCATCGCCTTGGGCCGGGCGATCCGGGAGGTGGTGAGCCCTGCCGTACCCAGGTCTGCTGGCCGCCCTGGGCATAGGTGTACTGTGGGGCCAGCTGCTGAGGCCGCAACGGGGACTGTGCCGCGGGCTGTTCCCCAGCCAGAGCCTGTGGAGCAGAGCGGGAGCTGGAGAGTCTGTTGTTGCGGCAGGGCCCTGGGGACGGGCCAGGCTGCACCTGTCAAGAGCCCCCGCATCCTGCCCCCGGGCCCTCCTTACCGTCACTCGGAAGGAACTGTTACATGTGGGTACACAGTTCCGAGATCCAGTCAGTGGAGTTTTTGGGCTCATTGGTGATTTAGGACCTTCCTCTCTCAGGTGTCACCTGCTGTCCTGCCTCTGCTGTCTGATTTCCTCACCATCTTGGGGGTCCTGTAGTGTGTGTGGCCAGGGGTGTGGTGGCTCCTTCGCGCCAGCCGTGGAGGGAGCGAACTGGTACTGGAGACAGTGCTGAAGTAGCTGCTGCCCCTCTGCACCCCCAGGCAACACTGGAGCTCTGGAGAATGTGGGTGGGGTGTAGCTCCTCCCTTGGGAGCTGGGGGTCCTGGAGGCTTCAGCAGCTGGAAGAGGGGAGCCCCGAGTCCTTTGGAGCGTTTGAGAAGCCACTATAGCTTTTTAGAGCCTCAGAGAACATTTATCTGGAGGCCTGGAGACCTTGATTTCCCCATGAGAACCGCAGAGCTTCCCTCAGCTTTATGCTTGGGTGATTTCTCACAGTCAGGTGTCCCTGTGGGGCCCAGAGCCTTGAGGATTGGGTAGAGCACAGGGTCGAGGATTGCAGAGCCCTTAGGGACATTAGACAGGGCAGAAGTGCCCCAAGGCTCCTAGAGCCCTGGACAGTGGCAGGCCATCCCAAGTGGCAGGCCTCAGGAGGGTAAGGGGTGCTCACAGGGTGTCTGGAGTGAAGCCCTAGGGGAGCCGGAACCATCTGGAGCAATCAGGAATCTTATCTTGTCCTAGGCTATGAATGGGTAGACTGGGGGCACTGGCAGAATGAATGAGAAGAGCAGACTGTCACATGCATGGCAGCTCTTTCCTTCCTTCCCTCATGCCAGACACCATAGTGATCGCCAGGCACGCCCAGCAACCCGCTGCCATCCTCCGCGCTTTCACCCTGCACTTTCACTGAGGCCTGGATGGTTGTTTTGTCCCAAACGTCTTCCTTCTCTTTCCTCTCATGCTGTCTCTTGTCTTCTCCACACCATGTGCTACTCAGAACTTTCCGGTACCATCCTCGCCAGCACAAGCCCCAGGTGCTCTCCTGCTCGGCTCTACTTACCTCTCTTCCCTAGGCCCTGGCAGGCTCCCACACAGTGCGTGCTGACTGGTGGAACCAGCCCTCTCGTGTGACTTCCGACTAGCTGTTCAAGCAGGAGTTTGCTACTGCGTCCTTCTCAAGTCCTGGTGGGCACCTGTTTGTTCTGCTGCCCCACGGTGAGGCTCATTGACATCATCAGGTGCCTACTGTCCACCTACCCAAGCCCCCACCCACTGTGGGCCATGTGTCTGCGTTTCTGCCCTCCTGCAGGGCTTGAGGAGTCCACACAACAAGAGGCTGGGCAGTGAGGGACAAGCCAGATGCTAGGGAGTTGGAGTCAGACCAGGGAGGCTGAGGCTGTGTGGGTAAGAAAATTAGAAGTGACTCATTCTTTTCTGTCTTCGGTGTAGAAAAACCATGTGTTACTTTTTAGGATCACCAACCATGTGGGGAGAAGCTAAGTTGCAGCAGAGAAGTGGTCAGGAGCGTGTGGGAAGTGTCCAAAGCCCAGCCACGCCACACAGTCACAATGTGGCCATAGCCAAGCAAGAGTCCCTAGAGCTCGGGAGCCCAAGGTGCATGTATGGGCACACACAGGCACTGCACAAAATGAGAGATCAGGTTGAGTCCCACAGCCTGCAGTGGGGGGTAGATGGGACGCAAAAGGGACCAATGCCAAGGCCCTAGCCCTTACTGGGCCTCTGCCTCCTACCTGGGGTAGGATGCCCGCCCCGCCCTGTGCTTTTCCACCCTTTGCGGGCAGCAGAAAGCCAGGTGTGCCAGGTATTGCCAGTCATTCTATCCTGAGTCTCTTTAGCACACACTTTTAAAAAATACATGTAAAGGTTATGAAGTGTAGAACAAGAGCTGAAAGGTTGGAAGGTGAGCCGAGGAATGACCTTCCAGACCCACCACCAAGATGGCTTGTTTACTTTCTATCCTAATGCCCTTAGAAGCTGAAGTTCGTTTCAACCTTTCCTGAAGGGAGCGCTTGCAAACCATACTGTGCCTGCAGCCTCACCTGCATTTCCAGGTGGGTTCTCCAGACCCCTTGTTGTATCACAGTTCTTTTCTTTTCCTAAGTAGTTACCAGTGCTTAGGGGAGTGAGTCAGGGAACAAACCCTCAAACAACACAGGGACCTAGTCAGCGGTAGCATTAGATTCCTATCCCAAGACCAAAGCAAAACCACAGAATCAATAAAGCCAGGTAACAATCCTTAAAAAAACCTAAGACCCAGAGACCCCAAAGCATGGCAGCCAGCCTCTCCCCCAGCAGGAAGAGCCAACACATTAAAAATAAACGGTCTTTATTGCGTCCACGAAAACAAAGTCGAGGTGGCCCTTGGTTAACCTCAAAAAGGTGACAACGAACAGGAGGCATGCATGAGAACACGGTGAAGTCTTGCCCTCCCAGGCCCTAAGGGTCAGAGGCAAGCAAGGCCAGGAGGCTCCAGAGGAAGGCACGCCCAGGCCTACCATAACATGAAGGGCCCGAGTCTGCTGCCTCCCTGGTGGGAGCAGGCAGGGGGAGCAAGCACTGCTCAGGGCTAGGCCCAGCCCCCAAAGCTAGAACACACAGAGAAGCCCCCACCCCCACCCCCAGCACACACTGCACTAAGGCAGACAGCCAGGACTTCGAAGAGCTGGCTCTGAAATCAAGAGCCTCAGGGATCCATCCAGAAGGGGTTGCCTTCCTCCGCCTGCATGGAATAGTAAACAAAGAGCAGGAAGGCAGCAAAGAGCAGGAAAAGCAGCAGCTGGCCCCAGAGTGGGACCTGGCGGTCCTGGCCCAGACCAGCTGCAGGGGCCTGCTTTTCTGCTCGGATGGCACGGCGGGCGAGCCATGATGGAGAAGGCGAAGAGGCCACAGAAGAGGAGGATGCAGGGTAATAGGACAGGCCCAAGGAACTCCTGGAGACATTGGAAACAGGACGGTAGTGTGCGATGCTCTGGTAGGCACTGTCACGGCCATATGTGGAGCGTTCCCTAATGCAAAAGAGGGGAGCAGTTGAGCCAGGAGAGCCTAGGCCCAGAATCACTGCTCCCAGGGCCTTCCCACTACTCACCTGTCCTTGCCCTCCTCTTCAGAAGAGAAAAGATTGTCACTGCGCACCTGCAGACCAGAGTCGAGGTGAAGGGACTGGCCAGCAGGGTCAGCATAGCCTGTTGTATTACTTAGTCCAAAGTGTCCTGGCCAGCCCACTCTAACCATTGCTTAAAGGCCAGAGACAGGGCAGCCATAGTGGCGTGGCAGGTTTGGTTGCCAGTTAGGGTGCCCCTATCCCAAATGGAGCGCCAGTTCAAGTTTTGGCTGGTTTGCTTCTGGTCCAGCTCCTGGTAATGTGCACTTTGGGAGTAAGCAGATTATGGCCCACTGGTTGGGCCCCTGCTATCCCTGTGGAAAACCCAGATGGAGTTCTGGGCTCCTGGCTTTGCCATGGCCCCCATCCTGGGCATTTAGGACATTAACCAGGGGATGGAAGACCTCACTTTCTCTTTGTCTTCCTGTTGCTCTGGTTTCAAGCAGATGAAAATAAACATTTTTTTAAAAAGATTCTACTTATTTATTTGAAAGGCAGAGTTAGAGAGGGAGAGATCTTCCACCTGTTGCTTCACTCCCCAAATGGCCACAATGGCCAGGGCTGAGCCAGGCTGAAGCCAGGAGCCTGGAATTCCATCCAGGTCTCCCATGTGGGTGGCAGGAGCCCAAGTACTCATGCCATCCCCCACTGCTATCCCAGGCACAGTAGCAGGGAGCTGGATCAGAAGTGGAGCAGCCAGGACTCAAACCTGGATGCATATGGGATGTTGGCACTGTAGGCAGTAGCTTAATCTGCTGTGCCACAGCATTGACCCCAGAACCCTCTTTTCTCCCTCGGGATTCTGAGTTGGAACTTCAGATCCTGACCGGGGTGCAGGCCACATCCTGTGTGCTCTAGTCAAATATTCTTGACACACCCCATAGGAAAGTCCTAACTCATCCTAATTCTCTCTGGAGACCTAGGAGCTAGCGCTTGTACCCAGTGGTGCCGGGATTTACCCAAAGCCCGCTGTCATCCCTTCAAGCTGCCCCCGGATAGGAGGTGCCCGATGGCAGCTCACCTGGTGGTGGGAGGTGTCAGCATCAGAAAGCGAAGTCCCAGGTTGCCGGAAGCCTTTGGATGTGCCCACAGACTCGGGCTCCCCATAAGTCCTGGTGCTCAAGTAACTCTCCTCATAGTAGTCATCATTATAGCCTTGAAAAAGGGAGCACTGGTAGCAGAGGGCAGATTCGTGTTCCCCAGCTGCTCCAGTGACCCCTATTTAAACAGCGTTTTGGGGCCCCTCTCAGGTTGCTGTTTTCCCTACGCCCACGGTCCGGGACAGGGTGGGTGAAGGTGTTGGGTGACAGTGTTAAGGGTGTCAGTTTTTTGCCTTACCCTTGCTCTGGTAAAGTAAGGCGTCCTCTTTCTTGGGCAGATCGTACTTATCCGAGTCCACAGATGCCGCATCCAAGTCTGAATTGAGGGGGGAGCGAGACCATTTCCCCCAGGCTTCCCTCCCTCCTTCCAAGTGCCTCTCTCGGCTAGCAACCCACCCCCACGCCACACCCTCGAAATCCCACCCTCCCTGTCACCACCGGCAGCCAGCTGCTCACCCGAGAGGCGATAGGAGAACGAGGAAGCAGACGAGTTGGGTGGGGAGAGCCTCCGCCTCTGGGTCTCGTACTCGAAGATTTTCTTTTCGTAGAGCTTGCGAGTGGAGCCTGACCAGACAGCGGGCGCGGGGCGGTCAGGGTCGTGGGCTGCGAGCCCAGGGGAGAGCGCAGGGAGGGAATCTGGGTAGGGGACGCAGGCGGGGGGTACCGGGGGCTGCGAGACGGAGCGCGGGAGAGCGAGTCCCGGGAGGCGTCCCGCCCGCTCGCTCCCGCGTACCCACGACTGGCCCGTGCGGAATGTTGTACTGGCGCAGCACGGCGGCCAGCTCGGTGTCAGACAGGACCGCGTAGTCGTCCATCGCGGGCGCGGCCGGCAGGTGGCGAAGGGCTGGGGGCAGCCCGGGCCTGGCGACACAGGCCAAGCAACACCACTGCCTCGCAGGGCTCGGGAGCGGCCGCGCTTGCGTCACGTCTGCGTCACGCTCCCGTCATGGCCGCGGGCTGCGCGCGCTGCGCGGGGCGGAGCCAAACCACAAGGAGAAGCCGGCACGGACCGGTCTAGCTGTGGGAGCGGGCGGGGCGGGCCTGGCGAGCTCGTATTTCAGAAACGTGCGAGACTGGTTTGTGGCGGAAGAGGGGCGGGGCCTGTGTGGGAGCCAAAGCGGCTCAGACTACTCAGGCCGTGGGAGTGGGCGGGGCTGCACGCTCGAGAAAAGGGGCTGGACGGGCACGCCAAGACGTCACACGCAGGCGCTTCTGAGCTGGACTCGCGGGAGGGGCGGAGCCTATGCGACCCGAACCGGTAGAAACCGGCCAGAACGTGGGAGCTAGGGAGCCGGCGGCGTGGGTGTCTTTGCGGTGGTTCGGGCTTGTTGACTCTTGCCTCATCCCTGCGCCCGCAATCGTCGTCCCCCTTTTCCCGGGATCCCAGGCCGAGGGTTCTCCCGCAGCAGCGGGAAGGAGCCACCCTTTGCAGAGCGCCGCTCTCGGGCCAGCCACTGCTGCCTACGCTTTGCGTGCGCTACGCGGACCCCCTGGCCCAGGCCGGCCACGCTGACCTGCACCGGCCCTCGCCTGCGCACCTGCGCCCATCGGTTCCCATCGCCTCCCTCCGTCCTTCCCTTGCTCCTCCCGCCCTCCACCCGGGAGGAAATGGGGCACTGGGCCAGGAGGACGCGGGCACTCCTGGGGCAAGCAGCCTGCGAAGGGGCAGAGCGCGCTTCGGAGAGGGAGTGTGCCCGCCCAGCCCACCCAACTGTCAACCCGGGGTACTGGGTGGAAGGGGAGGGGACTCCAGTCGGAAAGGCCCTGAGCCCAAAGTGACCAGGAGGGGCCAGGCATGGGCAGAGGAGCCTGGTGAGCCGTGAGAGGCTACCAAGGGTTGCTCAGGCTCCTGTACTGTGGCTGGGTCTTAATCAGAGGCTGTCCCGTGGGGGTCGGAAGGAAGTGACAGAAGTGGGTGCATGAAGAGATGAGGTGCCGTCCTGGCCTCACAGATGTTAGCTGGTGACAGGAAAGTGAGAGGGCTCTGATCAGCTCCAGGCTGAAGGGCCCAAACTGGTGATGGTCACAGGCCGGTTCTCCGAGGAGGATTACTCACACAGAGTGGGAAAAGACAGACCAGGGAGGAATGTTGAAGAGACGAGGCCCTTTGACTGTAGACAAAAACCTTAAGGAAGAGGGGTTTCTGTTTGCCAGATTCTAGAATAAAGACCTGGCCCTGTCTGTTCGCAGCGATGTGGGAGAAGTTGTGTGCATTCCCACAGACAGTGTGCATGGCAGGAAAAGACAGGAGAGAGGACAGTGTGAACTATTTGCAGCTATGAAGCTGCCGCCTGGATTTTTAGTTTTGGCCAAGTCTGCTTGCCCAGCACCTCTCCAAGCCTTCTTCTGCAGTGCTGGCCCCTCTCCCGGAGGCCTGTGTGTACAGAGTGCTTGCTCAGTCCCCCCTTCCGCCAGCACCCCTCCCCATTGGGATCCCAGCTCTTTCCTTATGAGGTCAAGGAATTCTAGGTTTGCCTTCTCCCTAAGTAACACCCCCCCTCCCCAGGGCACCTGCCTTACTGCCCCACTCGGAGGCCTCACCACAAGTAGCCCCAGGAAGCTGAACGTGGTGGTCCCCTGAACCCACCCCATGTGTACCTAAAGCCTCATCCAGCCCCATGGTAGCAGCTCTGTCCCAGGCCAGCAGAAGTGAGGTGAACCATTACCCAACAGTGTGGAGAGGCTCAGCACCACCCACCTGGTCCTTGAGTTGCTGACCTGGACAGCCATGACCCAGCTTCGGAGTTCCCAGAGGGACTGGGAAGCGCATACACAGGGATCCCTAAGGGCAGGCAGAGGAGACACTAGGGGGTAGCCAGTGTGGAAGGAGCTTGGAAGTAGCTGATTCTAAATCAAGACTAAGAAAACGTCAAGCACAGGGAATGGCTTCTAAGCTACAAGGCAAACACTGTCAGCATGACAGTGTTTCTCCTCAACAGGCGAAAAACTACCTTGAATTCACTCTGATCTTCACCAGGAAGCAGCCGGTTCGATACACATCTTCATTCCCCCAGACTGGAAGAAGCAGGGCCCGGAACTTCTCGTGTTTGCAGTGTGTGTGTGTGTGTGTGTGCTGGGGGGTAGGAGGGGGCTAGTGCTCGTAGTGCAGAGAGGGATCAAATGCAATGGACATCCTGAGACGCGGCCAAGCTGCAGCCCCACCTCGCAGGCACCCTCCACCTTTGGACCCTTTGCTCAGATTGTGCTATTTCCCTCAAATCACTTGAGCCACCACCGCCTCCCGGGTCTGCACCGAGCACTCCAGTGTAGCACAGAGGTGCCCACTCGCAGTCCCAACCAGCAGGTCAAAAGCCCACGCCTCCTCCTTTCCGATGTAGTCAGGAGAGAGAATCCGAATACTCCCCAGGTTGTAGTCAGGGAAGGTCTCACTGCGTGCAGCCTTTGTCTCAGCTCCACAGCTCTGGGATGTCTGCGTGTGTTTACCGCCTCAGGGTGTAAAGTGTAGCTCGTGGGGAGCTGTGGTCAGAATGTTAACATGACACTCCTTTATGTGGCCTCCCTCTAGCAAGTGGCATTTCAACTAAATCTGAAGCTACCAGGAAATGGACATGCAGAAGAGGAAGACCGAGTCTGGCAGCGCCAGGGTGTGGCTGTGCCCACTAGGCTCGCAGACACTTGGCTGTTTGGCTGCACCCCAGTGCACACCCCCAGGCTTTGGGACTGCACTACCTCCCTGCTGCCTGTCACGCCTGGTGGCAGCCAGGATGCTTGGTCACCACAGGACTCAGGTGTTGGCAGTGCAGCCCGTGTAGGGCTATTGGTGCCTTAGGGCTGGCCTGTAGCCCCTCACCGCCAGGCTGGGTGGCACCCTGGTAGAAGGTGGCCTTGGAGCTGGGCCTTTGCAGCTGGGGGAGCACTTGGCTCCCCTAAACTCGGCCACCCTGGGTGGTTGTGCTTGAGCCTAGACGTGGGCCCAGCAGACCCCCTGTCCCCAGCCCCGGCCCCGCCCGGCTCTGGCGGCCCTGACTCGGCGGTGAGCTCATCGGGGTGGGGGTGGGGGTGGGGGTGGGGATGGGGGCGGCGTCGTCAGGCTGCCGGGGAGATCGTGCTCGTGGCGCGCCCCCGCACACTTCCCCCTCCCCTCCGCCCCCTGGCTCCTGGGCGATTTTACCAATTAAGGCTTTCTCGGCCGGGCCGGGCCGGGCCGGGCGCGGGGCGGGCGCGGGGCGGGGGTGAGGCCAACAAGAAGGCGGGCAGCGACGGCCCATTCGCGTGGAGGCGCGCGGCGCACAGCGGACGCCAGCTGAGCCCAGAGGCACCCGGCGTGGGCGCGAAGGTGAGCCGGGCGCCACCCGGCGGTCGCCGCCCGCCCGCAGAGACAGCAGGTGAGGACTTGGCGGACCGGCTTCGCGCCGAGAAGGTCGCTGCTCTGCTCGCGGGCTGGGGGCCCGGGTGGTCAAGGCAGGCGGAGGAGCTCGAGAACGCAGGCGCCGGCGCGCACCCAGATCCGGGCCAAGTAGAGCTGGGCGCGTGGGCGCGGTAGCGGCGCCCCTGGTGTCTGGGAGTGGGTGTCCTGTCCTGTGGTTGCCTTTCCTAGATTACCCATGAGCCTGCGTTTGTGCCCAAGAAATCTGGGAGTTCAAGGCCATGGGAGTCTCTAAGAGCGAGAGCGTTAGAGAGTGCGAGCGAACGTTTGTCAGGAGCTGGGTTCACACACAAGTACCCATGAGCCTGCCACTGCACGCCTGTCTGGGAAAGAAGAGCCAGAGACCAGGAACTTGTGTGGGCTGCGGGTGACTGGCCAGTAGGAAGGGCGCTTGGAACTCAGTGTGCGTGTGTGCTGGGATAGAGATGGGGCAAGTCCCAGGGCACCAGCTGCTTTGGGCACAAAGGGAGCTGGCTCCCCACCCCCTTCTTGTACTGCTTGGGGGTGGGGGCATTGGGTGTGGCCAGAGCAGGTTCCCTGGTTGGAACCCGGGCTGCCTCCCAGGTTGACTGTGAGTGGGAGGGTGAGTGCGGCTCGTCCCCAAGGAAGAGTAGGTGAGGGCTGCTGGCAGGCCGGTGTCTACGTGCTCCAGGACGCGGTCAGGGTGGGAGGGAGCTCAGGAAGCGAGTGCATCAGCCGAGCACCTGCACTCGGCCTGCCAGCACAGGTCTCTTCTCACCTCACCAGTCTGCAGGTTCCTTCCCTCCTAGCGCCCCCTGGCTTCGCAGGCCTACAAAGGGCTCCTTAAGGATCCCAGCTGAACACCCCCGGGCTTTGGGCTTTAGCTCCTGGTGGGAGGGCCTGGCCTGGGGTCTGAGTGCGGGGGGTGGGGTGGTGGGCGGAGTATGACTAACATCCAAGAATCGACTCCAAATAAGGGAAAATATGAAAGAGCTGGATTTTGGCTTCCTGAGCCGGACTGCTCTGGGGGCTCTGGGATGGGGCGACATCTGGTGGCGATGCTGTGTGTCCTCCCAGGGACTAGAGCCCTTCGCACTCATTCCTGATTTGCCTCAGATGGGGAGAACGCAAGGCTAGAAGCTGGGACACCTGACTCGTGTCTGCCTTTCTACTGGAGTTGACTACTGGTTACTTACTCTGACTCAGTTTCCCTGATCTCTAGATTATAGAATGAACCTAGATGGCCCAGCCCAATGGCGCTCGGTGGAGAGAGACTCGATTCTGGATGTATTTCCATCCCTGGGTACTTGGTTTCTAGGGGCACCGGGACAACCCTAAGTGTGAGCTGAGTGGGGCCTGGCAGGGCAGGATCTGTGGGTTCTCCTTCACAGCTCTGCCTCCCACCTCCTCCCCGGCTTCCAGGCACCCTGGTGTGTCTGAGAGCAGCCAGAAGACGGGTGGGCCCCGGTACTGGGAAAAAAGTGCCATGTGGCCCCTACCACACCACTGGAGGGGAAAGCTAGTGGGGCGGGGTTGCAAGCAGCTCAATGTGAGTGTGCTGGGGGCAACCCCACTGCTGGCAGTGCACACACCCAAAGGCCACAGTCAGCCATATTTGGGCATGACATGCTGGCCAGCCCAGGGCCTCCTTCTCCCACTGGTCTTTAGCAGATAAATTAATCCTTGCTAGAATTGAACAGTAGGGACAGAGACCTCCCTTTCTGGGAAAAGACATCAGGCAACATTCTGGAGAGAAGTACATATGACTGAGGGCAGGAGTCCATTCTGGGGAAGAAACCGTCAGTGCCGAAGGTGACAGCGCACCATCTCCAGCAAATTCATTATGAGTGAATTCCTACCCACTGCTCTGGGACTCAGCCCAGACTCCTAAGCAACCCTTGAAGCCTTTTGTGTTTCACCCCCTTCAGTCCTGTAGTCCCCATGTCCTGGGGTCTACTCTACACCTGCCGTTGCACCTGAAGCCCACCAAGACCCGGGTGCTCACAGCCTGCCAAGGCTTAAGGAAACTCCTGAGTAGGCCCCTCTAGATCTGAAAGGCGACTTCCCTCTGCCCCCTCCTGGTCACTTTGGGCTCAGGGCCTTTCCGACTGGAGTCTCCTCCCCTTCCACCCAGTACCCCGGGTTGACAGTAGGGTGGGCTGGGCGGGCACACTCCCTCTCCGAAGCGCGCTCTGCCCCTTCGCAGGCTGCTTGCCCCAGGAGTGCCCGCGTCCTCCTGGCCCAGTGCCCCATTTCCTCCCGGGTGGAGGGCGGGAGGAGCAAGGGAAGGACGGAGGGAGGCGATGGGAACCGATGGGCGCAGGTGCGCAGGCGAGGGCCGGTGCAGGTCAGCGTGGCCGGCCTGGGCCAGGGGGTCCGCGTAGCGCACGCAAAGCGTAGGCAGCAGTGGCTGGCCCGAGAGCGGCGCTCTGCAAAGGGTGGCTCCTTCCCGCTGCTGCGGGAGAACCCTCGGCCTGGGATCCCGGGAAAAGGGGGACGACGATTGCAGGCGCAGGGGTGGGACCCCACTGACTTGGGGAGTCGAACCGCCTCACCCCTCCCCGCCCCCCCGTGGGAGCTTTGGGGGAAGGAAAGTCCCTCGTAAAGGCGTGCCGGCTAGAGGCCAAGCGGTCCTAGGGCAGATATGGCTTAGCCTATCCTCCCTCTGGGGCGCGTTTTCTGCAGCGTTGGCGAGAGGCTGCGGGCCCCGGGTTCATCCTTGCCCCCTTAGGGGCCCAAAGACCTTTCCTAGAGCTCAGGGGTCGGGTTGCCGCAGCGGGAGCTGGGGGCCCAGTCGGGGCATTCCAACGGGCGGGGCGGGGCGGAGCGGGCGCTACCCAAGGCTCCACCCCACGGCCCCGCCCCACCGGAGCCCCGCCCCGTGGCTCCACCCTCCGCCCGCATTTAAAGGGCTCGCTCTCTCCACAGCGCAACCTCTGCTCTCTGCCTCCCCTCGCACGCGTCGAGGTGCCTGCAACTTTAATTAAAGGGCCGTCCCCTCGCCAAGGCTGCAGCACCGCCCCTCGGCTCCTCGCGCCTCAAAATGAGTAGCTCCCACTCCCGGTCCGGCCAGAGCGCGGCGGGCGCGGCTCCGGGCGGCGCCGACACGCGGGACGCTGAGATGCCGGCCACCGAGAAGGACCTGGCGGAGGACGCGCCGTGGAAGAAGATCCAACAGAACACATTCACGCGCTGGTGCAACGAGCACCTCAAGTGCGTGAGCAAGCGCATCGCCAACCTGCAGACGGACCTGAGCGACGGGCTGCGGCTCATCGCGCTGCTGGAGGTGCTCAGCCAGAAAAAGATGCACCGCAAGCACAACCAGCGGCCCACCTTCCGCCAGATGCAGCTGGAAAACGTGTCGGTGGCGCTCGAGTTCTTGGACCGCGAGAGCATCAAGCTCGTGTCCATCGGTGAGGGCGCGGGTCGCCCCCGGGAGCCGCGCGGGCAGGGGCGGGGGTTCCGTACGTCTTCCCATCCCCCCCCCCGAGAACCCCTCCCAGTCCCCCCTCCCAGGCTGCGCGCAGCCCCCCGGGCCTCCCAGCTCCCGCGCGGGCCTCGAGAACAAAGGCGCGCGGGCTGGCCGGCGGGGCGTGCGAACCGCTACGCGCCCCCTCCCGCTGCGTCCCGGCTGGCCCGCGCCCAGGCTGAGCTCACATCCTCCGCAGGCCGCGCCCCCACCGCTGCGCCCACGGTGCGAGAGAGCCTGGCGGCGGGGGGCGGGGGCAGGGCCGGCACTGGCCGAACTCCGAGGAGGGGGAGGCCCGGCCCTCTCCCCCACAGCGGTTTATAGATAGGGCACTCTGTGTTCTAAAATGGGAGTCCCATTGTCTAGGACTCTCTGCTACTTCTGTCCCTGCAAGACTGACTCTCCCCGCCATGGGAGATGGCCCCAGCCCCCGGGCTAGGTCTTCCCTGGAATCGGGGCCCAGAGAGAAGCACAGCTAGCAGAGCCGTTGCTGAAGTGAGCCAGGCACGACTGAGTGAAGGAGCGTGGCCTGTACAAGTGCGCACACCCACTGTGCCAGCTTCTCACTTCCATTGAGGCCTTGGTATTCTGCACTGGGCTCACTGCCAGCCTACTAGCAGTGTCACTGGACTGGCGAAGCTGCCGCTGCCCAGGCCTAGCGCAGCATCCCAGCCTTTTTGAAACAGGCAGCCTGGGTGCGCGCACCAAAACTGGTGGCTTGGGGGGCATGGGGACCGAGAAGAGCAGAAAGGGGATGGCCCTGGGATTGGTCCATGCTGAGCCCAAGAAAGTGAGGGACCAAGACCACTGAGAGGCAACTCAGCGCCAAGGCCCCTAGAGTGCCGCTTCCCTCTGGAATGCCAGTCAAGGCGGAGGGCCCCCCCCAGCCTCAGTCTAGCCAAGCTGAGTCATTTCTGAGTCCTGGGTGGGGGGGCAACCGGATGTGGGGAGGCGGGCCACACCCCAGCTCTTTGGGGGGGATCTCCTCCCTCCTCCAATCTCCCCTCCTTCTTGTGAGCTGGCTGGAGCAGGCCTAGTTCCCAGAGCTTTGCCATATAAGGCAAAAAAATGTTGGAAAGCAGCAGTGATTAGGGGAGGGAGGGGGCCAGCTGGCCCTGGGGCTAGGGAAAGGGGGTGGGATGGGGCGGGACCATCTAACCAGGCAGTCTCCCAGCCCTGGGCCCTGGTCCTTCCCTCCCTCTTTTGGGAGGGGGTTGGGGCCGGCACTGGCTGGCCTAATATGGACCAGGGGGAGGGCCTGGCCCCACCTACCGGGGCTGGTGGGTCCAGCCTGGCTCTGGTCCCGGAAAGCCCTCGTGCCTGGTGGGAAGCCGCGGCTGGCCTTGCTCCTTGGTCCTCGCTGATTCGCCCTCTGTGCCCTCCCAGCATTTGGGGACGGTGAAAGGCGGTAGCTGTGCGGTGCTGGGGTGGGAGGGCCACTGTGCTCTGAGGGGCTCAGCTGGTCTTCCAGGCGCTACTGGCGGGAGTGGGAGACCACCTGCCACGGACGGCCCTGTCGATGTGTCCTCCTCTCCTCACCCCCAGCCCCTCTGTTGACTCATCAGACAGGCATCGTCTCTGATTACAGGGGAGGCTTGCAGGGTTTCCAGAGATGAGCTCTTAGAAAGGGTGGGGCAGGCTTGAAGCTGACACCTGGAGGTGGCCTTGGGTGGGGCCCAGAAGCTACAGGGGTTGCCATGGTGATGGGGGGTACAGGGTACCTCCCCTAACCACTTCCTCTGTGGTGAGCATGGTGGTTGCCCAAGGCCCAGGGGGCCCGTTAGGTGACGAGTTGGGTGGCTGGTGAGTGGCCCAGTGAGAGGCCCCACCCAAGGCCTCAGCTACCTGAACTGAACGCCCAAGCGGGTCCCAGGTTGCCCTCCCAGGCTCACCCAACAGCTTCCTCTCTCTGGGCAAGGGGGCCTCCCACAATGTCTCCTGCCCGTCACCCCAGCAGTCTCTGATGGTCTGAGTGAGTCAGGGCCGCGGAGCCCAACCGCTGGATTCTTTGGGCTCTCAGCTCCTCCCCTGAGCCGGGCCGGTAGCCTCCCCTGAGTCCTGGTGGGCAAGAAAGTGAGGAGGGTGGGGCTCACACCCCGCTGCCTGCCTGGAGTCCTTGCCCAATGCCTCCACTTCCCCTGCCTCGTGCTCCACCCACCCCTCCCGGGAGCAGCAGTTGGATTTCCCAATCATCTGTGCCAACCTGGCCTTCCTCTTGCTCACCCTGACCCACACAGGGCTGGGCTGGGCTGCTCTTCCCGGGTCCTGGAAGCCCCTAGAGATGGCCCCCGTCGCAGCGGTGTGAAGCATCCGGGGCTGCCATTCTCCAGGGCCCCTCCAGGCCCTGTGTGCAGGCTGGGTCTGTCTGCTGCTCTTCTGGGACGCAGGGCTTCTGGCACTGCGCTGCCATCCCTCCTGTGTCCGTGGGTGTCTCCCCTGCCCCCAGCCAGTCTCCTCCAGCTCAGCATTCCCTTCTGCCCCCCGCCCGTGCTGCTGACTGGGGCCCCCCAGGCTGCGCGATCCGGGCCCCTGCCTGCCCAGTGCCACCATGGCTTTGCCTTACAGACAGCAAGGCCATCGTGGACGGGAACCTGAAGCTGATCTTGGGTCTCATCTGGACCCTCATCCTGCACTATTCCATCTCCATGCCCATGTGGGATGAGGAGGAGGACGAGGAGGCCAAGAAGCAAACCCCCAAGCAGAGGCTCCTGGGCTGGATCCAGAACAAGCTGCCACAGCTGCCCATCACCAACTTCAGCCGGGACTGGCAGAGTGGCCGGGCCCTGGGTGCCCTCGTCGACAGCTGTGCCCCAGGTGACGGGGGTGGCAGTGGGGTGGGGGGGCTTGGGCCAGGGCTGCCTGTGCGAGCAGCTCCCAGCCTCACCGTCTTCCTTGTGCCACAGGCCTGTGTCCTGACTGGGACTCGTGGGATGCCAGCAAGCCTGTGAACAATGCGCGCGAGGCCATGCAGCAGGCCGACGACTGGCTGGGCATCCCGCAGGTACGCCCCTGCCGGGCCCGACGCTGCTGGGACCACATTCCTGGTGGCGAGAGGCTCAGAAGGCTGATGGCTGCTGTGTTCTGCCACGACAGGTGATCACGCCGGAAGAGATCGTGGACCCCAATGTGGATGAGCACTCTGTCATGACCTACCTGTCCCAGTTCCCCAAGGCCAAGCTGAAGCCAGGGGCTCCTCTGCGGCCCAAACTGAACCCCAAGAAAGCCCGAGCCTATGGGCCAGGTGAGGGAGCCGACGTCCTCCCCACGGGACAGTGTCCTCTTGGGACCTGGAGGCCCCAGGGCACTTGGGGTCACACCATAGCTGGGTGACTGAATGCCACCCAAGCCTCAGACGGGAGTGGGTCAGGGCTGCTCAGCTCCGGTCACTTGATGAGAGCGCACATGCCTGCAGGGAGGGAGGGCTCAGCACCGGCTGTCCTGTAACTGGAGACAAAGCAGGGACCTGAAAGCCAGCACACGTGAGCGCGCCACCCCACGCATTCTCGCCAACAGGCACAGGCCTGTCCCAGTGCAGGCCCACGGCGGGCTGGGTCTCCAGCAGGCAGGGGCGCATCCTGAGGGGCCAGGGGCTGGGCCGCCTGCCTTCGAGTCCAGGGCTGGGCCCTTACAGCTAGACTGCGACTTGCTTACATTCCCTGGGCAGGCATCGAGCCCACAGGCAATATGGTCAAGAAGCGCGCCGAGTTCACTGTGGAGACCAGAAGTGCTGGCCAGGGCGAGGTGCTGGTGTACGTGGAGGACCCAGCTGGACACCAGGAGGAGGTAGTGGCAGTGGCTGGCAGAGGAGGGCTCTGTGGGATGCCGCTCTGAGCAAAGGCTTAGGGGCTCCTTCCTGCCGCAGGCCAAGGTGACTGCAAACAATGACAAGAACCGTACCTTCTCTGTCTGGTATGTCCCCGAGGTGACGGGGACTCATAAGGTGAGCCCTTGGCTGCCGGGGAGGCCGGGGGCACGGGCAGCAGGTGCAGGGACCAGACCCCGCCCTCACGGCCGACTCCTCCTGGGAACAGGTCACTGTGCTCTTTGCGGGCCAGCATATCGCCAAGAGCCCCTTTGAGGTGTATGTGGACAAATCGCAGGGTGATGCCAGCAAAGTGACCGCCCAGGGCCCTGGCCTGGAGCCCACGGGCAACATTGCCAACAAGACCACCTACTTTGAGATCTTCACGGCAGGTGAGGGCGGCTGCGGGAGGCCTGGCCCGTCTAGGGCAGGAGGGGAGGGCTGTGCTGGAGCCCAGGAGCTGAACCTGTGCCTTTGTGGCAGGCGCTGGCACGGGGGAGGTAGAGGTGGTGATCCAGGACCCTGCAGGACACAAGGGCACAGTGGAGCCGCAGTTGGAGGCCCGGGGCGACAGCACATACCGCTGCAGCTACCAACCCACGATGGAGGGCGTGCACACGGTGCACGTCACTTTTGCTGGGGTGCCCATCCCTCGCAGCCCTTACACTGTCACAGTTGGCCAAGGTAGGCCTGCGCCTGACTGCCCCCGCGCTTGCTGTTGCAGCCTGGGCCCACGTGGGAGGAGGGGGAGCCGCCCGGGGCTGGCGCTGTGCCCAGCTCCTGCCCAGACACTCTGGTCTCTGAGCTTCCGCTGTCTGGGACGCGCTGTCTTTCCTCATCCGCTGGGGCCTTCTTCCTCCTCCTCCTCTTCTCGCCTCTCTCCTCTCCATGCTCTCACCTTCGGAAGAGCTCGCTCCAGCTGTCTAGAAACCTGCTGCTCTCTGCTCTGCCCACAGGGTCAACGGTACTTGCATCCCTCTTCCTCTTGGAGGGGAGGGCCGGGTGGGCTGTGGGCTGGTGAAGCAGGTTTGGGGGGAGGCCACTTCCTGGCCTTGGTCACAGGCCCTGGGGTCCTGGTCCATCCTAGTTCTTTCTTGCATGTCCCTTGCCAGCGTATCAGGCCTCCAGTCTCGATGGCTTGGCCCTGTGGGAGGAAGGGAGGGGGTACCCAGCCCCAGCTCACAGCAGCTCAGCCAGCTCCTCTGCCCTCAGCCTGTAACCCAGGAGCCTGCCAGGCCGTTGGCCGAGGCCTTCAGCCCAAGGGTGTGCGGGTGAAGGAGACTGCTGACTTCAAGGTCTACACGAAGGGTGCTGGCAGCGGGGAGCTGAAAGTCACCGTGAAGGGCCCCAGTAAGTTGTGTTGGGGCTGTGGTGGGTGGTGGCAGCCCCTGGGGTTGCCACCGGGCAGGCCTCAGGCCCTTCTGTCTCGGCAGAGGGTGAGGAGCGGGTGAAGCAGAAGGACCTGGGCGACGGTGTGTATGGCTTCGAGTACTACCCCACTGTCCCCGGCACGTACACGGTCACCATCACATGGGGCGGCCAGAACATTGGGCGCAGGTGAGGCTCTGGGCACGTCCTCCTCTCTCTGTCTGCACCCTCCCTCTCCTGTCTTCCTGGTTTGTGGGAGGGGCTGACGTGTCCCTCTGTAGGCCAGCTGCCCTCAGCACTGCCCTGTGCGCTTTCCTATTCGCAGTCCCTTCGAGGTGAAGGTGGGCACCGAGTGTGGCAATCAGAAGGTGCGGGCCTGGGGCCCTGGGCTGGAGGGTGGTGTCGTTGGCAAGTCTGCAGACTTCGTGGTGGAGGCCATCGGGGACGATGTGGGCACGCTGGGTAAGTTGGAAGCTCTGGTACAGGCCCCTGGGGGCAGAGGGTGGCAAGGGAGCCCACCACAGGGGGCCAAGGTGCTGATGGGACTGGTGGCTGTTGTCAGGCTTCTCGGTGGAAGGTCCATCCCAGGCCAAGATCGAATGTGATGACAAGGGCGACGGCTCCTGTGACGTGCGCTACTGGCCGCAGGAGGCTGGCGAGTACGCTGTTCACGTGCTGTGCAACAGTGAGGACATCCGCCTCAGCCCCTTCATGGCTGACATTCGCGACGCGCCCCAGGACTTCCACCCAGACAGGGTAAAGGGCACGCCTGTGGCCTCACGCATGCTCATGGCCTCCTTCCGCTTTGGCTTGGGGGTCGAGTGAGGGTGACTTGGTCCCCTGAGATCTGGGCTGTCTCACCAGGTGAAGGCACGTGGGCCTGGACTAGAGAAGACGGGAGTGGCTGTCAACAAGCCAGCAGAGTTTACGGTGGATGCCAAGCTCGGCGGGAAGGCCCCGCTCCGGGTCCAAGTGCAGGTGGGGTGCCCCCTCTGTTGGGGACAGGGCAAACAGGCTCCCAGATCCGGGTGCTGACCAGCAGGCTGCCTGCCTCTGCCTGCCTTGCAGGACAACGAGGGCTGCCCCGTGGAAGCAACAGTCAAGGACAACGGCAACGGCACTTACAGCTGCTCCTACACGCCCAGGAAGCCGGTGAAGCACACGGCCATGGTGTCCTGGGGAGGTGTCAGCATCCCCAACAGCCCCTTCCGGGTGAGCTGGCCCTCCGGGGGCCCTTTGCCCATCTCCCCAGAGCCTCACCTTGCTTCTCTGCCAGCAGTAGTGACAGAAAGTTCAGACAGCATAGTTGAGCCACTTGAAGTGGCCCACCCACTGGCCTTCACCACACGCAGAGTGTACACCATTGCTGCAACCCAAAGCGAGGATGCTTGCACCATCCCCGGAGAAAACTCCCCACCCTGCTGACTCCCCTCTCTCTCAGCCCCTCACAGCTGCTACCCTGTGTGTCGTGTCGATAGATGCACATTGGTTGTAGCTGGATAAGTATTTCATCTCTTCCTATGGCTGGCCAGTAGGGTGGCATTGTATTTTGTTTGCCCATTGATCTGCTGATAGACTTCTGAGGTGTTTTTTGCCCTTGGGCTCAGTAGTGTGTGTGGAGCGAGTGGTGAGTGGGCCTGGGTCTTGGTTCTCTTGGGTGGTTGCTTAAGGAGGGTGGGGTCACAGGGCCGGGCTCCAGGCGAGACAGCTGCACCACTCTGTGTCTGCCAGCAGTGGCTGAGGAAGCCAGCCTCTGTTTCTTCTGCAAGCCGCTCAGGCCCTGGTACTTGCCCTGTGCCCTGCAGGTGAATGTGGGAGCTGGCAGCCACCCAAACAAGGTCAAGGTGTATGGCCCAGGAGTGGCCAAGACAGGGCTCAAGGCCCACGAGCCCACCTACTTCACCGTGGACTGCACAGAGGCAGGCCAGGGTAAGGCCTGGCTGGCCCCGGGGTGGCAGGGCAGAGGGGTGGGTTGCTCCCACAAGGTACCAGTCTCTGTTGTGCACCTGTCACAGGAGATGTCAGCATTGGCATCAAGTGTGCCCCTGGAGTGGTGGGCCCTGCGGAGGCCGACATTGACTTTGACATCATCCGCAATGACAATGACACCTTCACAGTCAAGTACACGCCCCGTGGGGCTGGCAGTTACACCATCATGGTCCTTTTTGCTGACCAGGTGGGTACTGCTGTTCCTAGCCCCAAGACTCCTAGGTGCTGGGGTGCTGCTCTCCTCTCAGCCCTTCTCTTCCTGCCACCTGCAGGCCACACCCACCAGCCCCATCCGAGTCAAAGTGGAACCCTCCCATGATGCCAGCAAGGTGAAGGCTGAGGGCCCCGGCCTTAGTCGCACCGGTGAGGAGAAGTACCCTGTGGGAGGTCAGGAGGCATCAAGTTGGGGAGCTCGGAGCAGGGTTCCCTTACATGATCACTGTGTCTCCTCAGGTATTGAGCTTGGCAAACCCACGCATTTCACGGTCAATGCCAAAGCTGCTGGCAAAGGCAAACTGGATGTACAGTTCTCAGGGCTGGCCAAGGGGGATGCAGTGCGAGATGTGGACATCATCGACCATCACGACAACACCTACACAGTCAAGTACACACCTGTGCAGCAGGTAGCCACCTTGACCCCTGCGGCCACAGCTCTGCACTGCACTCGTGCGTCTGTGGGCCTCCTTGCACAGTGGGCTAAGCAGACTGCTCCAGGGGGGCTTCCTGCCTGCTCTCGTTTCTCCCCTGAGAGTGGGCAAGAGGCCTGGGGTGCGTGGTGGGAGTGTTGAGCAAAATCTGCATCTCTGCCCCCTCCCAGGGCCCAGTTGGTGTCAATGTCACTTATGGAGGAGATCCCATCCCCAAGAGCCCCTTTTCGGTGGGAGTGTCTCCAAGCCTGGACCTCAGCAAGATCAAGGTGTCTGGCCTGGGAGAGAGTAAGTGCCTGGGACCCTTGTGGAAGTCACCAAAGATCCCTGCCCCCCACCCCACCTGGGGCTCATCCACAGGGCTGCTGGAGCCGGGTGTCAGAGCTCTCTCCTTCCCTCCTTTCATCATTTTGACAGAGGTGGACGTGGGCAAAGACCAGGAGTTCACAGTCAAGTCGAAGGGGGCCGGTGGCCAAGGCAAGGTGGCATCCAAGATCGTGGGTCCCTCAGGCGCTGCAGTGCCCTGCAAGGTGGAGCCGGGCCTGGGGGCGGACAACAGCGTGGTGCGCTTTGTTCCCCGTGAGGAGGGGCCCTACGAGGTGGAGGTGACCTATGACGGTGTGCCCGTGCCGGGCAGCCCGTTTCCTCTGGAAGCCGTGGCGCCTACCAAACCCAGCAAGGTAAACAGGCCGTGACGGGTGCTAAGGCTAGAGCTGCTGTGCTCTCTGAGGGCCCAGAGGGCGTCCTGCTGCTCCACACGTGTCTTCACCCTTTCTCCTTTTTGTACTCATGACTGATGCGTGGGCCGGCTAATGGGGGCAAAAGGAGGGAGATGGAGGGGTCAGGCTGGAGGTGGCATGGCCTCAGCTCCTGACTCCTCTTTCCTCAGGTGAAGGCTTTTGGGCCAGGGCTACAGGGGGGCAGTGCCGGCTCCCCAGCCCGCTTCACCATCGATACCAAGGGTGCCGGCACGGGGGGCCTGGGCCTGACGGTGGAGGGCCCCTGCGAGGCACAGCTCGAGTGCCTGGACAATGGGGACGGCACATGCTCCGTGTCCTATGTGCCCACCGAGCCTGGGGACTACAACATCAACATCCTCTTCGCCGACACCCACATCCCTGGCTCTCCATTCAAGGCCCACGTGGTTCCCTGCTTCGATGCATCCAAGGTTAAGTGCTCGGGCCCTGGGCTGGAGCGAGCCACTGCTGGTGAGGTGGGACAGTTCCACGTGGACTGCTCGAGCGCAGGCAGTGCAGAGCTGACCATTGAGATCTGCTCCGAGGCAGGGCTGCCGGCCGAGGTATACATCCAAGACCACGGCGACGGCACACACACCATCACCTACATTCCTCTCTGCCCGGGGGCCTACACTGTCACCATCAAGTACGGCGGCCAGCCTGTGCCCAACTTCCCTAGCAAGCTGCAGGTGGAGCCTGCGGTGGACACCTCAGGTGTCCAGTGCTATGGGCCTGGCATCGAAGGCCAAGGTGAGGACCCTGCCCTGTGACACACGGCGGGGTAGAGGGTAGGGGCCAGGGGCCAGGGCCCCTAAAGCCCCATGTCTCCTGCCTGTGCGCCACTGCAGGCGTCTTCCGGGAGGCCACCACCGAGTTCAGCGTGGATGCCCGGGCTCTGACCCAGACTGGAGGGCCACACGTCAAGGCCCGTGTGGCCAACCCCTCAGGCAACCTGACGGAGACCTACGTGCAGGACTGTGGAGACGGCACGTACAAAGTGGAGTACACACCATATGAGGAGGGTACGCACGGGCTTGCCTTGGATAGGTGTGGGGGGAGCCAGCGCAGGCTCCTCCTGACCTGGCCTGCCCTCCCCCAGGACTGCACTCTGTAGATGTGACCTATGCTGGCAGCCCTGTGCCCAGCAGCCCCTTCCAGGTGCCCGTGACCGAGGGCTGTGACCCATCCCGGGTGCGTGTCCACGGGCCGGGCATCCAAAGTGGAACCACCAACAAGCCCAACAAGTTCACCGTGGAAACCAGGTAGGCCAACCACCAGGGACGCAGGGGAGAGCCATGGGCTCAAGACCCTCAGAGAATGACGGGCTGTCTGTTGGGACCAGGGGAGCTGGCACAGGCGGCCTGGGCCTGGCTGTCGAAGGGCCCTCTGAGGCCAAGATGTCCTGCATGGACAACAAGGACGGCAGCTGCTCAGTGGAGTACATCCCCTATGAGGCCGGCACCTACAGCCTTAATGTCACCTATGGTGGCCACCAAGTGCCAGGTAAGAAGGCAGTGGCCAAGATGGCGGGGACCGCCTGATTTCGCCACGCTGTCTTACGCAGCTGCTGCCCCTTCGCCCACCCCCCAGGAAGCCCCTTCAAGGTCCCTGTGCATGACGTGACAGACGCATCCAAGGTGAAGTGCTCTGGGCCTGGCCTGAGCCCAGGCATGGTCCGTGCCAACCTTCCTCAGTCCTTCCAGGTGGACACAAGCAAGGCTGGGGTGGCGCCGCTGCAGGTCAAAGTGCAGGGGCCCAAAGGTGAGTGCGACCTGCCCGGCGGCCAGGGACTCAGCGGGGGAAGGAACATGGAGGCCCAGCATATGCAGAGTGGAGTCAGGTGTGTGGGCAGGTGGGGTGGGAGACCTTCGGGTTGAGAACTGGTGGGGAGAGCAGGAGGAGGCAGGACAGATGGGGTAGGAGGGAGGGACAGCAAGGGTCCGAAGTGGCAACCAGAGTAGTGTCTCGTGCCACAGGAGTTTGGGACCGTCCTTGGGGATGGGCAGCAACAAGGGGAGGTCTAGGCCTGGTGCCCTGACTGGGTCAGTGTGGTAGGGGTGGGGGTGGGGGCCCAGGGGGCTGGCTGAGGTTGTGTCCCTTGGACTGGGGTCAGGCCTGGTGGAGCCAGTGGATGTGGTGGACAACGCCGATGGCACCCAGACTGTGAACTACGTGCCCAGCCGAGAAGGGCCCTACAGCATCTCAGTGCTGTATGGGGAAGAGGAGGTGCCCCGGAGGTGAGAGTCAGGGCCCACCACCCATGGGAGGGGTCCAGGCTGGATGTCCAGAACCTGTCTGACCTCTCGCAACACCCTGCCTCCACAGCCCCTTCAAGGTCAAGGTGCTGCCTACACATGATGCCAGCAAGGTGAAGGCCAGTGGCCCTGGACTCAACACCACTGGCGTACCCGCCAGCCTACCTGTGGAGTTCACCATTGACGCAAAGGATGCTGGGGAGGGCCTGCTGGCTGTCCAGATCACGGTGAGCTCACTGGCCTCACAAGGCGGACTGCAGCGTGGTGCAGGCAGAGGAGAGGCCAGGCTGGGTCCCCTAGGGAGTTGTCCCGGGGAAGGCAGGGCCGCCCAGGTCCGCAGCTTCTGCTTGCCACCGTCGTGACTACCTGAGGCTCATGCTGGCGGGCACAGGCCTCCTTGAGCGCGCACCCTCTGCTAACGCTGAGAACCTTCCCAAGGCACACCCTCTGCTGTGCCATTCTCGTGGGGAAGATATGAGGATAAGACCCTGAGATCTCCCGGCGGAGCTCCCCTGAGTGCTGGGGCAGACCCTGGTCTCAGGGTGGGAGCCCAGAGGGGTTGTGGCAGGGGATTCGGGTAAAGGAGCATGGGCCCAGGGGCCCTGGCCCTGTCTCTTGGCACACGGAGCAGTGTTGAATATTTTTGCAGTCCCCTTCTAGACTGCCCATGGGGAAGGAAGGATGGTGCTGGTGCAAGCTGCCTTGTGGGGCCATAGCTGTTGAGAGGCCTGGAGGCGGTCCCTGTAGCAGTGGTGCCTGGCGTCCACTCGGGAGGGGGCTTGCCTGGCCCAGGCCAACACTCGCATGTGCTCTACCGTGCAGGACCCTGAAGGCAAGCCCAAGAAGACACACATCCAAGACAACCACGATGGAACGTACACAGTGGCCTACGTGCCGGATGTGACGGGCCGCTACACCATCCTCATTAAGTACGGTGGTGATGAGATCCCCTTCTCCCCATACCGTGTCCGGGCCGTGCCCACCGGGGATGCAAGCAAGTGCACAGTCACAGGTGAGCCAGCCCGCCAGCGGCCGCCGTGGCACTCGGCACGGGGCTTGGGTGTGCCTGTGTGCAAGGGCTCGCTGCTTGGGGCGGCGTGTGGGAGTGGGGGCCGCCCCCTTGAGTGACTCACCTGACCTTTCTCCTTGCTCTCTGCCCTCTCACCTCAGTGTCAATCGGAGGTCACGGGCTAGGTAAGCTGCTTGCTGGGGCCACTCCCAACGCCCCTCCTGCCCAGAGGGGCAGCTTCCTTTCCTCTTCCGGTGCTGATTCCCAGGAGAGTTCCAGCTGCAGCTCCAAGCAGGGACAGAGTGGGTGGGGGGCTGTGCAAGACAAGGCCATGGGCTGGAGGGTTAGGGCCCAGGGAGGCTCCCGGAGCTAAGCATGAGCACTCCGGCCCTTCCCCTCTCTGGGCCTCCGTTTCCCCACTGGAGAATGCGGGTTGCAGCTGAGAGCTTTGGGGTGAGGTGCATCCTGAGAGGCACCCCACTTGGGGACTTTGGGGTCTGGGGATCTTGGCACTCTGGGCAAGTACCCAGGGATAGGCAGTGGGCCCTTCCTTCTCACAAGGGCTCCTGCTTGGATTAAGGGGACAAGGGGAGTCCCTAGCTCTGGCCAGATCCGCAGACTCCCATCCCTACCTCCCAGGGGCCTGACTCCCGGGCCGGGGGAGGTGCATGAGTGGGTGGGGCTGGCTGGTAGTGCAGTAGCGCCAGCGTCGACTGCTTGGGTGGCCAGCATGGCGGGGCCCAGCCCAGCCTAGAGCCCCAAAGTGCACTGTGTTGCCCGTCTCCCTCCTTCCCTTCTTCTCCTGTCCCCTTAGCAGTGACGTTATTTAGGCCATCCCCTGGCAGGCACAGAAGTTTGCCTGCCCCAGCCAGGGGCACCGCTAAGAGGGGAGAATGATTTGAGGGCCTCCAGAGGCTGTAGGCCGGCCACTTGGGCAGGGTGGCCGGGGAGCAGGTTAGAGGGAGGCTAGGGTTTTGGGGCGGGGCTAGACAGCCTTGTAGAGTAGACTTTGGGATCAGGGAGACCTGGTGCATGTGCAGGACTCAGACTAGGGGTAGGGGCGAGGTTTGCATTAGCCTTAGTGTACGTGTGCAGTATGGAGGCAGGGAGCCCAGCTCAGGGACTGAAGTCACTTTTGGGTAAGGTGGATGGGGGCTTGGGCCAGGCCAGTGGCCATGGGATTTCATGTGGGAGCCCAGCCAGGACAGGGTACTTGCAGAACAGAGTAGCTAAGACCTGCTGATGGGCTGGGAAAGGCAGGAGTCGGGGTGGGGAGTTGTGAGGCTGGAGCCCTAGCCACGAGCTGGGTGGTGCGGGGTGCAGGTGAGTGATGCCTCCCAGGGCAGCAGGCGGCCAGCTGTGTAGAGCCCAGGAGACCCACCTGGGCTGCGGTCAGCCAGCATAGTGCCTAGCGCAGGGGGAGGAACCCTTGGCCAGTAGGGGGACTTGGTGGCAGACTGGCCAGGGGGGCTCCCTGAACTTGACCCTCAAGCAGGTTTGGTGCTCCTGGCTGCTTCCTTGGCAGGAGGCCAGGCTACAGGGGTGCTCTCGCTGCCAGGCCTCACAGCCCACAGCTCCCCAAGCCTCCACAGCTGAGCCCCAGATCATAACGTCACTGTACCTCCCCTCTCCTCGGGCACTCTGGGGCCCTAGAGGCTGTTCAGCTTCTCTGCCCTCGCAACCCAGTGGTGGTGGCTGTGCTTGGGCCTCCTGTCCCTGTCCCCCTGGGTGCTGCCACTGCTCTGCCAAGCCTGCTGTGCTGCACTACCTGGGTGCTAACCTGGCTGCCTCCCGCTTCCCTGTTCCCGCCTGCGCCGGGCTGCCTCTCACAGTGAGCCGCTGGTTGAGCGAGCATTCTCAGTTGTCAGGAGACTCCAGTTTCACCTTCAGGCCTGGAGGGGGGTAGGAAGGCAAGTGTCACGTCCCCCCACGCTGCAGCAGGACTCTGCCTCACCGCGCCCACACAGCACTGGGGGCCAGGGCCGGGCCACAGGGGGTCCAGGCAGCCATGGGCCTGGCCAGAGCACTGCTGTTTGTCAGCACGGGCCACGGTGCCAGTGAGGCCAAGCGGGGCAAGGGAGGGCGGCGGCGGTCGATGCTCGTGCCGAGATGGGCCCTTCCTTCTCTCCCTGGGCACCCGAGTGCCCCCGGTCAGGCCTCTCTCAGGTGTCAGGGCTTGAGGTGGTCAGGAGAAGCCTTCCTGTCTTCTGAGAAAGCACTCGCCATCCCAGCTGAGGGTGGGGCGGGAGGCCTGGCTGTGCTTGGTGGTGGCATTGAGGCCTGGGGGGACAGCCGGAAGACAGGAGCAGCCCAAGCGCAGAGCTCACATGCTGGCCCCCCCTCGGGGACCTGCCCTGCCCTATCAGGTGCTGGCGTCGGCCCCACCATCCAGATCGGGGAGGAGACAGTGATCACTGTGGACACAAAAGCGGCAGGCAAAGGCAAAGTGACGTGCACGGTGTGCACCCCTGACGGCTCCGAAGTGGACGTGGATGTGGTCGAGAACGAGGATGGCACCTTCGACATCTTCTACACAGCCCCGCAGCCGGGCAAATATGTGATCTGTGTGCGCTTCGGTGGCGAACATGTGCCCAACAGCCCCTTCCAAGTGACGGTAAGGAGGGCCCGGGGGCAGGATGCGGGGGCTCTTGACAGGTGCAGCCTGGCCCGTCCCCAGGGCCCTGCCGCAACAACAGACTCTCCAGCTCCCGCTCTGCTCCACAGGCTCTGGCTGGGGAACAGCCCGCGGCACAGTCCCCGTTGCGGCCTCAGCAGCTGGCCCCACAGTACACCTATGCCCAGGGCGGCCAGCAGACCTGGGTACGGCAGGGCTCACCACCTCCCGGATCGCCCGGCCCAAGGCGATGCTCAGGGCTGGTTGGCAGGGAGTCCCATGGGGCCCCGGCCGCTCTGCCACCTGCGAGGAGGGACCCCCACGGCCCCCCATAGCCACTTACCTGGGCCCCGTGTCTCCATGCAGGCCCCAGAGAGGCCCCTGGTGGGTGTCAACGGGCTGGACGTGACCAGCCTGAGGCCCTTTGACCTCGTCATCCCCTTCACCATCAAGAAGGGCGAGATCACCGGTGAGCATGAGGCGGGGAAGGAGCGCGGGAGCCCGGGCAGGTGGCTGGGGCGAGCCGCTGGGCGGCCCTGACCCAGCTCCGCTGCCCCGCAGGGGAGGTCCGCATGCCCTCAGGCAAGGTGGCACAGCCCTCCATCACTGACAACAAGGACGGCACCGTGACCGTGCGCTATGCGCCCAGCGAGGCCGGCCTACACGAGATGGACATCCGCTATGACAACATGCACATCCCAGGTGTGCCACCCTGCCTCTGGCCAGCCGCCGCCGCCGCTGCCATCTCGCAGGGAGATGGGGTGGGGGCACACGAGGCTGCTTTTGACACGGCCCCCTTCCCGCCTCAGGGAGCCCCCTGCAGTTCTACGTGGATTACGTCAACTGCGGCCACGTCACTGCCTACGGGCCCGGCCTCAGTCACGGAGTGGTCAACAAGCCCGCCACGTTCACCGTCAACACCAAAGACGCAGGAGAAGGTGAGCGGCGCCTAGAATCTCCGCGTGCTGGGCATCCGGGACCTCCTCACTGGGGGGGCTGAGGGCTGAACGTGGGCGGGGTCCCCAAACGGGGGAGCCCCGCCTGCCGGCCCCCGCCCCGCCAGCGGGGCTCCTCCTCAGCAGGCGTGTCCCCGGGCACGGTGCCCACCCTCACCCGCAACTCTGGCCAGGGGGCTTGTCGCTGGCCATCGAGGGGCCTTCCAAAGCGGAAATCAGCTGTACGGACAACCAGGACGGGACGTGCAGCGTCTCCTACCTGCCCGTGCTGCCCGGCGACTACAGCATCCTGGTCAAGTACAACGAGCAGCACATCCCGGGCAGCC
Source organism: Sylvilagus floridanus (assembly GCA_949820135.1). Lineage (NCBI taxonomy): Eukaryota > Metazoa > Chordata > Mammalia > Lagomorpha > Leporidae > Sylvilagus > Sylvilagus floridanus. The sequence continues at coordinate 1,601,032 of OX463223.1, forward strand.
CCTTCACCGCCAGGGTCACAGGTGGGTGGCACTGGGAGCGGGGATGGCAGCAGCCGCGGGGTGGGCGTGCTCTCCGCGTGCGGCCCCACGCGCGGTGACGGATGGTGACAGATGGCCGCCCCCGCCCCCCCGCAGGTGACGACTCCATGCGGATGTCCCACCTGAAGGTGGGCTCTGCGGCCGACATCCCCATCAACATCTCGGAGACGGACCTCAGCCTGTTGACGGCCACCGTGGTGCCGCCCTCGGGCAGGGAGGAGCCCTGCCTGCTGAAGCGGCTGCGGAACGGCCACGTGGGTGAGAGGCTGAGGGGACAGCAGAGGAAGAGCGGCTGTGTGGGCGGGCGTGGGTGGGGGTGTCCGTGCCCGCCCCCGCCCCCGCTGACAGCCCCGCCCCGTGCCCAGGGATCTCGTTCGTGCCCAAGGAGACAGGGGAGCACCTGGTGCACGTGAAGAAGAACGGGCAGCACGTGGCAAGCAGCCCCATCCCGGTGGTGATCAGCCAGTCGGAGATCGGGGACGCCAGCCGCGTGCGGGTGTCCGGCCAGGGCCTCCACGAGGGCCGCACCTTTGAGCCCGCGGAGTTTATCATCGACACTCGAGACGCAGGTAGGTGGCGGAGGCGTGCCCGCTGGGGCGGGGGACGTGGGTGGCGCTGGGCTGCCTGGCTCAGGGCTGTCCATCGCCCAGGCTACGGGGGACTCAGCCTGTCCATCGAGGGTCCCAGCAAGGTGGACATCAACACAGAAGACCTGGAAGACGGCACGTGTAGGGTCACCTACTGCCCCACGGAACCCGGCAATTACATCATCAACATCAAGTTCGCTGACCAGCATGTGCCTGGTAGGTGTGGTGACAGTGCAGTCCCGCCCCACCCCCAGCCCTACCGCACCCGGGTGTGACAGGCGCAGGGCATGGATGGGCCGCACTCTCTCCCTGCAGGCAGCCCCTTCTCCGTGAAAGTGACAGGCGAGGGCCGGGTGAAAGAGAGCATCACACGCAGGCGGCGGGCCCCCTCGGTGGCCAACGTTGGCAGTCACTGCGACCTCAGCCTCAAGATCCCTGGTAGGGGCTGTGAGAGCCAGGGAGGGCTGCTGGGGGGGGGGGCACAGACCTCCTACCCACCGGGCCACCTCCTCCCTGCAGAAATCAGCATCCAGGACATGACAGCACAGGTGACCAGCCCCTCGGGCAAGAGCCATGAGGCCGAGATCGTGGAAGGCGAGAACCACACCTACTGTATCCGCTTTGTGCCTGCTGAGATGGGCACGCACACAGTCAGTGTCAAGTACAAGGGCCAGCACGTGCCTGGAAGCCCCTTCCAGTTCACCGTGGGGCCCCTGGGGGAAGGAGGAGCCCACAAGGTTCGTGCTGGGGGCCCTGGCCTGGAGAGGGCTGAAGCTGGAGTGCCAGGTAGGCCCGCTTGCCCACCGAGCTCTTGCCCCGCTGGGTGCCTGGGGGCAGAGGGGGGAGGCTGCCGGCAGCCATGCCATCGGGGCCATGGGGAGGGGCTGAGGGCAGAGGCGCAACCCTCCAGGAGGAAATACCGCTCTCCACAGCCGAATTCAGCATCTGGACCAGGGAAGCCGGCGCCGGGGGCCTGGCCATCGCCGTCGAGGGCCCCAGCAAGGCCGAGATCTCCTTTGAGGACCGCAAGGATGGCTCATGTGGTGTGGCCTACGTGGTCCAGGAGCCAGGTACCGGGGGCCTGGCCGGGGCTGGAGGAGGTTCAGGGAGGGAGCCGGGGTTGTCTCCCCACCACCTGCCTCGAAGCCTCAGAACCCCCCCTCCCAGGCTGTTTGTGGGGCAGGCAGGAGGCCCAGCCTCCGAGGAGCCAGACCTCCCACCGTGCCCGGCCTGGGCTGGCCCAGGATAGCCTCGTGTCCTCTCCCTGCCAGGTGACTACGAGGTGTCGGTCAAGTTCAACGAGGAGCACATCCCGGACAGTCCTTTCGTGGTGCCTGTGGCTTCTCCGTCCGGCGATGCCCGCCGCCTTACTGTTTCTAGTCTTCAGGTGAGGCACTGAGAGAAACTGCCCACCTGGGGCTCCTGGGCCCGGCCAGACCAGAGGCACCGCGAAGCACAGGCCGCGCTTCTGTGCCCAGTAACCCACCCGGCCCAGCTCTGGGCCCCGGGCCCCTGCTCTGGCCGGGTCCAACCCGCGCTTGGGGTGGGCAGGAAGCACCCTGCCCACCGCGTGGAGTTTTTCTCGTGTCTCAGGTCTAAAGGCTTTGAACAGGAGCCTGTGCCCTTTGAGCACCAGGGCTGAGGTTTAAAGAGGGAAAGCCTGCCAGGGCGGGGCCACTGTCCCTTCCAGCTGTCTGGGGCCCTGTGACTTCAGGGGTCTGGGCGGTGGGGGCGGGGGAAGGGTAGCGTGGTGGGGGAACCGATGTCTGAAGCTTGCTGCCCCTAGCATATCAGTGGCTCTCCCTCTTTAAACCAAGTTGGACGCCAGATGGGTAAGTGTGAGCCCGTGGGGCCTCCCAACTCTGGGGCCATGCACCGGCCCCGTGCCCGGTCCCCGCCACCCCATCTAACCTCGTCTGCTGTGCTTCCAGGAGTCAGGGCTAAAGGTCAACCAGCCAGCCTCTTTTGCAGTGAGCCTGAACGGGGCCAAGGGGGCGATTGATGCCAAGGTGCACAGCCCCTCGGGAGCCCTGGAGGAGTGCTATGTCACAGAGATTGACCAAGGTGAGGCCCTGTCCCTGTCCGGCCACCCGGCCACCTACCTGCACGGGCCCCAGCGGGGCAGCGGGCCTCCCCAAAGCCTGGCCAGCCGGCTGGAAGCAGGCTGAGAGTACGTGAGGAAGGTACAGACTTTCTGTTGGCACCCAGCACGGGGCCCCCCGACGGCTGCCGGGCCCCCTCGCTCAGGGGAGCCCTCCCCGACCGGTGGCCCCAAAAAAGGCCTCGGCCATCAGCTCGCCAGCCACGGCCGCTGGGAAGAAGGCCTTTCGTGGGGCAGCGCGACGCGGTGTGTCTGCAGAGGGACAGCCCCCAGTGTAGCCACAGGGCTGCCGGGCCCTTCGCCAGGCGCGTGGCACCTGCAGTAGGCTCAAGCACACCAGTGTCACCGCGCAGTCCTGCCCCTTGCCGGCTGCCTGACCCGAAGCATGTTCCGGCCCGTCCACGAGCCCCGGGTCACGGGCGGGGCGTGTGGCACTCACGGTAGCCGTTCAGGGGAGGCCATGAGATGAGGCGGCTGTTTGGCCGGGGAACGATTTCCGTGCCTCTGAGCCTGGACGGCGGGCTGCTTGGGTGTCTAGAGCCTCTGCCCTCAGCCTTCTGCAGGTGTGTGCTGCCGGGTGTGGACGCCCAGCAGGGCCCCAGAGGCAGCGGAGGGGACGCGGGCTGGGGTGTGGGGGAAGCCGGGGCAGGCCAGGACCGAGGCTGTCCTGTCGGAGGCCACCTGCTGGTGACTGAAGCCCCAGGCCCGCAGCGTGCCCTTCTGCTCCTCAGATAAGTATGCCGTGCGCTTCATCCCACGGGAGAATGGGATCTACCTGATTGATGTCAAGTTCAACGGCACCCACATCCCTGGAAGCCCCTTCAAGATCCGAGTGGGGGAGCCTGGGCACGGAGGGGACCCAGGCATGGTGTCCGCCTACGGAGCGGGCCTGGAAGGCGGCGTCACAGGTGGGTCCCTGGTTGCGGCTCTGGGCGTGGCTGAGGCTGCCAGGGCCAAGCTCCCGGCGACGTCTGGGGTGGACGGCTGGGCTGGGGGGACAGCACAGGCCCGGCAGCTGGGGACGGGGCAGATCGGGGTCACCAGGCCGGGCCGGCTCTGCCTCACCTCCCGTGCTCGCAGGGAGCCCGGCTGAGTTTATCGTGAACACGACCAACGCGGGAGCCGGCGCCCTCTCGGTGACCATCGACGGGCCCTCCAAGGTGAAGATGGATTGCCAGGAGTGCCCCGAGGGCTACCGCGTCACCTACACTCCCATGGCACCCGGCAGCTACCTCATCTCCATCAAGTACGGCGGGCCCTACCACATTGGGGGCAGCCCCTTCAAGGCCAAAGTCACAGGTGAGCCTACGGCCAGGCTGCTGGTGGCCACCCGACGCCAGGCGCTCGCGCCCCCTCTCAGCCCCACCCGCTGTGCCCTGCAGGCCCCCGTCTCGTCAGCAACCACAGCCTCCACGAGACGTCCTCAGTGTTTGTGGACTCCCTGACCAAGGCCACGGGCGCCCCCCAGCACGCCACCGCGGGCCCGGGCCTTGCCGATGCCAGCAAAGTGGTGGCCAAGGGCCTGGGGCTGAGCAAGGCCTACGCGGGCCAGAAGAGCAGCTTCACGGTGGACTGCAGCAAAGCAGGTGGGCAGCCGGGGCCGCCCCGCCTCCCCGAGGACACGGGACGGGGACGGCCAGCCCCGGCCGGGCCCCTGCCTTCTCCACCCTCAGGAAAGGGCTGGCCGGGAGCAGCAGCTGGAGCGGCCTGTGCCACTCAGGCAGGGAGGGAGACGGGGAGGAGGGCCGGGCGCGGTCGGCAGCGGGGCCCGTGACCGAGACCCGTCCCTACCTCAGGCAACAACATGCTGCTGGTCGGGGTTCACGGCCCGAGGACGCCCTGCGAGGAGATCCTGGTGAAGCACGTGGGCAGCCGGCTCTACAGTGTCTCCTACCTGCTCAAGGACAAGGGGGAGTACACGCTGGTGGTCAAGTGGGGCGACGAGCACATCCCGGGCAGCCCCTACCGCGTCCTGGTGCCCTGAGCCCGGCACCCCCGCCGGCCAGCGCCGCCAGGATGAGAAGTGTCCCCCACCCACGCCTGCTCTCCTGCCCGAGCAGCCCCCCGCCCCTCCCCCAGGCTCTCCCCCTCCTCCCGCCCGGCCCTCCGGCCTGCCCCGGCCACCCCGTCACTGCAGTGGCCCCTGCCCCGCGCTGCGCTCACCTGCCTCCCCGGCTGGCCTCTTGGCTTTCACTTGGGCAGAGGGAGCCGATCGATCGGTGGCGCCGCCTGTCTTCTTGCGTTCTGGGAGGGGAGGGCGTAGGGGTCCTGGCCACGACCGCCCACTAGTTTTCTTCCCCAGCCAAGAGGAATAAAGTTTTGCTTCCATTCTCCCATGCGTGGCTGTGGCTTTCTTGGAGCCGGCGGCTGGGGAGGGGTCTGGGCCAAGGCCAACCTGCCAAGCGTGTCAGCAGGGCAGGCGTGAGGCCCGGCCCAGGCTCCTGGGTCTCTGTGTGGCCCCTCCTGGTGCCCAGGACCTTCTGCTTTTGCACAGCCCCTGACTCCAGGGAGCCCCGTCTGCCTGCATTGAGACCCAGGTAGAGGGCGGAGCTGGAGCACGCCCAGAGAGAGGCCTAGGGAGAAAACAGGCTGCTGGGGGCTGGGTGCCCGGTGCTGGGTGCCAGGGGCTGGGCAGGGTGGGGACGGGAAAGGCTCACTGCTGGAGCTGTAGAAATATGGGGCCCCCTGAGCCGTCCCTGGACTCACAGCAGGCTGTGGGCCTGTCCCAGACACTCAGAAGGGGCAGTCGTGAGGCCCCTGCCCCAAGGGGCGGGCTGTGGGGCTCATGGCCCCAGTGAACCACTGACAAAGGACCCACTGTGGGGAAGCAGCCTCATCCCTCCCCCTCCCCCCCCTCACACACACACACACACACACACACACACACAGCAGGAGGCCCTCAGCCCAACCCCCTCTTGCCATCAGCCACTGGGGCCCTCAGCCCCTGGCTCCACAGCCGCCTCTGCTTGCCCAGCCACGGGCTCCCACTCCAGCTCAGGCCACCTCCTGCCCTGAGAATGCACCCCAGATGCACAATGGCCACGTCCTGCAGGCAAGAGCCAGGAATCAGGGTTCCGGGCTCCAAGGTCGGCTCTCAGGACAGCTCCTCCTCCTCCTCCCCCACAGCCGACCCCCTGGCCGTGCCCCTTGCAGCCTTGGTGGTCAGGAGCTGCACAGAGCAGGGGACAGAGAGGACCAGGCTCTGGACACACGGGCCAACCCCGGGCCTCAGCGAGGGCTCCCACCTCACCTCGCTGTCCCGTGTTGCCAGGGAGGAGCCACATAGCCTGTGCCCTCACCTGTCTGTCCTCCGTCCTGGGCTGAGCCCTTGCCTCAGGCTGGGCCGGCCCATCCCAGGAAGACCCAGTAGGTCAGGACCTAGCAGCAGGCAGACAGAGCTGGATCCAGGCTCCGCCCCACCAGGCACTCAGCTGTTGCTAGGCTGCCTGGGGGGGGGGGGGCACATTCCGGAATCCCCTGAGGCTTCCCAGCTGGTACAGGGTTGGGGTGCAGGGCCAGGTCCAGAGGGCTCCTGAGGCATTGCCCTCTCCTCATGATGCACCCGGGACTCTGCACCCTGGGGCACCCATGTCCTGTCCCGTCGCACCCAAAGGCCCCTGCCCTCGCCTAAAGGGGACATCCTGCCCCACATCTTCCCTGGCAGGACCCCTCACCTCACACTGTCCTAGGGAGGGGGGAACAGCCTCAGAGCCGAGTCCAGAAAAGCACCTGCCCCCATCCCCTCCCTGCCCATAACTCTCAGGTACCCAGGAGACCATGGGGCTTTGAGGGAAGAGGATGCCAACATGGTGGGAGTGAGGGGGTGGGGGAGCCAGGCCCAAGGGGTGCAGGACAGACCAAGTGAGGAGCCGGAGGCTACCAGGAATGGGCCAGGACGGGGTGACACTGGGACACCGCCCTGGCCAGGGGCCTGCAGGCCCGCTGGCTGGGACCCAGGAGAGAAGCACTGCAGTGTCTCCCACCCAGAGCTGCAGGGTGCGGGCTCAGTCCCACCCGGCCCCTCGAGGACCACCAGGTGGCCAGACCAAAGGGAGGTCCCTGCACCCAACCTCCCTGGTCTGGCCACATCTCGCCCACTGAGACCAGGGAGAGGATGGGCCGGTCGTCCCAGCGGGGAGCACTGCTCCCAAACTGGAACTTCAGCCTGCACCAAGTCCCAGGACCATGGGGCAGGCAGTAGGGCCCCACTGCCCTCCCTCTGCTCTGCACCCCACTGCCTACACCCCAACCTCCCCATAGCCCCGTTCCCCTGACCTGACGGAGCTGGAAGGAGACCCAAGTGAGGAGAGGGGCCAGAGGCCCCTAGAGAGAGGTCCCACGCACCCTACAGGGAGGGAGCCCCAGCCACTGCAATCAGCAGTGGTACCGGGCGCCCAGCACAGGGAGACATGGGGCTGCACTGCAGGGCCCAGGGAACCTGCTCCCCAGACACAGCCTGCCACCCTCACTTGCACCCAGGGCAGAGCGCTCACCTGCCAGGGCCCCCAGCCCTAGGTGACCCCAGCCAGAGGTGTGTGGAGGCCCCCAGGCAGCACTGTCGAAGCTGAAGAGAGTCAGTGGGGCACCGAGCCCTCAGCTCACCAGGTATTCCCGAGGGCAGGGCAAGCATCCTTAGAGTGGAGGCCCCTTAGAGTGGGCACGGCTGGGAGGCCCTGGGCGCAAAGCAGCACAGGGGTCACGAGGCCTGGCCTGGGCCCTCAGGGACAGGGCTACCCGGGCGCTCAGGGACAGGGCTACCCTGCCCTCCTTGGGCTCCCCCCACACACACACACACACTGGATCCGAGCTGTGCTCTGAGAGGCAGAGAATGGACAGGGAGTCCACCAGGCCTGAGCGAGGGCACAGGATTCCCAGGGCCCCTGGGTCAGACACGCGGGTGCTGGCCATCCATCCCTAGGTGCCGACACGCTGCTGGAGGGGAGGCCCAGCCGGCTGCTCTCCTGCGGCTCCAGAGCTGGGAGACGGCCTTGGAGGGGGCCAGCAGCTACCCCCAAGCCCCCTGGCATTCCCCAGTGTCCAGAGCCAAGAGGAACTGCACTTGCCACCACAGCAGCTGTGGGGCCAACGCAGAAGAGAGGGCGAGATCCTCGCTGGGAAGGGAGCTGCGGGACCAGCCCAGGAAGGCTGCGGCACACGTCCCTCCCGGAAAGGACATCCAAGCTGCTCCCCTGCAGGAAGTGAGAAGCTCCTTCCCCAGCCCACCGCCTCCTCCCTGGGGCAGCCCCACCCCCCCCAAGCCCAGGCCCTGCTCACCTGGCACGGTCCCTGTAGAACAGGGGCCTGTCCACGCACCCTGAGAACGAGCCCCCCACCAGCCCCGTCCTGCCCTTCCCGGCTGCGTGGGGTGTGGGAACTCCCGTGGGTGCAGGAGGGGCACCCGCACCCAGGGGCGGGGCTGTGGGGAAGGTGTGAGCCACGGGGTGGGGGCCCCGGAGGTGGGCAGGCTGCGCAGGCTGCCCTGAGAGGAGGGGCCCAGGGCCCTGTTCTGAGCAGGACTCCCCGGGCACGGCCCCGCTTCCGTCAAATGCCGGAGAGCACGCGGTGCAGCTCCACGTCCAGACGGTGTCTCTGGGCCCGCTCTCCTTTCTGTGTGTGCGTTCTCTGCATTTCACTGTGCAACACCACGAGTTCGGAAAGCCACTCTGCCGCCCAGGCCGGGCCACCAGGGTCCCAAGGACGTACCCGGCTGGGCAGCCGCGCTCGCACCGCGGGCCCATTCCTAAGGCCTGCTGCTCAGGACCAGGAGTGGACACGTCGGCAGCGGGCAGAGGAGCCCCTCTAGCCTTCTTCCGACGGGTGGCACACCACCCCCACCCCTCTCCCAGGGTACGAGCCTCATCCTCCCCTGCGCTGTTCAGGGCTGACCCCAGAGACCACGGCGGGTCACGCGGCGGACGGCGCGTCCCCCGGAGATGAGGACACAGGGAGACGAGCTTGCCCTGGGGCTCCCTCCTGCTCCCAGGCTTCCATGGGCGCAGGGGAAGCCCCGGCTCCTGAGTCCCCCGTGGAGAGGAACTGACACTCCTGCCAACAGCCCCGAGCCCAGCTTGGAAGCTAGCAGCACCGCCTCCGTCCGATCACACGGCTGTGGCCTTGACCTAGGCGGGAAGGGAGAGGAGGACCCCGAGCAGGACGCCCGCTGCCCAGAGAACCCCTGGGAGCCAAGGCTAGGCAACTGGGCAGATACAGAGCGGAGCCTGCGTGAAAGGGGGATGCTGGGCGGGACCTGTGATGCTGCCTTGGGCGCCAGGGCAGCCCTGTGGCCGGGGAAGGCCACTCTACACCAGCCCGGAGCAAACCAACCCCCCAGAGGCTCCAGAGGGCCTCGGGAAACGTCTGGAAGTTGCGATGACACGAAAACCAGACCTTCTGCCTGACCAAACACAACCCCCAAACCGCAACGCGAGAGGCGAGTGACACCGTGGGGAGAAATTAGTAGCAGGATGTGACTCAGGGCTCAGCGCCTTAACTCACAGGGTGCAGGGACAAACCTCCAGGAGAAGCCCAGGGGCGGAGGGCGGAGGGCAGCACCAGGGGCCCAGGGGAGCCAGGGAACCCCAAGGCCAAGCCTCGTGCACCTGGAGCCCCGGGCGGACGGCACTGTTGGGAGGCGTCCCCACCCTCTGGGAAGAGACGCTGGGTGCCCCGGGCCGCGGCCCCCAGCTGGAACAGGCCACCCTGGGGCCCAGCAGAGACCCAGGGGACAAACACTGGCCCCACGCAGCCCCTCCCCCGCTCTGCCCCCGGGTGGTAAGGCAGCCTCCAGGGCCTGGGAGGCTCTGCTGGGCGGGCGGGAGGGAGGGCCTGCAGCTTCCCCGGCTTGTCTGGGCGGGGCCGAGAGCACCCACGCGGGCGAAGCAGCCCGGCACGTGCTGAGACGCACCTTGCAGCGTGCCAGCGTCCAGCGGCACCCACGTCCAGGGACGCCACCTGCGGTCAGGCTGCGGGGGCAGCGGGCTCGCCGAGACCTACCTCCCCGAGGAGGAGACAGCCAGGCCAGGACCCGAAAGCCCCCGCCGACGCCCCACTCGCGTCCTCCTGGAGAACCGGGTGCCAGTGGGTGCAGGGCCACACCTGTCAAGGGCCGCGGGGAGGCCTCGGTTACTTCCACGTCCCCGCCTCCGGAAGCAGCCAGACCCCCAGACAGACCCCAGGTCCCCGGGGCCCCCGGGGCTGGGTGCCAGCTGTGCGCCCACCACCCACGTCCCCGGACGCCGCCTGGCAGCGGGGGGGGGGGGGGTGCTGCGGGCGGCCCTGAGCATCGCCGCGGGCCACGCCCAGCCGTACTTTGTGCACTCACTGCAGGGGCGGGAGGGGGCGCTGGGAGGTGGCCGAGCCCCCAGGAGGAGGCGGGGAGGACCGGCCGCGGCCGGGGCTGAGGGACTCGCCAGCGCCACGGCGGCCCCGGGCGGGCGCCTTCTGCCTTCCCGTCTCCCAGGGTTGGGGACACAGTGTCTGCCGCAATTCCAGCCTGGACGGGCCTGAGCACGGGAGGGGAGAAAGGGACGCCCGCGGCGGGGCGGGTCCCACGCGGCCCGGGTCCGCGCCCCGGACTTCCCCGGACGCTTCCACGCGGCCTCCGACCCAGGGGAGCGCAGCGTGCTGGGGAAGGGGGACCCCACGCCTGTCCGGCGGGGCGGGGCCGAGGGGCCGGCGCAGACCCTCGACCCCGCCTCAGCCTCGGCGGCCACCGCCTCCCGTCGCCTCAGCGCGCCCGCTGAAACCAAGTCCCGCCCTCGCGCCCACCCCTTCCGGCGAGCCTGGCCAATGACGAAGCTCTGCCGGAGGAAGTGGGCTGGGAGAGGGCGAAGTTCCGCTCGTCCCTCCTGACGGACGCTTCTGTTACCCAATGAAGCTTTCTCCGTCGCGTGCCGTCAGACGGTGCCGGGGAGAGAGCGGGCCCGTCCCACGGTCGCACGAGAGGTTCCGGATGCGCGTGGTGTCGGGCGTGGCCTGGTCGTTCATCCCGCCCGAGAGTCGCAGGGAGTCGGCGAGCGGGTCCAGGCGGCGGCGGCTCCGGCGGCTCCGGCGGCTCCAGCGGCTCCGGCGGCTCCGGGCGGCGGGGTCTCGCGCAGGGACTGCGGGGCCCTGGAGGCCGGCGCGGCGGCCGTGCCCAGCGAGCTCCGCTCCGGCTGGCGCCGTCGGGCGGACTCTGGAGCGCGGCTCCCAGACGGCCGCGCCGCAGCCCTCCCCAGTTACCTGGGCAGCCTCCTGCGTCACAGGAGCCGCCGCTGACCTCAGGGAGACGCGGCCTCCCGCTGCGCAGCTGCGCGCGCCCGGCCCGAGGCAGCTGCCTGCGCGCGTGTCCGTGCCTGTGATTCTGTCGTCGGGACGCGTCGCGGAGCAGGGGACCTGGCCGCCCACCCCGCTGCGGGCGTCGGTCCGCGCAGCCTCAGGCCCTGGTGACCCTCCCCCTGGCCCCTGGCCCACGGCGCTGCCCGGCTGCTGCTGCCCCTGCGTCACGGCCCAGGCTCGGGAGAACCCAGCTGTCGGAGGGGACGTGGTGGCTCCTAGTTTCCGCCTTAAGATCCACCCTTGCAGCAGTGCCCTGCGGGCTGCCGTGGTCAAGTGTCCATTGCTGGCGTAAATGCCCAGGCGAGCAGGAGGGTCATAGGGAAGTGGCTGCCTAGTTGGAAGGCCAGCCGCCCAGCCTCCTTGCAGAGTAACTGAGCCCGCTGACACGGCCCCCTCTGAGTGGTTTTTGGTTTTTACTAAGAGGAGCTGAATGTGTTCTGGGGTCCCTTTGTGGCCATTTGGGGAGTGAACCAATGGAGGAAGACCTCTCTCACTGTCTGTAACTACTTGTCTAATAAATAAATAAAATCTTTTTTTAAAAAGAAAGCCTTTTGAATCCACAAACTGTCAGTATTTGGACAAGGCCATAAGCAAAGTGCAAGTTCTCTCCTCCCTTCAGAGAAAGGTACCTTCTTTGATGGCCCCTTCTTACCCCTGGGTCTCATTCACAGAGATCCTTCACGTACAACATGTTTTACTACATTGTCTTGGCTGTCCATGCCTGAAATGCTCCCATGAGCTTTTCAGCCAGACCAGGATGCCTCAAGGGCTGATGCTGAGGTCAGAGTGCTACTTCAAGCACTTGTCATTCTGAGTGCTATGTGGACCTGCATCGTTCTAAAGCAAGTCATTGGCAGGAGTTGACCGGAAGTTGGACCCCACTCACTCAGTTGGCTCCCCCTGATTCCGACACAGAATGCCTGCTTGTGACCCAGCCTCCTGTTAACGCCCCTGGAAAGGCAGCCAATGGTGGCCCAGCGGCTTGGGTCCCTGCGACCCGTGTGAGATAGCAGCTGGAGTTCTGAGATCCAGGCTTCAGTCTGGCCCAGCCCTGGCTCTTGTAGCCTTTGGGAAGTGAGCCAGCAGATGGAAGCATTCTCTTTCTCCACTCTACCTTTTTTTAAAAAAGATTTATTTTATTTATTTGAAAGATAGAGTTACACAGGGAGAGGTAGAGACAGAGAGAGAGGTCTTCCGTCCGTTGGTTCCCTCCACATAAGACCAAAATGGCTGGAGCTGCGCCAATCCAAAGCCAGGAGCCAGGAGCTTCTTCTGGGTCTCCCACGTGGGTGTCGGGGCCCAAGGACCTGGGCCATTTTCCACTGGTTCCCAGGCCATGGCAGAGAACTGGATCAGAAGTGGATCAGCCGGGTCTCAAACCGGTGCCCGTATGGGATGCCGGCACTTGAGGCCAGGGTGTTAACCCAGTGTGCCACAGCACCGGCCCCTCAGCGAGGCATTTTCAAGACAAGGTGATCCGCAGCAATGCTGTGCGTTTTGTTTCTGCCTTCTAACATTTTCTGAGCAGTCACCAACATAGTCATTCGCTCGGTTTTCAAGGACTCTGGCATCCATCTTGCTGTGGCTTCCTTTGTCACAGTGCTGCATTCCAGTGTCCCTGCACCAACGTGCAGCTCACTTTCCTCTGTGGGGTTCGCAGAGCATAGCTGCACCGTGGGCGCCATCTCGAGCCCCGACTGCTGTACGTTCACGCTTTGTTGTTTTTGTCCTTAGCAGGCTATCGCACGACTGGTGCAGCTCACAGGCTTGAACGCGTGTCTGTTTCCGGGATAATTACGTCTGAGTGGAACTGCGGGGGAAGTTCACAGGCCCTCAGATAGCGTGTGTCCCCAGAGTCCCTGCCGCTTTCCATCCTCCGTCCCCATTGCACCCAGGGCCGACGGTTTGCCACGGGTCCCCAACACCCAGGGCTGACAGCTTGCTCTGCGTCTGGCAGTGGGCTGGAGGCACGTCGCCTGTATCTGGCCCGTCCTCCCGGATCCCCCCCCTCCCAAAGGCACCGGTGCCTGCCTTGGTGCTGCTAGCTTTGGCCTTCAGTCCCCAGGTCCCTGCGTCAAGGGGGCACGGTGCTCGGAATTGCCGTGGGGGGGGGGGGTTCTTGTCGAGGCACGTGCATTGGCCCACCGTGGAGGTCCTACTGCTGTAGTCTCCTTCGGCCTCTCGTTCCCTGGGGCCTCTGGGCGGTGCGAGGCTGGGGCAGGCACACAGGAGGGGCTTCAGCCCCCACCCTGCCAGGAGGCATGGTTTTGGGCAGGCAGCCCGCACCGCCTCCCTGTGTCCCAAGTGGCTACGGCGAGTTCAGATCAACACCCAGTGCAGAGTGCCAGGGCTCCCGGCAGAACTGCTGAGTGCTGTTGCCAATTACGGGTGACGCCGCCAGCCCAGTCAGCTGCAGCCAGGGCTGCACGAGCCAGTGCTGTGGGGGCAGGGATTCGGGGTGGCAGCTCTCAGACCCCCAGCGCCTGCATTTGGGTGCAGTGCAGGGGCTTTCCGTCCCTTTGGGAGAGGGCTTGGCAAAGAAGAAGCAGGGGCCTTGTGCTGCATCACGTTGGGGCACGCTCCTCATTCCCGGGCACGCTCCTCTAGGGGAGCCCAGGGCAGCGGCAGAGCCAGCGGGGCCAGCAGGCCTGAGGCTGGGGCTGGCACAGCAGGGGCCGGTGCCTGAGAGTCAGGGCTCCTGGCTCTCCTGGCCTTGTGGCCTCAGCAGTGAGTGGGTGTGAGGGAGATCCCTCCCTGCATCGGGAGCTCTTGCAGGGCTCTCTGCAGGGACAAGAGCAGGGTCGGGTGGCAGGGACCTAGAGGCTCAGGGCCGCCCCGACCTGGGTCATTGCTGCCCCTGCGCGCAGGGGCTCCTTCCTCGGCCGCACGCGGAGGTCTCTGTGCACCCCTGGCTGAGAGAGCAAGGGGCCTTTCTGTCTCTGTGCACCCCTGGCTGAGAGAGCCAGGGGCCTTTCTGCCGTGGCCGCACTGCTGGGGTCCTGGCACAAGCTGCCCCCCTTGGGGATGACTCTGCCCCCGGGGCACCACAGGGGACTCCCAGAGGGGCGGGGCCTGATGGGCCAGCAGTCTCATCTGGGTCATAGGTCATCAGTAGGGGGCTCCCAGCCCTGGATCACTGAAGATCAGTTGTGGCTGGAGGAGTCTCTAGCCCCAGGCCCTCGCAGGAGAAGGGGAGCGGGGTGAACAGATCCAGCGGTCTCCTGTGTGCTCATCAGGGAGAACTTCTGTCCCCTTCCCATTCCCACGAGGCCAGAGAGCCGTTCCTGGGCGCTCCCCCCCCCCCCCCCCCCGCACTGCTGTGCAGGTGCTCCGCCTCCTCTCTCCTTCCGGTCTCTGAGATTTGAGAAGCTGCAGCAGCTCTCGCAGGCCCTGGACAGGAAGCAGACAGAACTTGGAGAAGTGCAGCAGCAGAGGCCCCGGAGTAAGCCTCTCGGCGATGGAGGAAACAGCACCCCGATGCGGTCGCAGGGAGCCGGGCACTGGGAGATGCTGCCGGGACACCTCCCCCAGCCCTGTCCTCCCCGTGAGCTGCCCATTCCGCTGCCTCCTCCCTCCCTGGGACCTCAGAGCCCCTGCTCGGAGATCTGAGCCCTAGGTCCGTCTGCAGCGCCCCTCAGGCTGGCCTGTGGGCTCTGGCCACCCCACCTCTTTCTGCGCCCACCCCCCACCGCTCTGGGGGCAGTCGCCCCTTCGTGTGTCAGCTCTCCCACTGCCCTGTTTCTCTCTGACCCTTCAATCCTGGAGCCAACCCCGAGTGCCGCCTCCTGTCATTCAATTCCTTCTCCAGAGCTACTCTCGGGTTTTCTCTGGGCTCCTGCAGGCCCCAGACTCATACAGAATGGGCCCTGGGGGAGGGGGAGGTCCCGGAACACAGGCCTGTGACCTGGAGCCTGGGGGCTGAGGTGGCCGCGCCTGCGGGCTGCAGTCAGGGAGGTCTGAGCATGGTGCCAACGGGGAACTGGGGTGCGAGACCGCGTGACCCGCGCTGCCTCACCGTTCACCTAGCTACCACCTCTGCCTGGTTGCTAGGATGGCCATCTGAGCGAGGGCCCGGGCGGCTCAGGTCCGTGCTGCGCCCGGCAGCCACGGTGGTCACGATGGCCACGAGGAGCGCTCCGGCCACATCTGGGAGAGGAATGCCAAGCTCATAGTCCTGGGCTCTCCGGTCCGGCACGGTGAGCGGCCCAGAGGGCTCCCAGGACACGCTCCACAGTCCTTACCGCTTGTACCCGCAGGGCTGACCATTCTGACCTTTAGACACAAAGTTTGCTGGTGCAGGCTACAGAATCCCCAACGTGGGGTGGGCGCTCTGGCACAGCTGGTACAGCTGCCACCTGCAGTGCTGGCATCCCCTATGGGCGCCGGGTCGAGTCCCGGCTGCTGCACTTCTGATGCAGCTCTCTGCTGTGGCCTGGGAAAGCAACAGAAGATGGCCCATGGGGCTTTTCCTTGCCATTCCCGACATGGGGACTCCCCTGGGCGGCCATCTCTGGGCAGCAACCGGCGCCCCTGCCACCAAGGGTCTGGACTTCCGGTCCAGGCTTCGCTTCTTCCGGCGTTGCCAGGAGCGCTGACACGTTCTGACATACCGTGGTGGACGAGCTGGAATCATCCTGCGTGGCTTGCTTTGCCTCTCTGGCGAGTCTGGACTTTTTCAATGGCACCCACCAGGAAGAAATTTGAAGTGGTGTTGATCAGTGTATGTAGGAATTTCTAGATATTGAGAGACAGACACAATGTTTGTTTCCTGCAGAAAGGATGGCAGTGGTCTGCTCGGAAGGCGGCGTGAGTTGTCCGAGAGGAAGTCTCGGAGCTGAGGCGTGAGCTGCAGCGGAGGACGCACTGGTGCAGAAGCGCTGGAGCACGCTGACGCATGGGCAGCAGGTGCTGGAGGACATCCGTGTGCAGCACAGAAAGCCAGCCGAGACACACCCACCCCCACCCCCCGGCTCCTTGGCCTCCCTGGAGCAGGTGTCTGCTATCCCTGCCCCTCGAAGCAGACCTGAGGCAGCCTTGGGCCGGCAGTTCTGCCACACAGTCCGCCTCTGGACCTGGCGTTGGGACGCGCTCTTTGCCAGAGGATGAGCTGATTCTAGTCTTATGCTCCCAATTAAAGCTTCCCCCTATTTTTATGAATTGTTCATTTCCTGCATACTTTATAAAAAGGCTACCGTTTCCTTGGCAAAGCACTTTTGTCTTGTGCAAAGTTGAGACAGTGTGATGGCACTGGCAGACTCTTCTGATGATTTTTCCGTAGGACTTCATTGTCTTTACAATTGTGTGGTTAGTTTATGTGATCTGAGAAAAAGAATGACCGCATTCTGAGAATCCGGGGAAAGGGGTTTTGCTTAGGGCTTTTGGGATAATTTCCCCTCGGGCAATTTAGAAAGAGGTCTAAATGGTGTTCAGACTTTGAACTACCTCACGAAGAGGACTCTAACGAGAGCCGAGTCTGCAACGCTTCCAGAGGGTTACAGAAGTTGGTGTTTTGTAAATAGGTCAGAAGAGGATTAAATACCCTGGGTTAGGGTTGTAATATTCCAGGGGTCCTTGCGCTCATCTGGCTTTTATTCGGGGTGTGCTTGTGTTTACTTTCATCGGGAGAGCACGTAGCAGGAGCAGTGAGATGCTGGGTGGTGACGAGCTCTGCAGAAGTCACGCTGCAAATGACAGGGCGGGTCCTGTTCTTGCAGGGGGAGTCGCAGGGGTGAAAGCTTACTCTCACAGTCTTTGAGTTTGAGTTTGTTGCTGGGTTTGTGTTTTTGCTTTTTTGGAGCAGAGACAGCTTCAAGAAAGCTTTTGGCTTGTGAATTTAATTGTAAGGGGCGGGGCCCCAGGGTGGGCCTCCGAGCCTCCCCAAGAGCTGCGGAGCCTCTGTGCAAGGGGGACATTTTCCCCTCTTGTTGAATGGGCTTTTCCTTTCCCTGATGTCTACAGTCTCTTAGTGGCTTATGTCCCACCCCCCAAAACAGGTACTGCACTGTCTTCTGGGCAGTTGGCACTGGTGTGGCCCCGAGTCTTGGCTGTTTTGTTCTCCCTGGCACTGAACCCTCATTAATGTTTCCCACCTAGCCTCGGCGCCCTCTTCTCATCCCAGGCCGCAGGACTTTGACCTCTTCCCTTGCCCTTGCCCGGTTCACCCTGGGAGGTTAGGGGCTTGAGTCAGTCTCTGGGTCGATCCTTGAAGACCTGCGGGAGTTAGGTATTAGTCCCTTGGGTAGGCAGAGACTGTGTATCACCTATCACTGACACAGGATACTACTACTTATCTTTCTGGTGCGATGTTTAGCCTCTGGTCCTGATACCCAGCAGAAGCCAGTGAATCCCTTCAGTTAAACAACGTTTTTACAAGTCAGTTTTGCTTACACTCTAAGAGGGTTAACCTGGTCATCTCAAGCTAATTAGGAACTCTGATTGGCAGCTTTAAATTTCTTGATTAAAAACTTAAAGTATTAGTCCTTTAATTATAAAGGGGCTCCTGATGAAAAGCATGAGAATGATGCTAGTTGGTGCTTAGTGAAAATATTTGGAATTAACGTATGCACCAGCCATTGCCATTGCTGTATTATATTGAAAAGTTTTCTATTAAATAAATAGCAATTTTTCAGTGTAAAAAAAAAAAAAAAGATGGCCCATGTCCCTGGACCCCTGCACCTGAGTGGGAGACCAAAAAGAAGCTCCTGGCTCCTGGCTTCAGATTGGCACAGATCCAGCCGTTGCAGCCAATTGGGGAGTGAACCAGCTGATGGAATACCTCTTTCTCTCTCTGCTCTCCTCTCTCTGTGTAACTCTGACTTTCAAATAAATAAATAAATAAATCTTTTTTAAAAAAGTTTATTGGTAGCGGTTACAGAGTCCCCAATGCGGGGTGGGCACTGTGGCGCAGTGAGCTCAGCCTCCGTCTGTGATGCCGGCATCCCATATAGGTGCTGGTCCTAGTCCCGGCTGCTCCACTTCAGATCCAGCTCTCTGCTATACCTGGGAGCGCAGTGGAAGATGGCCCAAGTGCTTGGGCCCCTGCACCCACATGGGAGACCAGGAAGAGGCTCCTGGCTCCTGGCTTCGGACCGGGCCCCCTTTGGCCATTGCTGCCATTTGGGGAGTGAAGCACTGGATGGAAGACCTCCCTCTCTGTATGTAACTCTACCTCACAAGTAAATAAATAAAATCTTTTTTAAAAGAACACAAGGAAGTTTCTATGATACAAAACTCTCATTTAGGAGAGAAGTGAAATATACAGCAAGTGGAAACTAAAAAAAAAAAAAGGAATCCCCACCACCACCAAGGATTCCCAGCCTTGGTAGGTGTGTCATGGAAAACGTAGGCAGTGGCTGGGGAGGGGTGGCCCCCTTCAACCTGGAGTTGGGGCCTCTGGTTAGTCTCAGTAGCAGCCGAGTCTGGGGTGTCCCGTGCTCACATTCCCGAGGTCGGGAGCGTTGACGGGGCCTGTCCCGCTCTCTGAGCCACCTACTGATCTGTCCATGACGGGGCCACTGTCCTGCAGTCCTCGAGAGCCTCCCCTGCTAGTGGAATGGCCTGACCTCCTGTGGCCGGGGGAGCGGAGTTCCTTTGTGCAATGTCCGCCCTAGGCTTTCCTGGGCAGCACCTTGCAGGGAGAGGCTGGCCATCTGCGGCACCCTCTGCAACTACCTCCTGTCACCTTACACCCACAGCTTGTGTGCAGTCATATGTTATGAGATAGGTATCCACTTTTGGAGGCAGGGGACCACTCTTCTCAGCCCTAGATCACTGGGGCACACTTGGGTTCTTGCTTGCTTTTCTTCCTCAGCCCAATAGGGAATCACATCCCGGATATGAAACGTCACAGCCTCCCTCATCCTAAAATCAGCACAGGAGGCCTAGGCACACCATTGAGGGGTCTGCGGAGCCTGCCCTGATTTCCTTTGGGAAGGCAGCGCATCCCTGGTTGGTGCGTGCGTAGTGCGTGAGTCACCTTGCTAGAGCTCTGCCCAGACTCCACTGTCTTTGATGGCCTACTGCCACAGCTTTCCTGCCCCTTTAAGAATCCAGGCAGGCGGGACGGAATCTGCATTTGCAGCCCAATTACACCTCCTATTCTCCAGCCGACCTGTGTCCTTTGCCCTACCTCAGTTCTCCACAGCCACTCAGCTGGCTCTTTGAAGTAGTGCCGGCAAGGCAACGCCCGGCTGGTTTCCGCGGGGACAGTGCGAGCCGGGTGTGGCTCCGCAGGTGAACAGCGCCCCTGGCTCCCACTCCTGACCTCTGACCTCCCAGGCTTGCTCGTTGTGCTGCTGGTTATTGGCTGGGGCTGATGACTGACGTGACAAAACCCAGTGATGTGTGCAGAGCCGCATCCCGCTTACAAATGGGCGGGGCTTGCGGGCCAGAGGGCCACTGCGCACAGGGTTGGCGGGGAGGGTGGGCGCGCGGGGCCGGCGCGAGGCAGTTTGAAATGGTGGGTAGAGGGCGTCCCAAGAGGGAACACGCGGTTCAGGGTTGGGGGTGGCAGAGCGGCGGAGAGGGAGGGTGGAAATTCAGAGGAAGACCGGGTCGGAGTGGTCAGTCTCAACACCATCTATCCCAGTGGGGCTGGAGAGGAGCCAGGGACCCATGGGGCTGGACAGCTGGGTTCCGCTGGAGCGCAGGGTGCGGCTAGGAAGGAGTCCACCCGGTAGCAGATCAGGTTGAAATGGGGACCTCTCTAGCACTTTTAAAATCCTGTCTGCAGCCCTACTATGCCCTTCCTCAGCACCGTCAGCGCCTTGCACAGATGAGAGCACGGAGGCCAAAAGGTTAGCTGCTCCCCACGGACCTGCAGCCAACGGTGCGGTCTGAGGGTGGGCAGGAAGCAGGCACCAGCGCCGTCAGCGCGGTGAGCAGATCAGGCGAGCTCAGGGCTGCCTGCCTCCAGGCAGGGGCCAGGGCCAGGGGCCAGGGGCCATTGCATCTTCCGGGGCGATTATGGGCCTTCATCACCAGGCTCCCAATCACAGGACAGTGACAGTGTGCCTGCTTCCTTTACCTGGATTTAACACCTCGGCTACAGAAGCTCCAGCCGCACCAAGCTTCTCCGCCCGCATAGCCATGGCTGCTGAGCCCCTCACTGCAATTCCATTCTGCTGCTGCTGCCCTGCAGCTCCTGGGTTCACTCTTGCCCAAAACTGCAGTTTAGTTAAGCTGTCGGGAGGTTTGTGTGCCCTGTTCTTGTTGCAAATCTGGCACTTGCCACCTGAATGCAAACAATCACGCTACCCAGATTCTGGTTTTTCGTAACTGCTTACCTCATGGGATGTATGCCTCCCAGATCGCACAGCACCTTGTCATCGGCTCATTTACTGCTCAGATGCCGTTTACACACACACACTCCCAAGGGTTAGCAAAATTACATGACCCAGCAATGTCACTCTTGGATAGATGTACCTATGAGAAGTCAAAATACCCGTCTACACACAAGCCTGCATGTAACAACACTACACTGGGCAAAAAGTGGCAACCACCCAAACACCCATCAGCTGATAAATGGATAAGATGTGGTCTGCCCATGTGACATGGAGTATCACAGGTCACCAAGAGGAATGAGGCTCTGCAAACAGGCTATGTGGCTGCATTACACTAAGTGAAAGCAGACAGACACAAAGAGACTATTAGTGTTTGATCCCATTCATATGAAATATTCAGGACAAACCCATATATACAGAAAGATCATTGGTCTCCTGGGGCTGGGAGGGTGAGTGGGAAATGACACAATGGGTACAGCATTTCTTTTGGGGGTGATAAAAATGCTCTAAAATTAACCGGTGATGGCTGCACTTTTCTTCAGAGTATATTAAAAACTGAATTATGAGGTTTTTTTTTAGAAACTTACTTGAAAGGCAGAGAGAATTTATTTTCCATCCATGGCTTCACTCCCCAGATGCATTCAACAGCTGGATCGGAGCCAGGCCAAAGC
Organism: Sylvilagus floridanus; assembly: GCA_949820135.1. Lineage (NCBI taxonomy): Eukaryota > Metazoa > Chordata > Mammalia > Lagomorpha > Leporidae > Sylvilagus > Sylvilagus floridanus. Next base: position 1,622,027 of record OX463223.1, read on the forward strand.
CAAGAGCCCAAAACTAAAACCCTGCCATCTCCCCTGTGGGTGGCAGGGACCCAAGCACTTTACCAGTCACTACTTGCTATCTCAAGGAGCTGAACCAGGACTCAAGTTCAGGCACTCTTCATACGGGATGCTGATGTCCCAAACTGCAGCGTTCCCAGCCAGATGCCCACCGCGGAACCGTTCAGTGTTAGAAACAGTGATTGATAATCTAAGTTGGTTCAGAGGCGGGAGTTGGCACAGCATTAGGCACTGGCATTCCTCAGTGCCATCGTTAGATCTGAGTGTGGCCCTGCTTCCAATCCAGCTTCCTGTTACTGTGCACTCTGGGAGGCAGCAGGTGCTGGCTCAAGGACTGTTTCCTGACACACACGGACACCTGGACTGAGTTCCCGGCTCTTGGCTTCGACCTGGCGCAGCCCTTCTGGCTGCTGTTGAGTTTTTGGAGCATGTGCAAATAGATCTGTTTTTCAAAACAAACAGCAATCTAGGGCCATTAAAAGAACCACTGCTCATCAACGACTGCTCATGTACCATTTCCGAATGTTCTAATCACCCTACATCAGCTTATTTTTATAAGGTCATTTTGAAATCTTATGAAATAAGCATATTGTTATATAGGCCAGGCAAACTAGTTCAGTGATTTAAAACACTGGGGGTAGAATGAAGTGGCACCAAGAACTCCAAGTCCCACATGGGTTCTTAGAACAATTCCCGACACAAACTGGTCATGGCCCCAAAGATCCCAGATAAGCACTTCACAGGGGTTTAACGAAGTCCTAAGACACCCCAGACACATGCAGTGTAACCTGAAGTGGAGTTTTAAATCTAAGGCCCATCCTGACCTGGCTGGCACATCTCCTGTACTGCAACCACATGCCTGATTCGCTTGCAATTGAAAGGGGGCTCCAGAAAAGCTTTTCAGGCCCTCTCTCGTATCTCTTGTTCTCCAGTGAGCAGCATATTCAAGGGCCACGAGCCTCTTCCAGGGCTACTGAGAGACCATGTGCCTCTCGGGTCTAGGTACGAGATATTCCCTTAAGACTTTGTTCTGGAGACGCCAAATCCCACAGAAGGAACAAACTGAATAAAGCAGCTGCTTTTGAAATGCTTTATTGATAGTGTGGTGTGGAAACTGAAACCAGCCGTGTCCTCGTCTCTTTACAGAGCAGTCACCACGAGCAGCGCAAGACACCGCAACAGCTCCTGCTGCCCCACAGCCTCTGCGCCGTGCAGGGGACATGAAGGCAGATGCTCGCAGCAATTCCAGGGCGACCGCGGTCACACACCCCCGGGGAGCTGCAGGTAGGAGGGCAGCACGTGGGACGCACACTGCAGACGTCAGTGCTACGCCACAGGCTCACGCCTACAACTCAACTCCCACTTCACCTACGAGGAACACGCAGTCAAGCTGTCATCTCCACACTGATCCTCTGCCCAGTTAGCTGTAGGCACATCAGAACACTTGTAGCAAGTAGTTGTTTCATTAGCTATTTTGCACTTAAATGAGTTTGGCTATGTAAGTATGATTTTTTTAAAAGGTAGTTAAGTTGAACTAAAGAATTAGGGATGAAAAAAGATGCTAATGGTTGTGCTTTAAGTAGTACAACAGTATAGGTTTTAAAGGAGTGTTGTAGAATAAGCAGAAATGGAAGCGAAGGGGCCAGCCTTCTCCGGCCAAAGCCAACAGGCACTTTAGCTCATTAAAACGCATTTCACGGACACCATGATGTGTCTAGCACTGATTCCAAACACATCCAGCAGCTCACTAGCCTTCCCGCTCCGGGGCACTCCTGCCACTGCCAGCTGATGAACCACAATGTCAGGCTCCATGGAGACAGCAGCGCACACAGCTTCCCCGAGGCCACCTGGGGAAGGAAGCAAAGGGAGTCAGGATCTTTTCTGGGGGTGCCTGTTGAGCCTGGAAGCCCCATGATGGCCTTGAAATTGGTTGGTCCCCAGGGGAAAGTGTCTTCACTAGTCACTGATCCACATCCAGGTGTGGGGAACATGTAGCCTATGGGCTGTGTAAGGCCCATGAAATCATTTGGCGCGGCCCTGCCAAGGCCCGCAACATCATGGCAGGTGGGACTCCAAGCGTATTCAAAACATCTCTAGCAGGCTCATTTGTAAGTGGATCATTCTATACAGCCCACAAGTGATGTTCTAAGTGTCAAATGGCCCTTGGCAGGAAAAAGGGTCCCCATGCCTGAAAGCGGTCACTGTCTGACCCAGGAGTTCTCGTCTCCAAGCTGCTGCTGTTCCTGAGCAGAGTCCCGGTGGGAAGCCTTTTGGGCTGTGCCCCTCCCAGTGGGAGGAGCCTGAGGAGGGGCTTCTCCAGTCCCCATGTGCAGCTGGAGGCCCTTCCAGAGAATCAATCACCCATCATGCTGCTTGCTCTACCTAACCTTCCCAGGCCCAAACCCCACCCAAGCTCCTCTCCCGGCACACACTTTTGTGCATTCACTGTGTTCTCTGCTTGCCAGGCACTGGTCCTCCTGGGGGCAGAGGTGGCTAGTGAGCAAGCTTTCTGGACTCCTCCCCATTCACAATGCTGAGTAGCCTCTGACCTATCCCAGTGACCGGGCCCTACGCACTGCGCTGGGGCCACACGAATGCCATGGATGGGGCCCCACCCCAAAGGAAGCAATCTATGTGGGAAGAGACACACCTACATGGATATACTGGAAAAGAGTAATGATAAAAGGGTGCTGGGTGAGTGGGAGACTGGAGGTGATAGCCATGAGCTCAGCGCTTTTCCAACAAGAAAAATACACTTCCTGCCTACACAAATTCAAAACCATGCCCCACGCTGCACACACCTTCTGGGTAGTGATCCTCCACTGTGATAATCAGGCCGCCTGTGGCTTTTGCATTGGAGATGATGGTGGCAGCATCCAGAGGTTTAATAGTAAACAGGTCGATGACACGGATAAAAATATCTGGAAAATAGGGGAGGCATTTATCCTAGTGGTTACAAGCTGGTGAAGATGCCCAAGTCCCACACTGCAGTGCTCTGGCTCCTGACTCCAGTTCCCGCTGGTACAGACTCTAGCAACAGTAGTGATGGGTGAAGTAACTTGGGTTCCTATCACCCAAGTGGGAGACCTGGACTGCATCACTGGCTTGGACCTTGGCCCTGCTCAGGCCATTACAGGCATCTGGGGAGTACACCAGTGGATGGGAGCTCTGTTTCTCCAATAAATAAAAAAAAAACATAGACTTGGAAACAGCAATAATTAGCTCAATATAATAAAGCAGGCTTAAAATCCTACATGAGAGTACTTGGGTTCAAGACCTGGTTCTGCTCCCAATTCCAGTGTCCTGTTTATATATACCCTGGGGGGCATGAGGCAATGGCTCACGTACTTGCACCCTGACACCCAGGTGGGAGACCCAGATCTGAATTCCCAGTCCCTGGTTTTCGCCTGGCTCAGCCCTGCCTGTTGCAGGCATTTGAAGCAGCTGAACAAGAACAGATCTCCATCTGTCTGTCTCTTTCCCTCACTGCTTTTCAAATAAAATAATTGTTTTCCACTTAGAAAGTTATTTTAATAAAAAAGAACACGCAGACATAAAAGCAGAAAGACCAACTGGAGCATGCCAGGTAGCTGAAGTCCTACCTCTCCCCAGCCTGAACTTCAATGTTGACACACAACCAACTGACCTTCTTTAGAAAGATCATCAGCAGCCAGTAAGGCTTCATGGAGAGTAACTCCAGCTCCAATGACTGTGACCTTGTCATTGACACTTTGGCGGACAACCTGGTATAGCACCAACAAACAAAATGTTGTGGTTAGCATGTATGCAGTGTGTCTCAGAACGGAGGGCGCTCTGCTGCACGGCCCTTCTCCAGTCCTAACATTCTCACTCCTCAACAACTCACAGCAGGGGCAGGCACTTGGCTCAGCAGGCAGGACACCCACTTCTCACAATGGAGTGCCTGGGTTTGATTCCTCTCTCTCCTAACTCCAGCTTCCTGCTGATGCAAACCTGGGCAGGCAGTGACGATGGTCCAAGTCACTGGGTTCCTCTACCGATGTGGCAGGCCAGTTTGTGGCTTCAGCCAGCCCAGCCCTGACTGTCCTGGGTGTTTGGGGAGTGAACCAGCAGATGGGAACTCTTTCTCTATCCCTCAAGTAAGTTAAACAATCCACTGTTTTTTGAAAGCTGAATTAGATGCTTTTAAACTTCAAGGCAAGCTCTTTGCTAAGCTGTACTTTATGTTTTACAAACTCTCCTACCTTGAGAAAGAGACATGCCAAAATGTCCGTGAGCCACGCTCTCTCGGTGGTGAGTCAAGTCACTTATTTACTCACTCCATAGAACTTTCTGGTTTTCCCCATGCCTGGCTTTAAAAACCAGGCAGAGCAGGAGGTGGAGTTTGGTGGGCAGGCCCAGAAAGGCTGGGCTCACTGCCTGAACCTGAACCCTCGTCTTGCTGCTCAGGAACTATGAACCCTCTAGCAAGCTGCTTACCTTCTCTTACCTTCATCCACAAACGGCTGATCCTCTGGGCTTCTCAGGGCTTTTCTGAGAACACCAGAGACAGGAGGTGCCCAGCAGTCGGCAACCTTTATCAGCATGCCTATTGGTGAGGCTGTACCCCCACATGTGCCAAGTCAACCTCAGAATCACAGGGGCAACATAGCTTATCCCTTTTCTATATGTGAACCCAACAGATCTAGTGGTCATTTGAAATGGTTTCTATGTGTACAAATTACAGCCAAGACACTCAAGTGCCTTCAAATTGCTATTACTTTAAGAGTCTTAAGCAAAAGAGACATCATTTGGAAAGCAGAAAGGTGCAGTTCAAGTGGGTTTCTTCCCGACAAGCAGGTAAAGGTCACACATGATGTTGCGAAAAATGAAAGCAGAGAAAGGATGGTGCTTCCGACTACTGTGGGGGTACCTAGCGCGAGGTCTAGAACAGCTGTCTCCCACAGCTGGAGACCAGAAGCCCTCACCTTGGCTTGTCCGATCTTGAAGATTTCTTGCGGGCTGTAAATAACTGCAGTTTCTGGCTGGCTGGTGCGAATGAAGCACATTCCCTAGGGTACAGATGAAGACCAGAGCCACAGATTAGAGACCAAAACCATGGAACTCAGAAACCTTGGAAAAAAGTCGGCGGGGAGGGGAGCCCTCACAGTTCTTTTTCAAACTGAAAGTGGAGCAAATGCTTTGGGGAGAGGGATAAGCATATACGACCACTGGAAAACAGGTCCCAAGTCCTCTGATCATGCTATTGAGCCAGGCCAAAGCCCAAGCAGGACTAGGAAGCTTTGCACACTGTCGCTTTTACTGACTCAGGAAAGATCTACCAAATACACAATGACTAGTTCTGTATCCACAGAGCAGAAACTCGGGGAGGGAGCCTTGTCTCGCATGGAAATAGAAATTCCAGAACTCAACGTTAAACAAAAGTTCACTTTTGTCACAGTAACTTATGATACTTCACCCTCAGAAAGACTTTAGACATATGAATAGGAAATAACTCACACTTTCCCCAATAAGATGTAAATAGGTTTTTATTATCAACTTGGACACAGACATTTAGGAGTATTTAATACCAAGTGACTACTTAAAAGTATTTAATTTACATGCAGATTTAAGCATACATTGTAAACTAACATCCCAATAAACACACACTGCTTCTGTTCACTCCCTCAATGTCACCTTGAGGTGTTAACTCCGCCTCAGGAATGTGCATAGGCCCTAAGGGCAGCAATTTCTGACCAGGCAGACAGTGTAGTCATCCCGAAGTGCAGACAGTGTGCCCCCAGCCCAGAGAACTCCCCCAGGCCTCTTTGCAGTCACTCTGTCCACCCCTCGAAAGTAAACTCTACTCTGATGTCTACTATGTATTCTGATTTTGGTTCTTTTGAATATTCTATAAATAGCATCTTATGGCATGTGTAAAATCATAAAACACTTGCCCAGATATAACAAATAAAAAACCAATCATTAGAAAAACACGCATGGTGTGTCCCTTTTTGAAAAAAAACAGGGACAGGCAAATGGTACAGCAGCTGAGCCAGCATTCACGATGCCTGCATCCCATTAGAGGAGTGCTTCAGTTCAAGTCCTAGCTCCGCTCCTAATGCACTTCCTGCTAATATGCACCCTGGGGGATAGCGTGTGATGGCTCAAATACTTGGGTTCCTGTCACCCACATGGGAGACCTGGATTGTCCTGGCTCCTGGCTTTGGTATGGCCCAGCTCTGGTTTTTAAACAATTGGAAAGTGAACCAGAAGATGGGGGATCTGCCTGTATCAACCTTTCAAATATCAAGTAATTTTTTTTTAAAACCAAGGAACAGTATGTCCACATGTGTTACATGTGCTTCAAAAGGGAGCCTATGTGATCTGCCCAGCCGTGCCCACATTATAGTACAGGAGTTATGGGCAAGGGGTCGGGGGTGTGGGTAGAGCTGGTGAGGGGAGTGCGCTGAGCATTAGTTGGAGGGGCTGAAAAGATCAAGAGCACCTTCCCGAGTGTCCCTTACAGCTAGCTTCTGGACACTTTCCACGCCTGAAGTCTTTCAGGAGAGCAGCAAGGTCGGGGCCTTGCTCTTGGTCCTGCTGCTTCTGAGGGCCAGCCAGGGCCAGACTCTGCAGGTTGTGTGCACAGTGCCTACCACTCTACTCCAGCACTGCGGTGTGTCTCAAGTCCTACAGCCCAGCAGCTGCTGCCCACTGGTGGGTCAGCACTCCAGTCTGGGCCCTGCCTAGGGCCGACTCAGGACTGTGTGAACATCTTTCATTAACCTCCTTAGAGTTCAGAATGCTCAGAGTGCTCCTGGCTCTAGCACTGAGCCCTGAAAGAGAGGGGCTGCTAGGTTTTGTCCAGGATGCCTCTGAATCATCCGCTGAGGAATAAAGCGGGGTAGGGGTGCAGAAATCTGGTCATCAGTACCAGAGTAGTGGCTGAGCCCAGACACGTTTTCTGTCTGAACTAGAATCCCTTTAAACATACCTTGGTGTTGGCTGCCAGACAGACAGCATGCTCAGTAGAGACAGCATCACTTGGATAGAAAATAGTGCAGTTGGGAATGGCTCGGAACATGGCCAGGTCCTCTAGGGCCATCTGGGAAGGGCCGTCCTCACCTGCGAAAGCCACAATCCCACAAAACTATGAGCATACATAACAAATGCCACAGGAACCTGCCTCCACCTCCCTCACTTCTGAGGAGCGATGCAACCCTTCCTGCTCTTGAACTACGGTAGAACCCCAGAAAACGGCCACTGACATAGTCACCGTGACTCATTCGCGGGCCGTCCCACCCTTGAGATCTCATTGCTACCCGTGTGGACAGGCTGCCCTTGAGCACTCAAAGCTGTCTCTGCGAGCTGGCCACTCGGCATTCCTGCCCAAACTGACTCAGTGCACTTCTCTTCAGGTGTGGTCCGCCCAGCCTGCTGCCACCAAGTCTCAGCCCAAAGCCTTCACCTTAGGAGAGGTCCCTCAGGCTGTCCGTTTCCTCTGCTCTTGTCAGTCACCATATGCATTTCTCAAGGCCTTGAGTAGCTGAGTGCAGCACCCCTCTGGAGCACCCTGAGGGGTACGGTCCTTACTCAGGGCACCTTGAGGGTATATTTGGAAACCAAGGGAGAAGCACCATGGAAAGACAAATCTAAGTGTACAAAGGACAGCTGAGCCCCTCGGCTTGGAAGGGGGCTGGCACTGTGCACAATGCCTTGCCTAGCACTGAAACCTAACCTCAGAAACTCTGTTCCTGTTTGAGTTGGAGGGCCCCAACTCCAGGAGACACTTACTGATCTAGCCCTTGGCAACAACTCTGGGCCGTCCCCCGGCTCTGTGCCTGGCCCTACTGCAAGTTTCTGCTGCCGACTGCCATGGCGCCCTGCTCTCCGCTCTTTCCTCTCCCCCAGCTTCACACACCCCCAGCCAAGTTCCCCTGATGCAGCCAGGTCATCTTATTCAGCCTTGTCCCCCCACGTCGCCACTTGCTCCCTAACACACACCTCTGGATTCCAGGACAAATGTGATCCACCGTACGTATCTAGAGGGCCTGCCCGATCACAAGCCGGGCAGGTGAATCATCTCAGTCATTCATGAACACGACCCCCAGACACTCAGCTTTGCTGTTGACAGGTTCTGGGACCCTCCGTTTCTCAGCAGCATCAGCCTCTTTTCTCAGACTCACTCAAGTCCACGCTCGACTCCCCCGCCCCACCAGCAGCACATACCTCGTGACCTGCCCAGCTGCGCCCACATTATAGTACAGGAGTTAGGGGCAAGCAGCCTGCATTCCCGCTGCCCAGAAATGTCCAGCTTGCTCGGCCAGGTCAACAGCCCTAGAACGGCAGCTGCGCTGGCAGCACTGCTGTTCCGCACGGCCCCGCCTTCCTCGAGGGCTGCCTCTATGCTTTCTGAGCAGCTGTCGAGCTGCTCCAAGTCCTCCTCTCCCCTCTGCCCACACTGCTCACCCCATTCCACTGCCGCCACACCGAGGGTGGACAGGAGCCCTGGGACTCTGTGCTGTCCCTAGTCCTATCTCGTGGGAGCAAGGCACAGAAGAGGTACTCATGAAGTACTTCACAGTGAGTGCAAGGGTGTACACTGCACAGCAACACCAGGAGGTACACTTCAAAGCCACCCAGAGTATCCGAACACTTATAAAACCCAACAGAGCTTTTAAAAAAGGAGGAACTCAAAAGTTCAAGCCCAAGGTATCACACAAAAATCTTTCTTTGTAGGGAGAGAGGATATTAAGATGGCCGCCTGTGGACCTCGTACCCACGGACACCCCACAGTGGGAGCCAATAAGGCTGATGCTGGTTTCACAGATGGCTCCCGTCCGCAGCTGACTGAATGCTCGGGTCAAAAAGGTGGCAAAGGTGCTTGCAAAAGCTATGGTCCGACCACGGATGGCACAGCCCAGTGCCACGTTCACCTGCAACACAAAGAATGTGAGTTAGAACATCCCTGCTCCCCAGTTTAGACTGCATGGTCCCAGGATGACTTCGACTCTGCATTAACCCAGCTGTGGCTCTGCAGGCCTAGCCTGTTTCCTCTCCATTTTTTTCTCAAGCCTTCTCCATCCACCACTCTTCCTGCTCAGAGTGAACCCGCATCTCCCGGGGAACAGAAAGGGAAGTTTGCCCTGCCCGTCCCCATGCACAGCTCTGGACCCCCTAAGGATGACTGGCCTGCTGCTCATCTTGCATCTTGTCTCCTCTGCTGTGCTAAAGGTACTGCTAATTATGCATTAGCACTTCCCCCTGTACTCCATCCCCAGCTCCCTTCCCTTGGACCATCCCGTTACCAAGGACACGCCACTACTTTCCATCTCCACTCTGCCAGTTGGCCTTGTCCTCCCCTCACTGTCCCACGTGGGTATCTTCTTCATCACAGAAAACGAAAAGCTGTCCACTCACTGCCCTGCTTGCTCATCTTCCACTCTCTCCCAGCTTTAACCCCATCTCATGTGGCTTCTCGTCAACATCTGGCACAACTACCAGTCCCTGCCTTCCTCCAGGCATTTTCTTCTCCAAGTTCTGCGATGTGCTAACTGGCCCAGTCCTCCTGCTGCAGCGTGCGACCTCTTTCCCGTAGGCTGCTGCCGTGGGTCCTCAGGGCTCCACGTTTCCTTACTTCCTCCTTTACCTTCTGGTCCTGGGAAGGTCCAATACAGCACTGGCTCTCTGATGGTCCCTTACTATTCTGATCCGCATCATGGTCATGACTTCCACTTGAAACTTACCTGCCCTTGAACTCCATGCTCATATAGTCCAGTAGACTTCAGACTGGAGAGGGCAAGCAAAGATTTTCCAAGGGGAATGTGGTCATGACTGATTCCAAAGTGAAGATCCGTGACTCACTATAGACTTGTGCTACATTCATCTGCCAGAGAAAGGGACTGTAGCCTTGTTTTTCACTATCTCCTTAAGAATCCTCTTCTACTGGGACCAGTGTTGTGGCGTAGTGGGGTAAGCTGCCACCTGCAATCTCGGCATCCCACATGGGCACCGGTTCAAGTCCTGGCTGCTCCACTTCCAGTTCAGCTCCCTGCTAATGTGCCTGAGAAAGCAACAAAATATGGCCCAAGTACTTAGGCCCCTGCACCCATGTGGGAGACCTGGATGAACCTCCTGGCTCCTGGCTTTGGTCTGGCCCAGCCTGGCCATTGCAGCTATTTGGGGAGTGAACCAGTGGATGGAAGATATTTCTATTTCTTCCCCTCTCTCTGTAACTCTGCCTTTCAAGTGAATAAAAAATAAATCTTAAAAAAAATCACCTTATCTAATCCTCCGCCTTGCGGCGCTGGCACACCAGGTTCTAGTCCCGGTCGGGGCGCCGGATTCTGTCCCGGTTGCCCCTCTTCCAGGCCAGCCCTCTGCTGTGGCCCGGAGTGCAGTGGAGTATGGTCCAAGTGCTTGGGCCCTGCACCCCATGGGAGACCAGGAAAAAGCACCTAGTACCTGGCTCCTGCCATCGGATGAGCGCGGTGCGCCAGCCGCAGCGCGCCATCCACGGCAGCCATTGGAGGGTGAACCAACGGCAAAGGAAGACCTTTCTCTGTCTCTCTCTCTCACTGTCCACTCTGCCTGTCAAAAAAAAAAAATCACCTTATATCAACCCACCTTCAAAAAGGCATGCCCCTCACTCACATCTTGGAGTATAAAATTTCCAGACCAATCTAAGGACAATTTGAAATAAACATGCTGGTGTTGAGAAAGTCAAGAACTTAAATGATTGGAGGACAGATCCTTCTGCCAAGTAAGGTGATTACCAATTCTTTTCTTTTGACAAAACTAAAAGAGAGCCTAATAGTATTGTTGACTCTTACAAATAAATAAAATGGTTTATAAAAGATTACCTATCTACTTATTTATTTAAAAAGGGAGGGAGGGTGGGAGGGGAAGAGAGAGCGAGCTATCCCATCTGTGGCTTCACTCCCTAAATGTTCACTGGTGGGAGCTGGAATTCAATCCAGGTCTCTCATGTGGGCAGCAGGAACCCAATTATTTGAGCCATTCCGCTATCTCCCAAGGTGCATAAGCTGAAATCAGGAGAGGAACTAGAAGATAAACTCAGGCACCATAATACAGGAGGGCCAGTGCCCCAACCAGCATCTTAACCACTAAACCAAATGCCTGTCCCCCCACAAACAATTTTAAATCAATAATCACTGTGAATTTCAACTTATAATTGGCAACAAATTTAAAGAATTGAATGACGGCTGGCGCGGTGGCTCAACAGGCTAATCCTCCGCCTTGCGGCGCCGGCACACCGGGTTCTAGTCCCGGTCGGGGCGCCGGATTCTGTCCCGGTTGCCCCTCTTCCAGGCCAGCTCTCTGCTGTGGCCCAGGAGTGCAGTGGAGGATGGCCCAGGTGCTTGGGCCCTGCACCCCATGGGAGACCAGGAAAAGCACCTAGCACCTGGCTCCTGCCATCGGATGAGCGCGGTGCGCCGGCCGCAGCGCGCCGGCCGCGGCAGCCATTGGAGGGTGAACCAACGGCAAAGGAAGACCTTTCTCTCTGTCTCTCTCTCTCACTGTCCACTCTGCCTGTCAAAAAAAAAAAAAAAAAAAAAAAAAAAAAAAGAACTGAATGACGAGGGCCGGTGCTGTGGTGCAGTGGGTGGAGCTGCTGCCTGCAGTACTGGCATCCCACATGGGCGCTGGTTCGAGTCCCGGCCGCTCAACTTCTAATCTAGCTCTCTGCTATGGCCTGGGAGGGCAGTGGAGGATAGCCCAAGTCCTTGGGCCCCTGCACTTGCATGGGAGACCCAGAAGAAGCTCTGGTTCCTGACTTCTGATCGGCACAGCTCTGGCCATTGTGGCCATCTTGGGGGGTGGGTGAACCAGCAGGTGGAAGACCTCTCTCTCTGCCTCTGTAACTCTGCCTTTTGAATAAATATTTTTTTCTTAAAAAAAAAAAAAAAAGAACTGAATGACATTCCTACAACAAAACTCCCATTTTCACCTACTTATGAG